>JAQPZY010001425.1:1015000-2240000 GCA_029931535.1 Margaritifera margaritifera | reverse complement strand
GCGGACAGAGGTGAGATGTCAGTGATCTGTATAGGCGAGCGCCTTAGACGACTCGGCCACCCGGGGTCCCCGGGTGAAAAAAAGAAAGCACAACCCAAAACAAAATAGGTAATTAGAAAAATGGTAACATGAAAACGTGATAAGGTGACTATAATGTTCACTATGTCCTAGGAGGGTAATGAATGACATCACATAAAGGATGGAAAGAAAAAATATTTTTAAAAAATATGAGGCTGATTCCAATCACATCAAAAAGCTGAAAAAAAGGTGTAGTGTAAAAGACTATAATCTGGTCTATGAGATTTTGAACAAAATAAGGGCTAATGAGAATCACGTAAATATTGAAGCAATTTTGGAGTCATTTCAACTTCTCTCAAACTTTGTCTAAAAAGTACAAAAGCTACACATGAATTTTGTTTTCTGGACAAAATTTTACCATGTACAATTTCAATGCATCTATAAAACCTTCTGTCACGAAAAATTAGCAAAAAGCTAACCAAAATCAGTTAATATGGGAAGTGTTTTTACCCTGTATGGATGAAGTAAAATCCAGCAGACCTTTTACAGTGTGATGTGTAGATATATAGATTTTAAAGATAATTTTGTTTTCAGAAATTCCATTTGACATCTAGCAGTAATTGAATCAAAGTACACAAATAAATGGTACAATCAAGAGAGAGAAACAAAAAATGACATACGAATGTGGAAAAACAGTAAATAGAGGTCCAATATATTTGCATAAAAAGCCAGTTTCAGATTATTTTTGAGACTCATGAGTAGAATGTATTAGGCTCATGTGATAGAGAGGTATTTTAATAGATTTTAGTATACATCGATGATGACTGATGTACAAGGCTCATGTGGTAGATAGGTATTTCAATAGATTTTAGTATACATCGATGATGACTGATGTACAAGGCTCATGTGGTAGATAAGTATTTCAATAGATTTTAGTATACATCGATGATGACTGATGTACAAGGCTCATGTGGTAGATAAGTATTTCAATAGATTTTAGTATACATCGATGATGACTGATGTACAAGGCTCATGTGGTAGATAAGTATTTCAATAGATTTTAGTATACATCGATGATGACTGATGTACAAGGCTCATGTGGTAGATAAGTATTTCAATAGATTTTAGTATACATCGATGATGACTGATGTACAAGGCTCATGTGGTAGATAAGTATTTCAATAGATTTTAGTATACATCGATGATGACTGATGTACAAGGCTCATGTGGTAGATAAGTATTTCAATAGATTTTAGTATACATCGATGATGACTGATGTACAAGGCTCATGTGGTAGATAAGTATTTCAATAGATTTTAGTATACATCGATGATGACTGATGTACAAGGCTCATGTGGTAGATAAGTATTTCAATAGATTTTAGTAGACATTGATGATGACTGATGTACAAGGCTCATTTGGTAGATAAGTATTTCAATAGATTTTAGTATACATCGATGATGACTGATGTACAAGGCTCATGTGGTAGATAAGTATTTCAATAGATTTTAGTATACATCGATGATGACTGATGTACAAGGCTCATGTGGTAGATAAGTATTTCAATAGATTTTAGTATACATCGATGATGACTGATGTACAAGGCTCATTTGGTAGATAAGTATTTCAATAGATTTTAGTAGACATTGATGATGACTTATATAATAGAGCTCAAAAACGCTAAATGAATTTCGTGTCGATATTGATGGAAAAAAGTATGATGCTGGATATATATTTGCATAAGGTTTTGGACTGGTGGTTAGAAACAATTTTGGTAGGAAATACAAAGCCTCTTGATGTTCAAGCAGCACCTCCACTATGAGAACCAGCTCCAGCTCCTAAAGTTGATTTTACACAATTGATGAGTACTGAACCTTATCGATGTCTAGATATTATGTTCCACTATATTGTTGATGGTAATACTAGCAAATTATTTGATAATGAAACAGACATTTACTACACTGAAATTTAAATTTTAACAAACCATTAAGTATTTTTGATTACTACACTGTGAAGTTCAACAGTGATGACCATATGAACAGATACAGAGCACAGTTTGACGTGAGCTTTTGGCAGAAACTATCAAACTGGGCAGGGCAGCTGTCAAAATCTGGTTATGCGATTTTCTGCTGGCAAATAACAAAAAAGGTATTCTGGAGTTAGTTAAATATGTTGACAGGTTTCATATTTACCTTCTAATAAGAACAATGAGCTCTGAATGCAAAATACCATGACCAGGTCAAAATGCTTTTGATCCTGTCAATAACAGTACATATATGAAACAATTTAATTTGATATGCAATGTCACAACCCCGCTACCGTATTATAAATAATACTGCAGATCCACTACGGTATCATAAATAATACTGCAGAAGGTGTGCATTAAAATGTAATGAATCACGAACCCCCAGTCAGCAATTCCGACTCTCTAAATACATATAACAACTCAAGGTTGAATAGATAACAATTTTATAAAATATACGAATCAATGCAAGAATTTCATGGACATTAATCTTCAGTCCAATATATCATAATACAATAATGGGCCGGGTTGACCAAATGCCCTTTACACTTTAATTCGTCATATGGAAATTACTGTCCTATTGTGAGAGAGTCTCTGTTCAGTGAGTGGTCCCAAGTACTCATCTGTTCTAATTTCTCTTCCTTCCTCCTTCCGTCCTCTTCCTCCTTCTACACACCGTGCCTCTTGTGTACACCCTGAAAGTCTACTCGGCTTCTTTCGGCCTTTCTCTCGGTGTCGTCACTGCGTACACCCTGGGAATCTCTCAGCGCCGACTCTCACGGGCACCCTGGGAGCTTCCTTTTAGAAGCTTGTTTACCCAGTTCAATTCCCTTCTTTTTACGAGTTAAGTCTCGGAGTGGCTTTTAGCTAGAATTCCCTCCTCACATACTTCCGCTCAACTTCAGACAATACGTCTCTACTCTTGGAGAATTAGCAGCTCACTGATGTTTCTCTGTGCATTCACGAATAAGGATGACGCATTTTCCTGCCTAAAGGGTTAGCCCCTCCCACCGGTAGATCTAGCTTCTATCATCCCTAATTAGTCGACACGCCTATCGTTTGATTTTCTTTCCGCCTGGGTCCAGGTTTCTTCACACCTTCTTGGCGCGCCACGGGGTATCCGGCCCGAATATGTCCTTCGGCAATAGCCCCGCTGCACAAGGATTAAATACATTTTAAGCCAATTCAGAGATCCGAAATTATGTAACTCCTAGTAAGACGTCCGGCCCACATGCTATGATTTCCGCAAAATTCTGCCCTTCAGTCGTTACATGCAACAATTATAACATTCCACCATATCAGGATTGGACATCTATCAAAGGCAAAATAAATTTTAAAAATAATTATAAGTGATGGTATATATTACACTGGCAATAAGGAGAACTAAACCACTATTAAATTAATCATTTTATTCGTAATCAAGAAAGATGTCAACCTTTAAGGAGGTATTTTCCGATGAAACGTTCGTATTATAGGATTAATTATATGGTTGATAAAAAGGTGAGCCTCGAAGTTGGACATACGTCTTTCTGCAGCATAGCCACGGCCTGACAGATGAAGATATTGCAAATTTGAATCAAAGCATCAGGTTATATGTAATTTATATTTCAGGTGTATAAGTTCAAAACAGAACATGTATTAGCGCGTATGTTTTGATTGTTCACAACACTACTAAGAAGTTAATGGAGCTATTAATTTTAGGATAGCAAAGTTAGGATAGAGAAGAAACTATGATAAATTCTCAACAACATGTACAAGCTTCAAAAGTGAAAATGGGCTATGCCGTTAAGTGGTGACGTGTATTTTGCTACCCAATGACGTGGTTATGAAAATGAGTAGAATTGTTGTATACAACAACAACATCAATTTAAAGAAATCCATAGACTCGTTTAAACAAGGAGTAAACCCTACTAGCAATATCTATGTAGTAAAAAACGGTGTTCAAAAGGCTGCTAAACAATCTGTGACTGTGCGATAATGAGTTGTAGAGGACAAAACAGGAAGAGAAGGTGAATGCAGAGAAGAAAGACTCTGGTAATGACAGTCCTAGCGTCAGATTCACTACTACGATCCGATACTAAGACATTCAGATGACACATGGCAATTTAGAAACGGCAAAACAATATTAGTTACCACGAAATAATCAAACAAATAATAATTTTTATTATAATGCATATAAGTAACAGTGTAAATAATAGGCACTAAGAATATTACGAGTCAATGAACAAAACATCGAGTTTCCCTGACAAAATTGTGTCTTACTTACGCAATTGTGACTCACGCGATCGTGTCTCCCCCACGCAATCGTGTATCCATGTCTAGTTTGATTCGGTTAAATTAGCAATTTATTGCCCTTGTTTGGAGAGATATGAAGATTAAAGCCCTCGTGGAACAGGACTTGCCTTGGGTGAACACATGAGTTGCCTTGGGTGAATAAATCTTCGTATCTACCTCTAACAAGGGCAATAAATGTATACTGACACTAATGGTTACAGAAGCGATTATAGTTTACTTTTTTGAAACAGTTTACGAACCTCTAATCCTAGTCGTTTCTTTGTTTACACCTTTGATCAAAATACAAATAACAATACAACTAATACCAAAATAAGTAAAATAACATGTTTAGCTAGGAAAGAAACAACATGTTCGAATGCTTTCAAAGCAAGCTTGTTACACAGCTGATTATTCCAGGCAGTGCTAGCGTTGCTCTTGCATTTTGTGTCTGCGTGATTGACTCAAACATTTAATTACCTATGTGTATTAGGCGCTTTTTCATTATTGTCAATGAACGATACATATTTGACTCCTGATGGAGCACTACCGCCACTTGTTCCTCCACCACCTCCTGTTCGACCTTTAAAAACATGTGCTACAGACACAGCTGATATTGTCAAACCTATTGCAGTAGCCATAGCCGCTACTTTCACATCCTTGTTTAAACAGTTGTTTCAGCCTTTCTGCTCTTGGTAATTTTTCTCTAACTTTTTCAATAATCCTTTCAAAAGGTTTGTCAATTTCTCCAACTGTCTTATAGTTCATTCAGTTCAGCATCGCGAATGATATCCGCGTCTGTAGTTCAGTGAATTTTTACGTGAGCGTCTCGAAATGTAGCTAAAATTACCGAATTCGTTTCGCGCACGAATGATTTCAACACCATTCGTATCGAGATACGAACAACACCACTCCTTCCATACATGCTGAAAAAGAGTGGTCTGTTTACATGTAATCCGCCATGTTAGTCCTGGACTTGTGGAAGTGTCCATTTCTGATACAGGGCTGAGTTGTTATGAGAGCCGTCGCGTAACACAGGTAAAAAAAACCATCGTCTGTATCATCTGGTTTTCTTTAAACTATTTTAAATTCAACTTAATGTCTGTTTAGGATATGATTTTCCTAATGTGTAACACATCTATATTTCGAGTGCAAGACAAAGCACTTACCTGCGAGAAGCACATCGTCTGACATGATTTAAGTACATGTATAGGGATGCAGCTCTCAAGTAATCACAAGGTAGCGGAATATAAAGCCGATCACTCCTGTAAAAAATAATCAACTTTTCAACAGGTCATGGCGGCTTCGATGAATTTGCATGTAAATAGACCAGCACGTTTCAGAATGTATTGAATGAGTGGTGTTGCACTGTATGTCGATAAGAATGGTGTTGAAATCATTCGTGAGCGAAACGAATTAGGTAATTTTATGTACATTTCGATGAGCTACAGACGCGGATATCATTTGCGATGCTGAACTGAACGAACTATTAATGTCCAGATAGTTGAGCTCATTTGATTTCAATACTTTCCAACTTTTCTTGCATTACAGTTTTAATGGTTGGGTCTGTTTCTCGAATAATCTCGTTTTAAAACTCTTCAATCTCTTTTTGGAACATTGAAAATCAGATTTTGTAGCTTCTTTTTATTTATTACTCCAACAGCATTTACATAGCCCCTTAAGTCTTTTTCCTCTTGTGCAGTGAATAATCCTTTCATTGCACGTGAAAGTTCTCCACTTTTAACGATTCTGTGATATTTGTCAGTTATAATATCAGCTCCATCAAATGATTCATTTGTGTCTATTATTTGTATCTCTGTTTCCTCTGTTACTTTAATTGATTGCCTTTGTATAACAGCAGGTTATTTGTCAATGCTAGAGTTGCTAAAATTTCCAAATCATTGTCAGATTTTGCAACCTAGAATGTGACATCATTGATTAGCAAATTCATTTCAATCGACAACTCAGAGAGTTTACAGAATGAAATGAAAGATGTTTACATCAAATGGTATTAAATACTTTACAATAATAATAATTACACGATTCTCTATCTATCATGCAATAAGTTGGCGTTGAGAAACAGACTTGACAATAATGTTCAAAATCTCATCATGAATGTAATTAATAATTTTGAATTATCAACCTTTTTCTTGTGCTCCTTTATTCAATCTTTAGAGGGAATGTTATATTTGTTACATGCTAACACTGGCTTTCATGCATCCAGTGTTTGCCCAGTGAAAACGATTTCTTTGCTGATCTGGATCAGATAGGTCTTAGTCCAGTTTTTAGCGAGGTCATAGTTAAGTTTAGCCATCTATCGTAGGAATCAATTGATGGAATACCTAACATTTTTCATCTAGTCTCTGATCTAATATTTGTTTTAATGCAGATCCTAACTCTTGTATGTTGAATTAACCTAAATGTTTATACTTGTGGTAGCTTTGTTTTATGTATTCGTTATCGCGCTCTCTGTCTTCGTTTCTCCGCGTATCCTTCTATTCTGTGTCGTACTCTTTATAGTGCTCTCCGTTCTCTTTTCTCAATCTTTCGAGCATCGTTTACTGTATTCAATGTTACAAGGTTTACAGTAGCTGCTAGGTCTAAAAAAAGTCACATTTCTTTTTCTTCTTGATATTTTGGACGTACATTTGGATCAATTGTTTTTATTTACCCAATTAAATTTCAGTTTACTTTTCAAAACTCGAAGTAATATTGAAGGATTGTGTCATCTGTAAACATTGCCTTGGCATTGTGACTTACAACTAACCGTTTCTAACATCTTTAAATCATACTGAATTAACTTTTCAAATTTCCTTGCAAATAAATGGAAGGTAAGCAAGGCAAAAATCAAGATGAATCTAACGTTAACAAAGAGCCAAAAGATCCACGTAGACTTAAACTTCGAAGAAAACGTAAGAGAACTTTACGGGAATTTTAAAATCGTCCAAACTGAACGTTTACAGAAAGAACACGAAGATTCTAAAACAGGAGTCTGCACCCTACATGATAGAATGATACAAGATCACGAAGTTCAAACAGCACGATATATTATTTTTTAAGTGTTTGTGTACCTGTTGTGGGTATCTTTGTTCATTTGGTCTACAAACAAGGTTGTTTCTGCTTTGAAATGGCAAAACTTGTAAATGCATAATGCCAGAAACTAAGACAATTAACACCAGTAAACAGCAACAGTAAAGAACGTTCGAAGTTCAACATAACAAAATTTTGTCTACACACAATCCATTCTCAGAAATGTTTTAACTTTTTCAGGTAATAAGCAGCATTTATCATTAGATAAATAGTATAGTGTGTACCTAAAGACAGTTGTCTGTCGAAATAAAAAAAAATTCTTAGCTCTGTTTAACACGGAGCACTTAAATCTACTCTCACAGTTGCGTACAGGATGCTTTTAAAAAAAGTTGTTTAAAATGTCAATAGGTCCACCATCAAACATGGAGTTTTGAGAAATTTAAAAATAAAATATTAATTTCTCTATCGACTGCTTGATAGCACATGGACTTTTAGCAGACACAATTGTGAACACTCTACAAACGAAAGGAACCATAATTTGCTAAATGCTTTAATAAATTGCATAGTATTACATGCGGAGAAGTGCTCACTGAAACAAAAACATTATCAACACAATTTATCTTGGTTTTGAAAACGCCAATGAGATTTACAATTGGCATCCTGTCAAGCATGGATATTGAATATGCTATAAAGCCAATTATTCCAGTTTCTTTGAGTCAGTTCACAAATGACTACCTCATAGCTCATGGATTACTACCATATTAAATTGTTACCCAATAAATGTGTTGCAAAAGCAAATCTTTTTCACTAGGTAGATGAGTACTAATGGGTAAAATAATTTTACCTATCTAATTTTGAACAGCAAGCCAAAGAAAAGTATTTAAAATCATAACTCATGCCAAAGGTAATGTGTGCAGCGGTACCAAGCAACACTACAACTTAAAACATCTACATAAACAATAACACCGGTTGTCACTCCAAACCCACATCAGAGAGATTGAACACTACAGAGGTGTTAGAAGGAAACAAAAAGTAGCATATACAATTTTGAATTGGGTGGAGGCAGGTACATAAACAGTTTGAGGTTGTATAGGAACAACAGCAGCTGAATTAGGTGCTGCAGAAATAGCTGCCAGTGCAGTTATTAATTTGGGTGGGTTTAGTGCAACACTGCTAGGATTTGTTGTACGAATTTCAAGGAAATGTTAATATACAACACAATTTTAAAACATGATAAAGTAGCAATATCTGCTATCAATAAGCCTAACGGCATTGATGACGTGATAAGCAAAACAACAAATTAGAATGAAATCAACCATGAGGAGTTTATTTTAATCATCTACGAGTACAACATGTGCAAAGAGAAAAAAATGCAATCAGAAAGAAAATAAACAAAACAGAAAATCAAGACTTTGTAGCCTCTCTGAAGTTAGAGATAAAAAAATTAAAAAAGAACAATAATAACAAATTTGTTTTTAAAGTAGGGGAAAAAAGTGAAAGAGAAAGATACCAGAGCAGCTTTAAAACGAAGTCCCAGATTGGAAAAACTTGCAACAAAAAAGGATACAGACTGAACTGAAAAACCTTAACGATTGAGTCTCTGAAGTTATCCTATACAAAATGATAGCTATATTACAATCGACGGACTCCCTGAGAAAGAAATCTATATAACCAATCCATTTGATACCAGAAAAGGTCAGCTATCCATTTCATTGCAGAGAAAGGATTTTGTTATTGGTTAACACAATATTTCCAGTGAACTAAAATAAAACATCTTTCACTACAGCAACGATAAGAATAAGACAAAGAATTTTAATATTTTAATGGTTTTTACAACCTTGAAATGTACATGAACAAAGTCAAGAAGAAATGACTGCAAATGGTGATAATGAAGAAAGCATTGATGTTTAATGTGGCATAAAATACAACTCAAGACTTCAAATCACTAGAATGTATATTACCAACTACAAAAATAATTTGCTAGCATTCGGTAGCACGAGAATATTACTGGATCTAGTAAATATGACACTGTTAGCAAATTTCTTTAGGCTAAACATTTATACATTTTTTTCTCGATCAGATCAATAATACCCAAAATGAATCTAATGGATATTATTCATGTTTGCTAGAGTCTCTGCATGTTAAAGATGTTTTTTTTTTCCCCACGGAGACTTTATTTCATATAATGTTTAAGGTCATTACAAGCAATTACATAGGGGTATAATTACCAGATTACATATCAGGATAAAAATATGAAGTACTCTCAGTCATCTTGAACTTGTCATAGTCTGTACATAGTTCTAATTCTACATCTGCTATCTGTAAACCTGCATCATGTGCTAATCCAAGAGAACTGTAATAATGAGCAGGGTCGAACATGTCGCTTTTCACACAGACATTCCTAAATTCCTCAAACAAATGTTGCATAGCATCAGTGTATCTTTCTTTATGCAATAGTCGAATAGATCTATAAGTGTTTGGATGCTGAAATGTTCCATGATATCCTGAAGATACTGATATTATTTGATATGTTTAAGTCTTGCAAAATGGTAAAATAAAAAGCCAGGCTGGTTTGGCTGTTTCATTAAACCTTTCAAAGCTATTCATGTATTCATATGGGTAAACGTCTTTACTCAAATATTTAGACTATAGCTTCGCTGCGATCTGCAACTTGGATGTCATTTTTGTAAACTGTTTGAATGTTTCTGTAAATTTTTGATAACACACATTTTAAATCATTTGTTCTAATCACTGTCTCATAAATCTAAAGCTGTGATTGTTCTTTTAGTTGTAATTTCTTTTCCTTCTTTCCTAAACACATTATCTATGAAATCCTTACTGAATGAAATATATTTGTCATCCTTGCTCATTATAATATTACCTCGTCATTTGATAATTTTAAAGCAGTGTTTTAACAGATGACTGTCATAAAAGAACATGTAATGAATGAACAATGGTATTATTTTGCTAATTTATAATTCAAATTACATTCGTTATATGCTATATTTACCTGTTAAGTGATCAAAGCCTCGAACATTAGCTTCAATTAATTTTTCTCACAGACGTAACAAATATTTATTGAATTAAAAGTTTTTAGTCTTCGTCTATGAAACCCATAGGTTTTGCATTTTTAGATCTTAATCCTTGATTCACTACTTTTGTGATTTTACTCAACGTGTCGTGAAATACTTGAATACAGTCTGTCCCTCTAAACTATTGGCTTTCATATATTGTGAATGAATTGAATTGAGGTCAATACAACATTCTGATAGAATGTGTTTGGCTGTTTTTATTGTACCGGACACTTCCTGTCCGTGTGCTGTGTCTCTCGCCTCCAGTGACGAAGGCTCACCTATGATGTCCGTGCATCGAATCCCTGACGCTACATAAGAACTTTTAATTGATGCAGAACTTAGCCTTATTCAGGCATTATATATGTTGAGTTATCTACGTGGTAACATAGTCTTTTGTGCTCTGATAATTTTTCTGATGTATAGAAACGAATTCAAGCGTTTATTTTCACAGATGTGTTCCTGTTCGTCAAGTTAGTTTATTTGTGATGATACTAAACTGCTTTATTTTTCATATTAAGACAAGCTTTTTTGTTATTAACTCATTCCGGTCGATCTACCCATGAGCTTCCTCTTAGCGGTTGTTAAATATTCAGTCCCGAAAAAACATGCATGTATCGCTTATTTCCTGTCCAAATATGGTATGTAAAAAAATCTAAAAAAAATTCGGTGGTATTATCGATGTCATCTCTGTTCAATATATTTTCAAACCGTGTTCTGTAGCAAAAATGTATATTCTCAACTTGTTCGCCTTCCTGAATGGGTCGTCTCATAAGTCTTGTCATTTAAATCTAATTTAGCTTTTATAGAACTAAATTGCGAACATTTTAAAGGGACGATCTTCTTCAAATATGTTTTTGTTTGGCAAATCTATATTCATTGCCATTTCTCTTAAATTAATCTCTAGGTTTTTTCGTTATGAGACTCATACATTTAAATCCCGTGTATTCATCCTCCTAAATTCTTTTCTACGTTGAAGACATATTAATGGGATTTGCAATGTTTTCTCACTTGGTTTGGTATTTGTACATGAAGTATCGAAGCCTTCACTTTGATTTATTTAACTTGAAATATTTAAATATATATTTAACATTTAAACTTGTACCTTTATAATAAATTTTTGTAAACTGCCCACTTCGCTATGTATAGATTCTGCCCCTGAGGGGTACTTATTTCGGAACATCACCACTTGTCATCCACAGTGGGGGACGCCACGTTCTTACAGCAGATCTTTATCTACGCTCTCCGATCTGACATTATAATCTGTAAGTTACAAATTTTCGTAGGTCTTTATCTCCTATGTCTGTTGCTATCGTGTCACACACCTCTTTGTGCGTAAGTTCCAGATGAGACGAGTTTCTCCCTGGAGTCTTTTTGGCTTCCTAGGACGCTTCTTTTGTGTTCACATGACAACTCTGGCTCAATTGTACTAGCCTATCTTTATTTTTATTACCATTGTGTCACATGGCTTGCATGCATGAACGCTACACAAGACTAGCTTCTCCTTGGAGTATTTCTGACAACTGCCTTGTATTTTGTGCGCTAATTTCAAACCATTTCCTAACTGAGGAGCTTATATTCATTTTGATCGAGAAGTGTATTTTAATTTTGATCTCTTTTATATAACGTAGTATCCCCTATAGCCAACTTTAGTTTTGATCTGCTTTTATTACGTATTATTCCCTATTGATAACGAGGGTGGTTCTCAGTTACACTGAAAAAAATGCCCACCTCTAGAAATTGACATTATTAATTTCTTTTCGATCTATAATCGCGCGCGATACGTCAAGAACAAGCGGGCTCAGTTACTAACTCTATAAAAATAAATTATATAAACGTTACCAGTATACTAACATTCGCGTGTTGGCTGCACTACCCTTAAGGCAAAGCAAATGTGCAAGCAATTGTACCTTCGGTAAACATGCCCTGTATGATCTTTTGCTTTATTCAGGCTTGTTGATTTTAGAATCTCCATTTATTTTGTAGAATTTCAAGCGGCATGATAGCAGGTAAATATTGATTTGTGTAAGATACACTCCCACTTGTCCTTCTGTTACAGATAATAAAGATTTTTATTTTAGTGTAGCTATATGTCCTTAATAATGGGTTGGTGTGTTGTATTAGTAACTGTGTCCAGGGTCTGGCTGGTCTAGTAATTTTGGAAATTTTTGAAAATTACGAAAATACGGCTGGTCTAAAAATGTTTAGTGCAGTTGATATATTGACAGAATTGGCATTTGAAAATTTCTCGAAATTTCTAGATGTATTTATTTACACATGAAATTCATGCTAAAAACATATCTTACTATTTCAATTTGTACTATTGTCTACTTCTGTCAATATATAAACAAATGCTTCCTCTTCACGAGTGAAGTATTTCCTTATATGTACACAGAAAGCGTAGATTTACTTTTTACTATATATTTTTTTAAGGCGGAAAAGGTCAAATTTGCATTGTTTCCCCATTATGGGGCAATGCGGTTGGCACAATAGAAAAATGAACCGTATTAATCGAAACAGAGAATCTCCGAAATTTGACATTTTAGGACAGTAACATTGTATACATTTCTTTCGTAATCTAATGCTTTAAAATGTATGTTTTTTCCACTGTATGACTTTTTACTATTTGTTTAAACACATTTCTTGAGCGGATTGAGTAACACCGAATATGAGTGACAATGCAAATGTCAATATGGAAAATTATTTAATACTTGACATCTACTTGTTACTGCTTTGAGCTTGTTTTTAGGCAACGGGACGAATAAGATGTAAAATTTTGTTGACAACTTTAATTATATTCAAAGCTTAAATTCCGTTTTCTTCAAACTGTCTATTTCAAGTTTGTAGCTATCTGCAGAGTAGTATAGTTCTTTCCTTTTCCTAAATAATTATCAGTTGATAAATATATGTACTGAAAATATTTTAATTTTTTAGTACAAGTCTAGCTATTGTCTCTTTTTAAAACTAATTCTATTTTTTGCAATCAGGGCGTTCAGACATCTTGAAACAGTCGCTATAGACCCTTTATTTCAAAGAGCCTTACTATAACGTTTGATCTTAATATGCACGTTTCCTAAAGTGCATTGGTTTAAAAAGGCAATGTTTGAAAACAAATCATCTCGGACGATATCCAAGCTTACAGGCTAGTACTCCATCACCTGTTCAGAATGCAATATTTAAATGATTTTTTTCCAAGAAACTTCTAATGCTTCGGGATAGGTGATGCAGGAAGAGTATATGTTCTAATTTTATTTATTTATTTATTTATCTATATATTGTCTCCTCTTTGTTGGAGAACAGTTCGAAAATGACAGACATAGCAATGCTGATGTCTTCGTCGGCAGCGTCAAAATCAATGTGAACGTTTTTGTGTTTTCTTTATAAACCAACATGGTCGTTGGTTATGCTCCTGTGTCTGTCCTTATCACCTTGATCCCAGCCCTGGTCTTTACTTGAAAGCCACTTGATCCCTATCCTAGAACCAAATATACACACCTTCTCGACATAAAAAGTTCAGTCATTTATACAACCAGCTTAGGCCCCTGTTACTCTACCTAATCCCTGGGACTGTATCCTGAGTCTCAACTTAGAAATTGTTCATAACCCACACTTTTATACATACATATACCTTTAATGGGCATTACAAGCGGAATTGATTTAGGCTGTCAGAATATAGGATCCTGGGTGTGTCCTTTCCCTCCAAGGGGTCATAGCTTGGAAGCCACTGAGATCCCCATCCTATATTAATATATGCTTTCTCTGCATGAAAAGGTCAAGTCATTAAAGCAACCAGCATTGTCCCCTAGGTCTTTCCCTACCCCTGTGGACTTACCCCTGGGTCATATATATATATATATATATATATATATATATATATATATATATATATATATATATATATATATATATATATATATATATATATATATAATTTCAACTCTTACTGAGTCTTTGTCAAAGGCAAAATTACGTAACAGAGACAAACAAGACAAACAATAAACAAAAATATAACGTTAAATTTACAAAACTTTAGATGATTATGGATCTAATAGAAGTATTATTTCAAAATTGTGGATATCGTGTCTTATTGGTTTGAACTCTGATGATAAAATGGCAATCTGGTTGGTTTTGACCTGTAAAACGAGGAGCAAAAGCGCCATCTGTTTCTTAAGGTCAAGTGATGTAACCGTGGATTATATCCCTCATTGTCTCTTATTAACAATAACCACAACACTAATACTAATACCAACAAGAACTACAAAAAGTTGTAATTATAGGTAAGTGAATGAATAATGAACCAAATAAACCAATTTTGTTTTATTGAAAAATATGGGTTCTAAACATAGAATGATCTTATTTTATTTTATTTGCGTATGGGTGCCCTTTTGGAGTCTTCATGCTTCATGATTTATGACGTGGTTTCTGTGTTCTTTGTCAGGCCGGAGCAAACAATCAGGTTAATTTATCTGACTGTCGATCCCAGTCCCCTGAATCTCTCTCCAAATTCAATTGATGCTCCCTAGTCCTTCAGTCCGTTCGGTTCTACACCAGTCCCTGGCTATTGGAGGAAGTCCATACTCCATGGGCAGTAGTAACCCCAAGAAAAGGCGCCTATGTCTACGTGTGAATTAGGAATATCTGTGAAATTGGTGAAACTGCATCATATGGATTCATGCTCTCTATTGTTTGAAATACGAAACAAATGCACTATTATATTAATAATAATTGTTAGTCTCTCCAGAAAATGTTCTTCTATGGCAATTATATTACATCCGCACTTTTTTCCGGATATATTGTGATTGATCAATTCCATCCGTTCTGCAGTCGTTTGTCCTTGTAAACTGAAATACTACACATATCAAGAGAGGGTTATCATACTTTCTTTTTTGTGTTTGTTGGTTTCAACGGCACTTTTAACACATTATTGGCTAGGAAATGGGAGCTAAGTGGATTCCCAAGGACACACCGAGGCAGCCGACCCGGGCTGGCCTGAACGGGTATCGAATTCGCGACCCTTGAATTACGAGTCAGACGTCGCACTAACTAAGCTACCCTGGCTCCAGTTATCATACTGTTTATCATGTTTCAAGAAGATGAGCAGATAGCAAGAAAAGTTTCGGATTATGGATGTCTTGTGGAGTGGTGTGGGATGGGGGAAAGGAGTCTAACCTAAGCTACTGCATCTGTCACGAGAGGGTTATCATACTGTTTATCATGTTTCAAGAAAATGAGTAGATGGCAAGGAAAGTTTCGGATCATCAATGTCGGCGGGGAGACGGGAGGGAAAGGGGTATGATATGAACTCTATCTACACCGATCGAGGATGCATCATAATACTTTTGTATGACGTTTTATGAGGATGAGTAGATGTGAACAAATATTTCTAATGCTGAATACAACTCTGGGAAGGGGGTGGGGCGAGAGAGCTCCGAAAGAGAAATGCGCGGATATTTGCAACTGCATCCGTCTTTAGTTGGCACAACCCGGGCTTGCCTGTAGCACACATCATTACGGGGGGGGGGGGGGGGGACTGGACACTGAAAAATGAAATTTGGTACATTTGTACCTGTATACCTGTGTGTAAATAGATAATCTGATCTGATTAAATTTGTCACGACATTCAAACGATTTTTCATTTCTTTAAATCAGTTTTAATTGTTTTATTTTATTTTAGAGTTCTTTTTTAATTTCATGAACTTAGCTTTGTGTTAAAAACCTTGTTAGGAGAATTAAAGAAAAAAACCTTGATTTGTGTTTGCAAAATACGTATGCCACCGTTATAAACCGAAAATGCTGAGTCCGAAAGGTTAAAAAATAAAAAATAAATGAAAAATTGCTATAATGGCATTACACTCTATATATGCATGCAAACATGCCTACAAAATTTCATTTGTCTACCTCAAGAGGCGTTTGCTTCATCGTGCAAAAACAAGTTTTGTTTGTAACAGAAAAAATCAAAGGCCCAAAAGTTCCAAAATGTGCATAAAAAAGAACAATTGTTGTAATGGCCTAAAAGTCAAACCTAGTCGCCATACGAGGATCTTGTAAATGTCGTAGTCTCGTTCGACTGGACCTCTCGAGTGGATCTGTGGGATTTTCGCCATATGAGGGTCTGATAACGGTCGATAACAAAACAGTTTGTAACACTCAAAACGAGGCTTACCAAAAAGGTTGGAAGGTTAGTCAGCGTTCATAATAAAAACTGGAGCAAAATTTTCATATTTTTGTTTATATTCTGGACCGACTAAAAAAAAAACAACACAAAAAACATGCAGGTGATACAAGTTTTTGCTTCTGCATGAAATTCTTGCAAATCGTCAGAATGTGGCACTAACTCATGGAGTACATCAAAATGGCACGCATTGCCCGCTTGGCACCAATAAATTATACCACCTCAAAAGAATATTATAAATATATTTACATGTGTCGCCCTTGCATAAATAGGGTTAATGGACCTTACGGTATAGGTGGTATACTTTTCGGATAGAGAACAAAAAAAAAGAAAAAAAAAAAAAAATACAGATAAAAGAAATGAGCGACACCCATCGGTAACAATCCATTGTTAGAGGACGATAGAGCGTCCTCTTTATTAGGTTGTTGTTGTGGTTTTTTTTAGATACGTTTATTTTCGGTCTGTTTTTATTTCCTGAAGTAAAAGAGTACTTCTTTATTGGACTGTCTTTCTCGCCTTCATGAACAAAGGTACACTATAATAGCAAGCAAGTACGCTTTAAATAGAATGGTTTGCCCGACAATTTTGGACTGTCTTACGCACCTTGATGCGATACAAAGTTATGTTGTAAAAGCAGAGTAGTGTACCGTCTTTCACGAATTAAAAGAAAACAGTGTACACGACAAAATCGGGGTGGGGGTGGGGGAGCTGCAAAAACGTGAAAAGCAGCAGTTTCAAAGCAAAATACGTGCTCTTAAAGGAAACCATGGACATCCTTCTTCAGTTAGACAAGGGTTTTATAGTGTCGGCTCAAAACAGACTTGTGCAAATATTCATTATTAATGTTAGCAGCTAAAATTAGGGGCGACACTTCAAGGAGCACTGTTTGATAAGTTTTCATAAATTTTACTTCGAATTTGTTTTGTTTTTTCTTCTGTTCGATTCAAAATGTTGAAAGATCGTGAAATTAAGGTTGTGTTTGATGTAAAAAGACTGAAAATCGCGTTGAAAGAAGGTCAAGTTTAGATGTACGTAGTGGTTTCCTAGTCTGAAAATAGAGCACGACTACGCGTATTATGATCACATGACGCTAGTATTCTTAGCTTTTGAAGAAGATTAGGGTACCAGACTAACAATACACTTCAATGTGTAGTCTCTAACGCGATAAGCGTGTAGAGCTCGATATGCTTTCATGGTCATTTCTGTGATAATAAAAGACTATTCTATTTACTGCTGTCACCGATGGGATGAAATCGTTTTGATGCAAAGCAATGTGTATTCTCCAAGGAATAAAGCATGCTTGATCCGCTTTTTTTAGAGCAATATATAAAGCAAGTAATTTGTTATGTAATGTGATCGTGGGGTCATTTAATTTGTTACCGAGCGAAATATTACAAATATCCTGTTGTTCAGACCTTCAAATTAATATCCAATTAAAAGTGTGAAAGAAGAGAAAAATGTTTCCTTTTCTTTGAATTTATGTTTCATGCAATATTGCACTAGCGTCCTCTTTGGTAAAGTACCAATTCTTGTACATACCTTGACCATACTCCCGGTCGGCGTAGATCTCTCTGAGTCACGCGATAATCTGGTTTAACGAGACTAATACAACGACTGTTAACGCTTTAAACGAAGCCAACAAAGATTAGGGACATGCTCGATTCGGAATCAGAACAGTCGGAATATCTAGAATCTCAATCGAATAACACAAAATTAGATTCTGGCACAGTATGGACTGTTGTGGCAGAGGAAGTGGTGTCGAGAGAATCAAGATGGCGTCACGCCTCTTGCAAATCTACTAATGCAGCATGTGAAGTAGATTTTTCAGTAGCATGGAGACTTTAAAGAGGCATTCATGTTCTTACCCTGGTAGTAAGTTTTTTAAGACAGGTAACAATTGCATATTGCACATTGTGTGATACCAAATATAGAGAAATATCTGCATCTACTGGCATGTTCCTTTCGGAATTAGCACAGTCGAAACATGTAGAAATCACAATCGAATAACACAAATTGCCACGTCGATTCGATTGGAAGTAAAAGTCGGAATATACAGAACAGTTCAGACTTCTGTCGGCATTCACCAATCGAGCATCAGGCAGGTAAAGGCGCTGATTAGTTCACAGGTTAGCGTTCTTAATAAAAACGCTTAATACAAACATATTTTTGTTTCTGCACGAAAATCTTACAAATCTTCAGACTGTGACACTAACTTACAAAGTATATAACAAGGGCACACCTTGAACAGTTTTAAACTAAAATACCGTCTGCCACCTCTAAAGTAGAAAATAAAAAACAAATTTACATTTATCGCTTATTCTCAGATAGCGCTAATGGACTTTAGTGTATAAATGATGTTGTTTTTTTCTGACAGAAAAATAAATAATAACAAAAATAAAATAAAATAAATAAATAAATAGAAAAATGAGTGACACCTATCGGTAACAATCAGTTGTACAGACATTTAACATATTCTAGCTCGGCGTATGTCTGCAGAGTCACATGAGAATCTGGTCGAATGAGACTATATCAGAAGGGTGTTGGTTTGAAATTTGCCCAGACTAGGCTGAGTGTGCCCCCGTGGCGTGTCATTGGGTCAGTCACTTTACTCCAGTTGCCTCGGCACGATATACGAGCAACATGTTAAGTGTTGAGGCGCCAGTAAATTCCAAACAAAGAAACCAAAGAATCAAATAACTCAAACAGATAATATGTATATTCGTGTTAACACGTAAGCATCCTTGCATAATGTTAGAGAAATCTTCAAATTTCGTGTATCAATACTGCAGCAGTTTGTTTGACAGATCCACTACAGGTAAATATAAATGAGGTGCAATAGTTCATAGAAGAAAGAAAATAGCGAAGTATTTCCTGTGTAAGCGGGCGAAGGTTTCATAAGCATTTCATGCACCCACTCATATAAATTCTCTTAATTTAACACATAGTCTCTTACAATTTACGTATGAACATGCTTCAATTCTAGATCCAGTACCTGCAGAAAGACGATAAGCAGGTTGTTGATATCTATTTAGAACATCCGCAGGCAGGCAATCAATAATTTATGTCAGTGTGTATATATGTATTTAATCTATGTATTTACGAATATACGTATGTATGTATGTATGTATGTATGTATGTATGTATGTATGTATGTATGTATGTATGTATGTATGTATGTATGTATGTATGTATGTATGTATGTATATATGTATTTAATCTATGTATTTACGAATATACGTATGTATGTATGTATGTATGTATGTATGTATGTATGTATGTATGTATGTATGTATGTATGTATGTATGTCTTTTTCTCTAAAAACTGCTATACTTGTAAGTTCAGACGTGGTTATACTAGTCAGCTTTTTTTGGCTACATGAGTAGACATGAATGTTAACAATGTTTGTTTGTTCTGGGGGTTGGTGTTTGGCCAGGACTTCATCAGAAGGTCTAGTTTTTGTGAAAGGACGTTGAACAATATAATGGTATAAATGTTAGTGCACCCATGGCCATACTGGTCGGGCTACATGAGTAGACACGAGTGTCAACAACTTTTTTCTGGTAGTCCAGCGCTTGGTCAGAAAGTCCAACTTGTGTGAAAGGACATTGAGAAAAATACTTTTTTCTCTTATGGACATGCATAGTGTTTATACAAAGCAACTATTTTGATCGCGATACTATACAATTATAGTTAATATAGTGAATGACTTTCTTGTCAATGAGCAGTGAGTATTACGTTTTGAACTCCAAAAAATGCATGTTATCGTAAGTGTCTAAGCAGATGGAAAAAGAGAAACATATTGACAGACATTTAGTAAAGTTAAAACAGTAAATCGTTGTAGCAGTGAGAGACAGACGTACAAAGAAACACATATACGGGCGTTTTGTCAGCAAAACCGATACATATTAGGCTGGTAGGTCTAAACTTTAAAGGATGGTATACCTTGGTTTATCACCCCGCTTGTAGCGATTGACATCTATGTTGTACTCATAAAATCAGAACCTTTTCTATAACACAGTTGTACAGACGCCTTCAAGACATTTAAACCGCTATAAAACCACAGAGCGTGAAATTTGTCTCGCTTATTGGCAAATAAAATGTTCTTTTGTCAGTATTGGGCCTATTAATAAAAACACATAGAATCCCAAGCCATAATTGAACTTCAAAGACTTCCGTGGCGACCCCACTCCAGTTATTTGACTTTAAATCGCACGACAACTTAATAAAGTCCTCACAGGTTGCGACATTTAAGATCTAGCGATGAAATGCCACTGATCCATCAAAGGGTATCCAGTGCAAAACTGAAAGGTCAATATCCTCCCAAAAGGCTTCACATATTTGCTTTTTCTTTTCTTTTTCCTCCTCTTCCTCCTGCCTATCCACCTCTACCTTCTCCTCACCATCATTTCTTGTTGTTTTTCTACCGCTTTTGGAAACCGAATACAACAATGCTGAAGCGGCTATCCATGCGTTTGCATGCAACTTGCTCATGTAACTATCAACGGACCGCGCACATTAGGGGTTTCTACATATGTCTGATGGTTTTAATTTTTTACAAAAAAAACTCCAACTTCTCTTGCTCTTTCTATCTGTAAACGGTCTCCTATATGTAAAGGTATGAGTTATGATAACGATTACCGATCTACGGACACAGGTGATTGTCCCTGCGCAAACAAGGAACATCGAGATCAAAGGAAATTGCATGAATAACTGCGTGTGTGTGGGGGGGGGGGGGAGAGGGGCCAAGCTATCGTATTTATGGTGGGGTAGATATATTTTTCTAAGTCTGAACATTTAGCTTTTCATAGTTACTACACTTTATTTTGTAAGAATGTTATTAGTTAAAGAATGGTATTAGTTACAATGATATAGTATTTCAGAAAAATAATTAAATTGTTTGCAAGAATGCTCAAATTAAAATCTGTTGACGTTTGACGTAAAACGAAAATATTTTAGAAAATAATAAGTAGTCATTTCACATCATCTGTGTGGTTATTAATTTAACTTGTTTTATTTGGAAAAGAATCAAATGTAACTTTGTTATGATAAGTTTTTTTTTGTAGTACTTTTTCATTAAGCTAAGGCTGTTCTGTAGGCCTTTTTTTAAATGAGGAAGGTACGATTTTTGGGGAATTTTGGATGTTTCCTACAATATTTTTTTGTCGAAACAAAAAGCATGTTACATGAAAAAGACGAGCATAAAAAGTCAATTCAAAGCATATAGGTGGAGAAACCAAAGCTTACTTCAAACTTGGATTGCATGTAATGTATATACATGTTGAACGTAACTTTCCAAAATATGCGTCACCATATTTTAAAAGGAGATGAAAAAAAGAGATTTAACCATTTCAGAATATATTGCAGCCTATAAGATTGTATTTGTGTTTCCTCTGTTCTGTTCCCCTTTGATCCAAATTAATGTGTTTTTTTTTAGTATTAATAACCATCAGAATATAGGAACTAACAAAATCCCTTGCCAAAACGCTTAATAGATTCCTGAAGTAGTATTTTCTACAAACTTCCAAGATTTAGGCATCGTGAATTTATGAGTATGAAGATAATGAATTGTTCAGTTATCAAGCGACGCAGATCAAGTATTGTATTGGACATGCTGTTTTTTTTCTTCATGAGATTCCATCCTTTTTCCCCAAAAGTCGTTACAGTGTAAAAAAACGTTGGGCTAACGTGATTTTTTTTTTCTATCCTTTTATAGACCGCTATGGTACTAACTGAGTCGAGGGCTTCATCAATTTGCTGCCCCCCCCCCAAAAAAAAAAATAATTACCAAATATTTGTTGAGCACATTTGCTGACCAAGGCAGCATTTATAAAAACGAGCAAGGAGAAATGCAACTTTTTGGGGGGCTTAATGTTGGTATTCTTGGGTTTTTCAGGGTTTCTTATGATAATTTCCAAAGGCTACAAAATAGTTGACGTGTTTGGCGTAATCAGGAGACCAGGAAGAAGCAAGCATCTTTAAATTCTGACTAAATATGACAAAAAAATAAGCAACAGAATTTTCACAATGTTCAGTATTGAAAGTTTCGTCGATTTTCAGTTGTGAAGAAGTTGTGATGTGTAGATTTTTAATTGTGCATTTATAAATTATGCTAAGTAACAGCTAACCAAACGCTGTGTAAATGATATTACGGTATATGCAAGAACTTTCAATTGATGTTTTTGATGTCATTCTCAGCTTTTTATGTAAATGATATTACGGTATATGCAAGAACTCTCAATTGATGCTTTTGATGTCATTCTTAGCTTATTGTGTAAATGATATTACGGCATATACAAGAACTCTCGATTGATGTTTGTGATGTCATTCTTGGCTTATTTTGTAAGCGATATTACGGTATATACAAGCACTCTCGATTGATGTTTTTCATGTCATTCTTAGCTTATTATGTAAAGAATTCTCGATTGATGTTTTCGATGTCGTTCTTAGCTTATTGTGTAAATGATATTACGGTATATGCTGTTATGTATATTGAATTTATAATATGTGTCCATGAGGTAAGTTGTACTTCAGTGGTCATTTTGTAAACAACATATTTACTGCATTTGAGTTAAAGATCAGTTTTGTTTACATAGCATTTAACAATTGGATTGGAATTTCCATGTCTTGATGTGAGAAAAGTCAGGTACGCACAGGAAATTGCCATTAGAGTTACTCATATTCTAGAATATTCTGTCAGGTGACTTATCCTTATATTTATACAGGTTTGGTAACCAAGATTTCATTCCTATACTAAACTTCATATTATTAAGATCAGTCTATTAAGGAATTTATTTTAGTAATCAGATGTTACAGTTGTGAAAATCAGAGCAAATTCAGAGAGAGGAATTATTTATTTGAAATATTCATTGGAATTACTAAAAGTGCTCATTCTCATTTTGTATTAATACTTGACTTTTGAATTTAAGTGAATTCCTTCAAAGATATTCTGCATTACATCATTCAGGCATATCAGGACATTCAAGACTACTGACACACCAGGACATTCAAGGCTACTGGAATTCATTCGGAACATTCTATATTTAGGACTTGTGATTAGGACACTTGGGATTATTGGATTATTTGGACTTTAATTCACGTTACTGTCAGTGTCTTTTTGAATTTCCACTTGAATTGTCCAGAAATAAACTGCTTGTTGATTTCACTTGCATTGTTGGTTTCACTTTCTTTCTGTTACATTATTTTAAGATCTAGAGTCGTAACAATGCAAGAACTCTCGATTGATGTTTTTGATGTCATCCTTAGCTTATTGTGTAAATGATATTACGGTAAATGCAAGAACTCTCAATTGATGTTTTTGATGTCATTCTTAGCTTATTGTGTAAATGATATTACGGTAAATGCAAGAACTCTCAATTGATGTTTTTGATGTCATCCTTAGCTTATTTTTCAAATGGTATTATGGTATATGCAAGAATTCTTGATTGATGTTTTTGATGTCATTTTTAGCTTATTGGTTGTTATTTTGCATTTTTGAAGAATCTCTTATATCATACTTTACAAAACGGTTTCTAATGCTCGATTTGTCCGAATGATGTATTCGCGTTGGTAAGTTTTAGGTATTTTGGTACTGTAACCAATAGTATTAGGTCAAAGGAAAGAAAGAATAGAGAAGAACATTTGAGTTACTCTCTATTAAGCTGAAATAGGTTTGGAAATTTTGTTTTCATTTTGATCTACACAGTAATTGTCGTTATTGATTTATCTAGGTAATTATTAAGCGTGTTATTTATCAAATTTGTCGGTTACCAACTTAGCGAAAACTCTTGTTTTCATTGCTGTTGAAACATGGTAATGCGTTATTTACAAAGGTACATCTAATATGTCTCTTACATTTTGATTTACAGTAATTCTCTTAGCAGTATATCAGGTTCCCATATATATATATATATATATATATATATATATATATATATATATATATATATATATATATATATATATATATATATATAACCTGTATGATAATATTTTTTCTTCATATGTAATATTTTACTTCCTATTATCACGAATCCTCCAGTAGGATCTAGGGACAGCACTCTCCACTCTATCTGGTGAATATTTGTAACTATATTAACTATATGTCTTGATTTATGTCAAAGGAATCCGGAGTAATTATGTATTTAGATGAGAGTTAATTCTGGGTTGCCATGCAGGAATTCCTATATCCACGACTAAGTTCCATACTTTCATGGGGATGTGCGCTTAATTGAGAGGGTATGGCGTTCGCTGTGTGCAGGCAAATCTATGACTGTCGTAACACGCGGGCCCAGGTTCGAATCTCAATAGGGATGGAATTAAAATGCCGTCGTTGGGGAGCTTTTGGATCATCTCTTTACAGATATATACAACATGATGGCACAATGAGTAAGCATAGCAATGCAATAATATAAATCACTGATTGCTACTATCAAACTTTTTCATTATGTGTATTACATAACACATAAATAGCTGATAATTTTTGGTAGGTAGGTAGGGAGGGAGAGAGAGAGAGAGAGAGAGAGAGAGAGAGAGAGAGAGAGAGAGAGAGAGAGGCAACATGTACGAAGATTTGTGTGTTAATAGCTTTTGCGTTGTAATCATACGTACATCCAAATTTGCTCTAATCTGAGGCTTGGGATACAACGCTTATATTGTAAAAAAATAATTGTAAAGGTGGAACCGGCTTCTGCGAAAATTGGTAATTGTCCTATTTATTTTAGCCAGATAATTTTCTGTTTTAAATATTTTCTTTACAGTCGAGAGAAATGATTTCAATCTGAAATTTTAATTTGCTTGCAGAAATAAAATATTTTGCAATAATTATCAAGAGGTTAATAATAAATGTATTATTAGATGCTCCAAGGATAATATTTGTTAAATTTATTTGAATTTGTATTCTAAGTTAAAACTACATAACTTAGTCCAATCTTTTTTTACCCTATTGTACTAAAACATTAGATGAATTATAGTTTTATTTGCTTGCCTACAATAGCTACACTTATTTTGCTCAGTATTACCTATGTTTTGTAAGAACTTGTTTGTAACTATGCTGTAACAATTTACATTAAAAGTCCTTGAACTTTATATCTTTGATTTTTTGCAAGAATGATTATGAATATTTCTGCTTGAATTCCATTGTGTAAATCAATGTCTCACATTTGAACGTCTGACATTTGATTTGTATCAATAAAATTTCGTAGAAATGTTGTGTGCCTTTTTTATTCACATTTTAGTTTGACACATATGTAATAACACTATATTATATTTATATTGTATAATATTTTATTTATTTCATTATTTGTTTCCAATCATCAGGACTTTTAAAAAAAAGTAAAATAATCTAGAAAGTATTCTTTCACGTTCAATCTTTTTTTAAGATTTTTGAAGACCGAAAACTCACCATTATCATTTAACAAATCTAAAATATGATAAATACCATTCAAGTACCAATTTTTATTTTTAAAAGTATTCGTTGTACGAATTTCTCTTGTAGCAAATTTCATTTACAAAAACAATTTTAACCTTATCTATAAAGCATGACCAAGTTTTTAAATGTCTTCCCAGAATGGATTGTTATTGCATTTGTTTTACCTACAAATCATTGTTTTTGTGAGATCTAAATTTGAGAGAGGGATCCATTACTGCTCTCTTTTAATCACTCATTGTAGCCAAGTAATTTCCAGTGACTTAATAAAATGGGATCCATGATGATTGCAATCCTCATGCTCGATGGGATCCATGATGATTGCAATCCTCATGCTCGCTGGGATCCATGATGATTGCAATCCTCATGCTCGATCGGATCCATGATGATTGCAATCCTCATGCTCGCTGGGATCCATGATGATTGCAATCCTCATGCTCGATGGGATCCATGATGATTGCAATCCTCATGCTCGATCGGATCCATGATGATTGCAATCCTCATGTTCGATGGGATCCATGATAGTCGCAATCCTCAATCTCGTATACTTTTTTTACAAAATAATTCTACGTTTTATTCTATCTGGTCCACCATTCCATAAAAATGTGTATATAACTGTATTCAGTCATTGAATCAAATTTCGTTGGTGTATTAGGTAAAGAGAGAAAAAAAAATAAAAAATTTAGATAGCGTTACCTAATGGTCCTTTCTCTCAAGCTAATTTTTCATGTTCACATAATTTCACATTCGATTCTGATAATGATCATATCCAAATGTTTATTTTCATCATTGTTTGCTAATACAAAGATTTTATAGAACTCTTCTAGTGTTTTTAAAGTGTAATTCAGTGATTCTTGTGACCAATCTAAAATATGTGTGTGTCATCATCATACTAACTAATTTTAAATTCTTTTCCAATAATCGATTTTCCCTAATACTGTCATGTTTTCCACATATTTTTCCTACAATTTGAGCACATAATACAAATAAATAGGGTGAAATTGGACTCCTTTGCATACGGCCTCTACGCAACTTATTAAAAACTCGAAAAAATGTCAATTGTGTCAAACACAAGACACTTCCCTCTTGTAAAACAGTTTAGCCCACTTATGTATAGAATTCTCCAAAAATTAAAGTAAACATTTATCTATAAATTGCCAGGAGACAGTATCAAAAACGTTTTTAAACCGCCAGTTCTTGCTTCTTTGTCTCAAATCAAATCTCATAAATTATCATATTTTCTTCAATATATCTACCACTTATAAAACCTGTTTGATCTTCATGTATAATATCATAATATCATTTCGAACTTTCTTTAATCTATTTGATATATAAAGAGATGCCATTCTGTATATAACACTCGAAGTAGAAATAGGCACCAATGTTTCAACATAAACATAGTTTTGTCTGGTTTAGGGATGTAGGTGATAATACCTTGTTTTTGTGTTTAAAAAATGACCCGTTCTGTATCCTTTATTTATTGATTTAAAAATAAACTGTCCTAAATATTTATACAAAATAATAATAATAATAAATTTTAAAAAAATATTTAACAGTAAAATCATTCAGTCCAAGTGTCATTTAATTGTTTTCACCGTTTTATAGATAGTTCATCTTCTAACTACTAATATATATTGTCTGGATTTTCTTCAATTATATTTTCTATTGGAGTATCATCTAATTCCTGAATTTCACTATAAAGCTTCTCATAAAGATGTCTTTGTTCTTTTAAAATATATTTAATGTTAGTAATTTCATTATCATGTTCTATTAGATTATGCCTTGTTTTATTTATAAAATGTATTATTGCCAAAAAAAATAAAAAATTGCTCATTTGTTTCTTCTAGATCCTGTTACTTACCTCTAGATCTTATGAACACTCTCATCAATCGTTTTATCACACGATTTATGTAACTCTGCCTTTTTTAATTTCCAACTGCCTTATTATGTCATTATTGATATTACTAAAAATTAACTACTTACATTCCACCGAAAAAGGGTTGACCTTAAATTACCAGTATTCCAAATTATACACAATTGTTAAAAAAATACGCTTCTGTATAAAATACAAGTGATCTTGCATGTAATGCTATGTCATGTATAAATAACGAAATTGACAGTATTTAATTTGAAATAACTTCTTATATATATATATATATATATATATATATATATATATATATATATATATATATATATATATATATATATATATATATATATATATATATATAATGAAACATATCTGTATTTACACAGGAATGCAACTTGAGAAAGACTTAGTTACACAACGTTATTAATATCTCTAAAAGAGTTACTTCCCGTTGACTGTTAAACATTGTCAACAGAATAACATGCTACCTTTCCAATCCAAAAATTTGCAAAAAGTGTTTAAGAGGTATTTACTTCAATATTACTTCTTATTAATTTTAAAGATACATGTAATAATAAATAGTTATATACAGTATATAAACACGACACATTCCAATATTGTCCTCATTCCTGTCATTTTCATCTAATCATTATCAGCATCTCGTTATTTAATCTTACATGAATTTTCCATACTAATTTGACTTTAGTTTCAACCTACATGTTGTCAATTTTATTACATTGTATTGATGACATTTCAACATCACTCCTACTATTTCAAAACTTTGTTGGCATATCTGCTATATCTATTTATGGGTATTATTGCATATATTGCGATTATTTCCCACCATTATTATTATACTTTCATCATGATAACTATACGGTCATTACCATATTTCTCCTCCTCACCGTCATTGTCACTAATATATACATCTTCAACTCCACCTACATCATTCTGAATTCTCAACCACCACAATTATCGCCTTATCCTTATTTCAAATTTATTATGGATTCTTTTGCCATTATTCCTTCCTTCCTTTCATATAGGGGTGAAACGATTCATCGATATATCGATGCATCGATACTTGTGCCACATCAATACACGTATCGATACAAGAGGTGAAGAATCGATACAAAACGATACTTACCCTATAGAAGTTACTTTAATCTTCAGCAGTCATGAATAATTATTAGTCGTTTGCCTTTTTATTCTTTAAACAGAGAATTTATCTGAGACGACCGTCGCAGGCACAGGCACTAATGTTTGTCAGTAAAACAACACCCACTCACCTTTTGCAAATTAACACAAGGTTACGTGGTTCGAAATGTGTCTCTAATCCCCCCCCCCCCACCTTTCGCCGATTACGTGCTAATTATTTTATCCCATCAGCATGTTCAGCCACTGATAATATATATCAACGTAAAGGAGACTTTCCAAATTTGTTCCCCATGTATGATTGAAGTACTTTACTGATCATTTAATAACCACTTTTGCACGAAGTTTCTCTGTTGCTTCGTATCTTGTCTGTAAGGATCGAATTTTAAGGCTGCACTTCCGGTGTGTCACTCAGTGAAATATGTTACATTAAATTCTGATTGGTGGTTATTGTTTGTTGCAGTCCAGGGTAAACAATAACCACCAATCAGAATTGACTGCAGTTTATTCACTGCGTGACACACCGGAAGTATTAGCATCCAAACTCGATCCAGGTAGATAAAAAGCAACAGAGAAACTTCGTTCAAAATGGTTATTAAATGATCTATAAATTACTAAAGTCGTACATGGAGAACAAGTTTGGAATGTGTCCTTTTATGTTGATATAGGTAATCAGTGACTAAACGTGCCAACAGGATAAATAAAATTAGCACAGAATCAGCAAGGAGGCAGATTTCAAACCGTGCAGGTTTGTCACCTTGTGTTAATTTGTTAATTTTGTATAGAAGGGGAGTGGGCATTGTCAATAGTTTTCCTTTTCACTAACAGAAACGAGTGCCTGTGGCCGCGGCGGTTGTTTTACATCTGCAGGAAGTACAACGTGATAGATTTTGATTGTTAGTCATCTCCACTCCCACACCTGGACTTGCTCTAGATAAGATTTTTCCTTGCAGGTGGAAATTGCACTATTTCTTCTGTTTTGAAGATAACACCGTCACGTCTTTCAGATTTAAGTGAAGACATGAAATTGATAATAAGATGTTTTCAAAGCATTCATGCAATGCAAAACAAAGGGTGTTGTTACTAAGATGAGTCCTGGATCCAGTCAAATGGAATAGACTCAAATGGCCTAAATGATTGAATCATAATCATTAACAACTAATATGTAGTCTTTGTACTTTTTTTTATCTTGTCAAGGATGAAAATGGCATATGAACAGATGCTAAATCTATGTCTGTCTGTAATCTGTATACTAGATATACAACCAATATCTCAACACATATAAAACAGCACAACCCTACCACAGAAAGACTTTCTAAAGATGAAAAGACCATCAAGTTGATATATGTATCGATACTGTATCTATCGTAGGCTGTGTATCATGAATCGTATCACCCCTACTTTCATAGTTTCCAGCCTGACCTCCAGCTTCTTTCTACATTTCTTGTATATATTGTCTCATTATTGGCATTCTAAGTTCATTTAAAGCTTAAATAATCTTCCTGATTCTTGTTTCATCGGTAGTGATAAGTCAGTAATAGTTCTGTTCCTAGTGACAGCCATATTAGGTGTAGAGAGCACAAGGTGGTCAAAATGAAGCACATTGCACTGCGATGGGTCTATGGTCCAGATTGTTGAGTCGGGACTGTCTGCATTTACAAAATATGTTTAGTCGACTCGACATCTATTTATCTAAAGATCCTGTCCGAATAATTCTCTAACAGTCTCGTTCATATTTGCATGTTTTTCTTTTCTTCCCTGATGCCATATCACAATAGGTTTTATTTTCTGTCATGTTTCCCAAGTAGTAAAAGAATGTTTTCTACATCTTTTCTTAGTTCGTACTAATTTTGCTGCATTTTTGAATTTTCAGTTTTATAGCATTCTGCCTGTCTTCTTTCTTGTGTGCCTCTGTTTCTAACTATTTGATAGATTCAGATTTAAAGTTAGCACTCACTTCAAGCTCGTCACACTTCTCTCCTAGAGTCTTCAGATCAGCTCTTGTTATCTCCATTTCTGTGGTCTCATCTCTTTCATATCCTCTCTGAATTCCTGTGCCACTGCGCAACGTTGGAATGGTGCCCCAAATACATGAAACATGGAACGAAGACACGGGAAATCATGTCATGTACAGAAAAAAACACAACGATCCCACTATGAAAAAGTTGTCTACCACAAGATAAAAAAACCTTAGCTGCCATACGAAAAAACATAGCTTGAAAAATGTTGATAATCACTGTATAAGTTTACATATACAAGCTTTATATGTAATCTTCTATAGCCTTATTCTACTGTTATTTTTCTTTCATATAATGTTTTCCGGTATGTTTTTATCTCCAACATACGTAAAAGAACGAAACTGTAGGACGATATTAATTTTTTTCCCTTCTTATTACCATAAATGTATATTTATGTTATAAGATTGGAAAGGTCAAAAGCATTATAAAAGTAATTTCCGTTCTATCCACTGTCGAGATTATCAATGAAAACTTGTCAGATATTATTATAAATAAACAAAAACGATGTAGATAATGCGGCAGTGTACGTTTCGGAATTCTGCTCTCATTCCGAAATAAATAACCATAGCTTTGCCCTTTAAAGAACGTTACCTTGTTCCTATATAGTGAATAAGCTGTGCGTTAAAAATACACACATGCAGCAATCTTTACTTTTTGCCCATCAATATCATTTTACTACTACTACTACTAATAATAATAATAATAATTTACATTGTAATTATGAATATGACAATGGAACATGTAATGAGAGTAATGACCATAGAATCCATGTCAGTCCACACCGTAGTGTATCTGTTCCAGAGCGGAAAACAAAACCGAATATAATTAGAACAAAAGAAGCACTACACTACATATTTACTATGACCGATAGTACATTTTCTCTTACTGTCAAAACCCTAATAATGAACAACTCTATATTAAACATTGTTACTATTTCATCATTCTCTTGTAGGAGTGAAATTTTCCAAATTTGGATTTCTATAAATATATGAAGGGATAAACTTTCTTCTTAATTCTGAATAGTAGGGACAATTGTTATACAATGGTGTTGATTTTCAACAGAACAAAATGCCTATTTTACATAGTTCTGTCATCATAATATAAACGGTCAGATCTTCCTAAATGTGTTCTCTATGTACATATTTCCTTTTCAGAGCATTGTGATTATGAATCCAAATTTTTTATAACCTAGTATATCCAAATATTTGTCATAGTTAAAATGTGACTTCACTGACTAGTAAAAAGGTAATCCATTGATAAAATCTCTAACCGCATTGCATATTTGTCTGAGTGTATCTTTACATCTTTGAACATTCTTGAAATACATTTAATCGTCAACATGATGTCTCAAGCAAACAACACCAAATCGCCCAAACCGTATTGAAATAAACAACACCAAATCGCCCAAACCGTATTGAAATAAACGTTTCTGACATTATTAGCTCAAGATTTCAATTGCAGGTTGTAACGGCTTTAGAGTCCTCAACTAACTTTTTAATGTCTTCATCATTCTGTTTCTTCTCATCGTTTAATTGTTTTTGCAACTTTTGAAGTTGTGATTGTAATGTATTGTAATTCTGTAAAGATTTCTTTATTTCCTCCACGTCACTCTTTAAGGCTGATATTTCAGCATTTATCTTTTCTTCAGTTGATTCTAATCAATTCTATATGTTTTCCACAGGTCTTATGTTTGATTCGGCTTTAAAGCACTTGATAGAATACTTATTCTCCTACTAAAGAAATCTTGAGCACCTGGAATCTTGTTCTTGTTATCATCTAATTGTTTCTGAAGTTCTGAGAGTTTAGTAGCTTCTTCTGTGATACTCTGATCGGCAGCTGTTAATTTATTATTAACTTGTTCTCTTGAGGTTTTTATATCTTTGAAATTATTGTCCTCAAAATTCTGACGTATTTGCAAGTTAAGACGTTTTTATACAAAAAACTTTATTAGTTCCGTCAGACGTTTCTATCGGATCGGCTACATTTGTAACATATTAAATACCAATATTAATAAAGTACAGTACATATTGTTCAATTTTAAATCAATGTTTAGTGTTTGACCTAGTGCTTCATATTTCTTATCTTTTTGATCTTTCTCTTTGAATTTAGAACTAAAATCACTAGGACCTTTTAAGGATATTTTTCTCATTTATTTAACATGGATCGGCAATTTATTGCCCGAGCGTACATACTGTGCGAGCTTTGCGAGCTAAGCAACATTAATTTGCCTGAGATATTCTAAACATATAAGTAATTGGCATACCATCAAAATCTATTACTTTTGAGTCTTCATCTTTAATACTGGTATTTAATCTGTTTATAGTACATCTTTGCAATTGTTTATATGGACTAGTAACATCGTATGGGATGAAATCAGCGTAAAATACATTTTTACTTGGTATGGACTGTAATGGAGTCGATTTGACGCCGTTACAGTAATCATTTATTTTGTTTAGTTGATCAAGGAAATTATATAGTTTTTTAGGCTTCAAAAGTCCGTAAACTGTATTCGATGCGGTAATACATTTATAGATCTCTGACTATTAAATCATATTGATTTAGAGTTATCGTTCATTATATACACGGTGTAGTTATTACTCAGAGGTATTAAACTTTAGAGACATTCAATACCTATGCTTTCTAAATTGTTGTTATTAGCAGTCATTCCATCTGTGACTTTTTTCATGTACATTTCCAATGTCACGGAATTGTATGATTTATATCAATATGTATATGTGATCGAAAATGTATTCGGGTTTCGTTTCCGACTAGAGCGTTACACGAGGGTGGTTTATTTTTTCGGCTCTAGTAATTTTGAAATACTGAGCGCGATTCGCCCCATGCTACATGTGCAAATTGCCGCAGTGAAAACCTAAGTACCTAGCTGCTGCGCATATCTGTCACAGCTAGGGTACATATAGAGCAAATTCTCTATAAACAAATTACACTACGACGAGTCTTGTCAGAAAGTTTACCTCTTTACGGGAGCAAATCTTCAGCTGTAGAGCTCTCTTTGTGTATGGTTTGGTGATGTGGAGTCTCAGAATTCTGTGTGGTTTCTTGTGACGTATACGCTGTGTCTGGTGACGTTGGTTCGGAAGAGTGTACTGGTGTTCTCGATGCGAGGGACCAAGGCTTCGCGACCATCTGGTCTGTGTTGAATGTGAAGGCTCTCGAGGGATCCTTCAACAGACTGGGAGGGGTGGACCATGCGTGGTGGCTCCTTGACCATTGACTAGAGCGGGTGGAACCGGAGATACATCTTGGACGTCAAATGGGCGCCACGATAGTTATATATATTACGTGTTCCATTTTATTGTTATTCTCACTATTGCTATCTGAGCAACATTACATGTATTCACATTTCAATATCGCTATATGTGTGATAGATTCATAATTTCATGCATTCCCATTTCAATATCGTTATATGAACGACAGATTCATAAATTCATACATATTCCAATATCGCTTGATGAATTGATAAATTGATGAGTTAACAGATTGATGAATAAATGAGTATTATATTGATAAGTGCATAAATCACATGCTTTGGTCACCCTTGGTACTTAATAAGACCTTGTTTATATTGGGGTGTAGATCATATACTCTTATTTGTTGATTGGTGATAGGATGTTATTCACGTTTGTTTAAAATTCCATTCGTTAAATTCATCTTTGATTTTCTCGTTGAGTTACTTGTTGTTGATTGTTCCATGTTAGGAACTTTATAATTTTCCTTATCTTTTTGTTATAATGGTGTCAGATTTGTTCATTTTTTAAATTTCGTTTATTAATAAACATCTTATTAACGCAGTTGCTTTCGGTGTCTTCACTAATCCAGTCCCAACCCGGCTTCATCCTGTGACATCCAAAACTATAGAAACCATCGGGTATTGATATGGTTTTCGTGTCATTCGAAGTAGAATATATGTTGCTGTTTGATCATTTGAAATACTGTAATAACTAACTACAAAATCTATTCGCTGTAATGAAATATATAATTTACCATCTCTGTTATCAATTGGATTTTAAAAATATATTTCTTTCTCAGACTGTCCTTCCACAGTAATGTAACTAGGCTTCTCTGTTTATGTAAGTGAACTTCCATTTAAGTAACGAGAATCCTTGTTGTTATGTCATGACGTTACTTTCGTAACACAGTCGGCATGCCGCTACGTCCTTTGAACCATTTGTTGTATTCAGTAACTATCATATTAAATTCATCATGACTTATTTTATTATCGCTTGTTGCTTTATTCACCATTTCATCAATAGTATTCAATTTAATGTTAGCAGAGATTGCAATCTCATTGTGTTTTACAACTTTATTGAATACTAAGTTAGCTTTTAAAGCTTTTCCAATAATTCCTAGTAAAGTTGCACCAAACCATGTAAAAGCTAGAGGAATAATAAGTCTTGTAATGTCAACAACTCTTAAACTAGCAGCTGCAACACCCATTCAGCCTGAAACACTTGCCATAACAACTTCTCCAATGTTTCACAGACTTGTATGCTGTTCTATACTTGTTTCTTACATTCGTATAATGTTATATCTCTTTATCTAAATCATTCTTGATTTCATTATTTTCATCAGCCTAAAATTAATTCTATAGTCGTTTGGTAATTTATATACCATTTAAAAGTATTAATATAATAATTGCATAGTTAATCGATTTAATTATTTTGTCTGGTAGTATCCCTTGTGCTATTATATAGTGATTCGTATTTAACTTAAAGAAATTGGACTAACCAATTTTATTACTTTTTCTATACCCATGTTAGTTGGGGAGTCTATTTTAAAATTAAATATCCTCTTGAAAAAAGTACTGTAACTTACTGTAAGAGCTGAATTGTATGCTGCATGGTAAATAGTGTTAATTATTTGATTGTTTCTCTTGCCATTTATTAATGTAAATTTTACTAATTTTTGTCTTTAGTCTTGGATCTGCTAGTTATCCTGTTCTGTAGCTAGTTAATATATTAACTGTATAATTAATCTACAACATTTCTGGAAATGGATGTAGTTCATTTATAATCGCCTTGAAACCAGTTATGGAGCTTGTAATCTTTTCCGTTCGTTGTGGGTGTTTTATTTTTTACAATACCTCGCCTTGAATATATAAAACCTATAGCAATAACTACTCCACCTATCAAGTAATAAATGTTGCTTGAGCTTTTACTGTCACGTGAGTATGTTGTGTTAACGTTAATTCTTTCAGACAAAAAGTTTGCTCTTTTAAAATTTGTCTGCTTTAGCATTTTAAAATTTTTGTGAACGTTTTCCAAGTTGTTTTGAAAGTTCACCTCTAAGCGGATCTTTTATCTTTTGTGAAGGTAGCTTCTCTGGTGATTTCTGATTTAGGAAACTTAGACGTCATGGATTCTCCAGATTTTCCTTCAATTAAATTTGGAACAAAATTAAAATTTTTCTAAAGAGTTCCTAAAGAATTATTCAAGTTTTTTTTCTCAAGTTATTCAAGCCATCTTTCAAGTCAAGTTTTTATCAACTAACAAATATCTTAGATTAATGTTCAGTTCTACTTTCACCAACTTCCATTTAATTTGTAACGAAATTAGATTTTTTCCTAAAGAGTTATTCAACCCTTTTTTGTTGAAGTAATTATAAAGTTTGTTTATTTGCTTCATGTAAATAGTTTTCGACGTCCGCTAGTGTTTTTATCAACTTACAATCGTCTTAAATTAATGCTGAAAAAATTCGTTGTAGATAAATACAGCCATGTTATCATTTCATGTATTTTTCAATTTGACTAATTCTATTATGCACAAATTTTCTAATTCTATTAATTTATCTGACGTTACACATGCTCCATTCTATTAATTTATCTGACGTTACACATGCTCCATTCTATTAATTTATCTGACGTTACACATGCTCCATTCTATTAATTTATCTGACGTTACACATGCTCCATTCTATTAATTTATCTGACGTTACACATGCTCCATTCTATTAATTTATCTGACGTTACACATGCTCTGTCTTTTACTGGAGTTCATGCTATCTGAGTCTTGTATCAAATACTCCCATATCGACGAAGCTGTCACGAGATTCTCGTAGACTGTCATGTTAAGTTACAATATATTAATTGTTTTGTTGACGTCACGGTATGCTCGTCCCATTACGGGATTTAAGGACATAAAATAAATTATTGTCCATGCCTTGGCTCGAACATAAAAACACATACTGCTGGTTCAGAATTGATATCGAATACCACCGCACCACGATTTCTAGTTAAAAAGATGAGGATCTGAAGCATATTTTATGAAATAAACCAATTCATAGAAAGTAACTATTTGTATTATAAATGATACATAGTAATGCCGTAAATATATTTAATTTACTTATCTAAGTTAGAGCTAAACAAGACCACACATTTCTTACAATACACCTACTAACTTTCTAATAACATGTCATGCACATATTATTTTCATGAAATGACGCAGCGTACGCAGGGCTGGTTTAAACGCTAGGCACACAAGGCGGTCGTCAAAATTTGGGGGACGGCAAAAAAAAATTTGAATAAAAAAGAAAGAGAAATAGCGTAAAATAGAAGATATTATATGCGTCTAAAAATAGAAAGAGAAAAACAGAAGGAAAGACTAAATGTACAATATTCATTTTCGAAAGTTAATTGGGGGCGGGTGGGGCGCAAGGCTGAAGGTTCGCCTAGGGCGCCAAATACCCTTGTGCCGGCCCTGGGCGTACGTTATGTCAGAGTTTTGACATTATATGAATTTTCAGTCGTAAGGTTGCCTAAATCTTCAGATAAATTGTATTTGGGTTAGTTTTATGTTGGATAATATCACTAGCATGGTACTTTTTTCCTACCAAATATTAATTGTTCTAATGTATGTGCGCATTCAGCCTGAACGCCTTCATAAACTTTACATTTGTATTGATTTTTTCCAAAATGTATAATTATATGCTTGTTTACAACAGAACTAACAACATATATTTATTGTAAACTACGCATTTAAATGTTTTTCTTCTGGAATAAATTTTATATGAATCTTTAAAGCATAACTGCCAAAATAGTATCATATTATAAACTTCACACTTGTATTGATTTTCTCTATTGGATATATATTTGATCAGACTTGTATTGTTTTCTTCCAAAATATAGCATTATATGCTTAATTATAGGAAAACTACTAATATATTTATTGCAAAACATAGTATTTAAACGTTTTTTTCTGGAATATATCTTTATATAAATATTTCAAGAATAACTGTCAAAAAACTCCAATTTTTATTACAAACTTCACAACTGAATGGTCTTTGTATTAAGGGAGATAACAGTATTCGCCCCCCCCCCCCACCCCACCCCCCAGCGACAGTTTGTACCCACCTTCCGATTTTAAAAATGAAAAGCCGCAAGGATAGAAAAAATGCACAAAACTTAGTCATTTCATTCCATAACTTATCATTTTAAACCTAATTATCGCCAGGAGTCCGTAACACTGTCATCTTGTTCGCGTTTCAAACCAAACGGAAGTTTGATGTTTTTCTTTCTTTAAATTGCTAGAAGGGTACAAACTGCCAGGCGGTGGGGGTGGGGTGGGGGTGGCAAATATCATAGTGCTATTAAGATGGGGACCGTCCGATTAATGAACCTATTGCCTGTTTTCATATAAACTATATATGTGAATTACTACCAAATCTATCTGAAAAACAAAATAGACCTTACAATAATAACTTTTGCTTGCATATTTGGAAACTTTCAAATAGACTGAAGAAATTGACAAATCTTAAAATTCCGTGAGAATAGTTTTACTGAAAACTCTTTAGTTTATTAATCAATGTTACTGGAAAATAATAATTGGGGGATACGCAATGGCGTTTCTGGTGTACAGTAGGTGTGGGTGGTTTTTCATACAATTTTAGATGTCATTGGCCAGTGTTTTTTCATACAATTTAAAGATCAATGGATTTGAGTTTTTCATAAAAACAAAAATTTTTAAGGTCAGTGGCATAGGGTGAAGGTCAGTGATATATGTTTTTTTGGGTTTTTTTATAGATAAAATGTGATTGTCACTGGCCTAGGGTTGTTAGTAAAAATTTTAAGGTCAGTAGCCATAGTTAAGGTCAGTGATATATATTTTTTCATAAAAAATATGAAGGTCAATAGCCTAGGATTTTTCATAATATTTTTAGGGTCAGTGGTCTAGGGTGATGTTCACTGGCCTAGGGTTTATCATTAAATTTTGAAAGACAGTGGCCTATGGTTTTTCATACACATTTGGAAGATATAAAGGAGATGCCGTGGGTTGTTTTTTTTTTTTTAAAAAGTTAACTTTTTGAAAGACAGTGGCCTAGGGTTTTCCATAAAGATTTGGATGATAGAAAGGGAGTGCCTAGGGTTTTTCAAAAATAAAAATGGCGAATGGGCACATGTTTGTTTAAAAGGTTTGAAACCGTTTAACCGGTTTAAAGTGGATAGTACAGGTTAAGGGGCTCAGGAACGACAAATTGATAACTATTTATATGACTGACAGTCTAATGTAACATCACAAATGTTGATGAACTATACATTTTATTATATCTATTGATCAGCTATAGATTTTATCATATCTGTTGATGAACTATATGTTCATTAATGATATCTGTTGATGAACTACTTATACATTTCCCATACCTGTTGATGATTTACGCCAGCATTCGTTCAAACATATTCACGTATTTGTGCATAATACAATTTCATTAAAATTGTATCTCATTTCTCCACAATACAAATAGATTTAGAATTTCATCTTTTGAACAAATTCATATCTGCTGTATTAAGCATGATAATTCCTTATCAGTCACATGTGAACAGAGGAATTGTAATTCATTCAAAAGCAAATAGAAATGGTCTTTTATAATACTTCATAGTATTTAGTGCGTCATTGGAATCATGGTATTGGTGTGCATATATGGGTTAAATCTTACGGTATTTTGGTTTAATTAGTTTGTGAAACTGAAATAAGGGTGTGGGTTATGGTGTCGGAAATTACATATTCGTGAACTTAATGTCATAAATATTTCATTCATATTGACGTGTCGTGTGTCTTCGCTAGATCCAACCCCGCCCGGCTTCATCCTGTTAGAGTTATTATGTAAAATTATGTAAAATATATTTTTTTTCCTGTGCTGGTACATTTAATATCATTTTACTTCATTTTTCTACATCTTAGCGATCAATGAGATTAAGGAAAAATATATTATCTCATTTCAGGCCTGGCCTGGTATTTGAAACAAGACGGAAGAGCTGGATTATCTTGGATGCTCCCCGGCACTCAGTTGATAATACCAAGGCCTCATTAGGTCATATCCAATGTAAGTGTCAAAAATATCCAGGATTAGTTCATACTACCACACTGGGATATAGTACCTCAAGAACATGGTTTAGGTCTTTATGACAGTTGAAAATGCGAGGAGGTTGTGACAACGATGACGTCGACAAATAGATAACGACGACAATGCTCCAGTGTTTATGTTGCTGATGATACTGATGAATAAAATTAGCAACTGACTTCATTGTAGCCTACAAAGAGGGTTTTTCGTTGCTGTTGTTGGTAACTTCATGCCTGAACGTTATGCGAAAAAAGAATTGGTTTTCAAAAAGGTTAGATTTAAAAAAAAACATTCACACATATAGAAGATACATGCAAAATATTTTACCCTTCCGACATGACAACAAATTGAAGAATTCTTTTGTTAACTGAACTTGTTGCAGTCGTGTAAAAAAAGATTACATATTATTCTACGAATATAATAAAAACTGACCTCACTAGTTTTCTTCAATTGCTTTGATAACTGTGATGGTTCAGACCTTGTTTTGTAAACCTGTAGGATAAAATTGGTGTAAGCGTGACTACAATGTTTTGATTGAAACAGAATGACCTGTTATTTCAACGTACGAAATATTCCTACAGGAATGTTTTAGAAAGCTGATAAAGACCATATAAACAGTCCTTACAGCATAAATGAAACAGTTTGACAAAAACTTTATGCACGGACTCTATGACGTAATAGTGTAAAGATCACGACTAATAATTAAAAGCGAGTACTAGACACATTCTTTGTCAAAGACTCTTCAGTTCTTGGTGCCTTCTATCACTTTGAATTGTATTCTTTTCTTAGTATAATCGTGTCCGGGATGTATCTAAAACACAATCAATGCATCCTTCTGTAACATTATGCGTCGAAAAGCGCAATTAATACTCGAATTAGGTTAATTCGGACTGCCAATTCTGCTTACTTTATTCGGATGTGCTTAGGGATGAGATTCAATTGGTTGTGTGAAGTAATTCTCTCGGTATAAAATCTGTATTCCTTTGCCAAAAACTATTTGACAACGGTTCATAGTACCGTTCGGATGTATATTAGCTCATTTTGCATGCTCGGCTGGCAAAGTTAACAGTATAGGAACCATGTAATTCATAATTAATGGAACAGTTAGCTGGGATATGTTCTATATGTAACCTGTTTATATTAGACTGAGAATTTATCTAGTCTTTACAAATATAAAAATCATATTTATTTCATTTTGCATACTGCTTGCAATTCTTCTGGATCGATTTGCATCTGTCGCAGAATTTAATTGTCTCTTATGGACGCAAATGACATTATTATTATTATTATTATTATTATTATTATTATTATTCCTGAGCACAGCAAATATTATACATCTTAACAGTTATTGTGCAGTCATACTTATGTGTATTACCATATTGCATAAGGATGCAAGAACATTAGAAAAAGAAAGTGAAAGGTGTGGGCAGTCAGACTGAGAGAAGGGTATTTTAGAGAGAACAAAATTAAAGGAGGTGTACTTGTTACCATTTCGTATAGGTATGAAATGGACATCTTAGAGTATTCATTGTAACTGATTTGAATGTTACTCTGTAGATGTTTTTGCATGTACTGTTGTCCTTTAGATTTAAAATTTTTCTTTGGCTTGTTTGTTTAAAACAGAAATGTAGTCGTGCACTGCACATAGATCAGAAGTGTAGTCCTTTGGTCCAGAAGCACTCAATTAATGTTTTAGCAATGTTATCTGCTAGCAACCTACTAGCTATGAGGTAGTGAATTGTGCATGGCTATAAAGAAAATTTTATAATTAGCTTTGCAAAATCTTCAATATCCATGTTTGACGGTATCCCAACTGTAAATCTCAATAGCTTTTTCAAAAAGCATGCGGTAGACTATTACAAAAGTAGAGTTGCATAATAAATTGTGTTGATAACGTTTTGCTTGATTTTTGTTTCACTACATATTTGTCGGTACGTAAAAGCTGTGCTATTTATTAGCTTGGGCAGTTAAGGCACTTTATCTTTTCATTCTTAACGATTTTATTTTTTTCAGGCAAAAGTCCATGTGATAGGTAGTCATTTGTGAACTGAGAATGGTGAAAATAATATAATTTGTTTTGCAGTTTCTCCAGTATCCATGTTGGATAGTGGACCTATTGATATTTTAAACAAATTCTTCAAAACCATGATGTAGGCAATTATGAGAGCAGACTTAAGTGCTGCATGGTAAACAGAGTTAATAATTTTTGTTTGTTTCACTTGACTTTTGTCTATAGGTAAAAGCTATGATATTTTATTAGCTGAAAAGTTAAAGTATTTAAGTGACTTGGTTAGACACAGTCCAGGTTTTGTCTGGAGATATTGTACTTCGTACATGCTTTGCTGTTGTTTTATAGTGTTGTTGATTTTCGGAGTCTGTAACAGTATGTTTTATTCAGGTTTTGTCATTTTATCATCCTTCAAAATAGAAACGACTTTGCTTTTGGACCAAAATGAAGAAAGTACCTAAAACTGATAAACCACCTATAGAATAATATATTGTGTTGGACCGTCGGACACTAATCAAAGTCCAACTGCGTGAACTTGCGTCGTTTCTTCGAAGTAAGGTGATTGCAGCATCTTCCAGCTTTTGCTGTTTTGAATTCTTGAAAACGTTTTTCAGGTTGTTTGCAAGATTTACTCTGCATTGATCTTTTGGTTTTTGTGAAGTAGACTTTACATGTTCTTTGCTAACCTTGTTTTACTTTTACTGTTTACTTTGTTCACCTTCCATTTATATGTATTGGAATTTGGAAAGTTAGCTCAATATGATTTTTAAGATGTTGAGAAAGGTTAGCTGTTACTCATCTGTCAGTGTTACTTCTTGTAGTGAGAAACAATTTGAAATTTAATTCGGCAAATAAAACAATTGACTTCAGGACATGTCCTCTATATGGAGAAGTTATAAACAAATTAACTGAGTTTTACTTAAATAGTATGTATTGTAAACCTTATTAAAAGCATATTACTTACCGGAAAAGATATGAAGAAAACAGTGAGTAAAAAAGGGTGATCGGAAATATAGAAAAAAGAAAACAGAATATCACAAACACACCATAATCATGAAAACAACAGGATATCACATTTAGCAAGAAACAGGACTTTACAAGCAATACAACAAAAGATTAAATCAGATACAACGCTGAAAATGTCAGGCGTTCCGTTTATTGACTTCTACTGGAGGAGGCTAAACATCACCAAACCTGATGGTGTATGTGAAGATGACTTTCATACTAATCATTTCTTTCAATGTTCGTCTTTTGATCTGATAGACTCATCCTGGTCAAGAAAGAAAATGATTTTACCGTTCATACACAAGATATATGACAGGAAGCTAGAACATATAAAATGATAAAATGCCAAGAGATTGAAGACCAGAAGAAAAACGTTGAATCATTCCAACCTAGCTTAAAGGATAAAACTCCAGTGAAGTACCTGATACCATTTTATGTCATGCTATCCTCTTCTAATTCATTTTCCAAACTAAATTATCGATTTGAAAAAAATGTGCTAACTGGTGTAGTCACATTGTAGATCAAGATATCTCACAATGACTTGAAAATGTTAGCTACTCTAGAATTGGTAAATATTTTATAGGTCTTCTTGGTTTGTTTGCTATCCATTTTTTCCAGCCCTTTCTCAGTTAAATACTTACCCGTTATCTCGTTGTATGTTCCATTTGCAATGGCTATATGAATTCCTTTTCGTACTCTTCAGTTTCTGTAGATTTTGTTGTACAATTATCAATAATATATAATCGCTATTTAAATACCTAAAAAAAACGAGTTTCGTTCAGAATTTTTTAAAAAACTTCTGAAAGTAACACATACTATCTTTGCAGGTCGGTCGTTGAGAAAAATGGCTATGACAGACAGAGAGTTGTATGGCCCAATGGCATAGTAATAGTTGATTCCGCACATAGAATCTTATACATGCAACAAAAAAGTTAATTAAACACAATGTACCAGTCGTACCTGACATTGGTGACCTATTTGACATTTTACAAACATGTCATAATAAATCATGCGTAAATAGTAACCATCTAGTTCTAGAAAAGTATGTTATAAACAAGGATAAAGAATATTGTACGTTTAAAAGAAGGTTCCCTAGTTGTCGTAGACTACTTTGTATCATATAAGATATGCTGACTTAAGTAGTTTTAGGTAATTTATTACTATTATTATTATTATTATTATTATTATTATTATTATCGTATCCCCTTTTGCTTTAGTTTTCTACTCTTGAAATTCATCATACATTTTATGAACATAAATACTTTTGCATTCTCTTTGTAGAATGAGCAGAAATACTGGCAGACCGGAGTAATGTATTTAAGCCAGCATTCTCATGGACACTTGTGGAAGCCCATTTGTAGTCCTCTGTTGTCTTTTACCACATTATATCCAACTTTTTCTTTGAATTTTCTCAAAAGGCTGACAATTTCTGAGTGGTAACCACATTTGTGATTGGCCATATATTGCCCGTTGCCTCCATACAAGCTCACACTGTTCTTCAAACTTTAGGTCCCATAGCAGAAATGCAGAACAACTTGGGGTCACGTCGGCATCTTGATAGAAGTCTGCATTCCACATAATACCGTTCGCGTGGACACGAGCTATGCCTATTCGATATGTGGCAGCCTTCTCATCTCTCAGTACAAAACTAAATCATAATTACCCTAAGACTCTCTACTGTATTCAGAAGCCTGAATTTTAGGCTCTCACTTTATAATACTTTTCGTAGATAATTTAAATGCACATTTATGTATTTCACTGAGTTATCGCTCTTACACCACAAGATACGTCAAAGTAATACAAAAATAAAAACACGTATTCAGCGCTCGCTTATAACAATAATGAGAAGATTAGTGTGGAATATTATTCTAACCCAAAATCATGATGGAAATTTAAGTAAAACTGTTTAAATAATATTTCACGGCAAAGTTTATAACGTTGAAATGTTGACCCATGTTGTTTTGTTTTTATCTTCTCCATGACTTAAAGCCAACTATTTTAATTTCATGTGTACGGCTAATATAAATTGCATGCATCTATATGATTTAAATTATTTATCCTTTTATTTCAGAAGGAAATGCACACTGCTCCACCTGATGTCGCTGTGCTTGTAGGGGGTATAGTTGTATAAGTGACATGGGATTGTCCTTGGACCAATGGGGCACTGCCTCCACATGTAAAGTAAAGCGATCAAACAGTCTCTTCTCAATTTTCTCTTCTTTGCTCTTTTCTCTTTTGATCCTTTTATTATAAACTACATACTCCTTTCGGAAACACGCTGTCATCCTATTTTACCTCTATTGGATTTGCTATACTCGTTATTTTTCACTTGCATATTTTTAATCTGCATTTTATTTCCAAAATTCATTCAAAATCTAAGAGAAGTGCTGAAAAGCTGTGATCTACTATATCTGGTCACAGAGTGGCTTATTGAAGGAATTGTATTCACTATACAAAAGAAGAAAGCTTTTAATTCATATTACAGAGATGGTGTAGGCCGACCTGTATGCGAGAACTAGGGTTAGTAACCTCACGTATCTGCTGTCAATGAAACGTATTGAAAGCCTATACTTTGTAATAAGATTCGGTCATGTCCATCTGTCCCTGTTAAGTTCCGTGTCTACTAAAGAAATATCAAATCCTTTATTTTAGATGAAATCTCTCGCTTAAAGCTGAAGTGGTACATGCTGATTTGTACGTTGACCTTTGACCCGGTCATTGCATAATATGACATAGTGTAATTTATCCCATAAAACCAAAGTGGAGTTCGACAAATGCTAACATGAATAAAGTAATAATTAAATCAACAAGTTTTATTTTTGAAAAAAAAGATGATTTTGCTACTAAAGCACAAATATGACAACAACAATTGAAACAGATCCAAGGCATTTTCATAAAGATGAGCTTAGTACTCATAAAAATGGTTTTGAGAAGTGAGTACAAGTTACACTTGTTACAGTCTAGAGCTATATTAATGATTGGTACACTTGTTACTTGTTACAGTCTTCAGCTATATTAATGATTGGTACACTTGTTACTTGTTACAGTCTAGAGCTATATTAATGATTATTGCAGAATTTAAGGTTGGCCATATGTATAACGGTACCAATTGCGGAAACCCGAGATGGGGGTGGTGTGGTGGAGCTAGATGTGTATGAGCATTACATTCAGAAAGAAAGAAAAAAAAAAGACACAACACCAACAAGACTACCTGTGATATGTGCATTATATAAGTGTTGAAGTTTCTTTCAGACTTAATAAATGTTGAGTCTCCTAGCTACACTTGAGATTATGTTAATTTTTATTTAGATCCTGTTCTTTCGGCAGAGTAATCTGTCTTATGTACTGTGGAACGTTCTGTCCTCTTCAAACTGCTCTCTATAAAAGTGTGCAGTAGACTAGCATATTTATTTTACCGTATTAAAATCTATGAAAACAAACAAACAATCCCCCCACATACACACACACGCACACAATTCGTGCCATGATACCGGAACCGCTATTCATCACAGCAGCGGCGGGGGGGGGGGGGGGGAACAGTATACCACCATACGAGACCCGCGGAAGCCACCAAGGGACGAGTTCCAATAGAGTAGTGATTGGAAGCTTTTTCTTTTTTTAAGACGAGTCGCGGTTTTGCGCTGGAAGCTTTTTAGGACGAGCTACGATTTCGCTATAAATAATAGTCGTGAAAAGTTTCCAGATACCAGTCGCGGACCAGTGACCAATATGAATAGGGGATGGGTTACTCGACTCAGGATCTCCTCGGGGAAGAATCTGTTGTCATGCGCCTAGTGAATGGACAAATTATGGGTCTAGTTTTGTTTCCCCCTTATCTTCCCATCCGGTGGGCAATATTTATATTCTGAGCTTCTATGCTGATTTGAAGTTTGTTTTTGCAAATCTGTTCCAATTCCTCCGTGATCTCCTGGGGACGGGGTGGACAGTGGCGTACTAAGGGTAAATGGCGCGCGGGGGAACGATGTTGGCCCAAAGAGCCAGAATACGAGGCCCGAATTTTTATCATCTGTTTTGGCGCCCCAAGACCACTGGCGCCCGGGGCTACCGCCCCGTCCGCCCCCCCCCCGTTAGTACGCTACTGGGGGTGGGGGTGGATGGGTGGGTGAGGCGTGTCATCCTTATTTGCATCCCTAGTCCCATATATCTTTATATTGTCAATACGACTGCGTTACTCTGCTTCATCAAGTCCCATTTTCAGTGCAGGATTTGATATGTGCAGACCCTCATTTCCTTTTTTCATTTCTTTCTTTTCTTTCTCCGTTTTCTCTATTCTCATTGTAAAGTTTCATTTTCACCCTAGAATTATGCAACTTTTATAAGTCCTCATGTAACTAAATAACTGGAGTGTTTTTATTTTTCAAGTAAGACAATTTTGAGCAAACAAAATCGTCACATAATAAAAGTAAATATGTTCTTGAAAGAAAGAGTAAATAATTTTTTGTCTGACTGCTTCATCGTTTTATTGGATCATTTCGGGACAGCGATTGATAATGCTGAAAAACATGTTAGAGTCAGCTGATGAATTTAGGAGTCTAGGAACCATAGCTTATGTTGCACTATCAGGAAATTCTTGAAATCTTTTTCCTTTATCATTGCGAAACTAATTAAACATATATGTTTTAGATCAGGTGGAGAGACAATTTGTTAGGGTTTTTGGCATTCATAATATACGAAAGTACCCAATCTAAGTTTATGTAAATAAAATATGTGATATTAGTCAGTAAATAAAATCAAATTACTTTTTTTCATGACTGACGATAATTTTAGTTTATTTTTAAGATGGCCTCCAAATTATGCGGACGGACCTGTAAATATAGTGTTACTTCACATTTAGCTTGGCGTTCTCGAGATTGATACATGTAAATACCTTAAGCTGGTTAACATAGTAAATATAAAGTGTTTATTGGACGAGTATAGAGATCACGAATACTGTTTTGCTACCAATCGTATTAACCAGCTGCTATATGATTTACTTATAAAACTAATGCACTAATATTGTGATGAATGTCAGTAATTTTGGGGGTAAAATACCAACTATTTAGGAATACTTAGACATCATGATAAGTACATTTAATTAAAAAATATTCTGCACATATTTGCTAGTCTAAATTGAATACTACACCTTTTGACTCGATGATATCGAATGAACCTGGATATCTTAGCAACAGAAAAATCAATATCACTCTCAACATGGTTCTACTTAAACAGTGCGTGTTACTTTGTCAACATGAATTTTTTTTTTCGAGACATTATTTCTAAATCAATTATCTCCATGCTTTTTTTTAAATCAATGTAATTGACACACCATTTTGAAAATAAATGCATTACAAGTAACCTTTCACTGTGTTAAATGTGGCCTATGAAGGATTCTTCTTGATCTGGGATAAACGGTTGAAGGCTGACGGCGAAATATAACTGTTCACCAGAGAAGACGTCATCCACCTTTTTAAAGAGATAAAAGAATTTAAATTATGTTTCAGTGTATGATAAGGTAACAAATGCCAAACAATTCAGGATCTATCATTTTTTAATTAGTTATATTTATTTAATAAAGTATTCCTGTCTGTTATTTAAAATGGTATATTTAACTTTGGTCGTCGGTGGCAACTATTCTCAGATTTAGGAAATTAGAAATATTATAAACAAAATCACTGTACGAATAGGCACTTAATCGTGAGATCCGGTTTTTACTTATTAAATAGCAGGCTGCGTATTGTCTTTTTTTCTCTCCACAACTCAAAGAAATTTTAAGTACATATTTTGGTTGAAAAAGACACTTAATTTTACGCATTATCCAGTTTCTGTACCACGACGTTTTTTCAAAATATATATATTTTTTAAATTTTGCTTTGGTGTTATGAAGTTTGCCCGTTACGCGAAAATTAGTTTTTATTCTCTACTGCAGGTGGCACAATAGATATAACGATCCATGAAGTCTTGAAGGATGGAAATTTAAAAGAGATTTATAAGGCGACAGGCGGCGCATGGGGTGGGCAAGAAGTCGATGAGGCTTTCAAACAGTTTTTAATAAAAATATTTGGAAATCCTGTTCTGCAAAAATTCAAAGTGAAAGCGATGGAAGATTACGTTGGACTATTTCGGGATTTTGAACTAAAGAAGAGGAAGGTTAACCCAATAGGAATGGAGGAAGTGACGTTTTCCATACCCGCATCTTTGCTGGAGATCTTTAAGAAAGAAACCGGGGAAACCCTGACAGAAGCAATAAATCAAACTTTGTTTGTAGCAAAAGTCCGAGTCCTTAAAGGGAATAAACTGAGATTGGATCATTCCATTATGAGAAGCTTCTTCGATAGGTCCGTCAGAAGTGTTTTAGATCATCTGCAGACAATTCATGAAGATCTTGAAAAGTATGGAATATCCATGGCCCTTTTGGTAGGTGGTTTTTGCTGAATCTCGGATGTTAAGTACCGCGATTCGAGAAAACTGTTCTACCTGGAAAGTCTTAGTACCCGACGGTGCAGGTCTTGTTGTGCTTAAAGGAGCTGCGCTATCTGGCCACGATCAATCAACCATCGTGTATAGAGTCGCAAGATATACATATGGACTTAATATACGTATACCCTTCATTGACGGTGTGCATCCAGTAGAAAAATTGGTAGAGTATGGCGACGGAAGAAGGCGATGCAGAAATATTTTTGAAAAATTTCTAGAGGAGGGCTCATTAGTAAAATATGATCAAATCGTGTACGATGTGAAACGGTTTCGGCCAACAGAAGACAAAGACGATTTCATAAATATTTCGATTTATGCGAGTACTGATAAAGATGCAAAGTTCACAACAGATGATTGCTGCTTCTACCTAGGGCACCTCAGGGTTACTGGACTCGACACGAGTATAGCCCGTACCGAACGAGAGGTAGCGTTTACCATTATACACAAGGGCACCGATTTACATCTACATGCAATTGATAAACGGTCTGGCAGAAACCTTGACGCATGCATTGACCTGCTAGATTAAGCCCCTATTTCGAAACTAGTTTTTTACTTTTCTTAGTGACAAAAAGGTCACATTGATTTGAAAATACGTTTTGGTATATAAAATACAAACTCAAGGATGAGATCATAATAGAATTCTCTCTTTTTTTAATTCTCAGAGGGAAACACAGATAGAGAAAATGACAATGTTTTGACTTCTTGATTCAGTGAAATGTATTTTATCAAGTTGTTTTAGTCTCTTGTCTGAAAACTATGCAGTATATAGCATTTCTTCATATATGTATGTATATATATATATATATATATATATATATATATATATATATATATATATATATATATGTGTATATATATAAATATGTATGTATGTATATATATATATATATATATATATATATATATATATATATATATATGTGTATATATATATATATATATATATATATATATATATATATATATATGGTGGGATCATTATGTGCTAAAAATTCAAAGTTTGAGTTAAATGTATTATTCTTACGTCTTGGGATTCTAAATATCCCCATTAATAACACGATTGAAGTATGCGTTGCAGTTCCCATCAAACGATGAATCTGGCCACATAGTAAAATTCTTGCTTCTTTGTGATTGTTTATTGAAAACATTGAAGCACTTTATACAGATATATTTATGTCTGCGATGCACAGCAGTTTTAAATTGTTCAAACAGTCCATAGGGGTTTGGTTAGTTGGTATTGAAGCTGTTGTACATACATTTAGAATAATTCCCGTATCATGAGAATAATATGTCTGAAAATTGATGTGTGTGATTATCGACCCAGGTATCAACATATGGCAGATGGGAGTTTGAATGGAACCCTTTTGTCATGCCTGGAGGACATACAGTTTTCGATCCTGGATTAATACTTAGAAATTATTGAGATTCCATCTGTATCAATATATTTGTTTGAGTGATTCGTACAAAGCGGCGATGCGTGGAGATATGTATAATGTAATATAATTTAAACACTAGAGCAACAGTGAGCGCTCGTCATTGCAAATCTCTGCGGTTTTAACTGCATATTCCAAACTCACTTCCCCTTCAGGTACTCACCACCACCTCCAAACAGTGCTCCATGGGTCATAATACAAACTCCGTCAATATATAATACATCTTCGTGCTATGAATGCACGTATGAAGAAAATGTCATTGCAATTGAAATTTATTTTTGTTCGTTTGACACTTGACTCCATCCAAGGGACACCAAGGGCGGGAGCTAATTGTGACGTCCCTCTCGCATGTGGTTACCACAGGGATACTAACTACAACGTTTCGTGGAATTCCTCGCATTGGTTTAGGAAACGTGGTAAGGGAGCGACGTGCAGACAAACGGGCGGTATCACAATAAGGCCCAGCGTTTGTTTGTGTGTTTATATATATATATATATATATATATATATATATATATATATATATATATATATATATATATATATATATATATATATATATATAAAGCATTTTTATTTAAATTCAGTAGTATTATTCAAGTTCTTTTGCAATCTAAATTTACAGATGTTATTGTTCTGCGTGTCTCATCTCCCCTGTCTGAACAGCGCAAAAGATATCTAAAGAGTATAGTACTGAATAACGATTCATGATAATACAAGATTTAAAAGTTCTAGGAAGAGAGTTTGACAGCTTTTATATGAACGTGATATACTCATATTCACATTCAACCCCTTCAAGTAAGGAAAGTGCTCCTAATCTCACCTACTATATACTGGAGCTGAAACGAATAACCGAACGTTCGAATCATAATACTTTTTTGCGAATATTCGAATAGAAAATTGTTATCGTATATTTGTTTGTTTACCTAACGAGTTTGGCGCATTTTGCAAGAAAAGCAAACAAGCAAAATGTGATATATGCAAGGTTGAATTAGTTTAAAAGAAAATAACTTCAAACCTGCTAGATTACCTGAAATTCAAACTCGCACTCACAAGGTATCAAAAAATGTTAAAATTCTAAAAAGTCACACTGCTCACAACATCGCCATTTCAATTCATTGTCGTTGAGGCACTCTTGAAAATATAACGTGTAATATGGCAAGTTGATGAAGAATATTGTATAGAATAGGGATCATATCAAAGTCAACAAAGCCTTCAATCAATCAGAGCTCTGAAAAATCTGTGAAATTTTGTCGGTCATTCGGTCAAGTTAACTCCAATATTCGGTCTTTTATTCAAGTTTTGAAGTCATCACACAGCTATAGAATTACAAATGCGCTTAAAATCTGGCATTATCCTTTTCTTTATTTTCTTAAGAGTGCAGATGTCATCTTCACATCATTAAGATGTATGGGCCAGTTAACATGACTTCTGGAACAGAACCATTTAAGTTGTACTGGTCGAGGAGTTTTCTGTTACAGTAAAGCTTGCGACTCTGTTTTTGTTGTGCATTAGTATAAAGCCTAAGTTGACAGTGTATATTTTAATTTGCACTGGGATTATTTCAGTTTTTCTTTCCAATACATATTTAAAATGACTTAGCTGTTTGTTGGGAAGACCTCTTTACCCTTGAAACCGAATGGTCAACTCCCAAACTTGGTAGAGGCGGGGAACTTTTGCCCTAGTACATAGCCCTGGTAGAGGTTACATTACACGTGTTAGTTAGACGATATGAGTGATTGGGATACCAGAGATATTGTAGGGTGGGGCACCGTAAAGGATATTGGTAGAGAAATCGACGGCGCTCTAGCTCCCAAGTTTTTTTTCTGCCAATACCCTTTGAGTCCCCCACTCTACGATAGAACTGGTCTCACACGAGAGAATATTTTCTAACTGATTTATTGCATGACCGAGGCTTTCTTTCCGCTTTTTATATGATAAACTCTCTTTTCTTCACCTCGCTCACATATATTTTCCTTTTGCGCCTCTTTTGCCCTCATTCCGGTTTCTTTCTTTCTTTTCTTTTTTTTTAAATGTTGCATCATCTATCAGGATAAATATAGCCAATCATTTTCCGCTGCTCACGTGATCATACATGTACAATGGACAGTGTTGTGATGGTTTTAGAACAAGACTACTCTACAGCACTTTGCTACACAGTTTGAACCACGTTGACGGCAAGGCAGGAAGTGAAGATCTGATCAACGCTTATATATAAAGATCTTATTAACATGGAAATCTGACTGCTTGTTGACAACATTCCGCTGCTAAAAGAAAAATGGCATTATTTCATCTGCTGAAGGAAAATTGACTTGAAAATGGTATACTTTCTTACAATCCATCCTAAATTTGCCTGGAAATGTTACAATGCTTTTATTTTGGAACATATTCACATTGTGTTAGAATGAGTTTTGCTGAATGTATACGTGCAAAATATTGCCAGAATATGTCAAAATGAATATACGGGCGACAATATTATATTATATTTTTGGATTTAATTCATGGAACAATGGTTAAGAAGATTATTAGCTTGGAGGGTGTGGGGGCCTCGCGTTGAGTAATATTTGTCTTTACACAGTTAGAAGTTTTCTTTCATTGTTTATGTACAGAATGACGCAATAAAAACAATCAATTTAAATGCTCATCATTTCATTGTATTCTATGCATCGATTTCGAACATCTATTCTCTCTCTCTCTCTCTCGATCGATCGATCGATTTTTTCTTGCGTTGATTCATGTTTGCTTCTTCTCGCAATATAGTGGTTTCTTTCGTTGTTCATATATAGGATAGCAGATAAATACGAGCAGTTTTTAATGTCTACCTTTTATGTTACTTGCTAAATTATTCGATTTCTAAAATTCTCTCTCTATCTCTCTGTCTGTCTCATTGTGACATGTACTTATTCCACCTGAGACGAGAGACAGCGTCTGACATAATCAGTTAATATTACACTTGGTAACGCCCATCCGTGGAATACCAGTTACTGGTATAAAACGGCTCAGCCGCGGGTTACCACAATTTAGAATACGGAAAAGATCTGACTAAAAAGCCTCCGTTATACAATAATGTTTACAAAAGTCATAAGGCCACTTCGCACTGATTGAAATGTACATCTTACGTGTAAGATGAGGTCAATATCTGTGTATGGGTTTCAGTTAAAATAAGTATTTATCAAGTCTGAATATGAATATCTTATGGATTTGCAGAAACTCCCAATGTCCAATCTGTGCATGTTATAGTCGGTAAGAAAATTCACTCCCGTCATTGCGACATGGCTGGTATATATATATATATATATATATATATATATATATATATATATATATATATATATATATATATATATATATATATATATATATATATGTATAACACAAATTTTCCAAATTTAATTGGCCACATGTGCATGCGGTTTTGATTGTGAAGAAAATTCACTACCCAGATAAATGTTTCAGATAATCGTTGGATTTAACTAAGCAGGTAGTCTGGTTTATGCTCGTCTTTACCGCCCGTCTTCAGCACTAAAGGGACGATTATGGGCGTACTGTGTGTGTGTGTGAATTTCTGTGGGTAAGTAAATACCAAAGTAAACAAAGAAAAGAGGATGGATTTGATATCTTTACTAACATGGACGAATATTCGAATCCTATCCGAATACATTCAACGAATATTCGAATAGGAAAATTGCCTATTCGTTTCAGCACTGCTATTTTATCAATGACGCCCCAGACCTTTAATGAATGTTTTCATTTATTTCATAATCGCTAATTTAGAAAACATCTGGACTTAGTTTGCTATTATTTATTGGCAGAATGGATCAGAAAGGAAAGATAATCGTGTTGATCACCGAGATGATCAAAGTTTTTGAAAACACCGAATACAATCGCAGTTTTGACATAACCAGAGGGTGCATTGGACCATTGTGGGAAGACTATTTCTAGCGAGCTGCGTTGTACTTTAAAGGACTTACGTCCGCAGGATTAATTTCGAAACGTATATTTGGAATCGAATTAAACGTCAATATATTGGTAAAGGAAAGTGATAATATAGATAATATACGTCTTATTTCTACTTATAAATAACATGTTATTCCCTTTTTACGACGTTTGTCTATTTATTCAGATATTGTATATTTCTACTATTAACAGGCAGCTAGATTAACACATTTTACGAGACTTTGTACTAAATTTACGACTGTTTTGGAAGTAAAATGACTGATAGCTAAATTTTTGTCAGATAAAGATAAATTTCTTACCCATTTCAGTCTTAATAAGGCGTCAGAATTTACATAGAGGATATTTTTTTTTGTTATATACAAAACTTGCTTCTGAATCAAAGCTTTGGAGGTTAAATACACTCTTCAGTACACCACTTCCACCACCCACCTATATCCCCTTTTCATAAGTTCACCTCAATTTCACTAGCATTTATTCGCTGATTTACAAAAAACAAAACATATCAGCGGTTTGAGAGAACGGTAGTTGTAAGATAAAAAAATAATTTGTAATAAATTGAATTTTTCACATTTTATAAACTATTTTATCACATCTGACCACAAAAGCAAGTCCAATTGAGCGATGCAGCACATCGGATTTTTTTACATTGTTGTCAAGATTGTTTAAGGGACGCAACTTAGTTAAAAAAGCAAACGGTGACGAGTCAAATATCTTCGGCAAAAACTAATTTCCATACCTGAAAGGTAATGCAGTTTCTTTTTAATGCTCAAGCTCAGAAAATACTCGTTTCTCTTGCTGCAGGTATAACTTTTATTGGCACACACAATCAAGCATCGCTTGGCATGCTGGGAAATCTTGGATTTTCACATGTGAAAATATAAAAATATATTTTTCACATGTGAAAATATAGGAGTTAAAAAAATACGAAAACTCATTCACCAAAAAATTTCTTTGTTTCACACTTAAGTATATAATAAAAGACTTTACTTGGAATTTCATTGTTATCCTAAACTTTTCTTGAGATTTATCTCTAACTTTCCAATGTGTACGCTAGAGCAGGATTACATTACAATCTTGTATTTTTCAAAGTTGCATACATTTTCATACATGATTGAAGTTGGTATGATTGATTGTGAAATGATGGGGAAACGCATTCACAATTCAGCATATGAGAGTATTAGGCTTGCATTTAATAATATACATGGCAGATTTAAGTGTTAAATTTTCACATATGTTGTTGTATCTGAATTTTATATATGTGTATTTTCAGTTGTTATGTTAAAGATATTACGGGAGCGTGATTTGTAATTGCTATCGATAATGAACTATCCAAAATACATTTTAAAAAATGTCACCCTCTGTACTTCCATTTGTCTGATCATCCCACTTTCATTTCCGCACAATAGGCATTATTGCTGGATTGGTGGATTTAAACCACGTTAGTTGCGCAGCTTGATATTTATAACAATTTGGCTGAGTTTCATTGTCAGCGTTCGACGGCATCGTTTAGCGGATTTATCACCCATGATTGTCAGACCCACCCAGTTTCATTCAGCACAACAACTCCCCTAATTATTATTGGACTTTAAGAACATTTTCTATCCAGCTTTATATTGATATTACCTCAGAGAATAATAGCTTTCTACATCATCATTTAGTGGAGTTATGGCCGCTGAATGTTGGACCCATATACTTTTGTTTCAGCACAATGACTGTATTAATATATGTTGTTTTCCGTCATAAGTTAAAGCCTTCCTTTACAAATGTACCTTAAATCATTTACTATATCACCATCGTTACCAATTTATTTATTTATTTAAATCTAAAACACAAACCCAGGTCTGGTTCTGAACCTCGATTTGACTTACAAAATCCGGTACCACTTCGGTACGTCCCATAAACTATTTTCGGTAATCGCTAAATCATTTTAGTGTACAAGATAGGTTTTGGAACTACGCTTTTGTGAACATGTGATTATGTGAATCATGATTAATTGTACATTTAGGCTGGTTTTCACCTGCTATTTAACACTACTATTATTCTTGTCATTTTAACATGTTTTGATTATCATACCTCTGTTATATAAACCATTCTATACATTTGAAAATGTCATATTTTGACATTTTGAACACTAAAATGTGTGTGAGAAAACATATATAAGGCTGGAAGCAAAAGAATAAATTGTGCTGACTGTTCGTTTGTTTTGTTTTGTGCTATTATAATTTAAAAAGGAACTTTTGTGGTGAAAGCATCGTTTTGTTGACACTACAATACACAGAAGAGATCTAGTCAATCATAAAGGTTTGAGCTGTCCACCTATTCCATTTTATTTGGCCTTGACCCCCGCCACGTTACAATACTTTTAAAATAGGTAAGTTTTTGGCAGAAGAATATCCGGCAACATGTGTGAGGACTAGATCCTCATGAAAGATAGGCGTTTCAGTCATCAATGAAATACCTGCACTTTAATTTTTAATGTTAGTGCTGCAACTTTCTAATGAAAACAAAGAAAGAAAGAATTCAGTTTTAATAGCCTAAAATTTTTGCTTATGTTACTGTTAGTGATGATACGTCATTGAGTCGTTGTGACATCAATTAAGTTAATATGCATTTGGCAAAACCTAATACGAGCGCAGTTGACTGATTTCTCGCGATGTCACCGACTGAAAATGCGCATGGCACTGTAGAGGTGTTTCGCAATGCGACACGTGAGCGTTCTTAGCCGTAACAAAGAAACTGTCGGAAACAATACTAAACTGCAAGGTATATTTTTTTCGTTTTTGTTTCGATTACTGTCCAGTTTTGTAACTAGCTACACAGTATTGTCTGACGAAAGAGACGAGATCGAAATCAGTCTCCAACTCCCTATTCTGTTCCGATTGCTCCACAAACTTCTGGTTAACGAAAACGTTTCAAAGTATACACTATGGAAAATCTATATATTGATATATGCGTTAGCATTAAAGCTCTTTTCGTGAACGCGGCCCTTCAGCCCCGCTCTCACTGCGCTCGCTATTATGATGGAATAACATCCACGGCTTGACGGCAATTCAAAATGGCCATTATTTACATACGAGGTTATATTTTTTTAATATTTTTTTTTACCATGCGACGGAAGAGGCCCTTGACGTTCCAATTGATTACAACTTTGCCTCGTCTCTTTCCGATTGGAGTCGAATAACGTAGACTCTCTGGCATAGACTCAAAGGTAATCGTAGTAATACTTTCCCAAATTGTAAGTTGTTGGAGGATGAGTATCCGACAGGATATGCGGAGAATAGATCCTCATAATGAAAGATAGGCATTAAATATAACATTCAATTAAATGTGTTCTACAAGCAGTGAAATCCCTGCACTTTTAATTTTGTTAATTGTACATGTAATTTATCAGTACTATGTTTATTCTTTTGTTAAAAGTACAACGATTTTATGCTGCAACGTCTGTCGAAGTTTTCTGTAGTAGACTATGAACTATTCTTATTATTTATATATTTTGACGAAAGATCAAACGATGTGTTTGCCTTTTGAAAGTATTAAAGAAACACTATATAATAAGAATAAAGATTTTTAAAATTGTACTTTGTGTGTGGGGTGGTCGGAGTGGGGGAGGGGGTTGGGGTTAGGTGGTTATAGAATATTCGGTTTGGTGGTACGAGGTTCGGCAGACTCGTCCCCTATTGCAATAAAATTAAACGCCTTATTGGACCAACTTAAAGATGGTAAAGGGAACCATTCTAGTATTCGGAAACTACGGTGTGGCCATGAGGCCCTATTGCAGCGATTGAAGAAGGTCGATTCTAAAATACTACATTGTTTTTGATATTTGGTATGCAGATAAAGATTAATGAACTCCAGTTGAAGCAAGCAAGGAAGAAAACAACTAAAAAAATATGGATTACCATATTCTGTTATCTGATCATATATACACTAGGATCACCATAATGTAGCAGTTAGAATTTCAAAATACAAAACAATTTTTGATAAGGACTACCTTTCCAATTTTACGGAGTAAATATTTAAAATCAGGCAAGTAATTTTAGGTGATCCAATCGTTTGCAAACTTGAAGTCTTGAAGATAGAGTACTTGTTTTACGAACAAGAGTGATCTCTATATTTAAACAAGATGGCATATCCAAAGTTGAGACGATTAAAAAATAAAAAGGATGAATTGTAAAAAGTATGTACCTGTGAAATCGAAAGAATATGATGAATTGCCTAACACATAGGAACCAGCAAAAAACATGATGCCATTAAATTAAATAGTGGAAGCACAACTCATTAAATGACACTATTAAGGAGCATGAAAACCTTGAGGTTTTGAAAGATAACGCATTTCTAGAATGTGATAGGTCTAGAAAAAAACAAAAGTGTATTAGAAACCAAAGGACTTAAAAATTGCATGATATGCTATTTGTGTTGATAACAAAACCAGAGGGAATAAAGAAAGTGCATCCAAAAACATCATCAGTAAGTAATAAAAAGTTTCACAGGAAACACATGATAAGGCAACTCAACTCAATGTCCTAGCAAGCTAAAAAATGACATCACCGAAGAAATTACCATAAATAACATTTACAAAATATAGTTTATTCCAACCAAGTCTAAAAACATCTGGAAAAACAGATACAGTGTAAAAGACTACAAGATAGTCTATGAAATTTTAAACCAAATAAAGGATAATAAAAATCACATTGATTTTGATATAATTATGATGACATTTAATTTTTTTCTCAAATTTCATACATTGAAGGTATAGAACTACACCATAAACTATGACTTTCCTTGAAAACATTTTTAGAATATACGATTTCAATACATCCATAAAAACCATTTGTTGCAAAGAATTACCACATTAATCAAAATCGATTGATATGGGAACAGGTTTTACACCATATGGATTGAGTAAAAGCCAGTACACCTTTCACGTTGTCTAGATATGCAAAATTTGAAGATGCATTTTTTTCCGAACTGAAATAAAACACAAATAAATGGTACAGTGTATATTGTATACTGCTGACAAAGTCCAGTCATGCTGGAGGCAATGTGTATCACACGTTCAATCAGTTGTAAAATGCTAGAAATGCAACATAGAAATACAAATTGAGACATGGATAATGAAAAAAAAATAACAAAATAAAAAATACCAGACTTGTAGTGAGTGTGCAAAAACAATGGGATTAAAATTGTATTACAGTAGATGAAATTAAAACTATAAGGAGAAAAATCAACACATGTGAATGCGGAAAATCAATAAAGTTAGGATCAATGCATTTGCAGCGAGCCGCTGTATCTTAGTCGGGCTCCGAACCCAATGCTCATGGATTCGATGCCCAGCCGAGCCAGCCCGAGTGACTGCCTCGGTATGTCCAGTAATGCCAACTGTTAATGTATTTCCACAACAAAAGCCAATTTCACATTAATTTGTAAAATCTAAATACTGGACACTAGGTACAGACATATACAGATATAATAATGTTTTGATGACGCTAAAGAAACACTGCAGGACTCCAGTCCTAAACAAAAGACTCTAGTTCTACAAAAGTTAGCCCTCTTTCTAATATGAAGGAATTCAGAGTAAAAAAAAATAGTTAAAGAACAAATTCACAAATGGGGCGTTTTACAGATATACGAGCTTCTGAGAGAGTGACAGGTGTAAGATGAATTTGTTTGCATTTGCAACATGCACAATGGAGAGAATGTTGGCATACCTCTATGTTACTTTCATGTACTGTGGCTGAAATTTCTTTACATATTGTACTTGTGGAAATTGGACATGATCTAAGCACACAGCAAACAGAAAGTACTCGAAAAATCAGCCTGAATTAGTCAAAAGTACACTATTTTCAGCAGTTATTAAAATAGGGAAACGAATTTTGCCAGAGTAGGCAATACCAGTCTCTGAAAGTACAATGAAGGAATTACAAAATATAAAAAAAGTAAAAAAAAAGTTATAGGCTCTTTTTTATTATTTACCTTTGAAGTCCTGGAAGTGAAAATTACCAAGCGGACCCAGCAGTTTTTTGAGAGGTGCGCATCTTAAGTAAGACCAAGTTGTATACTCCATAACCCAAAATGCACCCATCAATCATACACCAAAATAAAGGGAATTAAAAGTTCTTTTAACAATAAATAAGATATACAAGGTCTTTTTTTTAAATAGCCAGGACAACCAGTGAGGAAAACCTGGCTAATTCTTTTTCTTTAAAAATCTAACCCTATGCAAAGTACGAAACTGGAGAGTGCCACCATGAACGTCGCAGTTAACCCGAACGATGTACAAATATATAAGGACATACAAATTTGCTGCACTGAAAAAGAGTTTTTCATCTTAAAGCCATTGAACTTATTTTTATACTTATATATTCAAGATCGCAACAAACGGACGGAGTAGATAGACACTGAACACAGTGTGACAAGAAAGTTTGGTAAAATCAGTTGAATTGATGATGCGGGTGTTTGTTTTTTTTTTTTTTGCTAACCCACACAAATAATTGTCAATATTTGTAAGCACTTATTTATTTTGTTAAAAATTGATCCCTTCGAGTAGTAGTAGACTCAGGAGGAGCAGGAAAAACAATACTTTTGACCGTATTTGATACATACAGAGCAACTGTTGATATAGTCATTGCCATAGATGAAACTAACGCAACAATTGTTACGCCTTTCTCTCTGAATAAGAGAGGAAGTTTACTTCTGATTATTTCCCTACTTTTTCTATGCTGAACTTGTAAGTACCAATATTTCCAAATAGTTCTCAACTAATAATTTTAAATTTGTCTAGTTAAATTTTGTAATACTGTGAATTCATTTAATTGTGTCGTTTGCCAAAAAGAGCCGTATCGTCAGTACTTGAATTTATGGATCTCGAAAGGGAACCTATTGTTTCCACTGATAGATCATTGTTTATTGAGTCTTTATAATCGCGGTCTGCAGAAACCATGGAATCGACGATAATTGTTTCCTCACGAAAAAAGTAAATTCACGATATATTTTTCACTGGTTTCTTCCTTAATTTTTCTAGATTTTTTTTTTATCTCTTTGTAATAATGTTCGAGTTCTACTTTTAAATATTATATTTTTTCGGCCCTAATTTTAACAGCTTGTTAAAATCATTTCATCTTTTTTTTCTTTATTGTGGGTTAAATAATCTTTGAATAATTGTTTCTTCTTTTTCCTCGGACTTTATCACTGGAAGGCACCTTACTGAATGCTTGATATATTTGTTTTGAAATAATTTACACAAATGAGTATTTTCTTCTTTAATTCCCCAATTTAATTCGTTCGTATCAGTCAGACTTTCTTCAATCAATTGTACAAGTAGGTTTTAGTGGGTATCTAGCTTGTGTAGTTGGGCTTTGTCCATGTCTTGCCCTTGTACTTTCTCAAGTCACCAACGCTTTTCTGCATTATATCAAAGTCTATTTGTTGTACACGTATCTTGAAATGTGTCTGTTATGGTTGAAATAGGAACAGTTTGTTTATTTAGTAAATCCTCAGCATTAAATTATTTCATAAAAATTGGATCCCCCGGCTTGTTACCCTGTTGAACTAGATGCCAAAAGTTTTGTATAATCATTTTTGGTGTCTTGAAATGAATCCCCCTATCCAGAAAAAAAATTAAAAATAAAAATACAATAGTACAATCTAAAACATATACAGAATCAGTAAAATCAGTTACCATTCAAGAATCAAAACTGTCTCTTTCATATGTACAAATGAGCGGAAAGACACCCATTACTGCGCCGTTATATCATACGCTGTCAACTGACTAGACTGCTTCTGTTCTACGTCACAATGGTCTTAATTTTAAGTCGGAAAAAATAAAAAAGATTAAACATGATTTAGTCAGAGAAATCGAACACTATCGAGGTGTGAAAATACAAAGTAGCATATAAAGTTTTGAATTGGTTAGAGGTTAATATGGCAACAGCTACAGTTGGCATGGGTATAACAGCACTGATTAGGTATTGTAAGAATAGCTACCAGGGCAGTTGTTCCATTGACATTTAGTTGGTTTGGTGCAACATTGTTAGGATTTATTGTAAAAGCTTTCACTAATAAGTTGATCTACAAGAAAGTTTTAATACATGATGAAATAGAAACTTCTGCCATTGGTAAGTTGAAGAGTATTTATAGATAGGGCATGATAAGCACATCAATAAGTGACAAATAAATCAACAATTGGGATTTTATTTTGATCACCAGCGAGTACAACAGATACAAAGAGGTAAAAAATGTTGTCAGGAAGAAAAAGAAAAAAGAATACAGAAGTCCAAAACATTAAAGAAAAAAATATAAAAAAATTGGAGGAGGGAAGAAATTGAAAGACAAAGAGAATTCAGAACAGTTAAGTGCAAACGGCTAAATCTCTGCGAAGTAGAATAGGAAATCTATGATCGTTACTACATAGGATACACGTTGAAGAGAACAAAATTATTTCTTGGCTGCTTAAAATTTTCCTTTTCAAATAGAAATGTATAGTATTCTGGACGGACTCCCTGTGAAAGAAATCCATCTCAGCTATCTAATTGCCAACATAATGGATTTTGTTGTTGTTTACTACAATATTTCCAATCAATTGGAGTACAGCAGAGTCTGTTGCAACAACGACTGTTTTAATTTCAGATGATATTTTCAACCTTGAAACGTACATGAATAAGGTCAAATAGGGAATGACAGCTAATCGTGATGACGAAGAATGTACGGATGTTGAATGTTTTAAACACAACTCAAAAGTTAAAATTGCTCTGAGTAGCAATTGCAATACAACAGTAAATTGGTAACATTCAATAGCAAAACCTATATATATGCATTTACTGAAGCTGATACAGTCTGTGGATTTTTGAAAGCTTAGAGTTTATATATTTACCTAGATCAAATCGATAACACCAAACATTATTTGAATGGTAACTATTCTACCTGTTGGAATCTGTACCTGTGAGAAATGATTTCCACGGAGACTTTGTTTCATAAAATGTTAATGGACATTACAAGCAATTACAAAGAGGTACCACATACAGATTGAATATCAGGATAAAATATGAAGATTGAAAACTTATCGATTTTCACTGTATGCTTTCACTGTATGCCTGTAACATATGTTTATTTTGAAAATTCAGTAGCATTAGGACAATGGCAGAGATATCTTTAAGAGGTCCCAGTGACTTAGTTTTACTTTTAAACATTGAGACAAAAACATATGCAGTAAATACATGAACAGGAGATAAAAACAGTTACTTCAACCTCAACGATAACCGTATTATAATTTTAGGTTATCCTGTTATATTAACTGATGTAACTACTGAACAGTTTGTAAATAGTAAATGGATAACTCCTGACAAGTATGAAGAGTTAACAATAGGAGTTACATAACTAAGTCCAACACATCATTATATCACATACTTATCGAGCAACATTAAACCCGAACAAACTGTATAGATAGCAATTCCAAGGCTAAGTGTCCAGCTGTGTTGATTGTACCAGGCAGTTTCCTTGTTTCTTTGGATAAGAAGGCGAAAGGAGATGCTAATAAAGTTGTGGTAAACAATTTAGGTAGAATGCTTTTGAAAGTTATCACCATATCTTTTGGAAGTGATGATATTTTTAAGATGAATCACTGCAATATCTTCATGACATAAAATGATTTGTGGTTACCTTATTCAGATAGAACAAATAGGATTGAACAAGGCATTATGCATGAAAAACTTAATGTGTCCACTGTATCCCCGTGCTTTCCTCGTGATTTGAGATTTAATATAACACTCGCAAAATGCTATAAAGTGATATAAGGTGGAAACCAAGACATTTGTTTCCTGCATGATATAATTACTTCTGAATCAATTACACAATCAGTTAATGTCAAATATAAATATTGAATTGTTTTTTATGATTAAATTGCGAGAGAAAAAAACCATCGACAAAGCAGCCAATTCAACTTTAACAAATCTCACACACGGTTCTCCTATACCAAGTGTAGAAATTGATTCAGGAATATTTTTTTGAGTCAGCAATAGATAAAATATCAGTGAGTATTGAAGGTCTGCCAAATATGGTTTATTCTCAGGGTTTCCAATAGTTTACAAAAGTCGCAAAGTATGTATTTTATAAACTAACAAAAGCACACATAAAGTAGTAACGTAAGTGTTAACAATTTTTACACTGGCTCACTGTATCTGGAAAAACAAGATCTGCTTTATATCTGAAAGAGACTAAATACAAAAGTATTTTTACTATATTGTTATCATCTGTCGAACTTCCCTGTTCAACAAGACTTCCAGAAGAAAGTAGTTACTCAAAGATTCAAGCACGATCATAATGGATCCGAAAGATTAATTAGTTAAGTGGATTGAATTACTAGTTGATGTTTTCCAAGGAACAAATACTTTGTTTCTGAGTAATTACTGTTGAATTCTTGGTTATGTAGGAAACGAAAGTAACTAACCTAAACAAATTAGCTTTTCGTAGTAGACATTTTGAAATATATGTTATGGGTGATCGTGTAAAAATACATATATGTAATAAGAGATTTCAGAGAAAATACTTGTATTTTGGTTGTCTTCTACAGGTTACAAAAAGGCGATGGAAACTATTTTCACTGAAAATAATCTCATCCCGGATGATGTACAATGAGAAATTGTGGATGCTTTGAAAGAGAACAAAAGGATCAAACTTTTAATACGTCTCTAACTATATATTTAGATTATATAGTGCTTACCTATCAATGAGGTAATGTGTTTATCTTGTCAACCAAAACACGCTTGTCATCATAAGAACTGAATGCTACTTGATTAATGTTGATGCTGTACATCTCATGAATGTATCATCTGAGTAAATTCATTTCCTGCTATGTTTCTATTTGATTGGATAAAAAAAACTTCTACATTTAAAATTTTAAATTTTTTTTAATCACACGTTTCATTATTCCCTTGCAGACTTTCTTTCCGTCTTTCTCCGTTTCCGAATAATGAAGATATGAACGTTACCTACAAAACAATTTAATGGGAAAACCACTCAACTCAGGAACCTTCTTATTCATTTGTTGAACTCGACATGAATACCTAACGAATCTGCATCATGCCTTGACAGTCTCATTTCATCATAGTATTTGTTCAACTTAGTGGCTAACACTAAGTCATTGTCAATAATTGTTCTTTTTGCAAATGAAAAATCCTTCCGACATTTGAACAATTTGTTTTCATCTGCACATATTTTAACTGTTTTTCTTTTCTAAGAGTTTCCATTTGTTGACCGAATACAGCGTTCTTGGCCAATTTGAAAAGATAGAAAAAATATTCTTTCTCGAAATCATTGTTAGGTTTTTTCCCCTCAAATTTGTATTAAGTTATAAGTAGAGTTTAACGATGGTTGTTAAGAAAAATTAACAATTTGTAAATTTTGTGCAGTTCTAAACCTAACTATTTTAAAAGCTTTACGTTTCTGTCGTGTAGGACTTATTTCTCCTTGTTTATCCCTTGTTTATCGATATACATAAAAGTTTTGGTAAAGATGGTTTTGTACCTTGATAATTATCAATGAACTTCTTTAAATCTGACAAATCTTTTTCGTCTGGAATTAATTTCTTCGGAGCTAACGAATAGTCCTTCAAATAGTGATGCATAAAAAATCTCCAAATCAACTTTTAAAATTCAAGCAGTTTCATAGTAGTCTGATATTTTGTACACATTTTCTTCTATGTATCTAATGTGTTCACCATTTGTCCATCCAGAGCATTTTAACGGCATGAATTGCCTGTTGACCCAGCCACAAAGGTTGTTAGATCCTAAGTACGTAATGAAGAACATTGACGTCGACCTTTTGATTCCACCATTATTTTTTATCTTACCATCATTGTCCGAGTATTATTCGTGATTTGCTACATCATATTGATGTAGAATCATTCTTATTCCATCTGCATTACGCTATCAACAGGAACAGATCTTGGTCAAGTTCTATACATGGCATATTTAAACTTGCATCATGTGCTACTCTAAGAGCCATGTAATAATGAATAGGGTATAGCTTATAATTTTTTTAATAAAGACTTAAATGAATACAGAATTATTCAGAAATGTCATATAACTTGAAGATACCTGGATGTAATAGTCAGGTAGATCTTCGTGTGCTAATCATCATTTGATAGGTTTGAATCGTTAAGCGAAGAGTTAACAATTCTAATGGTGGTACAGATGTTTCATTGAACCTTTAAAAACGTTCCATGTATTTATACGGATAAATGTCTTTTATCAAGTCTTTTGGATTTCATGTCTTTTTATTGTTTCACTGGTGCTGTACGTTTGTCATCATTCAGATTTTTTAGCAAATTTTTCTATTCTCTATTCCGTGAATCTAAATCTGTTTACAAACCTGATCGTATCAACTATGAGATCCTTACGGAATGAAATATATGTTTCATCATTGTTTGATATGAATTTTACCTCTTTATCTGAATCATTTATTACAAGCGATTTGATGAACAAGATGACTGTCGTAACCGGACAAGTTATAAATGAACAATGGTAGGTATTTTGGATATTTTTAACTTACATTCATTATGTACTGGACCTTCATACTTGCCTGTTAAACGACCATGATCTCTTAATTTATCTTCGGTTTTTTTTCTCTCACAGAAATGGCATGTAGTTGTTGAATTAAAAAGTCTTGCATCTTTCTCTGTGAACACTATGGTTTTTTTTGGTCCTTTATTCTTCATACACTACTTTTGCAATTTTAGTCGACACATCGTAAAGTACTGCAATACTGTATGTTCCTGCATATACTATTAGTTAATATCTCTTGCAGATTGATTTAAGGTAAATAAAAAACAGTGATGGAATTTCTTTTTATGTTTTTATTGTCCATGGTAGGTCAGGTTGTTGGTTTCAAGTCTTTACCTGTGGTTCAATGATACTTTCAAAATCACAGTTTATAACACACGAAACTTTTAATTCTTATTAAAAGCTTTTAAACATTACAACTGTACCTCTTTCAGGCATTATATCTATCGAGTTATTTACGTTGTTTTTTGTGTTCAAATAATTTTTCTGATGTATTGAAAAAAAAATCAATGTTTTTTGTTTGTTTTACAAATGTATTGTTTGTTCGTCTACATTAATCTTGAAAGATATTTTATTTCAACATGGTGATACTTTCCATCTTTATTGTCAGTAGGGCCTCTAATTGGTTTGATGTAGGATGATTAAACTATGTCAGTAATATTTAGAACTTTTTACATTCTTTTTCAAATTTTCTAACGACACCTATTTTTACCGGACACCATTTTAACAAATGACTGTTTTAATCCTTATTATAATTTGTTGGTCTCTGATAACGGGGGCGTTGGTGGTTGGGGGGGGGGGAATTTTATTCCACTGCATAAGAGAAACATATATCTTTACTTTGATACAAGCTTTCATGTTCTTATTCAGACAATACCTATGAATGAGCTTCTTCTGAACGGTTTATATTTATCTCTGTGCGCAATGTTAACTTTTCTATCCTGTCAAAAATCCATTTTCTATTTTCTTTTATTTACAATCCAAATTTTGTATATTAAATGTTGAATAAACGTTCAAGACAATATCCATTCCGATTCTATTCATTGTGTTATTATGCTAGGATAAAATAAAATGTGGAATAGAGAAAACAGAGAGCACAAAAAAGAATAGTTTCAAAAATGGATGGATAAAAACAGAGAGCACTACAATGAATACAAGAAAAAAATACTTGAAACAAAGTTACCACGATGATTCGAACGTCAGATTCATTTGAAGAACAAGAAGTATGATTTTGAAAGCATTACGAAACAAAATCAAATCGGACACGACATTAAATATTCCTTATTTCCCATCGATTGACTTCTACTTAAGGTACATTAGCATCACAAGACCTGAAAGTGTAAGTGAAGATGAAATAAACATAGATCATGTCATACATTCTTTTAATTTATCTGATCCTCATCAACAACGGAAAATAAATTATAAAATGCATTCTAGTGAAGAGATTGAAGCTAACCAAAAAGAAAGTGGAGACATTTAAGATGGCCAACTTCATCATTCATGAAATCTTGATCAGTATTATCTAATCTAATTTCCATGTACAACTTATTTGTACTGAAGGTGTAAGAGTTGTTGGCTTGCAACATCCCCGTTTCAGTCTGTTATTTTGTTGAAATCTGCATGTTTAAACCTTATCCGACTAGCACTCAACGTGGATAGAGGCAAACCTAAATGACAAAATTCGGTGATATATCTAATTAAATTGGATGTTCTGTAGTCATCTTTCAGTTCATTTTGTACAAATGTCCAAGTCATTAATAGATATAGTTTTGTTAATCAGTGATGTCACAGAGTCAATTACAACATCTGAAAATTATTTGAAGATTGTTGTAGTTCTGTCATTCAAAAATATTTGATACTTCCTTTTTATTCTTCTCTAATCGATATTTTCCAATTATTTTTCAGTCAAGCTTTTACAGGTTATCTCTTTGTTTGTTCCATTTCCTATTGCTCTGTGTAATTTCTCTTTGTACTCTTCAATTTTAGCTACTGTTTCAGGTACTGTCACAGTATTCATGGATCTATTTATGTCTTCTATAAATCCCAATTCTTTTTCCAACTGTGATTCATTCATTTTCTTTTCTATTCATATACCCCCTCAAAATAAATAAATAAATAAATATCTGATGGTGGCAATGATTTTGAACTGAAGAAACTTAATAATCCTGTATATGAAGATGATGATGTTGTAGATACACAACAAACAATTGTTGATGATACTGTAAGTCTGTTTAATGGATTTACATCAATATCTAGTGTGGAAAACATTTCGCGAGTACAAAAAATATGACTTGATTCCGAATGACCTGAAAATAAAAGTTATCACGCTCTTTTGTGATAAACCTGATGGTAGTCTATTTTAACTATCAAGCAAAAGGGACATTAGAAAAATGCTGGCTCCTAGAACCATATTTGATAACACAGGAAGTGATTTTGTAATCATGTAAGGATGGAGAAGGAAAGACAGAAATGCGTATTACCTGCTGAGGAATCAAAGGAGACAAAACCTAAATATCCAATTGAACCTACTGTTATACAAAGGCAACCAATACAAGCACCAGAGGAAATAGAGATGCCAGATTTCGCTAGTACAAATACACGGCTTCTAAATAAATTTTAAATAAGAATTTAAGACTTTATATGAATACAAATTGTCGCTTTGAAGATAAAATAAATAAACAAGAGATGAACATTACTAGGTCATGTAAACATGAACTATATTATGTAATTGTATGTAACGTTTCATTATCATCTTATTATTACAGTAACTTGTGGCTATTACAAATTAACTCATAAAAAGATAGAAAATACAAATGAATATGGCCAACAAAGTGAAAATAAAAGAGATCCGCAGTGAAATATTAGAGTGATCACCATTTAAGAAGAAAGAACCTGATATGGGAACTCCAATCTCACCATACCTTTATTTGGTTTTGTTTCGTTTTCATATCTCAACAATCTCCTCTCTCATTACTTGTGGCATGACATTATTTTTCTTAGTGACACTTCCTGTTGTTCTCGAATCCTTTGAGTAGAAGACCATTAAAAACCTAATATTTTTTTAAAAGTCTTTTAAGACTGAATTATATTTCTGTACTATTTACCCAAACACTAAATCTATGGTTTGCCATTCAAGGCTAACATAGATTTTGTTGATTTCTTTTTAACATCGTCTAAGTTGACACAATCATCTATCATAAAGAAAGTATTTTACCTTGGCAGGTGTCGATCGAAAGCTTTAGTCACTTATCTAATTTATCATCAGGATCTATTACAATTACATTTTCATCCCTGATTAACCTTTCCCTATCATATGTCTTGTACAAGAATGTAGAAGATATAATAATTATGAAATAAAAAGACTTTATACTCAGTTTTTACCACAATTATTGACACCTGAAATGTTCATGCTATGAGGCTCTTTTAAAAACATTATATTTAGGAACAGTATTTAACGCTAACATTAAGATATCAGACAAAATGCAAAGCTGTGTATTTAACGAAGTCTCTGTTTCTCTTGTAATAGTAAGACAAAGGAAATAGCAGTAACTTTCTACAAAGTAGAGAACGTTTACCCATATCAATTGGTTACTCAATTACTTTGATAGCTCTTTGTTTATTAAGATTTTATTTGAACATCAATACGACACTTAGAAAATATCTCATGTAGGAATAACTGATCAGTTTAGTTATCTTATCTTAAATGAACAAAGTTAGCAAATAGTTTAAAGATTCTGTTAAAATTTTCAACAGAATGACCTATTAAACATTACATTGATTCTGTTAAGTATCTCATACACTAAATTATGGTCATTAATGTGAAACTTATTCTTTTGAATTTTAGATAAATTTTTAAAACTAACATCACTGTTTACTTCATTTTTAATATCATCTATAAATGTATCTGAACATTTATTTGTTTTGAAGTCTCCTCATGTTTTTTTCAATGTATCTTTTAATTATTGACCTGTAATACGTTTTCGTTTTTTACCCTTTGGTCCTATAATAACCTCAGAGTCACATATGACACAATATCGTATATCGTCTTGTTCTATGACACCTTTTTTCTAACACCTGTCCCTTTCTATAAAGTTGTAACAAAATTCTTTACATCTTTTATTATTTAAACTTTTCTTTAAGCCACTCTAAACAAGGACAGACGCTATTCATTGTTCTGTATATTTATTTGAGAATGTGAAATGAAATAAATATACATTTTTTTGTGGATACATATTGTTCTTTCTGTTTATCTTTACATGAATTCCCTGTTGAACATTAGCTAATATATACCATGTCCCATGTAATGTGTTATCATGTGTACTTCTGAAATCAAGCCAAAGACAGCGGTAATCCTTATAGAAATTATTTATATTCATATTACTAAGCTCAGTAGATTGTTTGTGTTTGTCTAAGAAATACTTAGTAGCTTCAAAGAACTGTTGCGTGAGAAGATACCCTGAGAACATATAATGTCGGGTAAGCCTTTAATAGCAAATATTATATTTTTTTCTATTGCAGAATTAAAATACATCTCTGGGCCTGTTTCTCTATCTAGCTTGCACAGCGTCAAGATTCCGTTAAGACTCATTCTGGATGATTCGAGTATTATGTTAGAGTTGCATTAGCTGCTATGTCAGTGATTCTCTAATTACACAGTCAGAAAAGAAACGATTTCAGTTTCTGTAATTATCATTGACTGGTTGAGCAGTTAATTCAGAAGTAATAGTAGCGTACACTAAGTAACTATTTTCTAACTCGTAATCCTGGTTAGCACCTTCAATTACATCCATAGCTTATTCTAGTGCAATTGTGAATCTTAAATCCTGCGATAGAACATAAGTATGGAGAGGACAGCAGGGCGGATCAAGAAATATCATTTTTGGGGGTGGGGATGGGATGGGGTGGAGTAGTGTGTGTGTCTAAACAAGAAGGCAAGGGGTCTGTGGAACGGAACCCCTGGTCGGGACCCAGTGGGCGAAACCCCTGGAAGCTTCTGTGTTTTAAGCATTTCCAGGGCATAATTTCAACCATGTAACTGCTAAGAAAACTTACTCTAACAAACGTTCCGCGCCCCCCCCCCCCCCCACTTGGACCTGCCCCTGGACAGTGATCTGTTAGGATTTTTATGTCTAACGGAAACTTAATTTTCTTTCAATATACCAGAAACTGAATAGCTTATGTTTCAGTGTTTTGTGCATTACCAGATCATGATCTTAACTGTGTAAGGTTTTCATTTGTGGTTTCTTGTTGTTATATTTCGTTGGTTCTGGCAGTACTTGGTAGCCACACATTTTTTGTAGTTTATGTAAATGCTGTAATCATTTAACTTGAAAATGTCATCATTGCCATACAGGAAATGGCTATGTCTTTAATCAGCATTTTACCCAGAGTATTTACCACTTATATATTAGCATCCCATTTCATAAAAAAGCTACCAGGTACAATTACAAAATGAGGTAATAATCTTGATATCACAACTTGTACATTTTGTTCGGGTTTTATAGTAAAAATCGACGATTAATGAGAAGATGTTTAAAAACTTAAGAAAATAGCACATGTTGGCTTTTGGGGTGAGTCAGCGATAAAGATGGCTATGGCAGACAGTGAGTTGTAAGGCCTGATGATTCAGTATCAGTTGATTCAGCGCGTAGAGTGTCATGCATGCAACAAAATAACTTTTTTAAACACAATGTGACACGTGTGGCTGATTTTGGTAACCTATTGGACATTTCACATATATGTTAAACAATATATAAATAGTAACCATCTATTTGAAGAAAAGCATGTCATAAACCAGGATAGAGACACTGTAGTGCACAAGGAATGTTCTCAATAGTTCTCATTGAACACTTTGTGTCATATAGGAAATGTTGACTTAAGTAATTATATATATATATATATATATATATATATATATATATATATATATATATATATATATATATATGTATAATGAACTTAAACGAAGTACCATAAATTTTTACTTCAATGCTGAAAACACATTAATTTCCTACATCTGATGGCAACTTATTCCTCATCTGCCATGGTTTTCTCGTTTCTATACAAAAGTGGAAGTTATGTATAAGTCAAAAGTCACAAGTTAAAAGTGATCAGTCAAAAAGTCCCCTCAATGCTTCTGTGTTTAAAGCTCACAATATTGGCTTGAATGAATTTAGAAAGTATGTCTAGATGAATTTTGAGAAAATAGAAATGTTCCCTTCTACAAAGTTTGACCGAAGCGCCTTCTATCGGTAACATAGATCACTGAAACATTTTACCAGACCCTCGTATGGCGGAGATCCCACAGAGCCATGCGAGAGTCTGGTTGAACGGTACTACAGAAGATACAGTCTGATTAAAATAAAGATCTACTCAGTACTTATCCATAGATCTGACAGGCATCGATAAAAGTTCATATTCAGGATATGTTCCAAATGACGCTTTTTACTTTCATCTGTACAAAAGTTGCAATTTGATTGGTGAATCAAAAGATTAACAGAACAAGACCTTGGTTTTAATCAGGCTGACAAAAGATACAACAAATAATTTTCTTGAATTTTGTAGCTAATGTATTTTGTCTTTGTCCGGACTCGAATTTAGAATATTGATCTGTTTATAGCATTTGTTAGTCTAACTGCGGATATTCTCGGTTTTGTACCATTAGTGTATAACTGTAATGGCCGCCTCCATGAAAACGTGACTTTCAGGAGATATGGCTTTTGTGTTGAAGATATTCAAAACCTTAAGAAATCATTGGAAAAAATCCGTGTTCTTTTCTGGTATAGCAGTATACGGCGTCAGATATGCAAGGGACAGATATGAGTAATATGTCTTTTTATGTATGTTTTCAGTTTACATCGCAAGTCTAGCTATTGCAGTTTTGGAAAATCAGCCTATGTCGAAATAGTGCCCAAAAAAAAAAAAAAAAAAAAAAAAAATGTCACGCTGTAAAAATATTGAAACTCGGGAAGGAAATCGACATCTTTTTGCGTAGTGTTAAAAAGCTGTTTTTTTGTGTCAAAACTCTTACCGTGACTTGCAGTGGATCCTTGCAAGGTCACGTTCAACTCTCATTTCTGTAGTTCAGATCGGCTCGAATCGTTGTTTACAATTCACCTATAAATAATATATTCGACTTTTTATGCCTACATCAAATTTGACTTTCTATCCCACCTTTAAACAAAGACAGTCCATTTTCCAATGTGTCCACTGGAAATGGCCATGATCTCCCCCGCTTTATATGCAAGTACAGCCCTCTCATTGTTTGACCGAAAATCATGTATTGTAGAACCTGTCTTGAAAGACCACCCCTTCTGCACAAAAAGTGTGGTCTCAAGACAGGTGGTCTGTCATGACAGGTCATAGCATTATAAATCTGTTAACCCTTTACTGCATGATGACGCCTTTTGACGCCAACCCCTTTACTGCATGATGATGCCTTTTGACGCCTTTCATGACAAATCCGATTAAGATACCCAGAACTACCAAAATTAAGTTTTTGTACCCAAAACTATCACTTATATGGCAGAGAGAATGAATCTAGACAATAAATATGAAGCAAATCATTAGTTTATTCGCAGGATTAAAGCAACTGCACAGTTTAATCTACATGCATCAGTTGTATGTAACAGCGTATCCACCATTTGTAAACATGTGCTCTGCATCCCACAGTTGCGACGTGAAGTCATTTGAAATTTTTTATATTAGAGTTGAAAGATTTTTGGTAATATACATGGGAATATGCCATTCTTTGAACTATTCTAGTTTATTATTATCAAGGTTTCACCAAAAGAGAGGAATATGAGAGCAAACTTCGGAACGAGGCTATATGCTAAAAATAAGTTACTGTTACGTGTTCACTTCTTAAGGTCATATCCATCATTTCACCAAACAGATATGACCAAGAATCACCAATTTCACAGAAAAATGGATTTTCGATATTTAAAAGACATTTACTCGCTAATTGTAATACTAATCAGCACGAAAAATATACAAATGAAGTCCTCGAATATTCGTCTATTTTTAGAAACACGGAAAAACCATTAGTCACATGGCACGGCAAATTCTGGTCAACTCCACTAATCGATAGCGCATGTTTATTGCGGTAAAATTTGGGATTTGCCATTAGAACAACATGTTTCAATACTTTTAAATCATTAATTAATGTTACATATCATTTTAAAATCATTACAGCTCATAATTTGTTGAATTTCACGAGAAAGTTGATGCTTGATAGCGAGTACCTCAATGAATGAATCGAACACTCTATATTTTGAAAACCATTAAAATCGTTAAATATACTAAATACTGCACATCAATACTGATTTCGTTCTCGATTGCCACCCCCTCGCCCCCACCCCCACTCCCCCAGGTTTTCAAAGATCTGCTAGAATCTTCGTTTTTAATCGGTAGCAATTTCATTACTGCTCCCATGAGCACATTTCAAGCTGCTTTCTGCATTGATAATGAGAGAGTACGATGGTTGGTTTTACGGTTTTGAAACTTCGACAACCTTTTTTGGCATAGAAAATTGACACAAGTACAAAACTAAGCTAACATCATACTTTTTCATTAATAAGGGATACAGAGAAGGGATAAATTAATTTCATATTGGTCTCTGAATAACTTACTCAGCAACAATAATGATCCTAGTACATGGGTATAAAACTATAGTAAGCTATATACGACACATTATTATTTAAGTTTCAGTTTCATGATTTTGCTTAACAGAAAATGTGTCTGGGTTTAGAGTTACAGAATACAGTACATAGAATATAATATATAATATAGAGTATAATACATACAAGTAATTGTAAACAATCTATTTAGGAAAGCTTGAGAATTGAAAAAGACAATAGACTTATCTGTGCAATCAAGAGATATCATTTCGGCAGCAGGCAAAACATAATTTGGTCGGTGAATCTAAATTTTAGTGAAAAGTGACAAAATTAAAGTAATTATTTTCCATCTGTCACAGATATTACAGGGCACATACTAACAAGGTAACCATTGAAATAGTTTCAGGCAAAAAAATAATGTATCCACTCATTATTTGGCTTAATTTTATAAAGTTATTGTTGGTGATTATTTCAAGATACATGCATCATTATTATGTCCTATTCATTCAAGCTTTACTTCACAGAATTTCCAATAATTTTTAACCTATGCAAGCCTGTCGACTGTGAAATATAATTCTTTTGTACAATATTTTAGATTTTAATTAAATACTTGTTAAAGACATCCAATTTTGTGCTTTTTTGTCATTCTTTTCAATAATGTGATAAGTTTAAAAAAATAGTGATCCGGTTACAAACTGAATGCATTTCATAAGGCTATTATATTACACATTTTTATTCCACAAACATTTTGACTATCATGATTTCAGAGACATACATTCCCACTACCATCGACTGTCTCCAAGTAAGATATTCTTCCTCTTAATGTTAATTTTGATTGAAAATTATTTAATGATATTTATTCCATGTGTAAGTAACGATGATATTCATCTTCTTTATTATTTTCTCATAATAAAATGTTTAATGATTCCCAGTAAGCAAAACATCTAATATGTTTGATTAATCATATGATAAATACATGTCTTAATTTTCTTCTTAATCCACAAATTGACATGGTGAAATGAAAGATCATTACTTCTGAGTAGTGTGATTCAGACATTGATCTTTGGGAATATTTCATGGTTTATGAAGACATTTTTAAAAATAAATTTGTATACAGTAGTTTATATTTTTTAATAATCCTTCAAGATCTGACATCTTTAGCACTCAGTACTCAAACAAGATATAAAGAAAGGGATGCTCCTACCATATTTGCCTATAATGCCCTCCCCTCTGCCCTTTCTAGCATCCATCCCACATTGTCCAGATTACTAAAAAACCTACTTAAAACTGTGCTATCTTCAAATAATTTCAAATATTATTATGTTTTATTTAATATAGAATACTTCTATGAGTGGAAGCTTCTTTGTTCTTTATTTTTAAAAGAACATCCTAAATATTGTGACCAAAATTGTGTTCTTGGGTTGAGAAATATTTATACCTTTTTTGTTATGTTCCAAAAATTACACCCTTGCCCAAAAAATGTGCCACATTTGTAAAAGGTACCCCTCCGAAATATGAATTTCATATAATTTTATTTTTATATGACAATTGACTTGAGTGTTCAGTTTTAAATAAGCCAGCTTTAAGGAGATTCTTTCCATTGCCCATGCCATATTATATATATATATATATATATATATATATATATATATATATAGAGAGAGAGAGAGAGAGAGAGAGAGAGAGAGAGAGAAAATCTACCATCCGATATTGAAATGGAATATTTATTTCAGCAGCTGATGCAAGTCAAGTTCTTGCTTTCTTTTGACAACTGTTTGTTTCTTGTTTTTTTTTAAAATTCCAAAGTCAAAAAAGTACATGATTAATTATTTTCTAATGTTCTCCAACAAACAAATATTAAAACCATGTGCTTCATCATCAGTGGTCATCTTGGTATATTCCTTGTGTCTGGATCAAAATAATGCAGCACTTAAGTACATGCATATGTATATATGTGAATAAATACACATGAGATTGATTATACTACTTTTATCTTCATGGTTTTTATGAATTGGTTGTCATTCTTCAACTTTCTTTCAACATCTTTTGAATTTTAACACAGGCATTCATATTTTGGAGATATGGTATAAAATCAGCTGTAATATCTTAATATTATCACTGCATTGTTTAATTGTTACCACAGTAGCACAGCTATTTGGTATAATTTTCAACAAATTTAATGTTAGACCAAAATACTTTTGTATGTTTGAAATGTTTAAGACCATGCGAGTACATTAAAAAAAACATATAAGCACAGAATATGCATCTAAAACTTTATTGACTTTAAGTGTTCAATCTTAACACCTAACTATTGTGCCAATATTTGGTGGAACTTGGACAATCCAAGCCAAATGAACAGAAAATCTTGCTTTTCTAAAAAAGAAATTGAAAGCATGACTGATTTGGCAAGAAAATAATAAGCTTAATATAAATGAATGATGAAAAATATGTAATTTTGTCATGATTTGTACACATTCTAGGCTGGATTTGGTTGCCATGGCAACCAACCATTTACTCCCCTGTATGCTGAAATAAAGTATACCCAATACCCATCGATGTCCACAACATATTTCCCACTATAAAGGAAATTATTGCACAACAAGTATCTCAAAATTGATGCAAAATTATTGAATTAAAGGATAAATCCTATGCAAAACAAAGCACCTGTTGTGCCTATATTTGGTGAAACTTGGACAATCCAAGCTAAATAATTAGAAATTCTCACTTTTCTCAATCAAAAATGAAAAAAATTCAAAGCATGACTGATTTTGCAAGAAAATAGTAAGACTAATATAAATGAATACTGAAAAATATGCAATTTTGTCATGATTTGTACACATTCTAGTCCCGATTTGGTTGCCATGGCAACCAACCATTTACTCCCCTGTATGCTGAAATAAAGTATACCCAATATCCATCCAGTATCCACAACAAATTTCCCACTATAAGGAAAATTATTATTGCACAAGAAGTAAACTCAAAAGTGATGCCAAATTATTGAATTAATGGAACACTTGTTGTGCCTATATTTGGTGGAACTTGGACAATCAAAGTCAAATAATTAGAAACTATCACTTTTTTCAATCAAATATGAAAAAAATTCAAAACATGACTGATTTTTCAAGAAAATAGTAAGCCTAATATAAATGAATACTGAAAAATATGCAATTTTATAATGATTTGTACACATTCTAGGCTGGATTTGGTTGCCATGGCAACCAACCATTTCATCCCCTGTATGCTGAAATAAAGTATACCCAATATCCACAAAAAATTTCCCACTATAAGAAAAATTATTATTGTACAAGAAGTAAACTCAAAAGTGATGCCAAATTATTGAATTAATGGATAAATCCTGTGCAAATCAGGCAGTCCAGCCTCCAGACTGATGCTCAGTAAAGGGTTAATTGAGAACCTGATCTCGCAAGATGGTGGTCTCATAGTCATAGCAGTGGTTTCTCAAGCCAGGTTTTTCTTTACTGCACCTTCTGATAACCTCATTTTCAGTTGACCCATGAGAGGTCAGTGTATGATTTAGTGCGTTGCACTTGCATATCAAGTGGGTGCTATCATGGCCATGTACAGCGGTAATGATGGAAAACAGGCTTGCATTATAAAAATCATTATTCTCTGAACCAAACAGCTAGGTAGTCCCCTTCAACATATAGTTAAAGGGATTACCTTGGTCAGTTATAGCTTTGTCTCTGCCTGTATCCATGAGACGCTGACAGTACCTGCTTTATTTTTACAGAAGGACTACTGGAGAAATTGGTTATTTTTTGTGTTGTATTCCTTCAATTAAGCTGAAATTTGGCAGAGTTATTCTCGATAAAATTATCTGTATAATAGTATAAACATGCAGAAATAAAAAACTCATACAGAATGGTAAAAAAGTGATTTACTTTCCAATATTGCTTCTCTTGTCATAAATAATCCATTAATCCATACAGTATATAATTCCATGAAATTGAGAATTCCCAGAGAATAAAATACAATCTTCAACACAGTTGATGAAAAATGCTGGCAAAAAATTTAATTTATATGCATTTGGGTCTAAATTCATTGTTGGTCCTGGCGATGGTAGTGTACACAGCCTTATGTTGATATGGGTTCTATTAGTAATGATCCATCAATCCTTAATTGATTCCTTCTTATTCACCGTTATCTTCTTCAGTCTCATTTCAATCACTCCAGCTGTCTTCTTCAATGTCAATGTCGATCTCATCTGATGAAAATCCTGAAAATTCTCAGCCAGAGTCAGTCAGTAAATATTCTTCTCCTGGCAGCTGATTCTCCTCGTTTTTCATCACTTTAATTGCAAATAACTCCATTGTTTTTGGTGCTCTTGAAATCAAAATTTCTCCCATTTGTAGTGCAATATTTCCTATACATATATACCCTGAAATTTGATAGGTTAAAATGTATGCGTAATTAGCAAATGGTCGGAAATCAACCAATGGTCTGTGCCACATTAACTCATCCTGTGGTATACAGATGTAGATTAATACGACCTCTCAAATGCGTCACTCCGTACACCTCCGTACACAAACAAGGTAAACTGCAAGTATGTCACATTGTGGCAGTAGGGTAAAGGTGGGATAGTAAGTCAGATTTGATATTGGCATAAAAAGAGAGAAATTATTGGAGTTCCTTTTTATTCACAAACTGGATTGCAGTATAGTTAATAAAATTAACAGTAACTTGTAAAAATTAAAGTATAAGGAAATAGGATTTTGCAAGTTGATTTTTTCTCAACTCGTGAAAAAAAGCAAGTGGTAAAAAAAATGTTAAATTCAGGCCCTTTTGTTGATTCTAAATGAAAATGCTGCTCCTTGGACAGCCAGTAAGGAACTTCATATAATGTCTGTTTTGTATGATGTTTACATACATAACTTTTGTTTATGATTGTAAGTTGTATGGTTTTTTGAAAATACATAACTTTTGTCCATGCTTATAAGTTGTGTCAGGTAGGCCAGTATTTTCATAGGCATTTTGCAATTAGACTTTTGTGACATACACCGCTCCCTCGATAACTTGTGATCCCACTTATAACGCAGGGTCAGGTGTGAATTCCATTTTTTTTTACTAGAAAATACCAGAAAAATTGGCCCCTGTTTGTTGAATGTGAAAAAAATCACAATTAAAATTAGTAAATGAAACCTTGATATATTGCTTGTTTTATTGTCGAAAACAGTGGTTAGTACCCGGAAATTTGAATCAACATCATGAAATGTTCAACTTTTAATAAGAAGTCATATATTTTGTTCAATTTTCTTTCTAAACAACATTGTCTGTACACTGTTAATAACAATATTCGACGAAATTTTGATCGATGAAAATGTCAATAATGCCTACTGGTGGCAACACTTAAAAATAAATACCAATTAAATCAGTTTAGTCAAGTGAAATTTGTGTTTTAGTTCTATCTTTTAATTTGGTTTCAGTGTAATCATCATAAATGCAATTCCCTCTTGTATTTAAACGGGAAAAATATTCAACCATCACAGCTATGTCCGTGAGCGTTTCTGTGAGAACCTAATTAAGTGACGACTGTTTTTAGATCTCCGTCTTGTGGAAGTATTTGTTGTATTGTTACACTCAATTAAAAGCAGACCTGCTTTGTATAATCATGTTAATTACATCTTTTGTATCAAATCAAATAAAGGTGGTGGAATAAAAGAAAAGTTAAAAGGCATGCAAATCCTACCTGCGTAAGAGCTAGCAGTCACAGCCATGTGTCAGGTAAACTAATTTCAATTGATCAGTCGAATACTGTGATAAATATTATTATGTAAGTAATATAATTAAACTACATGAAATTAGCCTACTCATTCACAAAGATAGTAAGGTAACCAAACGAAATGAGTACTTGGTGAATATAAAGTTTTGTTTCACAGATATGGTTCATTACGGAGAAGCTAGTTCCAGAGTTTGTATTGAACTTAAAATTGCTAAATTGCCACTCAGAGATTTCCTCAAGGAAGAGAAGTTTCACTATTACTTGCAATGAAATCACGGCATCCATATTTTATTAATAGAACATTAAATAAATAGAGTTTCGACGTTGACTGTTGTTTCACAAAATAAATGTCGTTTTTGAAAAAAAGGAATCTTGTTTTGTTGTGAATCAATAACAACAAAAAGCAGTGACATAATACACTATATTTTTGCGTACATGTGTTGTTGAAACTGCTTGGACTAATGTTGTTAACGATCTTTCAGAGGTTGGGTATCTTGAAAATAAAGGTAATTTATACAAGAAAGCGAACAACTACATTAGAAAAAAACCTCTTTATTGACAATTATTCCCAATGCAATCATAAAACAATTATTCAGCCATTTAACAGCCACGTAAAACTGCAGTTTTCTCAATGTCTAGTGGGGATGGTATCCCCTTCTTAATTTTTTTGAGGTCCCTCTGTAACTTGCGCCCTCGCTTATAGTGCGGTCTATGTTTTTGGACCCCGTTGTGCACGAGTTATTGAGGGAGAGGTGTATGTCAGGTAGGTCAGTATTTTTCCATTAGAATTACTCATATTTTGTTGTGACATAGGTCATGTAGGCATGTGTATTTATATACAGATTTTGGTAAACAAATTCCTGTTTTAGAATTCTGGTTCTAAAGATTAGTCTGTAAGGAATCTATTTTAGTAATTACATTTGTGTTGTTGAAATCAGATATAATTTGAGAGGAATTATTTGTTTACAATAGTCATTGGAAAAACTAAAGTGCTCATTGACTTCTGGATTAATACATGATTTTGGGATTTATGTGAACTCATTTAAATACATTCTGGATTACATCTTTGTGGTACATCAGGACATTCAAGACTATTGGAATTCATTCGGAACATTACATTATTTTAGACCTGTGATTAGGACATTTATGATTATTTAGAATTTAACTCACAAATTGTAACTGTCTTTTGAATTTTCAGTTTAATTGTCTGGAAATAAATTGCTTGTTGCTTTTTTCTTGATTTTATTGGTTTCACTTTATTTCTCTTACATATTTTAAGACCTAGAGTTGTAACATGTCTAATTGCTCCTAAATGAAAATAGTGCTAATGAGATCTGCAATTTCATGGTAACCGTCTTTTGTAACATCTTGTCACTACTGCACCAGAATTGATAGTTGCAGCAACATGGAGTTTTCATTAAAAGACTTGTTATGATTTGTAGTTGGTTCTAAATGAAAATGGCACTGATCAGACCTACAATAGGGCCACCATGGAAACAATATTGAAAATCTTGTTATAACTACTTCTTATCTAGTTAGTCCTAAATAAAAATAGTGCTGAACAATTTTGGCCATGTTAAAAATCTCAGTATCACTACTCCTCTTGAAATGTGCATATTTCCTAAATATTGTTCTAAAAGTACCATATTACAAAAACAACTCTGCTGAAATAATGTAAAGATCAGTGTTCAGATTTAGGTAGTAAAAAAACTTGTTTCTTTCAGCTAAAACTAGGGGAAAGAACATTTTTCGCAGCTTCAGATATGATAGTTGTTTGTGAAGGAAAGAAAAACAGTGGTGTGTTACATTACAGAAGAGTGATCTTTACATCGAAAATTTTCAAAAAATTTGTTGCAACCTCTGGTAAATAAAAAAACAGTTATTCTAGGAAATTTTTTCTTCTGCAAATCTTGTAGTCAGTTGTATTGATCAATATCCAAGGAAGAAAAAAATAATTAAAAAATAATATTTTGCACAAGAAGAATGTTGATAATATCCCTAATTCAGCATTTCACTATAACTCAGTTTAGAAGTCATCATGAAAATATTTTTGCAGTGCAAAGATAAGGTAAGATGAAGTAAGATAAGAATGTCTTACTTGTAACAAGCAAATTATGGTATGCACAGAGATACATGTAGCTTTTGGAAAGCATTCTTCATTGTTCTCCAGGATGCCAAAATCCGTGTGAAAGTATGTGTACTTTTAATTTTGGACACATGAAAATTCTAACAGCTGAGACCTTGGTGTGCAAGTTTTTGTTGTTGTTGGCGAACTTCTCTTTTATTTGATCTGTTTCTGCAAAGCAAGTTTCTGTCATGTAGTGTGCAGGCTATCAAACCTAAAGGGATTAGGTGAAACCACATAGGTTAGATCTTAGCAGACAAGGAGATTAAGCCACCTGTTAATCGATTGCCAGTGCCTAATGATCATTTTGATCAAAAGACTAATTACACACGCATGTGGTTTGACACTTCCCTTTGATAAGCATCACTTAGCACACTTTTAATCCAGTGTGTTTTAGATCCTTCTGTGATGTTGGGAACACTTGCATTTTATCATATACCGTATTGTGAAAAATTGTACCAATATTTTGGGACTTATTTTGTTTGTCGGAGGACTACAAAATCCGATGTCAATCATCATAAACTGTCATCAAAATCAGCTTTTTTTCTGTCATACTTTCATTTTTGAATGATTATCAAATCTGTACTCTTCCGGTGGCAAGTTTACATAATTTCTTTGGTGCCAAGCACAAGGCTGTAGATGAACATGGCTGACAGAAAGTAGGTAATACATCTAGTTTTGATAAAGAAAACAAAATGTCAAAGAGACTGAGAGATTCATAGAATGAATCATTAACTAGGACATCTCCATGGGCTGCAAAATGAGAAAACAATGGAACATTATTAGTTTTATGCACTCAGACTTGTTTCCAGACTTTGCTGTTTTAGCTGAAGTGTTGCTGGTTTCACCTATGAACTCATTGGATTGTGAGAGAGGTTCCTCGTCACATAATCATATCAAGACAAAGGGCCTTGGACGTTTAAAACAAGAAACTATAATGAAATTGATGAGGATGATGTTGGAAGGTCCAGAACTTAAGTATTTTGATCCTAAACCTGCTGTGGAGAAGTTTTGTTAAAGCTTATTTAAGACAAAAGTGAATATAGTATGCTTGCTGTGTTGCTTAAAGATGAAATGAAAAAAGTGAATGGAATATTGTCATTTGTTTCTTCCAGTGTCTTGGCAAATTCATTGATCTGAAATGGAATTAAGCTAATTAAATAAATTAATATAACAGAGAAACTGTAAACTCTTCTCAATGCATTCTAGCTGTTACATCACAAACAATCACTGTTCTCAATTGCCTTAGTTTTTCATTCTTTTACTGTAATACTAAATATTTCACTATGAATGAGCATTAGCAATCTGATGACATATATTGGTGATCCAACAATACATGCAATGTTCTGAATTATTGAAAGTGAAAAAAGGTATTGTTTTTGGGACTTCTATTTTTAGGGCTGGGACTCCAACTTTTTTTCAAGGAAGGAGTCCTGAACTGCAACTTTCAAAATCCTATGGAGAACCCTGTTTTTTTTTTTTCCAAGATGTTCAAGGGGGGTGAGTTTGTTGTTCTACAAAGTGTCACATGTGCGATATGTGACATTGGCGAGTTGTCATTTGGCAAGTTGTCGTACACCCGTCCTCTCCTTGCTTGGTGAGTGTCAATCATGAAGATGCATTCTTATCCAATTTTGTGGTGAGTTGTCATGTATCCATCCTATTCTTGTTTGGTGAGTGTCAATGACAAAGGTGTACTATTATCCAAATTCGTTGTTTGAGTACAAGATTCATGCAAAAGAATTAAGTATGAGAATTTCAGAACTTCACTAGGTCTTTTATTTGTTGTCATGTGTTGGAGTTGGTTGGATTTTGCTTAGTGCAATATATTTATTAATTTTTTGCAGAGAGGACTTGCTAAGGAGACAGTATTGTGCTGAGGCAAGGGTAAGTTGTATGTAGGATGGAGTGTTTAGTTACAGATGGCAGACATGGGGCAGAGTACATGTACACTGGAGTTTTAAAAATCAAGTACTTGTATTCTTACTTTGAAGAGTTAAAGTACATGCACCATACCTGCCATTTTCCCCGACAGTGTTGGGGTTTTTTGAGACTAAAAAAGGAGTGTTTTGATGTCCCAAAGGGGGTCAGTGCATGTGACCCAAAAAAGTGACATCATCCAATTGAGAATAAGCCATCTTTTCGTATAAGCCAACAGAAAATGACTGGAAATTCAGATCTGAATAAAAGAAAATAACTTATCTGTTTTCTTTAAAACATTTAATACACTTACAAACAAAAAATAGTTGGTAGCCTTAGCATTGTCAAATATCATCGCCACACACACTTACACATATGTGCAAACACTTGCATAATCACAACCACACTGGCATTAAATAAAAAATCACACAATTTTTGCCTTTAAAATCCATTGGGTGGTGGAAAATAATCTTAATCTTTACTGCTTTCAGTAGTTCAGGAGGGGGTTTTGATGGTGGTGCAGGTGTCATTTGTGTTCATCTTTGCACTCATTAGAGACTGGATGGTACTGTTGTTCAGACTTCCCTGCTGGATTCTCTGAGTGAATCCTGGTCAGAACTGATTTGTTCTTGTGCGACCATAACTTTAGCATTGTCAGAACTGTATCTGATGCACTTTGACCACAAGATATGTTTGTCTCTATAGAAAAAAGAAAATATACATCACATTAGGGACTGACCATTTCATTGAGGGGGGGGGCATATTTTTTCAGGCTTTATGGGGGCCTCACAGGTAATACAGCAGTAATAAATGCCTCTGTCCAGTACGAGTGTTAATGCAATCTCTTTATCAACACAAATCAACTGTGTAAACATGAACGTGTGCTTATTGTTGTCTTTCAATCAATTAATTTAATGGCTAAAATCATCCTGAAAAGCTTGAGTCGTTTAATAGTTGGTATTTTAACAAGATTAAGATAATGAATAATGTTGAATAGTACTAATCTGAATGTTGAATACAGCATGTTGTGAAAATAATACTTTAGGAGGATAAACACATGACATATATAGCTTTGGACTGTATAATTGAAAAAAATTGTAGTATATATAATGCATCCAGGTTAAGAGAGTCCTGTACTACAACTTTTCAAATTCTAGTGGAAACCCTGGGGTCTATGCTATTTGCAGTAAGATATGTGTTACACACAAGAAAACACAGGTATTTTTTAAAATCTTTATTGCTTTTTTATTTTAATTTGAGCAGCTTTATGGTGAAGAAAAAATAGGTCTGGACCAGAAACCTAGAAGAATAACTCTGTTCCTCAATCCTGCTGCCTGCTTAGGGTAAGACATGATGAATCATTAGAAACACACATGATAAAGTGGGTTCAGTAATCTACATTAGTCAAGTAGCACCTGTCTTGAAAGACCTCCCCATTGCTAAAATATCATGGTCTCTCAAGACAGGTGGTCTTTCATCACAGGTCTTACTATGATATAATATATATCCATGTATTGAAAATCTAGTTTCTAAATACAGGTGTTTCTCGTATCAGTGGTCTTTCAAGAGAGGTTTTACTGTATCTTTGCTTTTTGTTTGTTGGTTTGTTTTTTCCAAATATGACATATTGTTGGTTCTTAAATTCATGGATCTAATTTGTTATTGGGAGCATGAAGGGTGTCCTATCTTGGTCACATGTGGATCCTTTTTGAATTGTATTTTTTTAAATTTGTGGTTTGTAGTTACTACAAAAACCAAGAAAATTGGTACCCAATAAATAGACTATGAACAAAGTATACTGACCATATTTCACTGCTGGGGTAGGTGCTGTTGAGTGTTGTTCAGTGAACTATGACTGTGAAATCTCTTGTCTCTAGCTGTACTAACATCACTAGGCATAATTTTGCTGAACTCCACTTCAAGAGTGGATTCAAGCTGGCCAGTTTGTGGATTACCTCAATATCCCTACAGGACTTACTGCAGGTGGTAACATAATGGGTCATAAATCAATTAAGTCTATGATCCAACAGCACAGTGTAGCTCAGGCCTGACTCCAGCTGTAAATCATGAAGATTTCACCATGTTGTGGGATGTACTTCAGCAGACACTGCACAGACATGAGTGGAAAATGGCCAATATACTTTGTGTACTGTAAAAGTAAATCCACCCTACAGTGGTCTCTCACTAGAATGCAGTTCAGGGGAGCCATAAATATGTACCGTGATATAGGCAAGGTTACCTTATACTGGGGTACATTATATGGAAAAGTATAATTCAACCAGTACAATGGGACCCATGACCATACTTGTGTTTTATAGTAGGGATCATGTTATACTGGAATGCTGTATACTAAGGGATCACTGTTTTCTGTTGGATACAAATTTTTTCGATTTAAAGGTTACTACAAAGCACAAATTTGAAGTCCCAACAAACAATGATCCATGTGTGAAGTCCTTTCCCCGTCGGAGCATACTTGGACATTCTCTGCAGAAAACACAAAATTTTCCCACATAAAAAAATGAATTCACATTGTATTTGGTTTGTTTCTTGATGGAAACATTCTGTCATGAAGAAATTTTGAAAAAAGATTTTCAATTTTGGTAAAATTCATATTTTATTGGCCTGCACACATGAATGCACCCTGTTTCATTCCTGTGCACCTGAAAAATTCAGCAATGGGTGAATGTTAAATAGTGACTCTGCACTTCGATAAGCAGAAAACTGAATTTCAAACCATGTTGATTGACAAGCATATAAACAAATGTCCTTAGCTTGATCAAGAAGAGTAATTTTGAGAGAATAAGAAAATTAAGCTAGAATTTCTTTTTCATAATTATAAAATAACTGTATAATAAATGGAACAAGTGAAATATTCAGTCTTTTGAAGAACAAAAAAGCAGGACCAGTTTAATTAATTAAGGCAGGGTATGAATGAAGTGCAGGTAAGAAAAGTTTGAGTGAGTGTGATAAACTTTTTCCCCATAAAACTACAAAATTTTATTTAAGAAAACTTGACGCACTTATTCTTGATGTAATTAAGAATTTAACTTCTTATTTCACAACGTTCGTAAAGTCATTACGTACTGCATGAACAGCAGCTGTAGCGAAGCAAAGGCCATTCATGTTTAGTGTGTAATCTATTTTAAAACTTTTTGATTTCATGAATCCTGAAAAATATGAAGTTCAATTCTTATAATTACAAATTTTTTACAAAATAATAATGAATCTCAAGAAGTAAACAACAGAACTTTATTTTATTCTCAGCTGTGAATTACTGGATTTTCCAAGTAAAATAATCTTGATAATTCACTGGAATGAAATATGATAAATAATATTTCACTGCCCATTAATAAACATTGATAACATTATAACTAAGAAATTTTTAACTATTTTAATATGCTTACATGGTCTAGTGGTGAGTATGGCTGTCTTGCATGCAGATGAACCAAGTTCAAATCCAACAATATTCAGTTTTTTTTTTCTTCATTTTTTTTATGTGCTGTTTTACCTTGTATTGGGAAGGAGAATACTGTTACTAATGATATTTTCTGTGCAAATATACACAAAACACAGCAGAAAATAAATGGTAAACCATTGACATTAAAAGCGCGATATAAGTCAGAAATCTGTTACTTCACTTCGTTATACCTATTGCTAGCCTATATGTTTGAGCATAAAATAAAAAGAAAATTTGCTTGCTCCAAGTGAATAACGGATATATTTCATCTTGTATTTTTACCCACTCGATGAAATATATACGTTATTCACGTTTCAAGCAAATATCCTCTCTATATTTGAACCATTACAAATATTGTCAAAACACAAGAAAGGTACATGAATATATATGTATTTTCTTTCTGGTGTTGTGAAATAATAACTTTTAGTTTTCTGTATCACATGTTGTGATTGTAACTAATCTAAATGCTTGTTACCAAGACTTGCTAAAAAATGTGAATTATTTCAGTATGAAGGCTGCGTGAAAGATGTTCAAAGGACCATGAATGTTTTTAATAGGAACTTATAATAGATCAAAAAAAAATTTCTATCCATTAGTTGATTTTTGTTTTTAAAATGTAATTTTTAAAGTGTTTGTGCATAATTCTTTGGTTCATTTTTTATTGACTTTCGTTAACTGGTCTTGAAACTGAATTTTTTCTGTTTTACAGCAGGAGCAAAAAGCTCTTTGAGAAGAATGCTGGCCCCATTTTATATTTAGCAGGACTGGAAGTCAATGTTGTCTTGGTAAGGCTGAAGACTGTATTCTTGAGGGAAATGACTCGTACAGAGCATGAAACTTATAGGAAAATGGAGTTACTTCTCTTGCAATGCAAACTACTATGTTGCATTTCCTCTGTTAAAGTAAAGGGTGTAGACCACTAAATCATTTTCTATAGACATCAATCATGTTAATATTTGAGAAAACAGAAACATTTTGTGTCCTAGATTGTCCAATACATAACATGTGTATTCCTTGATCAGAAGTTTTCACAAACTTTATGAATAATTAAAATGTTGTGCTTCATTTGCCAATGGATCACAAAAATCCCAGCCCGCACAGTTCTCTTGGATCAGTAAAAATGTGCACCAGTTGCTGTCATAAGTTAGCATGTGGTCTTGTGTAAAGATGTATCTAATAAACTGTGTGGTGGATTATCATGTAATGGGTAATTAATCTGTGTATTGTATAAATTGAATACCTGCTGAGACTGTGCACTTGACAAGGTACAGTGAATACCCTAGGCAGAAATGGCTAGACTAGTGTTGTTCCATACATCAAGTAAATTTGGGTGCTGATTGTCAAAACAGCATGCCAAACTAGACTGGTACCCTGGCCCAGTGTAGTAATTTCAATATGGACAATTATAAATTGGTAAACTTGGCTGATCGGAAAATATCATGTTGGCTTACTCAGGGAAAATGCATAATTATACCCAATAATAGGTTATGTTGTTGTATCATTGTTGATAAACATTCATTGCATTGTGAGATGACAATCTTGCAAGTTGCGCAGCTGACACTGAATTGTCAGAAATTAGGTGATGGCAAGAAAGAGTGTGATTCTAAATATGATCAAGAGAAGAAAGTGAGAAAGTGCCAGAGATCCTGGAAAAACGAATATGAATGTCTGAAATATGACCTAGAAAGGATGTTACATTGTGCGCTTTCTGTACTGAGTGTTCAGAGAAATATAAAAGTGCTTGGATCAGTGAAATTTAGGAAGGATCAGTAAAAATGTTATTGTGGCAATCCTAATATCCCAGGGTCTATAATATAGACATTACAATAATCAGTCCCTGACATCATATGCTTTTTAACTGTGTCAGCACAAATGAGACCTTTAAAACAATATATATGTACTATGCCTCAATTAAACAGAAAACAAATACTAGTAACAATAACTAACCTTTATTATCATCTTCCAACACATATTTGAGGATGTGAACAAATAAAACTTTACCATTCGACTTAACCAGAAATGATAATTCAAGTGTTATATATTTTCAATGTAGTAAGTCTGCTTGTCCAAAAAATAAATGATTTTAAAACTGTACAGTAGATTGGCATAATATCTCTTGTTGGGTGAAATACTAAATTATAGTTTTCTGAAGGAAAGAATGATTTTTATAGATAGATAAAAAAAACTAGTGTAATACAGAAAGATGATACTAAAATGAAAGCAACAGCTAATCAGGAATCAAAATTGACACATTTTCTGGTACATTTAATAATTAAATATATCAATGTGTTCTTATTTGTTACAACATTTTATACCTCTGATGAATGCTTTTATATTAATTTTTACAAATATCTGGCCATCAAATTAATTTTCCTTAAAAAATGTCCAGTAAGAGCTATCAGAAGTTTGGGATCCCAGGTATATAAGTATGTATGTATGTGTATGTGCACATGCATGTGTGTGTGTAGACATATATGCATGTATGTATGTAGTTTTAATGGCACATCAGGATAATCCTGGCTATACAGTGTTGTGTAATTTTAGTTATCCCCAATACAGCATACAAAACAATGATAAAAGCCAAGAAGTTTAAAAACTTATAAATGTCAAAAAAGTAGAGTAGCAGTAAAAGCTACTTCTTTCACCAGTTAGGCACAGGATTATTTTGTTCTCTGCTGGAAAAAAATCAAATTGTTGTAAATGCAGAGAAAGTAAGTTGAAAGCAGTATTAAAAGGATCAGAAAATAAAAAAAATGAAAATTTTATGCAGATGTTATAGCTAATGGCCTGATCTCAAAGTATTAAATATTACATCTAATGTTATCCCACTTAAAGGCTGGTACCCTGCTAAATTAATAATTAGTGATATGAGTCCTGTGTTCTGTATAGTGCCTATCAAATACTCATGGGAATATTACATGTACGCAGGACTGTCTCTAATTTTTAAAACAGGTGGCTTCAACAGGAAAACAAGCTGCAAGCAAAGTGAGTGCTTATCAATGTTAGAGGGGTTCAGGGCATGGACCCCAAGAATGTTTTAAACATATGCATGAAGTAAAATGGTGCATTCTGTCACATTCTGGCACCTTCCAATGTCTTTCAGTTTGCTGTGAATGTAATATATACTTTTGTGACTGATTTTTATGAAGATATTGATGTCTGATGAGGACATTGGCCCTTGAACATTTTTTTAAAGAAGGTTCAGACTTATTTTAAATACTAGTTTTAAATACATTTTATTTTATTTTAAATACACAGGAACCTTTCCTGTGAACAAACCAATCACTTAGAATTTTTAAAGAAACAGGTCATGAAAACAAAGCTAAATTTATCAGAAAGTTAAGCATGATGCAAGAGAATGTTATGTTTTTGTATATCAGGTTTTCAGTCAATACCTATTGAAAGTCAGTAGCTTCATTATTAAGTTAGAGTTATTTTTGACAAATCAGTCTCTATTTAGTTCAAATATTCTTTAAGTTATTTTTATAAATATATTTTCCTGATGATGAATCAAAGAAAGTCCACATCCATCTGTTGTGTATGGTACTGAGTTTTAGTGTAAGCCACAGAATCATATAGAGGCTTGGAAAATACATGCAAAATATTTTTTCAACCCCTTGATTATTAAGTAAGCACATGATTGCCAGTACTCCCTGAACTCACACATCTTGTAACTTAATTTTTTTTGTCTTTTAATAAAATAAAAACCAACCTAAAGTAAAAGGCACATATAAAAGTAAATTTTAGGGCATGTGGATACCATTGATCACCAAATGATTCATGCTTTGGGTACAATTAATCACCAAATGATTCATTCTTTAGGTACAATTAATCACCAAATGATTCATGCTTTGGGTACAATTAATCACCAAATGATTCATTCTTTGGGTACAATTAATCACCAAATGATTCATGCTTTGGGTACAATTAATCACCAAATGATTCATGTTTTGGGTACCATTAGTCACCAAATGATTCCTGTTTTGGGTACCATTAATCACCAAATGATTCATGTTTTGGGTACCATTAATCACCAAATGATTCATGCTTTGGGTACCATTAATCACCAAATGATTCATGCTTTGGGTACAATTAATCACCAAATGATTCATGTTTTGGGTACCATTAATCACCAAATGATTCATGTTTTGGGTACCATTAATCACCAAATGATTCGTGCTTTGGGTACAATTAATCACCAAATGATTCATGTTTTGGGTACCATTAATCACCAAATGATTCATGCTTTGGGAACCATTAATCACCAAATGATTCATGCTTTGGGACCATTAATCACCAAATGATCCATGCTTTGGGTACAATTAATCACCAAATGATTGATGCTTTACAATGAAGATCTTAGTAAACTGTAATGTGCTGTCATGACTGCATTCCTAGCAGAACTTTATTATTGATGTAGCTGCCATAAAAATTGAAATAGAAGTATACTTTTCTAGATTTGATTACTTTAAACTCACATTTCAGTGTCAGCATGTAAATTTCATTTTAACAAATGAAAAATGTTTTGGAATAGTTATTGTTTACATCAGTCTCTTACACTATTCACTGTTGGCAAAAAGCTGGCAAAAAAAACACAGGTGGGTTCTGCCAGTTGCCTGCTCTTAGAGACAGCCATTGATACCTCTGAAAAACTATCTGAATGGTATCAGTATGAAATTATTGAAGTAATGAATGCAGCAAAATTTGCACCTTAGCAAAAATCATACAATTTTAAGCAAAATATTTGTAAATATTTTCTTTACTTTTCTTTCTGGTGATGATATCACAGGACTGGTATGGATAGGTATGTCATAGTGCCTTGCATCCTTGAATTTGTTTTTATATTTAGCACAAACTTTTTTATGACAAATTTTATTTGCTCTCCTACAAAAAAGTGCAGGTCAGCTTGTGTTATACCTGTGGTACTGTAGTCATTGTCATCAGGAGCATTTGAGTTTGTAATAGTCACAGCATACAGAGTGTTGTATGTTTGCATTTAGGTTCATATCTGCAACACATTTTTCCATTCATTTATATATTTATATTGGCATATACCTTGAAATGTACTGTACCATTTTACTAACAGTAGGTCACTGTGACTCTTTTCTCAATACACATGCATTTTATTTGTTGTTCAATGTTGAGATTTGTTACACTTGTATACAAGCCATCTAGGCTATTTTGCTCAGAGCTTCCTATTTGTGTTGCCAAAAGTGGAAATATTGGCAGAGATTTAATTGGACACATTCATCAAGACAACTTTGAATGACAATTTTGGTTGAATAATTAAATTCTTTAAATGCTTTTGACTGTAATTTATGTGGTCACTACCTGATTTTCTGCAAATATAGTCAAGAATTGAACCACTGCTAGATATGTTAGCTACACAGTATATTTTGTTGTTATAAGTTCATTTTGTCTCTTGCAGACTGAGTATGAAGGTCAGGTGAAGCAGTTTATGAATGTTCTGGAAACAAAGGACGTGAATGGCGTGGTGGTGGCTGGTGGAGATGGAACTCTTATTGAGGTGAAATACCCTTTCTAGTGAATGGCAATGGCCATCTTTTGTTGTCTATTGCTTCATGGCATGAATGTACAATGGGATTTCTAGACAGTTTCTTTGTTTGAGAAGCCTTTGTTCAGGAGCAAAAACTCTGAAACTTGAAATCAGACAACCCATAGTACACACACCATCTGCAGGATTCATTTGTGTGAGAAGATTGTGCATTGTTGGTTGACTTTTGTCAGTTACATAAACTTTTGTGTTCTTATCAAATGTGGTAAAAACCATGTGAAAATTCCATACAAAGATGCAAGTGTATATAAAAACATTCCCTAGATTCAACAATTTTAACTTGAATCCAGACTTGAAACCACAGACTTTTAGATTTTATTTTAAACTTACACCCTAGTGCATTTGTGAATGCAGATTTTATGTACGTTGTCTTATAAATCAATTTTGTATCCCCAAACATTTATAAAGCTTTCTCATACATTTTTAGGACGGGATCAGTATACAGATAAACTGGTATTGATCAATATTACAGACCAACAAGATAACTGATAATCATTCTTAACTGTCTCAGTTTTGGGCACTAGGTGGTGCTGTAAATTATTTTTAAGGTGAATTAATAAAGAAAATAAAGTATGTCCATTCGCACCTTTCAAGTAAAGAAAAGTAAAATTTATATCATTCTGGAAGAATGCTGTTAGAACATTTTTGTCTTATAAAAGCCTAGTGTCTTTTTTTACGTTATGCACATCATGATGTCATAATCTCGATGGTGTGAAGACTTTCTCAAGGGATGAGATCAAAATGTTTGATGTAAACAAATTGCAAGGGGGAATAGGTTTTGCCATTTTTTCCCCCAGACTGATATCTACAAAGTCTCAATACAGATACAGTCTGGGCAGACTGATATCTACAAAATCTCAATACAGATACAGTCTGGGCAGACTGATATCTACAAAGTCTCAATACAGATACAGTCTGGGCAGACTGAGGCTAGAATCATTCAGTCACACATTACTTGAAGTAAACAAGGTCATCTAATAGAGTTACATGTCTTGGTCTTAGTTTCACACTTGTTTGCACAACTAATGGTACTGCTATTGTGTTCCTGGTAAATGGAAAATGTCAGTGTAGTATGATTTAAGTTAGACAAGCACAACAACAATTACAGGTAAAACATGCTTGAAAAGCAACCAATACATAATTTGTATATGATGTATGGGAAGTTGTGTACCATGATACATATCTGAGTTGCCTATACCCAGCTAATGATCCAATGAGTGATAGTTTAATGGTTCTGAATATTCCTAAATCTTCCAATTGAAGAGTTTTTGTCCTACATTGCAAAGCATTGACCATACATATGTATTTTTTTTGGATGTAATTATTGCAAAGCATTGACCATACATATGTATTTCTTTTGGATGTAATTATGGCAAAGCATTGACCATACATAAGTATCTTTTTTTAATGTAATTATTGTTCTTGTGGTCTTAGGCATCAACATTTAAAAAGAATTTGTATTTTCTTAATTTGTCTGAAACGGGTACATTTACTGTCCTGAAATTTGATATGTATATTTGTTGTGAGAAGCTCTACCCACTGCTGGTTAATTTATTTCTCAGTAACCTACTTTTCATTCACCAATGACTACATTAAGTTTCTGTAATTGAATAGATTTTGTTATTGTTTCTTTGTTTTTGTATTGCTAGTCATCTCCAGTTTGCCATAGTTTTGTCTGTGTATGCAGGTAGACAAAAAAATATCTCAGTTTGAAAGTCGAGATCTATTAGCAATGATAAAATGGAACATTGCTTTCTTTTTCAGGCTGTAACTGGTTTTATGAGAAAAGAGGACAAGGTATATATTGAAATCTCTGTTTCCATGTTTGTTGTCATTGTTGACAAATGTGAAAAGTTTAACAAAATACAAAATAATGCATTATATCTGTAATGCCAAAATGTGTCATTTTTCCAGATTTAATTATTGGTGCAGATTATATTTGGTACAGTTTAGACAAAACTTTCAGCAGCATATTTTAGTCGATTATTGTAATATTTTTATGCTCTTTATTTATTGTGCTAATTTTTATGTCAATACAGCCAAAATTGAACCCCATCAAAATCCATGGTCTTTCACACTGCCATCCATATGTCTAACTGCCCAATCTCAACACATATACACTTGAAAAATCTAAAATGACATCTCCTTTTCAATTTTTGGCTTGACCGTAGCTTTTGCAGAGGTTGACCATGAGCTTTGGTAGATTGGAAATTATCTATTATCAAAAGATCAAATGTTTTTGTCACAATGAGTTGAATGTTGGGGAAGAGAACAACAGTTTATACAGTAGACTTCAGACTTTGTTTTTTTTATCTACACTGTTAGAAAAATGCTGATTTGTTAGAATAATTTCCTTAATTCTCCCATGATAAGACCATTTTGGATGATATGTCTTTTCCTTTACAAAAAAAGGACAGAATCATGATAAGTAGAGACATTTCAGCCTCATTTAAAACTTCACTTCTTATGTCAGCTCTTTACAAAGGCAGTGTTTCAGCCAGTATGTGCTTTTGCATACAAAGGCAGTATTTCAGCCAGTATGTGCTATTGCATACAAAGGCAGTGTTTCAACCAGTTGTGCTATTGCATACAAAGGCAGTGTTTCAGTCATATGTGCTATTGCATACAAAGGCAGAGTTTCAGCCAGTATGTGCTATTGAATACAAAGGCAGTGTTTCAGCCATATATGCTATTGCATACAAAGGCAGTGTTTCAGTCATATGTGCTGTTGCATACAAAGGTAATGTTTCAGCCAGTATGCGCTATTGCATACAAAGGCAGTGTTTCAACCAGTATGCTCTGTTGCATACAAAGGCAGTGTTTCAGCCAGTATGTGCTATTGGATACAAAGGCAGTGTTTCAGCCAGTATGTGCTATTGCATACAAAGGCAGTATTTCAGCCATATGTGCTGTTGCATTCAAAGGCAGTGTTTCAGCCAGTATGTGCTATTGCATACAAAGGCAGTGTTTCAACTAGTATGCACTATTGCATACAAAGGCAGTATTTCAGCCAGTATGTGCTATTGCATACAAAGGCAGTGTTTCAGCCAGTATGTGCTGTTGCAGAATTTGTACAAAATAGATACCAAATTCCACAAATAAAGAGATTTAATGGCCTAAAGTGGCACAAATAAAGTAAATGACATGTCTTTTATGTATATTCTGATACAGATCTGCCAGCCAATCATTCAATATATGAATTTGACATTGATTGCTTTTTATGAAAATTAACAAAATCTATTAAGCTACTGAATTTTAACAGCCTTGATAAAAATATGAAACAAATTAGAGTAATATGCTGAAATAATTTCCACTTCTGTTTTATTAAAATATTTGACCTAAAGAAAAATGTTTAATCTCTGTGATTTTAGGAAGCCACATGCTTCCAGTCATATGATGCAACCTATGCATTTGCAAAGGTGGCCAAGTTTCGCTTTGAAGTAGTTATGAAATAGTGGCTAACAGGTTTCTTTAATTCATTACCACACTCAGACGATGAAAGCAATCAAAATGACCATAGAGATGATGACTCAAGCAAACAAGCAAGTAAATCCACAAAAGTCATGATGAAAATCAAACACAAAGTGAAACATCAAATATCTCGTTTTATTATGAGGTTGGTCAGTTATGACCACATCATTGGCCCACTTTCTCAGATGAAAGGGGGCCAGTTGGCTACTTTTTTCCTCAAACCTAGCTCAAATACTACTATTGGATATGTGTCCAGAATGGGCAAAAATATGTGCTCCTTCAGTTGTCCTCAGTAGATAGGTTTTACTGTACCAAGAGGCTTTGCCTGTTGGACTTGTGAAGTTGTGGCAGAGATGCAATGCACATGAAGTAAATCCATCAACTTATATAGTCCAAATGTAGCCATTGTTGCTGTATCATTCAATGCCCAAATGCATTTGATCTGTCAAGTTTGATTGCAGAATTTTCGACGCAATATTCCACTGGGGATCATCCCTCTGGGCCAGACCAACAGGTTTGCCAAGCTGTTCTTTGGTGGAGATAAAGAAGAAGTCAAGTAAGGGGAGTTTTTTTTTGCCATTGCCTTATTCTTTATGAGGTGGGGGATGTAGACTTGCCCATTTCTATATATCCATAGTACCTTCTCTCTGTCCATCCTCTGCATTACAAATTTTGCTTCTGCTTGTGCAGGATAACTTTTGAAGGGCATCATAGATTGAAAACAAATTAGTTTGGGACAGGGGTAATATCAAGAGAAACTAAGGCAAGTTTGATTTTCACAACATGTCCAGAAAATCTGAGTGATGACCCCTGTTTGACTTAGAAATTTTGTTTCATCTCAGTTACCTTTTTTAGGACTTGATGGATTGAAACCAAACTTTGTATTTGGTTTGATATAAAGAAGATTTATGTGAACTTTAATTTCTTACCTTTTGTTGTCAACATTTGACTTATTTATGACCACAGTTGTACTTAGAAGTGTATTCTTGCATCTAGGGCCAAGGTCTGACTGAAAGTATATGGTTTAAATTCTGAGATGTTTGGATTTTAAGAGGATACATTTGCTCTTGAATGAAAAAGAAGTGGGGAAGGCATGGGGCAAAGTTTACTTTACAACCCTCACAATGTAGAGAAAGTTAACATAGCACTTGTTTTTCATCAACTTGGATTGACATTTATTTTTTATCACTGTTGGGAAAACCAAGTGCTGTCTGAAGTAGATAGCTGATGAAAATGACCGCTTCTGTGTGCTGGGGAATGTACCTGAAATAGCACAAAATATACTTATTTTGCCAGTCCTTGAAATACATGCAGAAATGAATTTTAAAATATCAAAAATCTAAAAAAATGTTACCAACTTGTTTTATTATAATTTACCTCAGATGTTCAGAAAAGTGAAAATAGCCATGCAGAGCTAGCAGTCTTCTAAGAGATGCACATCAGATGCAAAGCCTAGCTGTGTGCTCTCAAAAAACCAAATCAAACCCAATCATTCAGGTATCAAAATGTAGAGCCTCACCTAGGAATATACACATTTCTTTTTTATAACGAAGTTTACCAGTGGGGAAAATCAGGGGAATACCTTTTCTGTAAATTTTGAACCCTATGCAAAAATGCAAAACCACAGCAGAACCTATGGTTGCTTCAGTGGAGTGTTTTTCTTTCTTCTTCAAATATGTTACCAGATCATGATACTGTAGGAGTAAAACCACTACATCGCAAATTCCAAGTTTGGTTTTAGTTATCATAAAGCTAAAAGTTGTCTGCCCACCTAGGTTGGAGTCAGACAAGAATGATCTCCCTGGATAGAGGGATTGGTGCCAAATCCCATCCATACTTCAGTTACTACTTCCTCTCATGCTTGGAAGCACACTCCTTCACCTTTAGAGACCTCACAAAAATACTGTATCAGGTGGTTATTTTCCACACTACTGAGTAATTTGGAGGAGTTTCCCACATTAAGTGGAAGTATACTCCATCTATATTTCTCACTCTTTTCTGTATGAGAAGAAGTTTTTTAACGTTATTAGAACAAGTTCATTGTATGTTGTACATGATGGCACCATTTTATTACACCTGCCTAGGTTGCTAGTACGTTCATTCAGTAATGTGTACTTGACGTAATATATGTTTGCAGTCACTGACTGGATAATATTATAGACCAGAAAGGTTGTATGGGTAATTTCTATAGACATTAATATGCTCACTAGTGTCAATTTCACTGTTAGTTTATGTGATGCTTTCAGTCACTGACTGTATAATTTACCGACCAAGATGGTCATGTAGGTAATTTATATAGACATCTATATTATTCACTATCATCCATTTCACATTAAGTTTATGCCATGCTTGACTGATTTCACCTGCTCTGGTTGCTGGTATGTTCATTCAAATAATATGTACTTTTGAACTATTATATGGTTTCTGTCACTTGCTGTATAATTTTACAGACTATTGAAGTTGTGACATGTAATTTTTATAGGCCTTTGCATGGTTCATTGGCATCCACTTCAGGTAAGGTTTCTGTGACACTTGACTGATTTCACTAGTGGAGGCTATCATTTTGCTTTGTATTTACAGGTGTCAACACAATGGGCAGGTCTAAGTACTCTCAGTGCTTTAAACTGGCTGTGGATAATCATACTACATGACTGGAATGTGTGGATGTGATTCAGGCCATACATGAGATGTGGGCTACAGCTTTGCCAGACATTGCACACAATTAAAGGGAAGGCAAAAAGGTATGCCATGTAGTGAGGAGGAAAGGATGACTCTATTCCTTCAAGAACTCTGCCATCAGATGTATATTATTCACGGTCAGTACTGAATCTGATCAAGTCTACACCAATGCCTGAGGGGACATCTTAAGATGATCTAATATCATGTACCTCATCTCAACATCAGAACACAGGCACTCACAGAGATGAGCCCATCCAGTATAGTTCCATAACGGGTCCATGTTGCGTCATGGCCAGTTTAGGGCCACAATATCCAGTTGCTATTACGGACCCGGGTTGATCCATAGACATGAATCAGTCCATGCCTATCATAGATCCTTCTCACACCATCACGACCAATGTTGAACGGCTTAAGGACAGCCCATTATGACTTACTATAACAATGCCAGTTATGGCAATATTTCAGTCCCAGATGCCTGCACCGTGGATGATAGTCAGCATTCAGTACTGTGACCTTGACACCGTTAAAAAGGAAACAATGGCCCTTTTCCATTAAGACTGGACTATGCCATCAGATGTGGACTGTGTGCGGTCAACAAGTAATTCTGATACGACCTTTTCTTATGTCTGAGTGGACACGGGGATGGTAATCCAATATCAGCTATCCCATCCTGATATAACACTGGCTTCAGCATCACAGATTGCATGGTCCAGGCCTAAAATTTAATATAAATTTCTTTGTAGCCAGAAGGACCAGTAGATTGAGACATTTACTTGCCTGCTGAATCTTCACTAGTCCTTCGGTAAAAACTGACTGACGATAACTGAAACTTTATTAGCCATTGAACTACTAAAATTATGAAAACTACTAGTCCAAAAGGAAATTTACTAGCCTCATGCTAGCAGACTACTGCTAATTTAGAGCCCTGTGGTCTCTAACCAAATGTAGGCCTATGTCTGTCTATGACCAATATAGTGCTGCAGTGCCTTGGTACCATGACACACCAGTGTCATTTCATGGGCAGTATAATGCCAGTGTCCAAGTGCCATGACAGACCCATGCCAGTCAGTGGCCAGTTTTGTGCCACAGTACCCAGGTAACATTACAGACCCATTGCAGTCCATAACCTGTTATCAGTCCATGGCCATTATGGATCCACCTAGGTCCATTGCCATTATTGACCAATGTTGAACAGCTTCACAGTCCATCGCAACTTACCAGTACAGTACCAGCTATGGTGACGTTACAATTCTGGAGGCCTGATACCATACCCAGACCATTCACAATACTTTCAACAATTGTCTTGAAATTATAGTATACAATGACTCATGCTCACAAGCTCCATCATCATTACTTGATCCAATGATGTCGGGAAGAATCATTGTCTGGTTGAGTTGCAGACATATTAAATGGCTATATTTCATTAATCTGAATACATCATAGCTTTGGCCGCTGATAGCCCTAAGAGACATCATCTGCTTTGATATGTCATAATGATAAGACCCACATTTGACTTGGTTTCTAGGGCTATATGTTTAGCAATCTGAACACAACCTAAACCCTTTTATCAAGAACCCCACCGGTACTCATGCTGGGGAATCTATATCTCATACGGCTCATGAAATAACAAAGCAGTTACTCCATACTCATTTACTTAGTACTATAGCTGTTATTCTTCCTTTGGCAGAAGAGGTGCATTTCTCTCCACATCTGCTATCTGGCCCATGTAACTTCCCTTAGATTGCAATAGACCACCTAAGAGGCAGGCCTCATGGGTACATAGACCCAGAGCTAAGCTCTCATTTTCTTCAGGAGATATAAAAAAACAGAAAGGACCCTTTAAGGCATGCATAATGGGGGACATAATGTCATGATTTCTAACATCCTGTTTGGAGGAATTCAACTTGTCCAACATAATGGGAGACACTATGCTTCTGTTTTGTGGGTAATACACATTATTTTGCAGGGTGTCCAGACTATGTTCTGTGCTGCTATCCCTTTATATGGTTACCCTTAATTACAGATATCCCAAGAGACCTGAACTAAGTGGACATTCTGCAGCATTTCAACACTGGGATGTACTCCTAATGGCTCTTGCTGCCAAAAGCCAAAGGCACTGTTTGGCTGGGTATAGATCCAGCTGTCAATCTGTTCATTTGGGCACCATGATACAGAATGGAAAAAACACAGAGATGAGTTGTTGACACCATTCACAAGGTCCTTTTGCATTCAGGAATTCGGTATACCAATTCAGGGCACTTCCCTTTGGTTTGAACATTAGTCCCAGAGTCTTCACATGTGTCCTGGAAAGAGTTGTATTGCAGTTCAGAGCCACCTCCAGATTAGTGATTTCCAACTACCTGGTCGACATTCTACCAAAACACCATGTGCATTATATTCTAGATCAAGTATTCAGCTCTAATCCACTTTGGAGTCCTTGTCAACAAGGACAAATCCATTATGGTACCATCTGAAGATATGACCCCCTTGTTTATAGAATTTAAAACACATGTGAATAGGGTCCCTTTCCCTTAAAAACATGCCTTGAAATCATCTTGAAGACATCTCAATTAGATCACACCTCAGATGATGGGAGAACCTAACCTGACTTATGGCAGGTGTTCCCTTGCAGGTCCAGCCAACAGGAATCGTGTTTTGTACAGAGGCCAGCATGGTGGGCTGTGGTGCCCACCGCCTGCCAGTGTTCTCATAAGTCAGTGGATTGTTGCCTCCTCAGGACCAGCTATTACACATCAATCTCATAGAGATGAAAGGCATACTGAATGCATTTTATTGGTGGTAGGAGATGCTGTATGGAAAGGGTGTACTCATTCTTTCCAAAACATTTCCACTGTGGTGAATTATCTCAGAAGACAATTGGGGAACTAAATCCTTAGACCTTTCCCTCCAGGTTTGGGATTTCTCAGGTGGTGTCATTAATGACAAATCCACGTTAAAATTTGTCACAGTGCGTGTAGACAGATGTATTGGCAGACTCATTATCCTGTCAGAATCAGCCAATCCAAACCATATGGCAAAGTCATTCCTCAGTATTCAGTGAAATCTTTACCTGCTAGGGCCAACTACTTGGAGATCTATTGGTGACAAGGTGGAATGTGAAGCCCTTGACCTTTGTATCTCCAGTTTCAAGGCATGGGCAGTTGATCTTTTCATATTTTGGAACGGTCTGGATGTAAACGCTCCTCCAACAGCTCTGATCCCAAAGATCTTGAAGCATGTTGGATTATATCAAACAAGTCCTCAGGGTGGACAGAATTGCTCAGGTGAGAAACCTCACCACTCGGAAATCATTTGAGGGAAAGTGGAGAGTTTTTTCACAGTGTTGCCAGCAGGAACACATCAGGCTCCACTTAAAGCATCATTACCCAAATAGCTAGCTTTCTCAAGTGGCTTTTTAAGGTGAAGAAGCTAGCACACATTGCGATAAGGATTACCATTCAATCTCAGATATGTATCATCATCATGAAAGGGGGGATATAGGATAAAGCAAAGACCTCTCTGACCTTCTGGCGATCATTGACCCGTCACAACCGAAGGATTTGGCCCTGTGCCAAAAATGGAATTGATCATAGGTTCTGACATGGTTGGATAAGGCACCATTTGAACCAGTATCAAGAGCATCATTGATTCACCTCTTCCTTTTTTGCTCTAGCTAAAAACTGCAGGCAGAATCAGTGAGATAAATGCTTTGTTGGTCAATCTGAACTATCTACAGTTCTATCATGATGGTTTGATTTCATTCTTGACAGTCCCTGCTGGAACTATCTACAGTTCTATCATGATGGTTTGATTTCATTCTTGACAGTCCCTGCTTTCATGGCTAAGAAAAGGCTTCCACTTATGGGCAATCAGTATTGTTGTGAAACCTCTTTTCTTGTTGAACCGTTCACCTTAGGGCCATCCACAGGACCCAGTGAAGGCTTTGAAGTGGTACCTCAATGAACTGAGCCAGCGCAAAGAGGGTGATCTCATTTATCTCTATCTTTGAAGAAGGAAAAGGTCTATATCTTAGCTCAGGCTTTATCATCCTGCATAAGATGGGTTATTTGTTCTGTGTACAGACAACTAACTCAAGATCAATGAAGTTATTGTGCATTTTGGTTCATGAAGTTAGTGTCGTTGCCACCAGCATAGCATTCCAGAGTAACTGTTCCTGAATGGACATTATACAAGTAGTGGGATGGAGGATGGAGATTTTCTCTAGCTTACCTCCAACATCTTTTATTTCAAGGGCTCAGTTTGACCTAGTGGGACCTCTAGCAGCAGTATGACAGGCTACTTTCCCAGGTCATTTGGCAGCTTCTCAGTGACACAACTATACGACTTCCACTGGATTTGTAGTGGACATTTTTCCTGTTCAGACATGTCTAGGCATATGGGGTCACTACTCCAGCCTATTTATATCTCAAGAGTTGAAGCTACCTCACATACCTTAGGGGTCCAGAGATGAACCTTCTTCAGGGTTAGGGGATGTAAATCCCTCCACCTCATACCTATTCTCCTAAGATGTTATGATCGGGTAATGTATTTGAAGAAGAAACCAATTTTGGAGACAAATATGTTTCTTCAGTAATACTTACTCAAAATATGGATACACCCACCCAACCTCCTCACAGTTACATCCTACTGGCAGAGCATGCATTCCACTTCAGTAGTAACTAAAGTATGGACAGGATTGGGCAAGCCTTCTTTCCAAAGGGAGATAACTCTTGTCTTATGCCTACCTATGTGGGCAGACAACTTTTAGCTTTTCTGTTGCTAAAATTTAATTTGGGTGGGCTTTATTTGCAAGGTAGTGGTTGTACTCATAGGTATTATGATCGGGTAAGTATTATCAAAGAAACATATTTTACTCCAAATATTGTTGTTTTTTTTATAAAATAACTATTAAGAATAAATGTAGGTCCACAGACCATGCATTCTGCATAGTAGCATAAACATTATAATCAGAAGTCTAAGTGAAGCACATTTGATGCAAAAAGCTCTGCGTTCAGATAAATTATCAAAGCAAAACTTTTGTGGAGTATTTTATTTCCTGAATGGTCACTAAGGGAGGTATTACTTTGCTCCACATTGGCAGGGGCATACATATTTTCAGAACACATTTTTAGCTCATTTTAACTCTCTGCTTTGAAAAATAATAAGATTGCCAGTGCTTACTCTGACAAATTATTACCTACCGTATATACTTGCTTTCACTTATAAGTCGAGTCCAACTGCAAACAATATAGACCATGATCTGCCATTGCATAATGTGCCAGCAAATCAGGGTCTATGTTATTTGTTCTACTGATTACTCCTAACAAATTGAATAGAACCAGATCAACTGGTACATTATGCAATGGCATATCTGGGTCTGTGCAGTTTGCAGTTGGACTCTACTTATAAGCGTGTATATATGGTACCTTGCAGCTCCACTTTTGTGTCAGAACTCATATTTTAATGTCAATTCCTAAACAACAAAAGCATCTGATGATGTGCAAACCCTGACTGTTTGTACTTATCATTTGCCAAGCATTTGTATGTATAGCACTGCATATACCACATTAAGATCATGAGGGGGGGGGGCAAAGAAAATCACCTCTATGTGGGCTTGAACCCTCAATTGTCAGTTCCACCTACCAGCACCCAATATTACATTTCCACCTCACATTGTCTTCATAGTGGAGAAATTGTATACTTTTTAATGTGGCCTCAGATGCTACACAGATTGCCAGCAGTGTTTCCTTGTTAATTATGGCAATACTTATGATGTAGTTGATGAACATACCCCAAATTAATTCTTCCTTGTATCACTCTCAGTAATCATACCAACTTTCACTGAATTCTGTCTAATGTTTTTTTTTTATTTTTTTGTCCACACTGTTGCAGAACCCATTCCCTATAGTAATGGGGGTAATTATTATTCCCTATAGTAATGGGGGTAATTATTATTCCCTATAGTAATGGGGGTAATTATTATTCCCTATAGTAATGGGGGTAAATATTATTCCCTATAGTAATGGGGGTAATTATTATTCCCTATAGTAATGGGGATAATTATTATTCCCTATAGTAATGAGGGTTATTATTATTCCTTATAGTAATGGGGATAAATATTATTCCCTATAGTAATGGGGGTAATTATTATTCCCTATAGTAATGGGGGTAAATATTATTCCCTATAGTAATGGGGGTAATTAGTATTCCCTATAGTAATGGGGGTAATTTTTATTCCCTATAGTAATGGGGGTTATTATTATTCCCTATAGTAATGGGGATAAATATTATTCCCTATAGTAATGGGGGTAATTATTATTCCCTATAGTAATGGGGATTATTATTATTCCCTATAGTAATGGGGGTAAATATTATTCCCTATAGTAATGTTGGTAATTATTATTCCCTATAGTAATGTTGGTAATTATTATTCCCTATAGTAATGGGGGTAATTATTGGCTTTTCTTGAGCCCTCATTAGTGGGAATTGAGACATGGCTGCCACTTTTCTATTATCACAGTTAAAATTTTGTTAGGGTTTTGGTGACAGATTTGAATTTGCATACGTTTCCAAAGTTCCTTTGATAGATTCTCATTATACTTGCCATGTATCATTATGAAGCCAAGACAATTTATTCCACAACATGCTGGTTTGCCCCTTTTACCTTTGTTTCAAGGTCATAGCAATAGAAAATTGTGTTAATGTGTTGGTTAAAGTTTTTATTGGATTTTATTTCCTAAATCCCTTGATGGATTTTCTTCATACTTGAGGTGAATTATTATGAAGGTAAGACAGTTTTTTCTCTGAATCATTATGAAGCTAAGACAATTCACTCTCTGACACACACACACACACTTGCCCTTTGACCTTTGGGGTCAAGGTCACAGTCATAGAAAATTTATGTTAAAATTTTGGTTACAGTTTTTCATTGGCTTATATTTCCTAAACCCCTTGATGGATTTTGTTCATACCTGGAATGAATCATTATGAAGCTAAAACAATTCATTCTGTAACATGCTCGCTTGCCACATTGACCTTGCAGTTAAGGTCACAGTCATAGAAAATTTTTGTTAAGGTTTTGGTTGAAGTTTTTACATTTTAATGTATTTCCAAAATCTCTTGATGGATTCTCATCATGTGGGATGAATCATTATGAAGCTAAGACAATTCATTCTCTGACATGCTTGCTCAACTGTTTGACCTTGGGTGTAGGTCACACATTTTATAGCATTGTTTTGATTGCAAGCTTGACATAAAGGCCTAGACCCTTGTCATTTGGGATTCATTCAGTACTAAAGATTTTTTAAATGACCAGAATTTGAGATTTTTTTTTCTCATCTTTAGTAGAAATTTGAACTTATAGTGCAGTGACAAATTTTGCATGGAATCCATACAGCAAATATTACCAACAAGTTTTACCAACCTTTATAAAACCTATGTCCCTTCATGATTGCTAGGTATGAAAACTTCTATTTATATTCAGTATTAAAAATTTCATGCATACTATGTTACCCAACTCGTCAATGTTCAAAGTGGACCTGTAATTTTTTTTAAGGATTTTGCTGCTTATCACAACATATGCAGGTTCTTAAAGTTAATTTCAAACATTGGTTGTTATGAAACCTCTGCAGATTGACAGATTAATCTGAATATAAATTCACACTGGTAAGTAGGCACTGAATTGCAAATTGACAGATTAATCTGAATATAAATTCACACTGGTAAGTAGGCACTGAATTGGCTGGAATTAAGACAAGAAATTAATTCTTCTTTCTTCCTGACAAAACAAGTTTTTCATCCTGTAATTATTCATGACATTATGTTTTTGCCATTTTATACTGTTGCAGCACTTAATTTACATTAAATAGTTCAAGTTCACCTGCAAAGATAACTCTGAAAGACTAGGCTTGAAATACCGAGTGATCATGAAGGGACATCTGTATTTTACAGGTTGGTTATATCTGTATCTTAATCTTTTTTGTTTAGAAGAAAAGACTTTGAAAATGATATATATTCATGTTGTCTGATACAGTTCATGGCATCTTACTTTTTTTAAATAGTTGCATACTGGATGGTGCCATGGCTGTGGTTAAAGGGGCTGTAGAGAAAGTTGATGTACTCAGTATCCAGGTCAGTAACTTGTAGACATAATAGATTTATTGCTCAGTCCATGGAACAATTTGAATGTATAATATTTTTTCAAGTCTGCCTTTAGCAGATGATGAGACATTGGTATCTCGATTCCAACGGTGGTGGCAGTGGTGAGATATTGGTATCTTGTTTACAGCAGTGGTGGTGGCAGTGGCAAAATTAAGATTCTGTATTACATTTTTGTGTTCAGACTTTAGCTAGTCATACAGTGTGGTACATTATTGCATAGTTTGCAGGCAATACAACACATTGTGCAGAACACTTTGTAATCACAATCAACAGAATTTGACAGAAAACATCAAGGCATGATAGGCTTTTGATTTTGTACCTATGATACCAATCTGCCATCACGTATGGCTGCTTTTACTAAAAATAGAAAAATCATTAATAACTTCTGATGAAATGCTGCTGAACAACTTCTGGAATGATGCTAACAGAAACTTCTTTTAGAAAACCACCTAATACAATTTTACCAAATTTGTCAGAAAGTGTCCTATCTTGAAGGCATTTCAAATTTATACAGCTGATGCTATTTGACACCACATATGGTTGCTGTGAGAGACAAAAATAACCACCTGCCAGAATTTGACCAACTTTGTCAGAAAGCATCCTGGCATTGATGCCTTTCAATATTGGACAAATGATGCTGATGTGCCTTCAAATATGGATAAAGGTAAAAAACTAGACAAACCTTAAAACAGTTGTTTTCATAACATTCAATCAACATTTTTGGAATAAATTTATTCAGAAAGCATCCTTTCTTGTCCAAAAGCTCTTGCAGTTGCTGATAGGCAGATGTCAGCAGATGAATGATCAAGGACCTACTTGGGCCTCTTGTTACAAATGATGCTGATCTGCCAACAGATATGGCTGCAATTATTAAAAGAAGAAAAAACTATAAACAACATCTTCTCAAAAACCATGCAACAGAATTTTACTGAATTTGACAGAAGGCATCCTAGCATAGATGGCTTTAAAATATATGCAGATGATGCCAATTCACTATGAAATGTGGCTGCTGTTACTAAAAATATGAAAACCTTGAAATGACTTCTTCTCTAAAACCACTCAACAGAATTTGACCAATTTTGACAGAAAGCATCCAGGCATGAAGGTCTTTAAAATTTATACAAATCATATTGATCTGCCCTCAAATATAGCCACTGTTACTAAAAATAGAAAGACTCTTGAATGAACTCTTCTCAAAAATTACTCAACAAATTTGAAAGAAAGCATACTGTAGTAAAAGCTTTCAGATGTTACAAAGGATGCCAATTTGCTATCAGATGTGGTTGCTTTTAAAATAACAGAAAAACCTTTAAATCACTTCTCATAAACTGCTAAGCCACTTTACCCAAATTTGACAGCATTCTGGCATGAAAACCTTACAAGTTTGTACAAATTGTGTCAACAATATCACCTTCAAACATGGACAAACCTAGAAAATCCTTTAAATGGCTTTTTCTCAGAAACCACCCTCAACATTTGACTACATTTGACAGAAAGCATCAAATACTGCTGTTATAAAAAATATAAAAACCTTTAATAACGTTTTCTCCAAAAATTGATCAACAGAAATTTTTTTGGATAAAATTTTACAGTAAGCATCCTAGCTTGAAGACCTTTCAGATTATATAAATGGTACTGATCAGCCTTCAAATATGGCTGCTGTTGATAAAAATAGATAAACATTTTAACAACTTTATCTATTAAAAAGTGCACTTAACAAAATTTGACCAACTTGACAGACAGCATCCAGGCATTTAGGCATTTCAGTATTAGACAAATAATGCTGAAGTGCTATCAAATATGGATAAAGATACCAAAAATAGAGAAACCTCGGAACAATTGTTTTCATAACCAGTAAAATCAACAGCATTAGGAAATTTTCTTCAGAAAGCATCCTATTGATCTATCTTTCTAGGAAAACTTATCTTGTATTTGGCTGGTAGACAGATATCAGACTGGTGAGTGATCTCAGTTCCACTTGAGCCTCTTGTTCAAATAATTTTCTGCAAAGTACATTTAGTGACAGAGTATTATGTCCATAATACAATCTACACTTGTTAGAATGCCATGCATTTATACCACAACCCTTGCTTATTGCCAAGAAATTGTCCAGAACATATTTTCTGACTATGTAATTTCTGCATCATACTACCACACTCACCTACCATCGTCTGCCACTGCAAATACAGTTTTCTTCACTATTTGCCATAATTAAAATGCCTACTGTTTACATTGGACTTTAAGGCACCTTCAGTTTCAAACAGTAATTGCATTTTGTGTATATTTAACATTTTTGTCTTCATTATACTGAAAAGATATTTGATGCATAGTGGAACTTACTCCAGTTCTCATTTCAAATTAAATTTATGAAATGAGCTGAATACTAATCTTTTGTGAACCTTGGTGAGCAAATGACTGAAATTATTTGATGAGTTTCATAATTTCAAGTGAAATTAGAACAAATGTAAGATTCTACTTATTGCATGATGAAAAATACTGATTTTATTTGACCAAACTTTAGAATAGTGTTGGGATATAAATTGTAAATACATTTGGATGCTTTGGTCATTATGCCATTCCTTTGCATGAGTATAATGTTATGACATTGTTTGTGATGTCATAAGGTGTTATTACATGTATTACAAATATTCAAATAGCGATGTAGTTATATTAACATAAATAACACACTAGTCATGTCTTAAATGAAAATATAGAAATTATCATAGATCCTCAGTGAAACTTGAGATTCTGGCATTAAAGGGCTTGCATAAAATAAATTTTGTATATTTAATTTTCATATTAAAAGTGATTCACAGCAGTTGTTTGAGATTTGGATTTACACTGTATGACATTATAATTTTAAAAAATGTTTCCTAAAGACATCTAGAATTAAAAAAATAATGACAGTTTTTAATTTAAGTTCAAGTGACATAAGTCTCTGTGATGGGCTTGCATTGATATATTTTACAGCGTAATCTTTTCAAACTTATCAAATGATACGATTTAATTTTTACATTTTTGAAATTATAAATGATTATATTTAAATAATGTTTAACTTTACAATTGTTTTTTTTATACATGTATTATATTTATCATTCTTCACATCGACAATCTATCTATACTTGTTCATAATGATTATTGATGTCAGAATCCTTAGTCTGCCAATCTTGTTATAATGCCAGTTTTGAATGTAGACAAAAATTGGTATTCTAATGAGTGTATAGTGTACTTTCCTTTCTAATTCCTCTTTTTCTTGACCAGATTTTTACTCAGTCTTCTGCAACAGAATGCAGAACAGCTGATATATTTATTTGTGTGTTTAGTTTGTCTTAACCCACTCTTTGTTTCTTCATCAGATAAATTACCTGATTGCAAATTGGTGCCATTTTGATTGCCTGCCCTATTGTATAGTGATTACGGTGCATATCAGTTCTAAACCTTTGAGTAAATTATATCAAGTAAATTATTTCAAGTGATCATTTCTATATCTGACTTTGAGGGATTTCAATCCCTCCATGCCTTATGGCATAGTCTCCATTCTCTTTTACCATATATGGTTTGAATTAAATAATAGTAACAAACTTTATGGTCTTAAAAAAACAACATTATTAACAAAGTATAGATGCACTGGCATCTCTGGTAAATTTTATGTCAAGGGGAGCAATTAAGATTAGGTAAATAATTAGAATTGATCGTAGTTATCTCCCTTGGATATTGTTCCACTGTTGGTTATACTTCAAACAATAGTAGAAATGCATTTTAAAGGAAATCACTACAATAATTACTCCAGTAGAGCTAAAATCCCGGTCCTGCTATCCAGGGGGAGACCACTCTTGTGTGATTCCTGCCAGAGAAGCAGATGAAGCAAGCCAAAAGATGTAAGCATCTTTTAAGCTACGGAGGGCTGGATTTGTGAGGTAGTAAATGTTCTTCTATTGTATTACGATCGGGTATGTATTATTGAAGAAACATATTTTACTCTGAATATTGGATGCACCCACTTAATGTAAAATAATTTGTACCTTTTGCATCAACAAAGATGGTTACAGCAATATAGCATATGACTGATGATGTTACATGCTAAATTGCAGTCAGTGGATGATAGTAAGGACAATTCATATACTACGTTTAACAAAGTCTTAACCGATGATTGGGTTAGATGCCAAATAGCCCTTATTGTCTTGGTACAATGCAAAAATTATAAATTGGAATTTATCTCATGCATCAGCGTTCATCCTTAAAGAAATACTTGTATTATTTGCAGGGGGGAGATGGCAGGACAATATATTCCCTTACAGGGATGGAGACGGGAGCCTTCCGAGATGCAGAACAAAGGAAAAGGAGGTATATAAAATTCTAAGTAAACCGTTGTTATATTTAACTGTCTTTTTTTATTGCCGAGGTATATATAATTAATTCATTTCCCATAATGGTAATGTTTCATGAAATAAATTATGTTAAAATTATTATAGTTGTAATTGCCATAAACAAAACATAGCATGTAATATTTTGAGCCTAATCTCACTTGTTGAGATTATGAGATTTATAGGTATTTTAACATATCAGCTTCTTACTGGTACACTGGCAATCTGTAACTAGGGGATTCCCCTTTATTTACAGTTTGGACCACATGTCTTTGAATTGCAATATATGAAAATGAAGAACCTAAATCAAACAATTACCTTGGTAGTTGTGCTGGGGGTCATTATAATTGTCTAGGAAAACATTGGCATGCATAACGTCAAATTATCCACCAATTGCATTCACTTATCTTTTTATATGTGACATTAGATACATGTATACTACCACAATCTGACTGGTTCTATAATTAGTTTAGTGTAAGCAAAACATTATATGAAATTGACTACTCACATACATTCTGCATAAATATGCACGTGTATATTTTAGCATAGCTTTTTTCCCCCATTTTTTCTGTAGGAAATGTTTTTTAATTTAATGACATAAGTTTATACTGTTAATGATCATGTAGACCTTTCCCCACATTGATATATCAGCTATAGTAGGAATTAGTTTGTAAAATAAATAGCCACAAATGTCCTCCATGCCAATTTTATCTTTCCCAGTATTTTTTAGATTTTTATTATTTCTGAGACCTGGCTCTATAGCCATCAAAAATAAGCATCCAATACCAGAATTGTCTCATTTAGAAATAAAGAGCTCTGTGAATTCATTGATTTCTCAAGCAAATACATTACCTGATGACATGACATTAGGATAACTTTCTTTGCTACCCCGAATCCAGCCCTCCCAAAAAAATGGAAGCAACTCTTACAGGTTAACTCCCCTTTTTACCCGCTAGGTGGCTACCGTTATATCCAGTTTAAACCAGTTTTTACTTTTGCTGCCATGTGCTAGGATATCCTGTAGACAATCCAGTTAAATTCTACAAATTATATAACTTAAATTTAATCATCCACATTTCTTTTTTGGTTGTACAGTAAGTCAAAATGTTGCTTTATATGGTGCATACAACATTTTTGTAAAATCCAGTGAATTTATTTATATTTTTGAAATTATCATACTGTTTGTTTTCATCGAATTTGACTTTGAACGGCAACATACATTGTCACCAGTGGAATTTCCGCGGTGCTGTCTTTAGGCATTTACTCCAATTATAACTCATTTTTATAATGTGGTTGGCTTTTATTTCAATTATATATATACTTGTTGTATGGACTTGTTTGTTTATTCTCTTTCATTACAGAGTTGACAACACAGAGATTTGAAGTAGTAGAGGACATTCCAAAAACGTGCCTGCTCTGTACTAATTGCTCTTCATCACACACTTGTAAAATGTGCGCGGTGTAGACAGAGAATACATTGTATAATGCCCTTAGAAAACAGCTCAAAAGGGCCACAAAAAAAGAGCAATATCTATTTCTTCTCAGCAGGAGGTACTGAGCCTATGTCCCACTTCAGAATCTCTCACAAGTCTCATGCCGAGATGCCCCCTCCACCCCCATGAAGATTCAGAAGACAACGCCAGATCTTAATGCAGTTGGAATGAGAGACAATTCGAAAAAAGAGTTGGAATTGTGTATGCTCTCTCAAATAAATAAGACTGTATCATTGAGAACAGGAAGAAAATTTTCAGGATCCCATTGGCGATAAGCTTTTAGCTCCACCCACGAGGTGTGACAATTCTAAGTCAAATATCACCCCACCTATGGGGTGTGAGGGTGCAGAGTAGTACCTATCTCCACCCGTGAGGCATGAATATACAATACCCCAAACTCCGTCTGTGCATGACAATGTTCTTGCCAGACGTGATGGTGTATTATTTGACAGTTATGGACGGATGGACCAAACAAGCCACAATTTGACTTGTACAGGCGGATGGCTCAATGACCATACTGCCCGACCATCATGGCATTTATCATCTGCTGTATGCTGTTTCAACTGTCAACCAACTGGTCCAGCTGTACAAACATTCATTATATGACTACAGTGGTCATGAGTCACTTATCTCAGACTGGCAAGCTGGCTGGCTTGTCTACATATTCCGACAGCTATGGTATCTTATGCCGTACATACCACACAGTGAAACCGATAAGCCGGACCAAACATTAATATGCGATTTCATAATGAACCGGCTTTATTCGTAGAGCTCTTTGGCCGAGCCAAACTGGGCATGTCAAAATGGCATTCTAGTATACCACCAATTTTAATGGCATATCTATGGAAAATATTATGCATGCTGATGATACAACATCATGAATGCCACATGGAATGCTCTACCCATGGACCCAAGGTGTACAAGAGGTGGACAATCCCTAGCTAGATGAAGGGGATGAAATTGAAATGCCTGGATGATCCGATCCAACAAGAGAATGGACAGCATTCAGCTTTAAGGCAGCTATAGAAGAAATCTACTGTATCCTGCCTCTGTCCGAATGTCCGCCTCCACCTGATGTCAGCCCTACCTACAAGGTCCAAGCCTCTGTGCATGTAGATGATGACGATAAGTTCGGATACCAATAGTCCATCATTTAGAACATTGCCTCAGTCAGTAAAAGTTGCAGAAAATCACCAGGCATCTCTTTGAAAAAATTTGCCACCCTGGTAATACAAAAGCCTTCTTTTCCGTGAGTCAGTTGCCAGCTAGCTCATCTCACAGGTATAAGTCGCACTCTGATGCATACTGTTCAGAAATACCTAATGTTCACAAGGATGTTTCTGCTTCTGGCATGACTGCCCCAATTTTTTATAAGATGGATTGGCAAGTCTTCAATGCCACCTCCAAGCTAGTGAAGAATGTTATATCAGCATCCTCACTACTTGACTTAGTGACCTTAGTGATTTTTCGCCTCGCTGAGAAGTCTGGAAGCGATCACACTGGATTTCAGTGAGCTGTATTGCCAAGGTCATGAATAGGGCTTCTCACCACACCATTGCTAATGACCTGACAGCCTCTTGCAACATGGACTTTAATCAGACGAAATGCACTCTTGCACTCTTCCTTTTTAAAGTCCCACCATGCGGCGGCCTTGTGCACCCTTCTGTTTGGCTCTTCTGAAGCGTATGGAGAACATCCACAACAGCCGGACAAGGTTTTTTCTGCCTCTCAAGTTTGGAAAGCAAGACATAGCACCACAAGCGCTAACCGGTTGGTTAAAGGGAGTTATAAAATCGGCATACATTGACCTCTCTGAGGGACAGGTATGCCTCATGAAAATCTCGGCTGATGAAATACATGCAATTTCCATGAGCCTGGCATTCAAATGTAACATCTCCATTTGAGACATCAGTGTAGTCAGTTGGATGGCATGCCCAGACCACTTTCTCCAGCTTTTATCTGCGGGACATGGCCTCACAGAAGAGAGAACTGAACCTCGTCGGACCACTTTCTCCAGCTTTTATCTGCGGGACATGGCCTCACAGAAGAGAGAACTGAACCTCGTCGGACCAGTGCACAGACAGTAACCACCCCCCATTTATGACAGCACAACCTCGTCACCAGGCAATATTGGTCACTTTTGCTGGATTTGCCTGGAAAAACTTTAAAGGTGAGACCATAATCAAGTGCAGAATCCCATAGGGATCTCCTCACATGTGTATAACTAAGGTCTCCCATTGTGCTAAACTAACATTAGGAGAATTTCATCCATTCATAGAGCAATCATGCTCCTCCTGGGTGACACAGTTAGAGGTAGGATGCTCAGCATTTCCTCCTCTACTTACCTAATCTCCTAATGTAATGTGATCAGGTAATGTATTTGCAGGAGAAAGCAAATTTTTAGTAAATTATATTTCTCCTATAATACTTACCTGATCACATTACAAATAATCCCTCCCAGCCTTCCCCGCAATGTGAGTATCCTTTTTGGTGTCGCTCAAGTAAAAAACTGGTTTAAACCAGATATAGCATTATCCACCCAGTGGGTAGAAAGGGGAGTTAACCTTTAAGAGTTGCTTCCCTGTGTCTGTATAATAAATATATAGACTGAAGACATTTTCTGTCTTTCTGGGAGGGCTGGATTCAGAGGTAGCAAAGAAAGTTATCTTAATGTAATGTAATCAGGTAAGTATTATAGGAGAAACATAATTTACTAAAAAAAATTTTTTTTTGTGGGTGTCAGTTTTTGTGGTTTTGTTAAAAAAAATGACATTTTCATTGGTACTGCTCATAGATCGAGAAAGGATGTCCAGTATATGTAGAATATTGTTTTTATGAATGGATCTTTGTTCATTTAGCCTTTAAATTCATGGTTTATGGAAACCATGGAAAACATGCCAATTATTACTCCACAATTAAAAGTAAATTCAAATTAACCAGTAAGGAGATAAGAACATAAAACAATTACACATTGCTGGTAAGGAAAGTCATGCAGTGCATAAACTGGTGGATACCTAAACATGATAGATAGTGCCTTCCCTCCATTTCATTTATGTCTCAGTAGAACAGTCTTATCAGCATAAAATGGTTATTGCAGACCTGCCAATCCTTACAAATTTGATTGCAAGTCTTACTAAAATGGACCCAGAAAATATGAACTTATTGAATAATAGCAAAAAATACAATTGGTGGGGTAAAATCTGGATAATCGTCTGTAAAGGTTTGGTCCGAATCTGGGTTTTCATATTAGATTCATTGGAGTTGGTCAGGGAACCAGACTAACTTTGCAGGGGTAATTTTGATGCTTTAATCTGTGCTTGTTTTTAAAGCAAAATGCCTGCAAGATCAGACTTTTGCTTTTATGTAATATTATTGTCTAGAAATGTCCAATAAAAAAAACACATTGAAGGCAGAAGTGACAATCGGCCTCTTAAAAAGTTAAAACAATCAGCACAGAAGTGTAAAGAGGAATATTTAGTTAAAACAATCAGCACAGAAGTATAAAGAGGAATATTTAGATTTATGGACAGGATTGAGAAAAACAAAGCTGGAAAGGCAACAATTACATTTATTGGACATCATGTCATGTTGTTTTGAGTGTTGCTCATGGCGGGACAGATGACTGCTGCTGTCACTTGAAAATACCCCACCCCCACCACCAAGATTATGCTGAGTTGAGAGATCTAGCAAGGAGCCATTGACCTCCTTGGGGTTTGGAACTGCAGTTTCTGAAATTTTCAAATGCATGTTTTCCAAGTCAGCAATAGCAGTACATGATATTTTGTTACACCTTACTGAAAATTGGTCTAATTTAATGGAAAAATATTGACTGTCTTACTGTGAAGGTCTTGTTAGAATTCAGTTATCTGAATTTGCCAAGGGACATGAGAATGGTTTGGATAAGCAAAACTACTGAGTTTTTATTTGTATATAGTAGACATGTTTGGGGGCAAGCAGTGTTGATTTGGACCAACCAACAATTTGATTCATTGTGGCACCATATTACCAAAATGGATAATTACATGTACCAACTCAGATGGAGCTTTGCTGCATTCTCATTCTCTTGGAACATGAATGTGCTATGCCCAGTCAGTGGGGCCAGTTGACAAATGACTCTCAATTTGTTCTTCAGTTTTACTTGAAAACTAGTCAGGGTATACCTTTCAATTTGCCTGAAATGGCAGATTAATATCTTTATGCATAACATCTCTTATGTGATAAGTACAAGTGGATGGTGTGGGGCTGCCATATAAATTATTTCAGAAAAGGGTGCTTGGGGTGGTGGAACTTACTGTTAGACAGCTTTTTTTGAATACAATTAGTTGAAAGACAGTAAGGGATGGACTTGCCATCAAGCATGGGTTTACCACAGGAAATGTATGGTAAATTACAAGAAACAATATAAATCTGAACTTGAAATGCTTTTTCCCTGTAAAAAATCTACTTCTGATAATTTTACTATGATATAATTGTATTGATCACAACACAGGATATTTTGGTGCCACATGTGAGAGCAATATTAAGGATTCAGACATCCAAATAGTGAAACAAAGGTGATGTCCTAAAATATTACTACCCAGTTTATATTCCCACCAGCCCTAGATTTTTCAACTTTTTAACTTTTTCTTACTTTTTTGTCAGACTCACTATTTTTCCCTACTTTTTCCAAAATGGCCTGCTATTCCTGCTTTTTTCAATTTAAATTTTTTTTAAAATTACACATTGTGTGAACAACCATAAGAATGCAAATTTAGATATGGTCTTTATCATGTGGAGCTGGGTGTTTAAGAAAATAGAGGCAACCTGGATTAAAGAGACAGCTAATATGTAAGAGCATGCTTTTCTTCAAGTTTACAAAGATAAGTCAAGTAAAGGTTTCATTTTTTTCAGTAATTTAGATACATTTCTTACTATTTTTCTTTATAAAATAACCCTATTTCCCCTTCTTTATCCCTGCTGTTTTTTTTAAAAGTAGCTCTACTTTATCCCTACTTTTTCACAATAGGTTACCGGAAAGACTGTACCCTACACCACACTTACACAATCATTGATAAGGATTACCTTAATTTCTCTGCAGTTACTGGTATTTAGGTCCACTGAAATCACGTTGGACTTATCTACGCACAGCCATGATGGACTGGCCTCCTGTCATCACAGGTACCATCAGCTATATACTGGCCACAGAGGAGAACCAGTCTAAGAAAAAAGCTTCCCCCAAAGTGGAAGACAAGAAGTCCTCTTGGAGCTTTATGGGTCTGTTTTACAGTCGTACATCAAAAGCAAAGGGTAAGAACTTATGGCGGAGCCATGGTAGCTTAGTTCATAGCATGCTGGAGATGCTACTGAAAAGGTACAGGTTTCAATCCTGCCATCAGATCAGCTTGGGTTGGCTTCCATGGTGTGTCGCAATGCAAGGCACTGTACTCCAATTGCCTTGGCACCAAATAAGCGTTATCTGTTGCTGTGTGGTAAAACACCAAACTAAACCATCCAAGAACTTCTGGCTCTTTATTCTCAGATCCTCATGAGCACACAGCTCAAGCTCAGACCCAAAATCTCCTAAGCAGATATTACATCACTTGGAGTAAACGTAAGTCATTGAAATTAAACTCACCAGTAGAAGCAGAAAAGTCATTAAAATCCTGAAAAATCCATGATTGACTTTATTCTTTATAAAGTTACATATAGTTTTATGAGTACAAAATGCAAACTACAACTAAAAATGTTCAAATTAGAAAATCACCACATGTAAAGTCAATCTATATCATTAAAATTAAGCACATCAGTAAAAGCAAAAATGTGAAAATATTGATAGTTCCATCTTGATTCAAACTTCCTTCACTCAATTAAGATTCACTTAATTTGTTTCAGTTTGACTATATCCAAATCAACATGTGAATATTATGTATAAAAAAAATAACAAAATAAATGCAAGTCCAATTTGAAGTTCATATTTATTAACCCACCCACCAACTCATCTCATCAGCAACAACACATTCAAATAATATTATTTCCAATAAGTGGTAGCTTTGTGCAACAACACATTCAAATAATATTATTTCCAATAAGTGGTAGCTTTGTGTCCTAGTATCATGTTTGTGATTTTTTTGTAATCATGTAATATTTTTTATTATTTGAAATTTTCCCAGTTCAAGTCGGTCAATTTGTAAAGATTATCTGTGTAATATTTATTGTTACTTGCAAGAAAGCTTGATACAAGGATATTTGCTTGTTGCTCAGTCCCCAATATGCCAGTGTATTGATTCATATAGTGATGAACTTGATTATGATAATAACTAATCAATATTGTTTATATCAATTTCATATCGGGTAAAGTAACAGAATGGCAAAATGGTTGGACTTAAGTTGAGCGTTTTGCTCATAAAATTCAAGAATACCAGGTCTGAGTAGTGTCTGACATGGTCATATACTGTAAGCTCAGCAGATTGGTTTTATACAAGAATTATTTAATAATTTGGACAGTAAATCCCAAATGTATGTATTTAATATACTTCTCTAAAGCCTTTGATAAAGTTGATCACAATAGATTCATTCCTAAACTCCTCAGGCTTGGAATTAATATGCAGACAATTTACTGGATCAGATCATTTCTTTCCAACAGATCTCAACACAGTCATGTTAGAAACCCACTGAGATGAAAATGTGATGTCTTATCTGGCATTATGCAGGGTATTGTCTTGGGTCTCTGTCTTTCTGTGCAATATAAATGACATTCCTCTGGCTGTTTATTGCTGATGACACAATAGTTTGTCTCATTAGGTCATACACAGATGGGCTGACACTTCAGAATGATTTATATAAACTTAAAAACTCAGAAAATGAGTGGTTAATGGAATTCAATCCAGAAAAATGTGAAATAACTAGAATCTCTTGCAACTACATGGTCAAGTACTTAAAGCTATGATAATGAAAAATACCTAGTAGTTACAGTGAATAAAGATCTTAACTAGAAGTCACATTAATAACATCACACACAAGGCAAATATCTTACTGAAATTTTTCAAACAAAACCTAAATGTCAGAAATCAAATTTCAAAGAAACGGCATGTCATACATATCTTCAACCACAGTTGTTATTCTGTCTAGCAGGGGCCCCAGGTAGCCAAGTGGTTTAGGCTTTCACCTTTACAGATCACATATCTCACCTCTGTCTGTGTGAGTTCACGTCTTGGCTCAGCCAATGTGGGTGTGTGAGAAAGTTTGCCAGTAGCTTCCCATGGGTTGGTGGTTCTTTCCAGGTTCTTCCTCCACCAAATATTCTGACTGTCATGTATAGCCTATCATGTGCTGAAAAATGGCTTTAAACCTCACAAAACCAAACCAAATCTGTCTGGTATCTGTGGCAAAAAGAATCAAGCAACAAAATTGAAATAGTCCAGAGGCGTACGGCTAGATTTGTTTTGAACTATTAGAATTATAAGTGCTTCAAAATTAACGTACATGACCGAATGGCCACACATGTTGTTAATAGAAGATCAATCATGCTTCAAACTCTCTACTGGCCTACCCTAGAACACTGAACTAAATGAACCTCTTTAATTGGTTTGTATAAAATTCTTAACAACCTCAGGTATGTGGACTATCATCACTTATCACCTTCTCATAACTGTAGGTTTATAGTATCTCATTCCTTTACTAAATCTCACCACAACTTGTTCTTCCCCAGGACCATCAAACACGTGAATAGTCTTCCCTCTGAAATACAGTCATGATCCAGTTTAGAATCTTTTAAGGCTGGAGTCTTGGCACTTAGATTTTAAATGTATCCAGATCTTTTTTTTAGCTCTACAGGTCATGTGTAGCTGGTCATAAATGAAAATGGAGCCTCTCGGACATCCAGTATGGCTGCCATGGCAGCTATTGTCAAACTTTTATTATCGATACTACTCCTAAATGGATATTCATATTGACATGGGGTTATCACAAAAAGACGTGTTATGATATCTAGTTGGTCCTAACTGGAAATGCTGCTTAGCTTACATTCAGTATGATGGCCATCTTGAAAATCTTGTTATCGCTAACCCTCCTGAATGGATGGTCATATCGACATGGGGTTTTCACCAAATGACTTCTTATGATGTCTAGTTGGTTCTAAGTGAAAATGCTGCCACTCGTACATCCAATATGGCTGCCGGGTGGTTTCAGCACTTAGCAGTTAAAAAGAAGAAAATGTCTTATCCTGAATTCCTAGAGGTTTTCACTTAAAGACTTCTCATAATGTCTAGTTGGTCCTATGCAGTATGTTGCTAGTTTTAATGAAAATGGTCCTCATTCAACCTCCAACATGGCACCATAGCCATCTCAAAATCTTGTTATCACCATTCCTCTTGCATGAATGGTGCCATAGACATGGGTGTTTTCATTAAAACCACTTCTTTCAATAATTGCTTCTGTTTGAAAATAGTGTAGATCTGACCACCAACATATCTCCACTTATATGAAGGAGTTTTGAAAACCAGATCTAACTGACCTTGGGATCAAGTCAAGGGTCATTGCTTCCATTTTTGCACTTCATTGAGCTTATACATGAACAAATGAATTTTGACCAGACTTTGTATTTAGTTGCATTCCAGTGAACAACTTGATAGTTAGCACTTTGTTCTTGATTTTAATGTAAACGGTCTTGACTTAGGTTTTTAGCTGTACTGGCTTGTAAGTATGATTACACAAGCAAGTATGAATGGATTTTTATCATTTACAGATTTAATCCAGTTACCATAATGACGTTAGGTCTTGGGACAATATAAGTCTTGGGACACCATTAATTATTTTCAAAAGTAATTTTTGTATGACCTATACAAGTTGTGACATGAAATTAAAGCAATTTTTTCATGTACTATAAGTCTTGGGACACCTTAAACATTTTTTTAAATACTGATCGATGGGCGTATTTTATCAATTGAAATGTCATTTTTTTTAAAAAAGACTTTGTGGTTGTTAATGGACTATCATAAGGAATTATTAGATGGAAATGTTATAAATTAATATAATTTGTTTGAAAAGTCAGTAAATATATTTAATTTTCCTCCATTTTTTAATTATTTCTACCTAATTCAAATATGTATAATTTGATCAGACAATGACAAGAATTGAGCATTAGTGGTATGTTGTACCCATTTAAAAGTAACTTCTTCCTTTTGTGCTCTAGTCAGTTTATGCATTATTGCATTAAACTTTTCGAAAGTCACCAGTAATTACATTTTTTTTTGCCTTGAAAATGTTAATACCTAACTCTTTCAAATGTGATACCAGTTTGACAACAACAAAAATAGTGTTTGGTTCAGCACTTGCATTTAGTGAGCATGTTTACATCATAGCATCACTACATGTACATTGAAGATTTTAACTTGTGCTGGATGAAGTACATCCCTTGGATTCAAATCATAGGCACCACTGCACTAAACTTAAATAATATCTCTAAAATACAATAAAGAAGTTTCAGAAATAATGCTTTGAAAATAACTGTAATACTATAAAAACTCAGTGGTAGTTTGCTTTGATGTGAGCGACCTTAAATAAGTGCCTGGTTTACTCAGCTATGGTAATGGTGCTAATATTATGGAGTAAAAGGCAATTGCACATCAAAGTACCGGCATTGCCTCCAGACAAAATTCCCTCTTTACCCAAGCCAGTTTCAGGGTTTAAACAATTAACTGGCCAGGAGTGCTGTCGGAAAACAAAAGACAATTCTGCCAGTTATGAACAAATGGAGATGCCGAAACAACCAGATTGCCAAAATCAAAAGTGGAATGAATAAAATGTGGAAAATGAATATTATGTGGAAAATTTCAATTTTGTTAAGCAGAAACACAAAAACTAAAATGGATCGATGATGATCTTAGTCGATCTATATTCAGAATTTTAACATATTTTATGGTCATTCTTTAAACTCGAAGTGGCCTGTGAATTACGAGGTCTTTATATACCTTTATTTTATTTCATTTTGGTAAAATCGGAAAATATGCACATGCAAAATAATAACATAAGAACAATCATAGTACCTGTAGTTTATAACAGTTTATTGATGTGGTAATTGAACGAGCTGGTCACTTCTGTGTGACGTATGGAGATCCTGGGAATTTTGTCTTTACAATTTTTGTGTCTACAAGTGTTGGGACACCAAACAATTTTTTGTTTTTTTTGTGTCCCAAGACTTACCATCATTATGGTAAATATTCTTAGAATGATACTACTTGAATAACTTGTTTTCTCCACAAAATATTACTTAGAGATTAAACCAAACTTAGCATCTTGACATTGTCTGAGATAAGTTCAGTGATGTTTGATCCATAATATCAGGTTCAAGGTCAAAGACCTTGATAAAGAACTTTGTACTGCACTTGGTATCTTGTGAAAATGTGTCCTCAAGTATAAGAAAATCTTTTTGTTACCAAATTGTATATTTTGGAATTTGTCAAGAATCTCAAAGATGGTTTTAATACTTGGCAGTTAAAAGGAAGAAATGGATTTGCCTTGGATTCCTATAAATTCCAGTACATTCTTTGCATCCAGTAGAGCATTGGTCCATTTGAGGGACTCATTGTTTGAACTGGACATACACATTCTCCAAAAATTCTTTGATTTAGTCTCCAGACATGCGAATTAGTGAAGAACAGGAGTTTAGATAAAATCTGGATAATAACGCCAATATAAATCTAAGTATATGGATAATAGGTGCATACAAATCTTCCAGTATTTATATTGCAAAAATAAGTGTATATATGTGTCCATAAGAATAACAAACTTTTAGATCTAAACATTGCTCATATGGTACTAATTTTGTTTCTAATTAGGTGATTGGTACGACTATTAATCATTATCTCAGTCTGATTCTTCCTTCTTCAGTCCTTTCTTCAATCAACCATATTTATACAGTAACTGTATTTTTGTTAAATCTGATTGCTAGGCATCAGTATAGAATTTTTAGCTCTACTGGTTATAGACCATAAGAGCTTATGGGATGGTTCTTTGTCCATCGTCCATCTGTCGTCTGTTATCTGTCCATCCATTAGCACAAGTTTATTATCGCTACTTCTCCAAAACTACCTGGAGGATTGCCATGAAACTCTACACACACATTCATCCCATAGTCTAGTTGGTCGTAAATGAAAATGGTCCCACTTGGACATCCAATATGGCCACCACATCAGCCATCTTGAAAATCTTGTTGCTACTCCTCAGAATTGCCACAAAAAGGACACTTTATGTGTTTCTTAATCATTTTCTTCACAAAAAAGATGTACAAACCTTTTGTACTATAGTAATAGCTGGATACCAAATAAAGAATCCATAGTCTTTATGTTAATTAAATATTTGGAAAAAAAAAAAAAATTTGAAAGAGTCATGTATATTCAATACATGTGTGTTTAGGTGTCATTTATGTTACACAAAGTCATCTGACATGGAATGTAGTGTTTAATGGCCCCATTTGTAGCCCAGTAATTAATTAACAGTGGAAGTTTGATAATTGGACAATTGCTAATTGACAATTTCAGATCCTGCTTGGGAAAGGTGTCATTTATATTACATGAAGCCATCTGACCTGGAGCATCGTATTTAACGGCCCAGTTGTAGCCCAGCAGTTAACAGTGAAAGTTTGATGATTGATTGATAGTTGTCCATAAAAACTGAATTAAACCAGGGTCTGGGGGGCTCCCAGAATCTGAAATTGTCAGTGATTTCAAGATGGGGGGGGGGGGAGGAGAGGCCTAGACTGACAGTCTGAACCTGCCTTGAATTCAGTTGCTGTAGTCATCTGTCTTCAGCTCTCTCTCTCTCTCTCTCTCTCTCTCTCTCTCTCTCTCTCTCTCTCTCTCTCTCTTTCACAAAGGAATGTGAGGATTTGGTAAATTGTATTTGCAGTTGACTTTTAGCCAATAATAAAACTGTTAGTTTTTTGGGCTCTACTGGTCATAGACCAGAAGAGCTTATGGGATGGTCTGTTGTCCGTTGTCTGTTGACCAGCCGGCATCCAGCCATCCATTAGCACAAGTTTGTTATTGCTACTCCTCCTAAACTACTTGGAGGATTGCCATGAAACTTTACACACAAATTTATCCCATGGTCTAGTTGGTCCTAGATGAAAATGGTGCTGCTTAGACACCCAAGATGCCCACCATGGCAACCATCTTGAAAATTTTGTTATTGCTACTCCTCCTGAATGGATAGTCATATCAACATGGTTTTTTCACTAAAAGACTCCTTATGATATCTAGTTGATCCTAAATGAAAAAGGTCCAGATCTGACATCCAATATGGCCACCACGGCAGCCACCTTGAAAATCTTGTTATTGCTCTCCTCCTGAATAGTTGGTCATATCAACATTGGGTTTTCACTAAAAGACTTCTTATGATATCTAGTTAGTCTTAAATAAAAATGGTGCTGTCCTGACATCCAATATGGCCACCATGGCAGCCATCTTGAAAATCTTGTTGTCACTACTACTCCTAAATGGATCTTCATATCAACATGGTGTTTTCACTAAAAGACTTCTTATGATGTCTGGTTGGTTCTAAATGAAATGGTGCTGATCTGACATCCAATATAGCTGCCATGGCAACCATTTTAAAAATCTTATTATCGCTACTCCTTCTTAATGAATGGTCATATTAAGATGGGCTTTTCACTAAAAGACTTTTTATAATGTCTAGTTGGTCCTAAATGAATGTTGTGCCGATCTGACAACCAATATAGCTGCCATGGCAGCCGTCTTGAAAATCTTATTATCACTACTCCTCCTGAATGGATGGTCATATCAACATGGGGTTGTCACTAAAAGACTTCTTATGATGTCTAGTTAGTCCTAACTAAAATTGGTGCTGATCTGGGGTCCAATATGGCCACCATGGCAGCCATCTTGAAAATCTTGTTATCACTACTTCTCCTGAATGGATGTTCATATGAGCATGGGGTTTACACTAAGAGACTTCTTATGATGTCTACTTGGTCCTGAATAAAAATGAGGCCGATCTGAAATCCAATATGGCTGTCATGGCAGCCATTTTGAAAATCTTGTTTTCACTTCTCCTCCTGAATGGATGGTCATATTAACATGGGGTTTTCACTAAAAGACTTCTTATGATGTCTAGTTTACTCACTGATTTTGACAAAGTACTTCTAAGTAATTGTTTATCTCACCACCATCTTGCAGCAAGAATGAAATGATGCAAAACCACGTGTTTTCAGCATTGGTAGACATGGTTAAATGGAAGAAATGGTCTTATCTTGATTTCCTGGAAATTCTTTTTGCCCAGTAGAGCATCAGTCCCTTCTAGGGACTGTTGTTTATATTCAATTTTCATGATGTTGCGGCTGTGCACACCCACTCAATTAGCTCCCTACTCTAATCCTTCTCATTCAGTATTTGTTTCCTCCCTGTCTCTGTTATTCTTGCAGTTTTATATCTTTTCCCAATCATGGTTAAATTAAAATAATGAAATTCAGTTTTCGTGTAACTCTGTCCTTCTGCACAATTTTCAGCCTACTATCTCTCACTCCATGTGAACCTATGTTGTTTTTTTAAAATATCCATGTAAATATCTTTGCCAACAATTGGACTTCATTATCGATGGTCTGCTTCAGACAGATGTACTTGTGAAGAGAGCCACATTTTACTAAGATAATTTGATCACGCATTTTTTTAAAATAGCAGATGCATATAAAACTTCCTCATCCAATATACAGTATTGTTTATATAGTTTTTTGGGGGGAAAAATTGCATGTATTGTGAAAATATGATTATGATTTACATGTCTACAGTTTTGAGTACAGTCTTACATTGCCTCTCTCTCTTTTTTTCTCTCTCTCTCTTGCACAAAAGATATGGATGATTTGATACATTGCATTTTCATTTGATGTTTGACTGATAACAAAATTGCTTGTTCATGATATTCTATTTTTCGTGATGTTGAGACGGCAAGGATATACTCATAATGCTACATCCACCAATGATACACCTCCTTTGTATGCTGAATAATACATGCAATCAGAAAACAATCCAGAGAAACTTCACATGCAAAAAAGGTAGAACAATGGTGATTTCACAATGCAGGGTTCCCCCAGCAATGTCACACAGACTCTAGTCACAGAAACTGCTGAAGTTGTGCATGGCCTAGGGGGAATATTTTGATATTTACATTTAAACGTAGATATCTCGCAAACTGTTGATTGTACTGAGTTTGAAATTTAAAGATATTGCATAAATCATCATACTGAATAATTTAGAGGAAAGTGATATGGGGGTCTCGGGTCTACCATTAATTCATATAGGTAGTCCATTATCTTCAATTGAACCCATTGTATGTAATTGACATATACTTAATACAGGTTGTTATGACTACTCTTATAGTAATAATGGGCCATGTTGCATCAATGAAGCTAGGTTATTTTTATTTAGAGGTGGTATATGCTAAAACAAAATAAGGCACAATCTCTTTTGAGCTTTTTCTACCAGTTATAAATGTGAAATAATCAAGAACCTAAAAGATAAAAAAGTTTATGCTGTTCATATCACATATTCACAATACATGGCACAACAGAACAATGTAGCTACACATACATGCATTTATATCTTACAGTTACAGTGGTTTACATACATGCATACATACATATGGATTATATTTGTCCCAGCATACATATAGCCAGACAAATCCATTCATTCACTCATTCAAACATGGCTTAATTGTACTATCAGAATAGTTAAAACTACTACATGTATGTGTCAAACTTTATTGTATAAAAGTACAAAACTAACAAAGGGTTCAAAATGAGATCATTATTCCATACATGAGTGAATTCCTGGGGTAGTAAAATAGTTGTCTATGATGACTTACCTGGCTGTTTATCAAGTGTCTGTGTTACAGTTTAAAAGGACCAGATTAGTTGTGCATGGGAAACTTTCAGGGTGTACAAGGACCTTTAAGAACTACAAGTTTGTTCTCTGTGAGCAGCTGTCTTGTATATGTTAGTTTGAATATGAATGTGAAATTTGAAAAAGGACAAATACATGTAAATGTTGTCCTTTAAATGGAGTGTCCTTTAAACACAGGTTTTACTACATTTTATTTAGTTTTCAAGGACAGCTGGAAGATGCCAGCTCAACTATTTTTTATTTATTTATAATAAAACCTCGCTCTATACATCATATCATGCCTCTACTATGAACAGGACAGTATTGTATGTTCTTAAGCAAATGTTGTTGTGCAGCAGTCATGTAGGCACAAGTGCAACAGGATCTTGTATGTTTAACACCACCATTCAGGGGACCTACAAAGCTTTTGCTTTGGACAGGTGGTTCCCCCAAACAGATTACAAATATAGGCTATTCTTGTTATGTCATTCCTAAGAAAGGAATATTTGTCATAACAATAAGGTATACTGGTAATAAATCTTCCTCAGATATTTTATATATTTTGTTTTGTTGTTGTTACTTCAACAGCACTTTTAACACATTATTGGCTATGTCATGCCAAGGAAATGGGAGCTAAGTGCCTTTCCCAAGGACACACCAAAGCAGCCAACCCAGGCTGGCCTGGACAGGTATTGAACCCGTGACCCTTGGATTACAAGTCTGATGCTCTTCCAACTGAGCTACCATGGCTCCCTTGTCAGAAATACTTTAACTTGACAAAATTAAAAATTCACACTGACCTTGAACTGCTTGTTACAAACACACTTAAGTTAATTTCGTACTCATTATAATGACATTGCTGGTTTAATATCATACTCATTATAATGACATTGCTGGTTTAATATCATACTCATTATAATGACATTGCTGGTTTAATTTCATACTCATTATAATGACATTGCTGGTTTAATTTCATGTGCCATTGCTTTACAAAATGTTTCTGTATTACCTTTATTTAAGCACTTCAAGAAATTGCAGGCATTGACCTTTAGTTTACATGGTCAAAGGTCATCTGAGCTTATGGCATGGCCCAACATTCATCATATGTCTATTGTCCATCCTTCTGTCCACATTTACTATTTCTGACTTCTTCTCAAAAACAAGTTTGGATCAAACTTCTCAGGAGTGTTCCTTAGAACATGCACTACCAGCATTTTGTTTGGAGTCACTCTCATTGCAGTGGTATGCTTTCCATAACTTCTCTTGAATGGCTGAGTCAGTTTTGATCAAACTAGATAGGAATGTTTGTTAGGGCATATTCTGTCAAAATTAGGTCCAGGATGACTCCCCTAGCAATGGTGTGGTTTCCTTAGCAACTAGGTAGAAAACCTATTTTCAGCTTCTCTTGAACAGCTGAGCCAATTTTGATCAGGTTTAGTGGAAATGTTTCTTAAGACATGCTATATCAAAATTTTGTCTGAGGTGGCTCCCCTAGCAATGGTGTTGCTTCCTTATCAGCCAAGAGAAAAACCTATTTTTGACTTTTGCTCTAGAACAGCTGAGCCAATTTAGATCAAACTTAGTAGGAATGTTTCATAGGATACACTTTGTTAGAATTGGTTTTAAAATGGCTACCCTGGCAATGGTGTGACTTCTGTGACAATCATGTGGAAAAGTTTTTTTTAGCTTGTACTCGAGAAAAGCTGACCCAGTTTTGATCAAACTTAACAGAAATGTTTCTTAGGTCATGCTTTGTCAGATTTTTGTGTGTAGCAACTAGGTAGAAACCCTATTTTTAACTTCTTCTCTACGATTGCTGATCCAGTTTTTATCAAAACTTGGTATGATTGTTTCTTTGGACATGATTTATCCAAATTCCATCTGGGGTGGCTCCCCTTGCAGTGGTGTGGCTTCCTTAGCAGCCAGAGAATCTGTTTTCAACTTCATCACCTAGACAGCTGAGCCTTCTTTGGTAATACTTGGTAGGAATGTTTTATAGGACATGGCTTATGAAAATTGTGCCTGGAGTGGCTTCCCTAGCAACTGTGTAGCTTCTTGGCAATCTTTTTCCAATATCTTCTCTAGAATGGTTGAGACAATTGTGGTTATACTTGGTAGGAATGTTTCTTGGGAGATGTTTTATCAAAATTTTGTCTGTGTGATTCCCCTAGCAATTGTATGGCTTCCTTGGCAACCAGGTGGAAGACCTATTTTCAACCTTTTCTCTAGAACAACTGAGCCAGTTTTGATAAAAATTGGTAGGAATGTTTCATTGGACATGCTCTGTTAGAATTGGTTTTGGGATCACAGACATTGGTATGGCTTCCATAACAACCAAATATATGGAAAACCTATTTTTAACCTGTATTCCAGATCAGCTGACCCAATTTTGATCAAACTTGGTAAATATATTTCTTAGGTTATGCTCTGTCAACATGGGTTTCCATATCAAAAATCTATTTTCAACTTCATTTGAATGGCCGAGTCATACTGGGTTAAACTTAGTGGGAATTTTTCATAGGATATGTTCTACCAGAATTATGTTTGGGATGGTTCCCCTAGTGACAATGTGGCATCCATAGTAACAAGGTGGAAAAACCTATTTTCAATTTCTTCAATAAAATGGCTGAGCAAATTTTGATCAAATTTGTTAAAATAAACATTGTTACCATAGCATTCTCAGAGATTGTAGCAATGTTTGTCTTTATTACAAAGTACTGGAAGAAGAAGATGAAGAAGATGACAGTGATGACAATGAAGAGATGATGACAGAAGACCTATCAACTGTAGAGTTGACTCTGATGTCCAGTAACTTCCTGTCTCCAGATCAGGTAAATCTCAACACTAGTTTAACTAGCTTTTTGCATGAGATTCATGCTGAGCAAGGGTATGGTTAAAAAACTGTACAAGTGATTTCATTAGCTGATAAGATAATATGGTGTTGGATATCAATATGCAAATGAGATTACTTCACATCTCATATGTACATAGTTTCACATTTACAATGACATTATATGAGTGGGATGCTTGATGATATTCTGCGATATTTTCCATTTTATTTGACTGGAATGATTGCTGAAATGATATATACACTGTAAAATATATATATATGGATCTATTTTGTCTTTGCTTTTCTTCAGACATTTGTGATATAAGTGGGTTACTAGGTTTAACTTTTTGTCCAGGGGGCAAGCACCTTGGAAAAAATTAATTGTCCCTGAACAAAACTGCATTTAATTATCAATTGAACTATACAGGGATTAATTTAACAAAACTGCTTTTAATTATCAATTGAACTATACAGGGATTAATTAACAAAACTGCTTTTAATTATCAATTGAACTATACAGGGATTAATTAACAAAACTGCTTTTAATTATCAATTGAACTATACAGGGATTAATTAACAAAACTGCTTTTAATTATCAATTGAACTATACAGGGATTAATTAACAAAACTGCTTTTAATTATCAATTGAACTATACAGGGATTAATTTAACAAAACTGCTTTTAATTATTAATTGAACTATACAGGGATTAATTAACAGAACTGCTTTTAATTATCAGTTGAACTATACAGGGATTAATAAACAAAACTGCTTTTAATTATCAATTGAACTATACAGGGATTAATTAACAAAACTGCTTTTAATTATCAATTGAACAATACAGGGATTAATTAAGCCTTGTGAATCAGAATAGCCTTTTTAATTAGTATCAGCTGAAGAAAGTACAAATGCCTTGGGACACGATATTAGGTATTTTATGGCACACTTACATGTCAGATTTGTTAGCTTGTGCACTGAACATACTTGAGAACTTGGATCTTAAATTCACTTGCATGAAGCAATTGGAATATCTCAAACAAATAGGAATTGTATCCATAAGATATAAGGTAATATGTTAACCATATACCAGTCAGTAAATCAAAGCATATTAATTATATGATTAGTTTAGGTGTATCAGCATTGCAGCACATTAATGACTATTTAGTATTAAAGCAATAGGACTTAAGTGCCTTTACCAGGGACACACCACAACAGCTGACCAGGGCAGGTCCGGGTAGGATTTTAACCTACAACCTTTACCACTGAGACACTGTGGCTTCAAAACTTAGTCAGGTTTGGAAAGTCTTATTTGTCTAAAATTGCATAAATATAGTTCTTTAATTATGATGGAAACAGCTACAGTTTTAAAGACAAATTCTCTACTCTTATGTCAGTTTCCAAATTTGCATCAGACAGTAAGGTGAGAGCCAGGAGAGTGCATGTTTGAAATGACTGCATGTCACTGTATCTTATTCAAATAACTTTCTTCCTTTGACTACAACTAGCTCTATATTATTATTGTGCATATTGCTAAATAAAACAAGTTTTCCACAGTAATATTTTGACTAAATTTTAATGTGTCATGTTTCTGTTCATTCTTTCATTATATTTCAATAAAAGCATTTCATGCAAGAACTTGGGAACCAGAGACAAGACTGGTAAGTATATTGATTAAAACCTAAAACAAATTTTAACAAATCATTATCAGTGTATTTTATAACTTAAAAGATTATGCATGATTTACTGTGTTTTAACTGCTTTATCATTGAAGTGTTATAGGAGTATGAGAGTAAGTGGCATTTATGTTTCTCATGTAGAAAGTGAAAGGTGTTCTGGTTGGACTTGGACCTTCCAGTCCAGAGAAAATGGACTTTATCAAAGAGGGGTAAGCATATCTACCTTCTTTTTGTTAAAACTCTCTTTCTATGACAAGTATAAAATGCACACATATATGCAGTACATGTTGCACAAAAAGTGAAAATAAAATTCAGTTGCCATGTAAATACAGTAGCCAAATTACGACATAAGCCTAAAGTGTTCTAGGGTTTTAGCCTTTCCCCCAAGTATAAGTTTTCCCCAAAAGCCTTGAAAACTAGAGTTCTGATATCCACAACAACAATAACAACCCCTGTTCTTGTAGACCAGCAAGATAGCTGGTAAAAACAATAGTCCAAGTCTCTGATGTCACTCTTCCAACAGGTTACTTCAGAGCCAATTGCCTATTGAAAAGTCTAAATTTTGATGTCCCAAACACAGGATGGCATTTACTGGCCAATATTTCGTAACCATGTATCCATAGAAATGTGCAACTTGCAGAAGTTGATAGCTTATTTATTTATGTTTATGTTCATATAGTCTCTGTTTGCTAATTTTTGGCCCATACTACTGCTGTCTCCTATGTTAAAACTATTATAAAATAGGACATGACAATGTTATGGGAAAAAATATTGCCTAACAGAGACTGTTGGTTGGTTGGTTTTTAATGGCACTTTTGAATCATTATTGGCTATATCATGCAAAGGAAATGAGAGCTAAGTGCTTTTCACAAGGACACACCGAGGCAGCTGACCTGGGCTGACCTGGGCAGGTATCAGAATGTTTATCTATGTCATGTAGACATAGAAAGTCTGCCATTTTTGCTTGATTTGAGGCAGACATCTGTGAATTTCTTTCATGTAATGAATTTGTTTTGAAATCTAGATAGCACATTAATTGTGCTGTGATGGAAGCAAACCTTGAAGGTTCTGTTATTCTGCAAAAGAAGCAGTTGATTCTCAAACCTTTCATTATTACTCTGAATGATACATATTGTCAGTCAACAGGTCTCAGGTGCCTCTTACATCATAATCACTGTATTTGAGTAAAGTACTCTCATTAATCTGATATACAGTGTGCCCATTAATCTGATATACAGTGTGCCCATTAAACATGTTGGATGAAACAGAGTCTGTTTGATAAAGAATATTAACTTGTATAATCATCAATAAATCATCCCATTAATTGTAGAAATTGGATAAACATCAAGTAAACAAACATGGATTGCAATGATTAACATTAAATTCATACATTGATGGTTGGACAGTAAATTTCATTAAGTAATGTTCATATCATTTGCTAGTAAATTTGATACATCTAAAACTTGTTGATAAAATAACACTTGAATACCCCTGATACTGATCTTGTAACCATGTTTGCACTTAAAATTTAAATACTAGAAACTTATATGTCAACATGAATCTCGCACTTGGCTAAACACAACAAAATACAATCATTATGATCACTCCATGTTAGAATTCTAATAAATGGTGTTGATAATGGGCATGGGGCAGCCAAAGAATTCAAAATGAATGAGATTGGTAATGGGCATTGGGGCAGCCACATAATTCTAATGAATGAGCTTGGTAATGGGCATTGGGGCAGCCACATAATTCTAATGAACGAATTTGGTAATGGGCATTGGGGCAGCCACATAATTCTAATGAATGAGCTTGGTAATGGGCATTGGGGCAGCCACATAATTCTAATGAACGAATTTGGTAATGGGCATTGGGGCAGCCACATAATTCTAATGAATGAGCTTGGTAATGGGCATTGGGGCAGCCACATAATTCTAATGAACGAATTTGGTAATGGGCATTGGGGCAGCCACATAATTCTAATGAATGAGCTTGGTAATGGGCATTGGGGCAGCCACATAATTCTAATGAACGAATTTGGTAATGGGCATTGGGGCAGCCACATAATTCTAATGAATGAGGTTGGTAATGGGCATTGGTGCAACCACAGAATTTTAATGAACGAATTTGGTAATGGGCATTGGGGCAGCCACAGAATTTTAATGAACGAATTTGGTAATGGGCATTGGGGCAGCCACAGAATTCAAATGAATGAGCTTGGTAATGGGCATTGGGGCAGCCACAGAATTCAAATGAATGAGTTTGGTAATGGGCGTTGGGGCAACCACAGAATTCAAATGAATGAGTTTGGTAATGGGCATTGGGGCAGCCACAGAATTCAAATGAATGAGTTTGGTAATGGGCATTGGGGCAACCACAGAATGCTAATGAATGAAGTTGGTAATGGGCACTGGGGCAGCCTCAGAATTATAATGAATGAGATTGGTAATGGGAATGGGGGCAGCCATATAATTATAAATCCAGATCCAGTAGGAAATAATTAGTAAAAGTGTAGCAATTGTATTTTTTGTTCAAAATTCATCTTGTTATAATTTTGTTTTCAGTTGGAGGAGAATTCGTGACAAAAGTCTTAAGTATGGAACAGACACCAACAGACTACTTCTTGTGAAAAAGATAAAGTTCATTCCAAACCTTGGAGAGGTACTTAACAAAAAAATCTATATTATCTCTGTATTTTATAGTCTGACCTGAGGAACAAGTATGTATGTATTTCTGTATCAGTGATCCTTAAATTTTTCTGAGTTCAGCAGGAAATTTTGATGGACTTTAGAGACACACATGAATATGTTGTTTGTAATATACATTCATTTTTTTACAAAATGTTTCGACCCCTCCATAGGTTTTATCAGGTGGTAGCAGCAAACCATAAGTTTATCCGTATGATTTGCTATGGATTTCCACAAGAGTTTTTTTTTTTTTTTTTAAAAACAAAACGTATTTACACAGTATTCCTGTCACCAATCATAACATTGCCACATTTGCACTATGGTAAATCCACTCACTTAAAGTTCATCAGTTTGGCAAAAACATTCTTTGTTTGTTGATACAGATGTCTGTTTCAATTTCTCTTCCAATTCCTGACTGCTGACATTGGATCAAAATCTTTTATATCAACACCAGCAAGATTTATTTTCAAAGGATCATCAAGAGTGTCAGCACTCAGTCTGCACTGCAGCTTTGTTTTGATAAATTCTGGTGTGAAAATCTGTGCTTACACTCCACGCTTGACACTGAAAGTACATGTGACATTTCTCTAAAATGAACCACATTTGAGTACTCTCTATTTATTGAAACTAGTTTTGTCAGTAATTCAGCTCCTGACAGTCCTCTATAATTGTTGTACACAATTTGCTTCAGAATCCCCCACTTATTACTTCAATGGCATTGATGGCTGCATCGCTGTTCTTTCTTGGTTGACCGTAATGAACAATCAGAGTGTCTATGTGATTGTTACCAAACAGTGGCATGTCACTAACATTTGCTGGAAAAGTGTTAGGTTCAAAAACAGTGAATGCATTCATATTCACATGGTACAGGAATCGATCAAGTATGTTTGCATGAATAATCCATATACACTGTACTGCTTTGGCTGGGAAGTCATTGTCACATTGTCCAGTTAATCCCTTTGAAGTGACCGCTTTGCACATGGCTGTAAGAATAAGAAATTCATTGAAGAGGAGCCCAAAATGGGGTGTTTGTCTGAGGAACACAGCTTCCAATGATGTAAAAAAAAACAATCAACATGTTGCTTCATGGTAATGTACAGCATACCTCTTGTCTGCAAACACTGGCTAAGGGTTACAATTTTTATAATTATTATGCTTAAACACTGACATGGTGATTAGTGTTTTCTCAAGCAGTAAAACTAGGACCCGTACTTATAATTGTCTCATCTAGGCATATATAAGCCTTCCAATAAAAAAACCATAAAAAAACAACCTTTAGAATAACAAACAAAAATCTGTACTGAGAAGCTGATCTTTGAAATTTACTGATTAAGTTGCCCTTCTCTACCTCATTTAGCCAGTTAACTGTGAGCAGTAAGGCCTTCAGGCAATTGACACCTCAATTGATTGCTCAACAAAGAAGCAATGTGTAAACTAGACCTTGTTACCTTTGAATTAATTTTGTTGGTGACACCATTATTGATTGTCTGACAAGGAAACAAGCTGTAAGCTATACATAAACAAATCAGAGACAGTTTGATATAATGATATTTGGGATATCCTATGACCGATGCCCGGTTGCTCCGAGTATGTGCCAGTCAAACCTTTGAACTGGCAGTCATGTCTGGCAAATAAAGGGATTTAAGAAAGCCTGGTATGTGTGTATGTAAATAGAAGAGTGTAGTGATTACAGGTATTTTGTTCATAAAATTTTTATCTTTACATAGGATATATTTCTGTCATGTTGGAAAATATACTCATCAGGATTTCTGCCCTTTTACAAGCTACACTAACATCAAAAGGAAGCAACATTCTGAAAGGAACATTGTTTCCACTTTGCTTGCACATTTTCCAGATGGGTTGCCCCCAGCTAGCATGATACTTCAAGCAGCCAGAATTAGTCACTCAATGTAGACTCTCTGGTTGTTTTTAGACTAGGATCTTGTCATGTGTCACATTGGCAATGAATTGGGCATTACAAACTCCAAAACTCAATCATACGTTTACCTAACTTGTATTTATGTAAAAACCCAAAAAGGAAAGCCGCTTCAAAATGTATGCATTTTTGTATGAGCATAGTAAGTATTGGACTGGAAGAGAGAGAGAATTGAAAAAGTTTAAATTGCTTACCACAGCTATTTCAAGGGAAAATCCGTACTGAGGTATAATATGTACTCAATAGAGTTCACTTTATTTATTACATCTGTAAAATTTGAACACAATTGTCCCACCAATTTAGGCAAAATCAGCCTTTAATATCTAAATTTTTCCAACACAGGAGGGTCGCCATTTTCTCATAGAGGAAACTGCATTTGAGACATGGAACCAGTACTTTACGATTAAATTGAACTATACAGAAGCAAGTGACACATATGGTACAATAGCAGTAGCATATAACAGGACTCAAAAGTACAGATTAGGTGTCTTTGTTTTTTTTTTCTTCACCAATCTGGGTGGTACATTTAACCTCTTCAGTATACTTCCTCCACCCATTGCCAGGGTCACAATTTATTTGTAAAATATTCACACCACTACAACACTGCTAATACATTTTTACATATTCATGGTGGAGGATCTCAAAAACATCATTCTTTATTCCTTTTTTTTAAATCCATGAAACAATTGCTAGTTTATAGAGATCTTAGCATTTGTTGATTGGACAAGTATCTTTTTTAATTGTATGTTTATGTCAATTTATGGCATGTTTCTACTGATGAAGTTGAAGCTAAAATACATAGTTTTTTTCATTTTATTTCTGTCTTATGTAAAGCAGATCTCCCTCTCCCCACATTTGGTGGACTCGAGAATCACTCAGAAGGAACATACCTCTCAATGCAGGAAAGATAACAATTAAGAAACAAAAAAAAACTTGGAAGCTGAAGGAACTTTGATTCAACTGTAAATATTATGTTAGTATTTTTATTTCATAGAGGGTCTACACTAGTTGCCACACTGAACCAGTTAGTCAACAGTCATTACTTACTCTTGACTCTGTGAAGGACTTTATGAATTGGCAGAAGAAAAAATTCACATGTAATTTGAGATACATTTCGTCAGCTAACAAAAATACGGAAAATAATAAAGAATAAATAACAATCATGCAATAACTGGTTTCATGTGGCAACTGGTGCAGACCCACTAACAGGTTTTGTACTTTCCAGTCTTCTGCCAATATGAAAAACAGTGCATTTCTACTGTTATTGATGTTATTGTTTGGTAGTTATTCATTATGATTGCCCAGTATTTTAAATACAAAGAAACACAGGCTTTGTTAATAATCTGCAATTTGAAACAAAAAGAAAGATACATAGTGACATAAAAGATACACCTTCTAAATTAAAACTGCATATACTGTCTCCTCTGTTCTTGGCACTTGCCCACTGTGTTGATATGTACATCAAATGTAGTATGGTGATAAAAAGTTCATGTGGAAATGATCCTTGAAAATTAACATTTTGTTCCAAGACTTTCCTACAGTGTTCAAACCATGTATTTATTTCTAGATCAAGTTGATCATGTAGCTGATGTAGTAAAACAAACAGATCCATGAGCACATGTAGTTATGTACTTGTAATGCATAACTTTGAGCCAGCTTGGTTGCCGATGCAAATCCCATCTGTGCCTGAGCACATGATCTACAAGTAACTGATAAATATGTACCACATCCCAGACTCTGTCCCCTATGACAGTCACTATTTCAAAGCAGTTCCATGTGTGTGTGTGTATATATATATATATATATATATGTCATGTATGCTGTATCTATGATATACCACAGATTGTATACATTTTTCATTGAAAGGAAACAGGTTTTACCGAGTTTCCTTTTAATGAAAAATCTATAATGGACTCCACTTACTTGCATATTAGTTATTTGTATAATTCACTTATTTGCATAGTATCTCCATCACAGATTCTTTATTCATTTCAGTCTACAAATTTTGCCAGTTATTTGCATATTTTTTATTTGTATTATCCACATATATGCTTAGATTTATGTTCATAAATTGCGTCCAGTCAGCCATTAATTGCATAATTATAGATGATGAAATGCTTACCGTATATACCCACTTATAAGTCAACATTTTTTTTTACTGAAAATTTGATTCATGCAGAGTAGGGATCGTCTTATAGGCGCTACATAAAAAAAAAATCTTGGGATAATATTGGAAACTCTGGATGTCTGCAGTACATACAAAATACTGTCAATTAAAATATTTTTACGTTTTCATGCCACTATTCTCATTCAGAAATGCATATATGGTATGCTCTGTGTTTATCCATTTCATGACGATATTCATAACAAAATAATTGTATCTACAGTCATTTGGATTTTAATAATTGAAAATATTACGGGTAAATTAAATACTATTTACCTCAAGGTAAAGTGTTCGTCAATGTTGTTTACCATGGGTGTTTACTAGCAAGTATATTGCTTCCATTTTGGTGCAAGTACGAACAACCTGTATTTGTATTAATATTTGTGTTTTGCTGTATAAAACACTGTGTTTGATGCAATAAAAGTTTTGATTTAATTTGTATTTTTCTTTCCATAAGTCAGATTTAATTCCCAAGTGACATTTCTCCAAGTTATCTGCCAGTGTACATAGGCTGATAAGCCCTTGGCTTGTGAAGAAAGCACTCACTTTGTTTTAAGTTGACAATCCTTTTGATTGAGCCGCAAATTTAATACTTGTTCAGTGCCAAAAAGAGTTCTTCAACTTCCTGTGCATGTTTGACCTTAATCTCTTAGCTTGTAAAGGCACCACCCTCTTTGTTTTCCCGTGTGACAACCCTTTGATCAAACCGAGAGTTTGATTCTTGTTCAGTGCCAAGTAACAGAGGGTAGTTATTTGAATTCCCTATGATCTTGCCACATAATTGACATGTGTTCAGTTGCATCCTTTAATAGATTTCACAGACTTTATGATCAAAGTGTTACTTACAGAGCCCAAGCTCAGTCTCTGCATAAGGACCTGCATATGACAGTAAAGCTGAGGAATCAGTCGGACAACATTTACAATGACTAGACGACGATGATTTACAATGACTAGACGACGATGGAGGATTGCAGAACTTTATCAGACAATGAGGATGAATTCTTGGACTTTGTATCAGATGACATTAGATAGTGACATTTATAGGATACTGTGAATCACAAAAATGTGGACTTAACTTTCATTGTTTATTTGTATGATGTGTGGAATTAACATATTGTGAATCGGATCATTCTGAACTACTATTTTTATTCTGGTATGTGACTTATAATTGAATTAATGGATTTAAAATGTCAAGCATTATGGATTTCAATGGATTTTATTACACGAAGATGGACAAATTGTGAGTTGTCAATGTATTTGTGATATATTCCACTCAATAATATAATTGTATTTTACACTGGTTTTGTCTCCAATTTTCCTATCTATCTATCTATCCAGTTTGGCTTGTTTATTTTTCCAAAGCGCAACTCTGACGCACCAACAACAAGTCACACCTTCAGATGGATCTGACTTGCAAAATACACCCCGAATTATAGGAGGGTCAAAGAGAAATTGGCTTTTTGCAGACCTGAAAAGGATGGGTCGACTTATAGTCGAGTTTACTTATAATCAAGTATATACGGTACCTAAACATTTGACCAGCACCTGGCTAACAGACTTCACATGCACGTGGCCTAGCAAGCCATTGTGGCTACTCACTTTTGATATGACACGACCAAAATAACACAGTTATGGAGGGTAGATTAGTATGCCAAAGGCCTATTCAATTACATTGATGAACCAATTAAAGAAAACACAATTCAGAATTGTTTTGCAAAGGCTAGGTTCAGACAAAGTGAATCAGCATATATTATTATTAACAACATCAAATTATGTTAGAATCTATCTTGTGCTTTTGTTCAGAAAATTATGTCAGATGCAGAAGTACAAAGTTGGTTTAGGCATGATAATGGATCACAAGAATAGAAATTGATTTTCGCTTCAACAGATGACATCTCTAAAGCCTTCAACATCTACTTTCTTTTTTTATTCAGTGGATTTGTCCATGTATAGTTCGGACCTAACTCCTGTATAAGGCATTGACCTTGAGCTGCTATTGACAGGGCCTAATTTTACCAATACATCTTAACATTTTTAGTCCAGACTTAAAACACTTGATTGGTTTAAGATTAAAGATTTAAATTTCACCCAATCAGATCTCTGGATTCTAGACTTAAGTTTGAGACCTGACTTAAGTTCTGTTGGTGAAATTTTAAAATTATAATAGAATGAACAGCTTAGATCCTATATGCTGCCACATTCTACAGCTTAGACTCTATATGCTGCCACATTCTACAAAAAAAATAGATGTGATTCAACACTGTTCACATTTGGACCCACGAGGTAAATGCAATTATAGCATCGCAAGTTTTTCTGTTTATTTCAGGGATCAAACTTGGAGTGGTACAACATTGATGGAGAACAGTTTGAGGCAATGCCAGTGGAGGCAAAACTTTTGAGAAACAGGCTGAAAATGTACTCCTTGAAAAACACAGTGGACAAGAGATGATGTAAACATGAACTCTAGAGCATACAAACAAGAATGTGTATTTTAATGTTAAGACTAAAAATACAAGTTAGACAAAGTGAACATGTGTGATGTTGATGCATTCACTAGCATGGACACTGGATGGACAGTACATCACAACTTGCCTTTTTGCATAAAAACACTATAAAATGAAATTCATTGGAGGTATGATAAATTAGTTACATTTGCCACTGGGTGTGTATTGCAGGATGGAACAGAGGGAGATACATGTGTTGCCATACAAGATTGGGCTGCTGTGCAGGATGAGTGTAACTGTTGAAACAGATATTGTTTTCATAAGAAATAAGCTTTGTTTGTAAAGCCAAAATTTAGCATTAACCATGTCCTTCAGAACACAAGCCATTGGCATCAATCAGCAGGCCCCATATTCTGAAAACTTGGAGCTTACTCTCAAATGCAAAGTCTTATAAATTTGACGAAGCAAGATTAATTAAAATAAGGCTTTTATGAAGCTTTCCATGTAATTGTAACCTTGGACTCTCAACTGACATGCCTAATTTTAGCGACACGGATGTTCTTCAGCATCTGAATTGTGGGGTTTGAAGCTCAGAAAGTTTTGAGATTACAGGGCCAGTTCTGTGAAAAGTTTTCATTGATAGCCTTCAGACAAGCTGTGGTGCTGTTGTGTAATAATATTATATCTTCCACATCCATCTTTAACTGTTTCTAATAAAAATGTTGGTTTTCTGGATTTGAGCTTATGTGTATTGTTGCTGTTTTTTTTTCCTATTGTAATCAGGGCACGTGAGAATTATGAGACTTGGCCCAGTACATTTAAATGTCTCACACACACACAAACTTGCAAGTTTGCAGAGGCTAAAAAGTACAGTGCCCAAGAAAAATTAAAATATTTATCATAATTGGAACCATATCAGCGAATTATTTTTTTTAACAAAGAGATAATTTTGACCTAAAAATGGCTGAAAATGCTAAAAAGAAAATATAGGCCTTTCAGACTGACCATTAAATGGGGGGACGGGGGGCTGGATTGCCTTATTTTTGAGCTGGGATATTTTTTTCTCATTTACCTCGAGATAATAAATTTTTTCAAGTAATATAATGGGTTTTTTTTTTTATATAAATCAGAAGAATAATATTTTTTTCATGTTATTTGAGAGCTGAAATTTTTTTGCATAAAAAATCCCCCCATTGACTGTGCTGTGGATTCTATTCATATTTTATATCTTACAACCCCTAGAGATGTAAAAGAGTAATCTGAGCATAAAAAAGTTGAATCTGCATATTACATATCAGAATCACAATAAACTATGAAAAATGTACATTTTTTTGTCTTTACTAACATGAATCTGCAGCTGGTTTAAGTTCTTGTCACAAACTGGGAAATCCAAGAATTCAAACACAAAATATATTTCCAAAGCATATATATAGCACACTGTATCTAATCTTCAAGTCTAAATTTCCGCTGTGACTGATCACAAAGTTGACTCCATCAATCTTGAAAGAAACATGGTGCTTTTTACCTTGCATATGTATTCTTCTTTAAATTTCTGAAGCACTCGATTTTAACTCTACTGGTCCTAGACCAGAAAAACTTATTATATGGCCTGTTGACCATCATTCATCTGATAGCACAAGTTTGTTATTGCTACTCCTCCTAAACTACTTGGAGGATTGCCATGAAACTTTACACACACCTTTGTCCCAAGGTTTAGTTGGTTCTAAAGGAAAGTGCTACTGCTTTGACATCCAATATGGCCACCTCAGCAGCCACCTTGAAAATCTTGTAATTGCTACTTGTCCTGAATGGATGGTCATATCAGCATGGGGTTTTTACGAAATGACTTATGTCTGGTTAGTCCGAAATGAAAATGGTGTTGATCTGACATCCAATATAGGCACCATGACAGCCATCTTGAAAATCTTAATAGCTGCTTCTCCTGAATGGAAAGTCTTATCAAAATGGGGTTTTCACCAGAAGACTTTATTATGATGTCTCATTAGTCCTACATGAAAATGGTGCTGATTTAATATCCAATATGGCTGTCATTGTGGCCATCTTCAAATCTTGTTCTTGCTACTCTTTCTGAATAGAAAGTCATATCAATATGGGGTTTTCACCAGAAGACTTTATTATGATATCTAGTTTGTTTCTAAATGAAAAAGGTGCTGATCTGACCTCAAATATGGCTGTCATGGTGGCTATCTTGAAAATCTTGCTATAGGTTTTCCTCCTAGATGGATTGTTGTATCAGCATGGGGCTTTCACCAAAAGACTCAAGAAGTCTAGTTGGTTCCAAATGAAAATGGTGCCACATCCAATATGGCCACCATCTTGAAAATCTTGTTATCGCTACTAATAAACAGAAATTCAGATCAACATGGGGTTTTCAACAAAAGACATGGTGTCTGGTTGGTCCCAAATGAAAAGGATCCTCATCTGACATCCAATTTGGCCACCAAGGCAGCCAACTTTAAAATCGTTATGTCAACTCCTAAATGGATGGTCATATTGACATGGGGGTTTCACCAAGACTTTTTATGTTATAAGGTTGGTCTTGAATGAAAATGGTGCCATGTATCAAATATGGCTGCCATGACAGCCATCTTGAACATCTTGTTATCACTACTTCTCCTAAATGGAGGGTCAACTATCAACATAGTGTTTTCACCACCAAGACTTCTAATGATGTCTAATTGGTTCTAAATGAAAATGATGACAATCTGATGTTCAATATGGCCACCACAGTAACCAATTTGATTGAAAATCTTGTTATCGCTCAAGAATATGAGAGATTGTTTCAACACTTGGCAGTTAAAAAGAAGAAACAGTCATATCATGGATTCATGGAAAATCTTTTCTGACTATAAAGCATCAGTACCTTTGAGGGACTCTTGTTGATTTTTCTGATCCAACACAGATCCCTCTCCTCTAACATTTTTAACTTTCAGTCAACATTCACGAGTCACATACATAAAGTCCACTTTGCATGACATCTTGCATGATTCTTTATGGTAGAGACTGGTTCTCTTACCAGTTATCTTCATTAATATGTTGAATCTGAGACAGTTTTCTAACTGAAGAAACTAGTGTTTTCTAGGAAAAACTGCTATAACACTAGAAAAGTACATATACGATATGTGTACTCTTTCAAATATGCAAGTGCTACATGAAAGTCTTCTTTTCTTGAATATTTTTTCATGTAGAAATGTTTCAGGATGATATGGGTTAAAAAAGAACAAATAGCTTTATATTGCTTTATTTCATTTTATTTTGATCACTAAAGTGTAATCCATACACAGATGAACATAAGATGTAATTCAATATATAAAATCATAATGGTTTTGCCAAAATTATAATAGTCGGCAGGTATATCAACATCAGGACTAGTATATAAAAAATAATTTGCGAGACAAATTTAAACAAAAGGATCATACCAGCATCATCAGTCTTCTTGTAATTCCTTAAAGATGGAATTTAAGCTGGTCACAAAAGTAAACCTACATTGTAATGAGCCATACTACTCCCATCATGTCTTTTGCACTCTACAGTAAACCAGCCTCAATAATATGTTACCAAACAAAAGAGTTTATTTTATACATGTGTGTATTTGACACCCATACATTCAAAGACAAGACACATCAGACCCATGGGCATAAAACCTCTAAGATTGTAATTACAATATAATTAATGTAGGATGTTGCTTCATACATAAACCTCCCACGACTACACAACATTGTTCTTACCATGACTGCAGTTTCAAAGCCAGTGAAACATTGTAAGATCTTGACTAGCCTGCACATTTCCCAGTCAAGTTGATCCCAGCTAGCTATACATTGCATGTGCAGCCAGTAGTATTAAGTTATTTTTAGCCTCAGTATATAAATCACTGTGCTGTATGAATCGGGGGCATTATGGTACCAATTCTCTAATATATAACATATTATTGAAGAAAACAAACAAAAACAGTTGGGATTCAACTGACTTTAGTATGAACATCTAAACTACATCACAGACAGAAACAGAAGGGAATAATAAGTTGAAAATGTTGAGCTTTCAGTCAAGTGTAACACTCGTTAACTGCCAAAGTTTCATGTACATTTTAAAAATGCTAAGTACTTGAAAATGACAGTGCAAGTTCATGCAAATGTTTATGGCAGTCAAAAGATTTAAATGGATATTTTTTAAATCGCGGTACATATATGAAAGCAATTTTAACTGGAGTTAAATCTTTAAAAAATATAATCAACATAAATAAAATAAAACAATAAAGAACTTGTCTTTTGTTTTTTAACAATATTATGATAAAAGATTTAGTTAATACTTCAGATGTATTTTTATTTTTATTGCATTAATTGCTAGATTCACACACTGTAAGTGATTTTTGCAATGATTTTGACTTGGAATTACATAAAGTTGTCAACAGACTTTGTAATGTGATTTAATTGATATAATTTTTTTTTCTTTCTGGCAATGTAAGAACAAAATTATATTAATACCCAATTGATACAGCAAAATATCTCAATGTAGCCTGGCCCATTCTATTTTTGCAGTACTTGATGTTTATGCTATAATTATATAAGATGTGCACATACCTTTATCAAGATTTCTGGAATATATATTTATTAACTTGGAAGAAAACAAAGTTCTGACTCCGTAGAAGACATCATTTATCCAACATCATTATATCTTTAAAATGAGAACCAATGCAATTTTTGTCATATTGAGACCTCTTTGCCAACTTTAGTGAAGGAAAATCCAGAATAATGAGAAAATTTGCAAATTACCCAGATATTTCCTTAAGTAAACACTAAATTAGGTTGATGATTTGAAAATATTTACACTGTGAATGGACTGAATCATTGTAAAATAAATTTCATTACCATAAAAATGCAATGTGTTAATTTCTTTTTCTTTGCATTATGTTCAACTTGAAACCTAATTGTTCCATTTATCATTATTTCTTTAATTTATACCAGGTAAATGTTGTGTGAGAATGTGTTCATGTCATCTTCTGATGCATCTTTAATATCCAATGAAATTGTGCCTCATCTTTTCTAATTCCTGATTTACTTTTGGTGGATGTTGTCGTCAAGTTTAGACAATTTCAAAAGTTGACTTATTTTTTGGTTAATATGCATCATATAACTGATACTTTTCTGGTTGTATATCACAAAAAGATTGATACGATCCTAGATACTTACAAAAAAGAGACAAATAGATATGCAGACAGAAAGATACATAATTTTTAAGGATGCATTGATGATACGAACATAAAGACATATATGTTGGTAGATACATATGTAATTTATACTGCATTCATTGCTTATACAAAATCATCAACATCTTCATCAGTCATTAAAATACTGAAAATAAACACCTTTAATATTGGATCTATTAAACGACTGCAAATAAATGTCTGACATTTAACATTTCCCATACATTCAGATAAGCACAGTTATCAAACTGAATAATGTGATCAGAGAACAGTCAACACAAGCACAGGACACATCACAAGGTGAGACGTGTATGGATGATTGTCATTACAAATATTATGGGTGATTTTTTGGAGGGGATACTGCAGGAAAAATAATAGGATTTCAAGTAGTAAGCATATACAATTTGCATGTAATTCTTAACAATCTGCTCTGGAGATGAGTTCTTCTGCTATCAAGCAATACTAACACATGTACACATGTTGATAATCACATGACTACTGTAGCAACAGAAGCAGAGTATGAAATACTCAGATGCTGCCAATTACCACAAATGTAGGCATGACATGCTATTAGGAATTGGGAGTATATAATAGGCTTCTCTCAGTAGATATTGTCTGTAGCCAAAAAAAAAATTCCCCTTTGCAAGTGTGCAGTTTTAAAATAAATTTATCAGTGCAGTTTCTAACTAAAAACACTATTTTATTGTCCAAATAGCATCTTTTATGTCAAACATGCATTTAAATTGCAATTTCAAGAAAACATATAGCATGTTCCTAAGTGTTGACTCTCCCAATTTGTTATGCTTAAAAAATTATTTGTTGTATATGAAACTAGACTATTGTTTCTTTTAATCAATTCTGTAAATATGTGGTAGTTGTATTTCGCATGGAAATTATACAATACCCAAGTCCTTACTAACAACTAGCAAAGCAAGGTCAAATAAGCAAGATGTATACCTAGGCTAAAAATAACACAAGTCCACTTTCTGTACATGCAACTATATCTATGTGGGGACAACTTGACTGGGAAACATGCAGGCTAGTAAATAAGTTACAATGTTTGTTTTACCAGCTTTTAAATTGAAGCAGCTGCAGTTTGCAGAACAGCTGCATCAGCCGACAGGCAAACTCGATTGACAGGGTATACCAGTTTATAGCTTAAGTAGGTGTGTGAAATTTATGTACAAAGCAATACCTTACATTGACTGTATCATCATTGCAGTGTTTGAGCCTTTATGCCTATGGGTCTAAAACTGAAAATTTAAATGATAAAATCATGCATAAATCGAGTTAAAATACTAATACAGTCAAGCCTGTCCTGATGGTCACCTGTACATAGCAATCACCTGGTCACAACAGCCATTCTGATTTCCAACAGTAAATTTCCTAGATAAATGTCCCGTAATGGTCACCTGCCTTCTGTGTTCAGTGACCAGGTGTTTCCTAACCAACGGTGGTTTCTCCTTGTCTTAAACGGTCACTGGAGCATATCAACAGTGACCGCTCTAAGTATGCAGATTAAACTTTTGTTTGATGAGCAAGGTATTGTTTAGATAAAGGCATATCACATTTATTAATGTGTATACATTTCATATCTCACTTGTACTCACTGTACTCTAGTTACACTGTCAGTCAAACTCAATGGTGTCAATATGTTGGGTTTGAAGAGAGGTGGCTTTTATATACAAGAGAGGGCTGAAGCAATTTGTTTGCTGGATGGTGGGAAAAGTAGTTATGTTATTGCAGCAGAAACTGAAGTCACTTTGTGTGACAGGTATAGTTCAATATTCATGGATCACTTTGTGTGACAGGTATAGTTCAATATTCATGGATCACTTTGTGTGACAGGTATAGTTCAATATTCATGGATCACTTTGTGTGACAGGTATAGTTCAATATTCATGGATCACAAAAATATCCATATACAGCTTCTTTTGATTCCCTATTCATCACATAAGCTGATTGCCTTTTGATCTTGGCCAGTTGAACAACTGGCTAATCCAGATATTGTTTTTGGACAAGCTAACATCAGTGATTATTTTAAGTTGGTGATGATTTAATATATAGGATAGATTAAAGTGAGCAGGATACAATAATCTTGTGTGGAACATAAATTTAGAAGAGAACAACATATACGTTTATTTTATGATTTTGTTGAATAGTGCACATAAAACAATCTTGATAATGTAATAATAATAATAATAATGATGATATTCAGTGCATGGTATTTGTTCAAAAACCAATTTTGAAAGGTGAACCTGTGTACAGAGGTCACCTGTGTACAAAGGCCAGTTTTGTCTTTTTCCATTGGTGGCCACTATTGACAGTTTTGACTGTATTATTATTCATAATTCAGACTCTCCAAAATTCAAAGATATAAATATTTTCATAATCCTTAACTGCTGATATTTGCATCAGCAGATAAAGTTACATGAAAAAACTTTTTCCTCTTAGTATCTGTTAATACCCAACAATATGCATACCTGAAAAATAAGCTTACCTCAGTGATAAGCAAAGTAATAAATATTAATAAGAAATATGCATATTTGGGTGTTGCACTGCAAAGGTTTACATTTTTGGCAAGATCTGGGCAAAATGTTCATAAATATATGAAAATAGGATTGGCAATTATATATGTTAGGGTTTTGAAATTTTTTAATGATAACATTATTGCTGAATTTAATGACTAAATTAAAATTACATTAGTGTATTCATATTCACATATACAAGATCATCTTACTCAAAATATATATATATCTGTTACACTGGAATTGTGCTACCTTAAGTTCTTATATGTTACAGGGATTCAATTAATATGCATCCAGGTATATTATATGCCCAACTTCTTCAGGACATCCTGAATCCTACCACTGGATGACTTGAGGGCTCCCCTTTCTTGTATCTATATACCCAAATAATATATCCCTAAGCCAGTTAATTTTGCCTACTGATTTACAATGCCCGATAAAGAAAACAATGCCACATAACATGCTACCTGCCAGGTTGCCATTACCGTGTCAATCTAGAGTGGACACTGATAAGGGTATCACTATGCCCAAGGTGTTCATTATTCATTCAGGCATATCCCAGCAAACTGTCTGTAAAAATTACATCTAGTTCCAGCCCAGGGTGTTCATCATTCATTTAGGCATATCCCAGCAAACCGTCTGTAAAAATTACATCTAGTTCCAGCCCAAGCTGTTCATCATTCATTTAGGCATATCCCAGCAAACCGTGTAAAAATTACATCTAGTTCCAGCCCAGGGTGTTCATCATTCATTTAGGCATATCCCGTCAAACTGTCTGTAAAAATTACATCTAGTTCCAGCCAGTTATCTACTGCCACTTGCATTCAACAGAATTAATGTTATTGTCTTGGTAATGAACGTGTATTGGACCTCAAACCTGAAACACCATGTGCTGACAACTAAAGGTGTATATTTAACGATCTTACTGAGTAATAAACTTCAAAGAGTACAGTAGTCACTTTCAGCTCTGCTGACTCTGGCACTGCTTGGCTTAGCTAAATACTCATGTAAAAAAAACTCACCAATTTTATCAAGGAGCAGATCTAAACTGTACAAGGATGTGCTGACAAACTAATCAAATAGACTAAACATACCTTGGAAAGATGTCTTGAATCCAATATATATTTATAACTATAATGGCCTTAATTAGGAACTGTATTAGGTATGTTATTTATGGCCTTAATTAGGAACTGTATTAGGTATGTTATTTATGGCCTTAATTAGGAACTGTATTAGGTATGTTATTTATGGCCTTAATTAGGAACTGTATTAGGTATGTTATTTATGGCCTTCATTTTGCAGTCTGATCAAACTGTACAACTCTTTCAGTCGTATAAAAAGTACATTACTCTGGTGTCCATTTATATTCAATATATGAGGGGTATTTGAAAAGTTCTGAACATTTTGTTATAACTTTTTTGTTTTTTTGAACCTGTCAATAAATTTAACGCTGATTGATAGATAAAATAATGTTCTATAAAATGATATGCAGCTGCACATACAGCATGCCTTACGCCTGCAGATATATGCATGTGATGTAACCTAGGTAAATGACAGTGACCTAAAATTGTCGGAGAAGGAGAAAACAACTCTGCAAATATTATCATGTAAAATTTGGATGCTCTTAGGGTACTCTCCAACTGATATCAAGGCCGATTTGGATACAGTTTACAGATGTAATTATCTGTCATATGCTATAATTTTGTGGTGGTTTTATAGTTTTAAAGATTGTCACAAATACATGGTAAGCAGATAGTGGCTGATGTGAAGTAGGCAAATGATAAAAATGCTCGACACATAGCGGAAGATATTTCTATAATCACAAGCATTAATTTGTCTGAAGTTTTTAGTATATGGAAGAATCATTTAAGCTCAGAAAGGTTGGAGCAGGATGGGTCCTGCATTTGTTGACAGCTCATCAAAAACAGACTCGGGTTGAAATTGCCAAATAACTACTTGCCAAAATTTAAAAGATTATTGTTTTAAAGATTGTTGTGAATCTATGGTAAGCGGGAAGTGGCTGCTGTGAAGGAGGCAAATGATGAAAATACTCGACACATAGAGGAAGATATTTCTATTATCACAGGCATTAATTCTTCAGCTGTTTTTAGTATGCTCAAAAGAATCATTTAATATCAGAAAGGTTTGAGCAAGATGGATCTTGCATTTGTTGACAGCTGATCAAAAACAGACTCGGGTTGAAATTGCCAAATAGCTAATTGCAAAATATGAAAAGAGTGACAAGAGACATTTGAATGAGATTGATATGGGTGATAAAACATGGATTTACTTTTTTGAAACCGACTGAAGAGAAAATAAAGTTTCAATCAGAGAAAACGAGCAGAGACCACAAGAGAGTTTTATTATTTTTCAGTGCTAAAAAATCCAGTCATCCAGGTACCTGTGCCTGACATTTTTATGCCTCCAAAGTGTTGCCAAAAGTTGTGGAACATAACCGAACCACCTGTCCATGCACATGTACCCAAGGTATCCATCTATTCCATGACAACAAATCGGCACATAAATCAGCCATAATGACACTTCCTGAAAGAGCACAGCATCCAATCTTTGCCACATCCTCCATACAGACTTGATTTAGCTCCAAGTGATTTTTGGCTGAATCCTCGTATCAAATCCTCTAATCAATGATTCAATGCAGGGTAAACAATTGAAAGCTGCCATGCAGTTGGAAGTGCAGTTTTCCAGTGTTTGAACAACATACCAAAAAGGTGTATACAAAATGGCATTTAATATTCTGGACAATCTGACCAAGAAAGTGTGTAGAGGTGCATGGGGAGTACTTTTAGGGGATACACTGATGTATTGTTCACTAATAAAGATCAAAGACAAAGATCTTTGTTGTACAGTGCACTAACATTCAGAACTTTTTAAATATCCCTCGTACATGTATTTTAATAAAGTCCTATTCTAAATCTGTGACTAACATATACGTTGTATATGTCCTCTTAATCATAGGAACAGGATACAATTCATCAGTCATACATAGCTAATAACTTGATTTATGTTCTGTTATGGATAAGATTTTATTCCAAAATGCTTTATAAATATTACTAAAATATAAAATTATAAAAAGACTTTCTTTCTTTGCTAGAAATCCTTTTATATCTATCTTTACATAAAATGACTAAAATTTTCTTAAATTTATAGTTTTTCCTGTAAGTGTCATGAGGGGACTTCCAGGCTTTAAGTTTGGGATTTCCAAATTTCCAACTATGGAAGTCAAAGATTTGTTAAGATGCTATTATGAGAGGTTTATATTGATACATGTTTCTAGAATAGATGTTGGACATGTGTGACCCAGTGTCAGCTAAGCTGCAGCCGGCCAGAGCTGCATGGGTTGAATGTTTATTTTAATGTCAAGCTATTCTCATTAACACTAAACCGACTCTGGGAACTTTGGAGCTCATGTCAGTCAAGTGATTAATATCGTGTTCATTTGATCCCCAGTTAAAACAAGTGCCTTATGCTCTATCAGGCATTCTGGATAGTAGAATCAGAGAAGTCACATTAAAGAAATTTAAAGTGATACTGTCATTCTCTGTGTAGCTAAAAGAATCCTGCAACATTTGGTGGCAGCAGTGGGATCCCTACAAAACTTGGATAATGTGGATTCAGTTAAATTATTTTAAGTGTTTAAAAGAAAATGTGGATTCAGTATTTGTATACCACTGCAGTGGACTTCAGTGGGATTCCTACAAAACTTGATAAGTTTCTAAGGAATATAAGACCATAACGACAGTTATGTTGTGATATGGATTCAATTAAATTATTTTAAGTATTTAAAAAACTGTGGAATCAATTTTTATATGTCATTGCTGTGGATTTTGGTGGAATCCCTAAAATAAAACTGGATAAGTTTCAAAGGGATATAAGACTATCATGACAGTTACAATGAGCCATGGATTCAGTAAAATTATTTACATCTATTAAAAAACTGTGGATTCAGTTTTTGCATGCCATTGTCTTGGATTTCGGTGGGACCCCTACAAAACTTGGATAAGTTTCAAGGGGATATAAGACCATCCCGACAATTATGGTGAGCAGTGAATTCAGTGAAATTATTTTAAGTCTAATAAAAACTTGTGGATTCAGTTCTTGTACACCATTGCCATGGATTTCAGTGGGATCTCCCAAAAAACTTGGGTAAGTTCAAAGGGATATAAGACCATCACAACAGTTATGGTGAGCTGTGGATTCGGTGAAATTATTGTAAGTCTAGATTTTTTAAAAAAAAACCCTCTGGATTCAGATTTTGTATGCCATTGCTGTGGTTTTCAGTGGAATTCTGGCAGATTTTAAAAACTGAATCCAGTTTTGATAAACTTTTTCTGTGGATTTTGGTGGAATTGTTTATTGGAATATTTTTTAAAAGCTCTCCTGCCACCACAGGCCCAATGGACAAGGCACAATAAGGTCAGTGGAGCTGTTGTAGATGCTGCTGAGGACTCCATCATGGCTATCAATGTGGATGTAAGTGAAATTTAATACAGTGTAGAAAGAAGTAACTCTTTTGATTTTGATTTTACAATGAACTTAAATAAATTCTTGTTTCTTTGAGACAGACATTCTTAACATTATGTCGAAAACTATTTGTTACAGTTTTCTCTTAAGGTGGTTGGTGTAAAGATGCTATTATGAGAGGATTATATTGATACATGTTTCTAGAATAGATGTTGGACATGTGTGACCCAGTGTCAGCTAAGCTGAAGCCAGGCCAGAGCTGCATGGGTTATTTTAATGTCAAAGCTATTCTCATTAACACTAAACTCACTCTGGGACTTTGGAGCTCATGTCAGTCAAGTGATTAATATTGTGTTAATTTGATCCCCAGTTAAAACAAGTGCCTTTTGCTCTATCAGTCATTCTGGGTTGTAGAATCAAAGAAATCACATTAAAGGTTTTAAGGATATACTGTTGCTATGTCTGTGTTGTTAAAAGAAACCCGCAACAGACTTCCAAAAATGAAACATGTATGGAACCCCTGTATTACTTACTTGTACATTCTACTTCATTGAGATGTGACTTTTTTAATTTCCTAAAAGTGAAAGACAGTATAAAATGTCAACATAAAAAGTGACATGAACACATCCCTGATATACTGTTAACTTGTTTTTACATTTTTACTTTTGAAAATGTCCACAGTAGTTTCACGACACTGTCTCAAATCTAGGTCACAAAAGCCTATAATGAACTTTCCTTCTGCTGGCTTATAAATGTCCAACCCTCTGCCAATCTTCACAATCCAGCCATTGTTAAATCTGTAAAAATATAGATTTACAATTAATTCAGCACAGGGTTGATTAAAGAGAGAAAGCAGATCTTAAAATAGTGCTTTATTAGAATGACATTTATTAAAACAACAAAATACTTCCTATTAGTATGACATTTATTAAAACAACTCAATACTTCCTGTTAGTATGATATTTATTCAAACAGATAAATACTTCCTATCTTATCTATATTAAGTTCAATCAACAAGCTTCATGAATGAAATGTCCGTACATTTAAGATTATGTTTATTACAGGACAAAATACATTAATTTATTTTAATAAATCTTTGGTAAATTGCATCCTTTTATATTAAAAATTAAATCTTATGCTTCTGAAATTGTATCTGCTGCTTTTAATGTTACATTTTTACTAATTGTCATGTCACAATGTCATTGTATTATGATAGTTATATTTCTCAAATGTAAAAATATTAAAATATTAAACTGATTAAAACAATGTCACATCAGAGACATTGTATTATGAGTTATTATTATGTAATGTTCAATGAATGATGTTTATAGTGAGTGATATGTATTGCTCAAGCCAAAAAATAATTCAGCTTATGTTTCTGTGAAATGACAAGTTACTGATATAGTATAGAAATCTTTCATGTTTTATTTGGTCTGTGTCAGTGCCGCAGGGTTGCATCTAGGATTTGGTAAATGTGGGCACTTGCCCCCACTGAATCTGAAAAAAGGGGGGCCAAAGTAGTGATGAGGGGGTACCAGTTTGATGTACTAAACAAAATTAAACAAATTAACAGATTTAAACAGAGCAATAGCAAGTATAATCAGTGTATTAAATGCATATAATTTGTTCTGAATATTATACTATAACACTAAATACACATCACATGTTCTGTATATTACAGTAAAACACTTCATGCATATCATGTGTTCTGAATATTACAGTATAACACTAAATGCATATCACATGTTCTGTATATTACAGTATAATACTAAATACATATCATGTGTTCTGTATGTTGCAGTATAACACTAAATACATATCGTGTGTTCTGTATATTACAGTATAACACTAAATACATATCATGTGTTCTGTATATTACAGTATAACACTAAATGCATATCACGTGTTCTGTATATTACAGTATAACACTAAATACATATCACATGTTCTGTATATTACAGTGTAACACTAAATGCATATAATGTTTTCTGTATATTACAGAATAACACTTAATGCATATCATGTGTTCTGTATATTACGGTACAACACTAAATACATATCATGTGTTCTGTATATTGCAGTATAACACTTAAAACTGCAATACAAATGTTCTGTATATTACAGTGTAACACTAAATGCATATAATGTTTTCTGTATATTACAGAATAACACTTAATGCATATCATGTGTTCTGTATATTACGGTACAACACTAAATACATATCATGTGTTCTGTATATTGCAGTATAACACTTAAAACTGCAATACAAATCTTGTGTTTTCAAATAGTATTTTCTCTACACACTTGCCATTAAAGAATCAAACCATGGGCTGCAAATCATGTCACTCCTCTGTCCATTCTTATATCTTAAAAAACAGTGTCGCGTATTTATTGTGTGTCATTTGATAACTGTCATGCATGTAGTTTTCAGATTTTCACTTTGTTTCAAATCTTAAATCGCCCTTTTGTGAGCTGAATTCAATATGTCTGTCAAGGGTTGATGTACTGAAATTAGCAATTCCTAAAATTCTTTTTTCTAAATTTTCTAAATTCTTCTTTTTATAGTGTGAAAGAATTTTCTGTGCCAGTTTTTACACACCAAATGCAAAGCATCTAATTTATTTAATTCATTTCCAGTCATGGTTGATTGTTTTTCCGGTCTGAATTGAAATATTTTATATTTTTCCTGACGTTGGAAGGATACCTCAGTTTCAGCGTCACTGTCTTTAGCATCGTCTGATATTAGTACCCCAACTTCATGGACGTCTGATGTGTGATTAGAGGATTTTTTTGTTCACTGTCGCTGTGCCTACTGACAGAAAAATCTGCACTCTGACTGTTATTAGAAGTATTACTGATAAAATAATGAAAAGTGTCCTAGTTTTAACTGGTTTTGCTATTTAACGCACAGTCGTGACAAACTAGCCTCAACATCAAACATCAATCAGACATTGCTTAGCTATTTCCGGCTGGTCGTGAAATAAGTCTTTCTCAACTTGACGGATAAGGACGACAACGTTCCGATTGCATTAAACGTGCTCTCCTGACCTTTCTTAATAACCAATTAGAATTGAGCACATGACACAAAGGAAATACATGACATATTCCACAACTACACAAGGACAACATATCAGCTGAGATTAACAACCGGGATTTTTACATTTAAAAAAAAACATATATAAAAAATAGCGCAGTCTTCACAAAAAATGCACACAATTCTTACTTTTTGCGTGATTTTGCCCACATAGAATTTGAAATTTTGCAGGAAATCTTAAATTATGGAGGGATTTTCACGATCACACATCCTAGATGCAACCCTGAGTGCCATAAGTGTGGTTACATTTGAAGGTATTGTTGCAATTCTTTAAGTGTGAAAGTGGTGTTTGAAAATCATGCAGTTTATTTTTATTTTTGTACCCACTTGACAAAATTGACAGGACCCCAAAAGTGATTATGCCTGACCATCTATAATCCTGTCGATCCATCTAAGACTATGTAAGAATTATTGGATTTCAACCAAATATGTTGTCAGGGGTAGAAATTTTTTGAAAATCCATGATCTTTGGGCTACCAACTTTGAAAATCGGGTTGCCCAGCAGATTTTTTCTGTTGCCCTGTAAATTACTGTGGTTGTCCCCAATATTGCTGTAAATAAAATTATTCAACAACTTTTGTCACAGATCTAGTCATAATTGCATACAATACTTATAACTCACCATCGGTGCTGCTAATGAAAAGTGTCACACAAGTTTACAGATTCACCCTGGTAGTGTTGAATGTGATTACTTAATCAGATAATGAGTAACTGTCATGTGGATTAGTGTGGCCTCTAACCAATAGAATCATCCAGCACCCAATAACAGAATTATAAGGAGATAATTCAGGCCCCCAGCTGTAGGTACCCAGATGGACAATTTAATGGTCAACTGTTTGTTATAATTTAACAATGATCATTTTTTAATAATATTTCCGGACTTTCACATTGAGAAAAATGGTTGCCCAGCATTAATTTCTAGTTGTCCCAGGTTTTTGAGCAATGGATTTTTCTACCCCTGGGTGTGCAGGTTTATGTTATTAGGGACAAGAAATGGTTTCACTTTTAGAATTCCGTGAACATTTGGTCTCTGCATTTCGGTCCTTTCATACTTTTGGTGTTACAACATAACTCTACAATCATCTCAGAATTGTTTGCAAATTTTCATACAGGAAAAGAAACATATGATCCCTGTCATATGAAAGACAGAAGTGAAAATAAAACAGCAGTTGTATTTACAGGGTATGTCAAGACTGACCTTATTTCTCTGTCATGTAATGTATCAGTGTGTCAAGACTGACCTTATTTATCTGTCATGTAATGTATCAGTGTGTCAAGACTGACCTTATTTATCTGTTATGTAATGTATCAGTGTGTCAAGACTGACCTTATTTATCTGTCATGTAATGTATCAGTGTGTCAAGACTGACCTTATTTATCTGTCATGCATTGTGTCAGAGTGTGTCAAGACTGACCTTATTTCTCTGTCATGTAACATATCAGTGTGTCAAGACTGACCTTATTCATCCGTCATGCATTGTGTCAGAGTGTGTCAAGACTGACCTTATTTCTCTGTCATGTAATGTGTCAGAGTATGACACTTCCAAGGTCACTTTATGGTTTTGTAGACTCCTGGCTAGTTCTCCCAATTTGTCTCTCTGACTCATTTGTTGACCAGTATCCTGTGAAAACACGAAGAGTCAGTACTAAGAAATAAAACACCTCATCCACATTCAATTGATTATTACCAGTAGATCAAAGCTTCTAAAATGACTAGTTTTTCTGGATATGTCTGATATAAGAGATGAAACAACCAGTTGCTAACTTGGCATGTCTTACATTTGACATCTGGTGCCATAATTATCCCATGCAAATATTTGCTTATTATGTTTTCCTTATTATTTAATGATTATTCAAACACTCTGCAGTAAAAAAACACAACACAATGGAGGTGAAAGCCTATTGCCAAATCTCTAGACTTCTCAAAAACTTAACTGAATGATTGCCACGGGCTCTTAAATGTTGTAAGTTTATACATCAGCCCCTCACACCATATGATGGGTGTTTGTATAGCTGTGTGTCAGCTGGTTCAAGACTATTAAAAACATACTGTTTATGTTACCAAGTGCCCTAATTAGAACCCATGAACTGACCTAATGGAGGGGGAGGGGAATGATCACTGCACTAATGGGGGAGCTGGTAGCTGCACTAAGAGAATATCAAACTGACCTAATGGTGGGGGGCAAGTAGCTGCACTTACAATATACCAAACTGACCAATTGGGGGAGCTTATAGCTGCACTAAGAGAATGCCAAACTGACCTAATGGGAGTGGGGGATGGGGATGGGGGGAGGGGCTGGTAGCTGCACGAAGAGAATACCCAACTGACCTAATGGGATTGGGGGATGGGTGTGGGGGTAACTGGTACCTGCACTGTGAGAATACCCAACTGACCAGGGGTTGGGGGGTTGAGGGGCTGGTAGCTACACTAAAAATTATCCAAAAATGTGACAGCAGAACTTTGGAAACTCAAGGTACTGAACTTTGACAACTAAAATACTGCACACTGAAAATGTTTTGTTTAAGTTACTGGTCATTTTAAGATCGAAGGTGATTGAAGGTTTTACTCGGAATCAAGCAAAGGTTACTTGAGTGATGCTTAAATTTGGTCCAAGTATGTTTTTGCACCTGTTTTTGGCGATAAATTTTTATCTGTAAATATGAGAGAAATTGTCAGGGACAAAGTTTGTTCAGGACCACCATGCTGCCAACTTCTCAAAAATGTCTGATCTTAATAGACATGAACTAACATTGCTAATCAGATAAATAATTGACATTTGACAATTTCAAAGGAAAACCAAGTCCTTAAATAAGACTGTCCCAATACAGACCACTTTAATCCAATCCAATATGATCACAACCATATCAAAAGTGTATTAGGGCTATTCAAAAATTAATGGGGTGCTGGAGTGGTTTGAAGGCTGTTTATTTAAATAATTATGGGTGGTGGAGGTAATCCAGACTGCTCTAAGTTTTTTATGTTGACCAGTCAAATTTTTAAATTTGATGGATAGTGGGTCTTCAAAAAAGCGCCTTTAAATCCCCTTTCCCCCATTTATTTCTGGAATAGTCCTTAGCAGAAATGTCACTCACCAACATACCCTTTGCTCAATGTATTTAGCAAGATGGATATACGTGTTCTTAATCAGAGCCTGAAGATTAAATGCAGCCAAATGACCCTTATGAATGTAAACATGAGTCTCTTGAAGGGACTGATACTCAACTAGCTGAAAAGAATTTCCTGGAATTCAAGATAAGACCATTTCTTCCTTTTAACTGCTGAGTGTTGAAACCATCTCTGATATTCTTCAGTGATAACAAGATTTTCAAATTAGCTGCTGTGGTGGACATACTGGATGTAAGATTGGCACCATTTTCATTCAGGACCAACAAGACATCATAAGAAGTCTTCTGGGGGAAACCCCATGTTGATAAGACTCCGTTTTGGAGAAGTAACAATAACAAGATTTTCAAGATGGGTGCCATGGTGGCTACATTTTCATTTAGTACCATCTAGATATCATAACAAGTCTTTTGGTGAAAGCACTATGTCGATATGACCAGCCATCTAAGAGAAATATTTATAACAAGATTTTCAATATGGCCATTGTGGCATCCATATTAGAAGTAAGATTGGCACCATTTCATTTACGACCAACTAGACATCATGAGAAGTCTTTCAGTGAAAATCCATTGCTGATATGACAATTCATTCAGGAGAAGTAGTGATAACAAGATTTTCAAGATGGTCACTGTGGCAGGCATATTGAATGTCTGCATGACACTCTTTTCATTTAGGACCAACTAGACATATGAAGTTTTTTAGTAAAAACCCCATGCTAATACAACCATCCATTCAGGAGGAGCAGTGATAACAATATTTTCAAGATGGCCACTGTGGTGGCCATATTGAACATCAGATCAGCACTATTTTCATTTTGGACCAACTAAACATCATAAGAAGTCTTCTGGTGAAAACCCCATGTTGATATGACTATCCAATCAAGAGGAGTAGCGATAACAAGATTTTCAAGATGGTCACTGTGGCAGCTGTATTGGACATCAGATCAGCACCATTTTCATTTACGGCCAACTAGACATCATATTAAGAAGTCTTCTTGTGAAAACCTCATGTCAATATTACTTTTCGTTCAGGAAAAGTAATGATAACAAGATTTTCAAGATGGCCACTGTGGTGGCCATATCGGCCATCGGATTGATACCATTTTCATTTAGGACCAACTAGACCTCATAAGAAGTCTTCTGGTGAAAACCCCATGTAATATATATTTTTCCATTGACAGGAGTAGTGATAACAAGATTTTCAAGATGGCCACTGGTGGCCATATTGAAGATCAGATCAGCACCATTTTCATTTCGGACCAACTAGACATAATAAGAAGTTTTTAGTGAAAACCCTGTGTTGACATCTATTTAGGAGGAGTAGCGATAACAAAATTTTCAAGATGGCCACTGTGGCAGCCATATTGGATGTCCGAACAGCACCATTTTCATTTAGGACCAACAAGACCATGGGATGAATGTGTCTGTAAAGTTTCATGGCAATCCTCATAGTAGTTTAGGTGGAGTAGCGATAACAAACTTGTGCTAATGGACAGACGGCCAACAGACAGCAGACCATCCAATAAGTTCTTCTAGTTTATGACCAGTAGAGCTAAAATGACAATTTTTCAAACAAGTTTCACCAGCAATTATCCTAAAATAATCAGCTCTCTAGCATGTCTTACAAGCTAAATCTCCAACAACATCAGTAATATTTTGAGACTGGCAACAAAAATTTGTTTGGCATCCAAATCGGTAATTTCAGTAAACACAGTGTATTGACCATTTTTCACTGTGTAGAATCCTCCCAGTGACACCCCACTACACAGTAAAATCTCCAGGATTTACAACTGGCATCAGGCCAAAGCTACACTGTGCTGTTGGGTAAAAGACTTAATTGATTTATGACCCATGATGTTACCACCTACAGTAAGTCCTGTAGGGATATAAAAGTAATTCACAAACTAGCCAGGTAGAATCAACTCCTGAAGTGAAGTTGAGTGCAAGTTACAACCAGGTGAGAGAAGTACAGCTAGAGACAGGAGATTTCATATAGTTCGCTTAACAACACCCTCCACCAGCATGAGTTAAATATGGTCAATACACTGTGTCTACCTTTTGTTTTCTGAGGAAACAAGAAAATAAAATGTGGAGAAAACATGCAAAGTCAAGCAAACATCACACAATATTGCCAGCTTACATGGAGGTACAGCACTCAATTAGAAAAAGAGCATAAACACTGTTGAACAGGTAACTGTCATTTTTGTATGAGTAAAATGTCTTTTTATCCTTTATTTGCACTATGTCTGAGACAAGTTAATTAAAGTTAATGTTAAGTTTGTCCAAAAAAGCCTTAGAAGATGACAGCACAACAAAATACTGAATAGTTCAATTTCCTTTTAGCTCACCCCTCCCTATTCATTTCAATTGAGAGAGGGAGAGAGACAGAATGAGAGATCTTACATTTTCTCTGCCAGTCAGTAATCTGATGAGTTTAACCTGTGCCTTGGATTTAATCACCATTTCACAAAATCTCAGCAAATTATAGATCTGAAATAAAGAAATAGTAAAGATGAAGAAGAAAAAAAACTTCCAATGTTTGTAAGAAGCAATTTTACCAATAGGTGAACTTGTATAGTCACAACAATGCTGTATAAAAAAAATCTTGTTTAATTCCACTGTGAATAACTTAACACTGTTATGCCCCACAATGAATGTGGTAGGGGCATTGAGAGTTGAGCTGAAACAAATACCAAATTTTCTTATTCAAATATTCATTGAATGTATTTGGATACAATTTTAATATTCATCAATGTTGATAAAGCTATCAAATTAATCCTTTTTCACTGTCTTCTTTTGTATTTAATGACATCCCCCCTCCCAAGATGCATCAAAAACACTATGAACTCAGTCCTCTAAATCTAATTACTTGTAAATTACATTTTAGGGGTCTTGGGTATATTTGTTAGGGACTAAAAATCAAATGAATGTAGGTGTCACTTTCCCTGTTTATCTTCAAATTTAGTATGACCAAAAACATTCCTTTAGTGCCGAAGGACTATGGGTAAAAAAGGGCAGTAATTCTCAATTACTTCTCCATTTAAATGTGGGGACTCGCTATTTCAAATGTTTGGCCAATATAATTTAATTCAGATACGCTGATCAATATGTCAAGGCTTCATTGTTGGCTCTGGTTTGACAACTTCGTCCTGAACCATGATCTTTATCAACTTACCATATTACACGTTATCTTTTCAAGAGTGCCTGAATGGCAATGAATACAAGTGGCAATGTCAGCAATGTGACCATATAGAATTCTGATATTGTGTTTACCTTGCGAGATGGAATGTGAATATAAGGAGCTTTAGCAGGTTTGAAGTTGTTCCTTTGTTGATTAATTCTAGACTGCATAGTTTACATTTCACCTTGTGTGTTTATTTTACAAATGAATATTTGAGTACCAATTTATTATTCGAATATTAGCAAAAAACATTCTGATTTGAATGTTCAGTTATTTGTTTCATCTCTAATATTGTGTTACCCATGTCCATTCATCAGTCTATCCATTTTGCATGTAGGAAAGTTTTCATACATTGTTATGACCTGATGGAGCATTTTGTCCAATGAACACATGTCTATGCAGATATAAAAGTATGTCTGTACTTTTCATGAAATAATCATGGAATGATTTTTTTCACATAGATGAATATAGCTATTTTTTCTATATTTGTAAGGTTCAAGTGGTTCACAACTATTTTTGACATATCTGGTTAGTGGTGGTAATTATGACTTCAAAACCATGCACATGGTTTGATAAACTTTCCAACTTAGGTCTGACAAAAGAAGGGGTGGATGGTAAGTGGATCTTGTGTTTTGAATACAAACTGTTTCCAAGTAAACATCAGACAGCTTTCTCTACTGTCAGTTTTATGCAAGGTGACAATGTGTTAGATGCAATATTTCAATTAAAAACAATCTCTCTCATGTGAAACTTTCTGTATCCAAAAAAAGGAATTAAACCCTTAACTCTGTAATGTTACTCTGCCCAGTGCTGTGATATTCAACATTGTTACCTATTGTGTTAGGAAGTCACTGCAGTGGTAAGGATATAATTCCTGCTACAAAATGATCCTAAAAACAATAATACAGAAATGTGTAGACTGATTAAAGGGTTTAATTACATGCATATATAATCATATTGCTACCATAAAAGTAAATGTACTTATGATAAATGCACAATAGTCAAATATGATGACAAAGCCTTAGGAATCAAGCAGGTAGTACCTGAGGCGTTGATCTGACATAAGGGTCGTCAATGTAGATTTCTGTCAAGTTCTCATCCAGGAATCGTCCAAAGAGCTGCTCGTAGCTGTAACCTGTGGAGTTGTTCTCAATGTGAATCTGCTCATGGTAAATCTCGGCTGCTAAACAATGAAATGTCAGTATCATGGAGTGAATCATTCAATGAAATTGAAATTCACAAGCATACCAATGCAAGTATATCCCTATTGTAGCATGACACAAATATTACCTTTAGATTGATTCAGTTGACTAATGATTATAGTTTATCCCAAAAGTTCCCATTTTTAAAAAATCCATTTGAAGTCTAAGCTTCATTGATAATATGATTCTAAAAAGTATTACATCTTTATTAAATTAACGTGTACAAGACAAGATATGTAAATCTTTAATAATTAAGAGAAAAAAGAAACTTGTGATGTAAGTGTAATTTTCTAACAAATGAAATGGTCAAAACCAGAAACATAGTGATTTTAGAGAATGATATTTGCCTGCTTTGTTACACCATAGAGAATGATATTGCCTGCTTTGTTACATCATAGAGAATGATACTGCCTGCTTTGTTACATCATAGAGAATGATATTTGCCTGCTTTGTTACATCATAGAGAATGATATTGCCTGCTTTGTTACATCATAGAGAATGATATTGCCTGCTTTGTTACATCATAGAGAATGATATTGCCTGCTTTGTTACATCAAAGAGAATGATATTGCCTGCTTTGTTACATCATACATCTGGCTAACAACAGTATCTTAATATTTTATATATAGACAAAAGGTTATGATACAAATATAAAGTGGACTATTTTTTAGTGGTGGATAAATTTAGAAGTCTTAGATTGAGGTCATAAAATAAATCCCATCAAAATTTATCATCTGCTGAAATCAATCCGGCCAAAATTTTTATCCTTTCATAACATGAAACAGTCTCCAATTTTGTTCAATAAGAATGACTCAATGATTACCAATGAAAGTATCTGAAATGAAATGTTTTTCTCTTCTCATTGGCACATTTAACTCTGGTATGGTGCAGAAATAAAATACATGTTTTCCGTATCATGACCACTGAGTAGAATGATCAATCACTGTCAGAGTTCAAGGGAGACCACAAATTATCCGTTGTTATGGACAACATCATGTGATTCTCCTTGACTGGTGATTGGGAACTTGCAGTAGCTCATCAAGTTCACAACTGAAAAAAGACAGGGATTATTCTCAAGTTTAATCCAGAGTTTTAATCCCAGCTAATAGCTCAGATTAATACCATATTTTTGTAATATTTTAAATAATAGACAGGCATGTCAGTAAAATGACATAATCCCCTTGCATACCGTATTTTGGTGTGTATAATGCACACCAATGTATAACAAGCACCCCGATTTTCGACCCAGAATGAGTGGAAAAAACATAGTTCTGCCATATAACACGCGATATAATATATTTTAAAATCTTGACTATTTCGCTGCATTTTCATAGTACGACAACAGCCGGCCATTTTGGATAGTGAATGAAAAAAGTGGCAATATTGAAATTATATCTTTCTGATTTATGGTTGGCCCATAAAAGGGTCCTTTTAAGGTTCACCTAGTTGATAAAGTTCAGTCTATTGCATCAAATCCCTCAAATTCCTCTTCGTCATCATCACTCTCGAAAAGTCGCTGTATGTCCTCGTCTGTCATCATTTCTGGTGTTGCTGCATAACAGCTTTCATCTTTGTCTTTGTCCTCGCTCTCTGGGTGGTCTTCACACTTAGCATTGTCCTCCCACAAGATGTCATCCTCTGTGTCATCCATTTTATTAGAGATGCAGCACTTTTTGAAGGCATGGATGATGATGCTTGGATCTAGCTCGGCCCATGCATCCACTATCCACTGGCAGACGTCAGTTAGCTCGGGTTTCCTCATGTTTCCACACGGTGTAAATGTGTGTTGGTCACCAGCATACCACTCATTCCATTTCCTTCTCAGCATGGTTTTCATCAGCTTGTTGATGCTGACATCTAAGGGCTGGAGCATCGATGTCATACCACCAGGAATTATGCCCAGGGTGGTCAGGTAGTCCATCTTTAGCAGGTCCTTGACATGGTCTGACTTGTGGCATCGGAAGGCATCCAGAACTAATAAACTTTTTTTGGTGAAACCTCCTGGCCGTTTTCCCCATACATTTTTTATCCAGTCCTTCATTAATGTTTCATCCATCCATCCCTTGTCCTGACACCTGACAATAATCCCCTTTTGCCACACTGCACCCTTTGGAAGTGTCTTCCTCTTGAAAATAACATGGGTGGTGGGAGCTTTCCACCATCAGCGGTACAGGTGAGCATCACCGTAAAACGATTTTTCTCATTGCCAGTTGTGGTTATGCTGATGGTGTTGGCTCCTTTCATATGGACAGTGGTGCTGGATGGAAGATCAAATGTCATGAGTGTCTGGTCAGCATTTCCTATCTGGCTCAACTCAAACTTGAGTCTTTTGCGCTGTTTAATGATGAATCTCTGGAATTCCAGCAGTTTGTCCTCATAATCTTCTGGCAGCTTCTGGGCTATATGTATGCGTTGCCGAACTGACAAGTTGTGCTGTCGTAAAAATGCATAGACCCAGCTCACAGACCCCTTGTAGTTGTCTATTTTCTTCTGTTTTCCAATCAGTGTTGCCTGAAAGCGAATCTCTGTCATGGATACTGAGATTCTGTGTCTTCTATCCATGACCCACTCAAGGACTCCACTCTCTATGTCTGGATACTTTGCACTTGTCCCTCTGTCTCTCTGTTTTGTTCTTGGCATTTTCTTCAGTCTTTCTTTCATTCTTCTCCACTCCCTTACAGAAGATTGTCACTGAGTCAATAAAGCACTGATCACCGTTAAAAACACCATGCTGAGTCAATTAAATATTGCTCACTCTATTGTAACAAAGAAGGATCAAATACTGTGGTTTAAGATGAGAAATAAAACAAAGAACCAAGCTTATTTTCTGAAGAAAAGTAAATAAATTGCAAATTTACTGAGACAAAGCATTGTAACTATGTTTAGCACATCAAAGCTTACTTGGCACCGATTACCGTGAAAAGACCACACTGAGTCAATGAAGCATTGATCACTGTATAGTTGCAAAGATTTATCAAATGCTATAATTTAAGATGAGAAATAAAACTAAGAACCAAGTTTATTTTCCAAAGAAAAAAAAAATGTTTTCCAACTTCATACATTAATTGATTATTTTATATTATGCTGTGTCAGTGTTACCATAACAGACTAACCGTTGTCATGCAAAAGATGTCCCTAAATGTGCCTCTGATGAGAACATTAACACTGCTTGAATTCTAAATATTACATTTCAATTCAAACATGAATAAATGAAGAAAAAATTAATTAGATCCACAGTTATTGAATATTGAACATTTACAGGTACGGTAATCATATATTTGTTGTGCTGATAACCTTGAAAAGACCACACTTAGTCAATGAAACACTGATCACTCTATAGTAAGAAATAAATATAAAATACTATTATTTAAGATGGGAAATAAAAACTAAGAACCAAGTTTATTTTCCAAAGAAAAAAATATTTTTTGACTTCATATATTAATTGATTATTTTGTTTTACGTGTCAGTGCTACCGTAACAAACAAACCGTAGCCGCAAAAAATATGTCCCCTAAAGGTGCCTCTGATGAAAACATTAACACTGCTTGAATTCTACATATTATATTTCAATTCAAAAAAGAATAAATGAAGAAAAAATGTATTAGATCCACAGTTATGGAATACTGAACATTTATGGAACAGGTTCAGTAATCCTCATACTGGTATTTGTTCTGCTGCAATGCGGCACTTTGCACAGGTTTTGAACAATTTACCAGTCGTTATGTACATGTATTTCCAGTTGAGGCATAGAACAAAACAGTACACAGTGATGTGAAATGAAATGAGTTTATTAACATAAGAAATCAAAGACAAGACTATCAAGGTTTGTAAGCATTATTTATTTCTTTAATAAGGCTAGTACTGGTAAACAATTTAGTTACAATGCAATGTGCAACAGATTTTATATTTCACAAGAAGTGAATGTGAAACATGTGGGTGGCTATAGTGCCTTCATCCTGTTGTCAGATCGACCTGGAAAAAATCTTTTTTTAAAAGTTCTTCTATAAAACGTGCACCCCCCAGACTAAAAATAAGAAAATTAGGTGAAAAAGTGTGCGTTATACACAGTTAAATTCGGTAGTATATTCTTCCTCATTTTATTCCCATCAATATGTCAATAAATCAAGTTGACCTGTACTCTAAAGTATGGTGTAGCTAAATGTTTAAGCATATGCTACAAGAATCATTTCTGCCAGGCTAGAAAGTCATACCATTTGTTACTGCTAAAATAAGTTTGCTTTGGTTTGGTATTCTACAGCACAGCAACACTCAGAAGGTTATATCGTACCAAGGCAAGTGGAGTAAAGTGCCTTGCTAAAGGGCACCATTGCTGCCAATCCAGGTTGATCCAATGGTGGGAATCAAAACGACACTCTTCTGGTCATGAGTCTAATGTCTTAACCACTGAGTCACCATGGCTCTACCACTACAATAAAAACCTAATTATCTGCAACAGCTAAAGTATAACTTGCAAAAATTAAAACCCCTCACTTTCAGACAAAAATGTCAAATTTCATGTCCATGAAAAAAAAACCCCTATATGGTAAATGTAGTAACTAAGATTAACAAGCATTATTGTAACTTCTACAAGCAGAATGTACCTTGTTACCTTTTTCTTCCTCCACCTGTTTCTTCAGTTGTTCTGCCCGGTCCATGTATTCCCGCATCTTTTTTCGACAAGCCTCTTTTTTCACTGGATCTTTCAGGTCTGAAACAGATGTATGAACAGTTAAAACTTGTTTATTCAGTGTTGCACCTTGAATTCCAGGGGGACACCAAATCCCTATGTCCTCCAAATCTGGAAGCACATACAATTTGAAAGGAATAAAGAAAAATATCAGAGAACACTCAAGGCACTAGTAGTAACAAAATCTAATTTGTTTTTGTGTTTTGCTTAACTTCACCATCTGCACTGCACCGCCATCTTTTCTTTGGACACTTACATTACTGTAATAAAAGTTTTACCAATGGCTCAAGTAACCCACAAGTACAATGACATGTCTAAATATCTGGTTTACTTAAAATGAGCTGCACTATGAAATTTTCAGTTAAGGATCTTTAGTCTTATCTACTAAGTTTTTCATATAATAATTTCCTTTGTCTCTCAGTTGAAACTTATAATTCATTGATTAAATGCTAAATTATGTATTTTTACAAGTTTCTTCCATCAGAAATTGATTCCCTTATGTCATTAATTCAAACTCAAAAATATGTTCACTACTGGCTGTCAGTGACTGCATTGAAACTCAGCAGACAACTTAAATGACCTGGAATATTTCAACTGCCAGATGAAAAATGTTTCTTTGATAATACTTACCCGATTATAATACCTTAGGAGAACTACTACTACCTCACAAATCCAGCCCTCCTAGGCTAAAACTTTTTAGATAGGAAGCTAAAAGTTATCTGCCCAAATAGGTGGCAGTTAGATAGAATGATCTCCCTTTGATACAGGATTTGGTACCAACTCCCGTGAATACTTCAGCTACTACTGGAGCAGAGTGCACACTCTCTATAGGAAGATGTACCTGTAGGGAGACTGGGAGGGTGTATGTGTACTATGATCAGGTAATTATTGTTGAAGAAACATATTTTACTAGAAAAAATTGGTTCTTTCTTCAAATACGTTACCTGATCATAATACCTTATGAGAATAGGTAAGAGGTGGAGGAAGTTACATCCCCTTACCCTGGAGAGGCCATCTCTGGTCCCCTAAGGTATGTGAGGCAGCTTCTTGATAGATAACCCAGCTGGAGAATATACTCCATATGCCGGGGAGCGGCTTCTTAAAGGGAAAAATTTCCATCCCACAAATTAAGCAAAGTTGTGAAGTCACGTCCTTAGGAGGTTGCTGAACAACCCAGGAAGGTAACCTGTTGTGTCACAGCGATAGGCCCCACCAGGTCTAGCTGAGCCTTTTGGGATGAAAGATCTATGATGTAACAGCTGGAGAAAGTGGACTCTGACCTCCATTCCACGGCTTGGATAATATCAACTAGGAAAAAGATTCGCTCGAATGCAATGCTTGTTGTGACTACCCTAACTTTACGAGCCAAGATGCGTAGCAATTTCATTTGATCTTGGGTTAATTACCAATATGCAGAGTGGATAACCCATTTTATCCAGGACGAAAGTACCTGTGCTGATATGTTGTCCTTTGCGTCTTTGAAAGATAAGAAGAGTCAGGATCTCCCTTGACACAGCTCGGTCCTTTTCAGGTACCACTTCAGAGCTCTCGCTGGGTCCTGTAGATGACCTTGAGATGAAGTGTCCAGAGTAGACAGGGGTTTCACCACAAAAGCCTGATTTCACATGAACGTGAGCCTGTTCTTGGCAATGAAAGCAGGGAACTGCAAGTCAACTGATAAAGCATGTATTTTGCTGATTCTGCCTGCTGTCGCTTGTGTGAGTAAGAAGCAGATGAACCAATGAAGCCTGTGAGAGCAGTTCAAACGGTGTCTTATTCAGCCAGGTTAGTACCCACGATAGATTCCACTTGGGGCACAGAGCCAACTCCTTAGACGCGTGAAATCAAAATTTTACAGAAGATCAGAGAGGTCTTTGTTTTGTTTGATATCCTCTCATCCATGATGATGTAGTGTCTCCGAGATCATGGAACGGTAGCCTTTTGTCGTGATTGGCGCTAACTGTTTCTTGTCAAAGAGATATAGTACGAAGTTAGTTATTTGAAGCATTGATGCATTCAATGGTGCAATGTGTTCCTGCTCACACCACTGTGTGAAAATTTGCCATTTCCCTTCTTACATTTTCAAAGTGGAGGGTCATCTTGCTCTAGTGATTCTCTCCACCACTTGTTGAGAGAACTATTTGTTCTTGAGGGCTTGTTTAATATGATCCAGATGTGCAAGTTCAACAGCTCTGGATTGGGATGAAATGTTTGTGAGTGGAGCAATCTGGATGAGGCAACACTCTGATTCTCTTGCTTTCTGTGTCACCCTCAGAATCAGAGGTGTTGGAGGGTAAGCTTATGCATCCAGACCATTCCAATCTATAAAAAGAGCATTGACTGCCAAGGCCTTCGGACCTGGGACTGATGAGACAAAAGGTTTGGAGTTTTGCATTCCACCTTGTCGCAAATAGATTCACCATTGGTTGATCCCAACAGGCACATATGCAAGTGAAAACTAAGGCATAAGAGACCATTCCATTTGTATTAGCTGATTCTTCTGGGACATAGTCTGTTAATACATTTATTTGGCCTGCAATATCACAAATTTGTCATGGATTTGTTGTTGAAGACACCACCTTAGAAAATCTCAAATAAGGATGCAAAGGTCTGTGGACTTGTTTTTTTCCCTTGTCTTCTGAGATAATTCACCACCGTGGAGTTGACACCAAAATGAAAACACCCTTCCCATGTAACTTCTCCTGCCACCAATGAAATGCTTTCAGTATGGCTTACATCTCGAGGATGTTGATGTGCAAAAGACGATCCTGAGTGGGCCACACTCCACTGTCCTCCTGGAATGATGGAAGGAGGTGTGCACCCCAGCCCTCTGTGTTCGCATCCATACAGACCATGATTTCAGGAGGTTGTACCTGCAAGGGAACACTGGATGTGAGCCAATTTAGGTTGTGCCATCTTCTGAGATGGAACCTCATATATGTTGAGATTTTTATAGGTTGCTCCAAGGGGCAAAGTCTCTGCCTCCAATGGGACACCAGAATCATTTGTAATGGTCTCATAAAAAGGCAACCTAGGATGATGAGGTCCACTGCCGCATTGAGCAAACCCAGTAAGCTAAGGAATTCTCAGGCCGAGAGACTGCCCCCATGTAAGCAATGAAGCCACTATTGTACTGATTTTCAATGCCTGTTCTTGAGGGAGACATACTCTGTGTACATGTGTTTTGAACTCCATACCAAGATGGACAAAATGTTGAGTTGGTATGAGGTCGGATTTGTACTTGTTGATAAGGAATTCAAGGTTGAGAAGGAGAGTAACAAGAAATATCATGTCTTGCTCCAATATATAACTCACCTGATGTTTTTGCAGAATGTTGTCCACGTAGTTTGATGTTACTGCCATGGAAGTGGTCCTGACATGGGCCTTTACTCTGTCCATCAGATGTTTGAACACCTGGGGGCTGATGTTGAGTCCCAACAGGAGTGCCCTGAACTGGTAAATGGTGTCTTTGTAAGCGAACCACAGGAACTTCCAGGAAGATTTGTGAATGGGGACGTGTAGATACGCATCTTGTAAGTCCACATTGATTGTGAAGTCTCCCTGCTGAATGGCATTTAAAACCCATCTTGGGGTTTCCACCTTGATCCATGGAACACAAATGAAATGATTGAGAGCACTTAATTCTATGACAGGTCAAAGAGTACTGTTGACCCTGGGACCAAGAACAATCTCAAATAAAACCCTGATGAATTTGCATTGCAAATGATTTCTACCACCTTTTTCTGGAGAAGGTTTCTTGCCATTGAGTGGTTGCTTTGAATGGGTTGTTGGGGACATTTGTAGCTGAAGTTACCTGGACAATGGAGCATCTGCGCTGAAGGTGATACTGAGTCCCTCTGAAACCACTTGCCGGGTCCATTGATTGCTGTGGCAAATACTTTCCCATTCGGCAGAGAAGAAATGGAACCTGCCACCCACTGGGAAATCTGACAAGGGCAGTATGAGAATGATGTCATTATTTGTTATAGGAAGGCTGGCATGGAAATGCGGGCGAAAATGATCACCTTCTCTCTGCCTCTTGTCCACTTTCATTCTTGAGAACTGTGGTCTTCTCTAGTTGTAGGGTCAGAAGGACTGCTTCCCTGTCCACTGTGTCCTAGGGGAGTATTTTTGATCCTTTTGTTGAGTTCCTTGAAAATCCCTCCTCTGTGGCTGATGCTGTGCTTGAGGGAAATTGTTCTCTTTGGTGGCTTGTTTTCAGATTTCCTCAACATGGCCATTGAAGAGAAGATTAGACAATAATGGCTGTGCTTGTAACTTGGCTTTATGATGATCTTTAAGAAAGGTGGAGGTGGAGAGCACTGCTTCTCTTTCCACCAGTTGTAAGTTAGTAGCTGCTGTTACTGCATTGGCCAGTGTGTGCTGGGCAGCTCTGTTTAAGATGCAGGCCGTTCTGGAAACAGACTCCCACATGTCCTGTGGGATTCGGGGTGGAAGATGATAAACTGTATTCAGCTTGTTGGAAGATAGCCATTGATACCAAATCCAACATAGAACCCACAGCCACAACATTCTGCACCAACTGCTGTGTATCACTGAAAGACTTCAAGTCCATGCGTACCGACTATGGTTTTGCCATCCCCAATGCTGCAATGTCTCGGTCGACTGCTGGGGGTGTCCATATGAAAAACTGGAGTGTGGGTCCTATAGAACCTCCTCCTAGAGTTTGAGGGAAGGCATTGCTGTGAGAAAAAGAGTTGACTGACACCTGGATCCTGTAATTGTTGATGTAAGCAGCCCAAAGGTCAGCAACTCTACCCGACTGTGGAAGTAATTTGAAGGCCGGTTCATCCTTCTTGATCAGTAAGTCAACAAATGCCAAAACTTTAGCCTAGGTTGTTGATGGAGCAGGAGGAGGAGGACAAAACTCTGGTGGGAACAAGTGGAAGACTTCCTATTGAACCCCGGAAGACAGAGTATTCTCTTGTCATTGTGAGATCTAACAAAGACGAGGGAGCTTGAGAGCAGGTTTCTTCGTCTCTGTGTGAATGTGGCAATGCTGATGTCTCCTGTGCTATCTGCGGTGTAGCTGGAGAAGAATGTCTAAGGGGGTGGCTCAACATGCTTGCGGAACGTCCTGATTGGGATACTGTTACTTCCAAACGGTCACTAAGTAAATGCTCCCTTTGAGTGGCAAAGGCTTGTGAACGAAGTAAATTGACATTACCTGTGTACTGAGGCACTAAACTGGACATTGGGTGAGTAGAGTGACATGTGGCACTTTGCGGGTTAGGCTGATTAATGAGAGTGCCTAATGACATGGGTTCGGCAAACTGGACAAAGGCCTTTCATCTGTTGGCTTACCATGTACGATCAACTGTGGTGGTGACCCGTTGGAATCTGAGCCATATGGCAGAGTCAGGTCATGACAGAACAGGACCATCTTAGTTAGCATGACATTGTCCATTTCGTTAAGCTGGGATGGGTACGGGATATTGGATCCACGTAGCTGGTCCATTCTTCTGAAGTGAGACAAACTGAGGTAGTCTGCTTTGTTCTTGATCTCACTCAATTACACATGATAAAGGAGATTGGTCATCGAACCTGTACAGTAATCGACTTTCTGGTTCTGCCTAGAAAGGTTTATCATGATGCGGTGATGAGGGAGGCGCCGGAGCTGTCACTGACCATGATGGCTTGGATCACTTCATGGTTGATGAACCTCATGGATTACAATACCCGTCGAAAAGTAAATCAATCACCGAAGTGAAATCTGCATGTATACTGATAGCATCTTCATCTCTCAAAGTGGCTTCTATGCCTTTCCCTTTAGTGCCCCCAGTTTTGCAGCCCAATGACTTTCGGTCCATGGTGCGCAGATCTGAATTGTATTCGTAGACAGAGCAAGCTACACATGTAAGATGGCTTTAAGGTAGAAAAACTTGCAGAATACTTGTAGGTGGATTGCAAGGCCTCTCTGTCTGTAGAGAGTGTGCTACTCGGCACAAGTGGAAGTAGTAACTGAAGTATTCACTGGATTTGGTGCCAATCGCTGTATCAAGGGGAGATCACTCTAAATGCCACCTATGTGGGCAGATAAGTTTTATCCTAGGAGGGCTGGATATGTCAGGTAGTAGAAGTTTTAAGGTATTATGATTGGGTAACATATTTGAAGAAGAAATGCGTTATTGCTAGTATCATCATAGATGTGGAGGTCTTAATGATATGTATTCATGTAATAGACATGCACCAACAACAAAAAAAATGTAGGCAGATTTAAATTTTTTCCCAAAAGCATGTAAACACATACGATGACAAAAAAGGACACATAGGGATCAAGATTTGGCAGACTGAAAAAACCCATGATCTGATGCACTGTTTGATGATGAATTCTTGTTTATTCACATTTAATGCACATTTTTATGCTGACAGCTGTACAAACTGATGGCATTCATGGAAAAATACAAAAGTATTTTCCTGAAATACATTTTCTTCTGTAGTTTTTTTCTCCTATGCCTGTTAATTTAATTTCCATTTTCCTCACTATACAATGCAAAACTGTTTCATTCCATTTATGCATTAGGCATCTTAAAATGTTTGACACCGTTGATAGATTTTAAAGTGAATAAATGAGAAAAAGTATTTTTTGCTGCGAGACTCAGACACTTCAAACTGAAATATTAGCATTTAAGTCACATGAAATATTTTTAATGAAATGCTTGGACAAAAAATTTGGACTCTTCAGTGTCATATAATATTGATAAAGCAGTGCTCTCGACAGAATATCTGGATTAGAAGCCCAGAACACAAGACTCCCCTGTCATTTTCGAAGAGTCTAAACTTTAATCTATAGAATTCCCAACTTTGCTAATGCCTTCTTATAAACTTGTTTTCATTTACTAATTATTAATTCATGATAGACAAAGAGACAGATATATAGATAGACAGATAGGATGACAGCAAGTGTTTGAACTTGGCAACCATACATGATCACTTACCAGATAAATAACTATATTTAGTATATTAGATCTATATTTATGAATTACCTACAAAAGGTGTTTTGTCAAATAAAACATTCTGTACTCTATTGAAATGTAAATTCCCATCTTTGACACTACAAAGTCGAAGTGTTAAACCAGTTGGAACTGGTCTCATCATGCCATAATTAAGTATTATAAGGTTAGCTCTCACTCTTGAGGGCATCCATCAGTAGCTGTAGACCCTCCTGGTAGCAGATAACGGCCTCTGCATACTTTTGTGACATGTCCAGCTCCACGGCTCTCTTCAACACAGTATTGGCTGAGGCCATCATTCCAGCTGACAGGTCCGTCATTTCACCTCATTGGCTACAACATGAGGAATTTAGTATTTGAAAATATCAAGGAATATACCATATACACTCGCGTATAAGCCAGGTCCAAATGCAAACAACATAGACCCGGATCTGCCATCGCATAATGTGCCAGCTGATCAGGGTCCAGTGTTCTCCCCAGGGCCTTTTACTGTAGTGGGCCCACTACGCTATCGTTTCAAAGCCCGATAACCCCCGATGCCTTATAACCTGCTGCTACACTATGCTCTTGTGCTGCTACGCTTTAATGTTTCCCCTATCCTTACAAAATTAATCTGTTAAACAAACATCCTGTCACCTAATTTAAAGCCCTATTACTCAAATGACTCATGTTCTTACCTCTTCTTGGATATTTTATTAAGATAATCCAGGATAATTATTCACTCACTTAATCATTATCTTTTGTACCTGGCTTGCGCGACTGCCGGTGCACTGCCTTTGGTGCAGGTTTTGCCTGCACAGACATAGTCATGTAATTGGCCAACGACGATGTAGTCTAGTGGTAGTGTGTTATATATATTCAGTCATTTTCACTACCAGCCAAAGCAGTTACACATATGACATTTAAAATTCTTGTGAACAATGAACACACCACCTTCCAAGAAACGTAAAATTACCCAGCCCAGCTAGCCCCATGTTGGCCTGGTTACGAAAATCAGAAATTGGCATCACCAATAGTGGAAGTGATTGTGATTCTGATAGCGGCAGCACGAGTTCCACAAAGAAAGAGATCAAGAAACAAAGGACGGAATTTAACAATGAATGGAAGACGTTATACCCTTGGGTGGAAATTGCTGAATCAGATAGCAAGTTTTCCATATTGCTAAATTTTGGCTCAAATATACTGGGGGTGGGGGTGGGTATTGTAATATATTTTGTTTTTGTTGATAGTAGTAACCAGTAGTTGTAGTTGCAATTGTTGTCATTCTTATTCAGTTGTGACGAGGAATGAAAGTTGCATTTTATTCATGAGTTGTTATTATGTTTACATAGTTCACTCTGAGCAAGAGAAATATAGTTTGGTCAGTAAACCTTAACTTAAGTGGGTCCTGCTCTATTAATTTCTCATTTCTCTTTTCTGTCATGAGTGGTTTACCCCATCCACCACAGATATGCCATCACATGAGTGGATTATAGTGGCTTGCAACTTGCACTGGCTCTGGTACCTACTATGCATGGACATTGCATGGATATGTGTGGATACATCATAGAAAACATTGAACCAATGACAACATTATTGTATTCATTGACGGGACAAAAATGAAGATCCCCAAGTTATCAACATCTTAATTTAGCTCTGTTTTTTAATTTTGCATTCTATAAACAGTTTAGTAACATAAATTGACACATATATGAAGCCTTGTACTGTAGTAGAAAACAGATCTTCAGAAAAGGGCCCAGATGTTATAATAATACATCTGAAGAACAGAAGACCCCAGGCCTGTGAAATTTTATGACTAGAGTATGAAAATATCAGAATATTTGATAATAAAAATTTTTAAAAAATGGAAATAACCTATATAGAGAAGCCATGGCCAGTAATGTCAGAAAATAATAAAAAGTGTCTGAAAACAATTTGTAGGTCTAGATTAACAGTACTTAGTCTATAACAAGATCAACTAGGATCAGATTATTATTTATTTGGTCTCAATTTGCTGCTGGTGGAGTCTTTATCATTGATGTACATACTGGCATCTGGTTTTAATCAGCAATCTGCCATGTACATACCTCTTACAGTGTTCCAAACAGATATTTCTTACAGTATTAGTGTTCCAAACAGATATTTCTTACAGTATTAGTGTTCCAGTCTTATATTTCTTACAGTATTAGTGTTCCAGCCTGATATTTCTTACAGTATTAGTGTTCCAAACAGATATTTCTTACAGTATTAGTGTTCCAAACAGATATTTCTTACAGTATTAGTGTTCCAAACAGATATTTCTTACAGTATTAGTGTTCCAAACATATATTTCTTACAGTATTAGTGTTCCAAACAGATATTTCTTACAGTATTAGTGTTCCAGCCTGATATTTCTTACAGTATTAGTGTTCCAAACAGATATTTCTTACAGTATTAGTGTTCCAGCCTGATATTTCTTACAGTATTAGTGTTCCAAACAGATATTTCTTACAGTATTAGTGTTCCAAACAGATATTTCTTACAGTATTAGTGTTCCAGCCTGATATTTCTTACAGTATTAGTGTTCCAAACAGATATTTCTTACAGTATTAGTGTTCCAAACAGATATTTCTTACAGTATTAGTGTTCCAGTCTGATATTTCTTACAGTATTAGTGTTCCAGCCTGATATTTCTTACAGTATTAGTGTTCCAGCCTGATATTTCTTACAGTATTAGTGTTCCAAACAGATATTTCTTACAGTATTAGTGTTCCAAACAGATATTTCTTACAGTATTAGTGTTCCAAACAGATATTTCTTACAGTATTAGTGTTCCAGCCTGATATTTCTTACAGTATTAGTGTTCCAGCCTGATATTTCTTACAGTATTAGTGTTCCAAACAGATATTTCTTACAGTATTAGTGTTCCAGCCTGATATTTCTTACAGTATTAGTGTTCCAAACAGATATTTCTTACAGTATTAGTGTTCCAGCCTGATATTTCTTACAGTATTAGTGTTCCAAACAGATATTTCTTACAGTATTAGTGTTCCAAACAGATATTTCTTACAGTATTAGTGTTCCAGCCTGATATTTCTTACAGTATTAGTGTTCCAAACAGATATTTCTTACAGTATTAGTGTTCCAGCCTGATATTTCTTACAGTATTAGTGTTCCAAACAGATATTTCTTACAGTATTAGTGTTCCAAACAGATATTTCTTACAGTATTAGTGTTCCAGCCTGATATTTCTTACAGTATTAGTGTTCCAAACAGATATTTCTTACAGTATTAGTGTTCCAAACAGATATTTCTTACAGTATTAGTGTTCCAGCCTGATATTTCTTACAGTATTAGTGTTCCAGCCTGATATTTCTTACAGTATTAGTGTTCCAGCCTGATATTTCTTACAGTATTAGTGTTCCAGCCAGGTATTTCTTACAGTATTAGTGTTCCAAACAGATATTTCTTACAGTATTAGTGTTCCAGTCTGATATTTCTTACAGTATTAGTGTTCCAGCCTGATATTTCTTACAGTATTAGTGTTCCAGCCTGATATTTCTTACAGTATTAGTGTTCCAAACAGATATTTCTTACAGTATTAGTGTTCCAAACAGATATTTCTTACAGTATTAGTGTTCCAAACAGATATTTCTTACAGTATTAGTGTTCCAAACAGATATTTCTTACAGTATTAGTGTTCCAGCCTGATATTTCTTACAGTATTAGTGTTCCAAACAGATATTTCTTACAGTATTAGTGTTCCAAACAGATATTTCTTACAGTATTAGTGTTCCAAACAAATATTTCTTACAGTATTAGTGTTCCAAACAGATATTTCTTACAGTATTAGTGTTCCAGCCTGATATTTCTTACAGTATTAGTGTTCCAAACAGATATTTCTTACAGTATTAGTGTTCCAAACAGATATTTCTTACAGTATTAGTGTTCCAGCCTGATATTTCTTACAGTATTAGTGTTCCAGCCAGATATTTCTTACAGTATTAGTGTTCCAGCCAGATATTTCTTACAGTATTAGTGTTCCAGCCAGATATTTCTTACAGTATTAGTGTTCCAGCCAGATATTTCTTACAGGAGGGGGGGGGGGGTAAGGGCACTTCTTTCCTTAAGGGCATTTGTTTGTGAGAAGAGGACTTTGTTGTGAGTCACAAGATTATATTGATATTTTATTATTTCAAAATAAAAATTATCATCATTGTTTTCTTCTCAAATTGTAACCTATCAAGTAGAATTTATAAGGATAAATGTAGACAAACAAATATGGACAGATTTTTAAAAAAAAAGAATCAAGATACAAATGAGCAAGTTTACAACTTAAACTGTGTATAGTGTAATGGATTGATTCCTTTCTACACATTAGCATTAAATTATGACATGTCAATAATATGCGTACGAGATAGATTCACATATGAAGACAAGTGGAGAAAAATTCTTCACCTTTCAAGGTGATACTGTAATGCCAATAAAGACTTCATGTTGTACCATTTAATAGCAAAAATATCACATGGCAGAGATTTTGATCATTTATAATTAAAGATACAGAAGCAATGAATGCCCTAGTGAGAAAAAAATACAAATAGACTAAACACTTCTAACCTCAAGTACTGTTTGTATATTGCAGCTGGAGCAGCTTCCTCTGAAGTAACAGAACTAGGCCAAATATACAAAGTGTCAACAAAATGACTGAGAGATCGTTCTTGTTTTAGACTGGCCATGGACTTTAAGTTGTGTGTGTACTGTAAACAACATTCACACCATGTACTTGTTACATTTTGATTTACACGTTACATGTATCACAAGTACATTAGTTTTCATTGTCATATTTATGTGTTTCCAAATTTAGGCATATCATTACTTGAAAATTTTGAACCATCTTAATTGGAATAGTGAATATTGGTTCATTATCTCTTCTTGGATTAAAATGACTAGCATAAGGATTAAAAGTCTGTGGACAGGCTGTAAATATTGTCATCTCAAACAAACTGGATATTTAATGAAGAGCTGTTGTTGGTCTAAAAGGACATTATGGAATGGTTGTACTTTGAAACTGTTATGGTTTTCCAACTGGGAAAGTCAACATTTTTCACTTGGTATGGTTAATGTACCAAAAGTGTTAACCCCTTGAACAACCTTAACAAAATGGTAAGGTTAAAAGTTGCATTTGTTTTTTTAAAATGCAAAATCTGGAATATTTAGGCTTTTATACTTATTATTTAATGTTGCTGACAAGTGAAGTAATCTTTGGGATTAGTGAACTTTAATCAGATGCTTCAAAGCAGGACCACTTGTGGTCAAGCCTTTGATCTTATAATTAAGGCTGGGTGATAACACAAATCTGCCACATTGGGTTAATCTGATTGGCATTCAATTAAGCAAGTGATTCAAGTTTGAAAAACAATTAAACAACCATTTTAACTAGCGAGACATATGGAAAATGACTGTATAATGTTTATAAAGATTCTGAGTTTGCAGTTCAAGAAGGAAAAGGGGCATACTGAAGGGACAGAGGGACTCATTGTGAGGGCAGGGTGCTCCTCTATTTCTTTCTACCTGGAACACCATCATATTTTTTTCTATCTGGAACACTGTCATAAATGCATCTGCACTCAAGACTATGACTTTAAACATAACACCTCAATCTAATTAAGCTCCTTTAGGTAGATATAGATCCTTACATTGAAAAAAATTGCTCATTAACCAGTGAGATGTGCATTTTCAAATTGTGTGCCATCACTGTTGGCGAATGGCAGGCCACTATAACCTGTATCGTAATTGTACGTTGTGTGGTACAGGTGGTATTCCCATGAGCAACCATGCCTCCACAAGTTGCACATGTAGGAATAGCTACAATATCTTAGCCTCAACTGACATTTGGATAGGCTGAGGCTATGAAATGATCCTATAGTTGTTAACAGCATACAAAAATTACAGTCCAAGGTACAGCAGTTTTTTGTCTTTTCTTACGAAAGACGAGAGTCTATATGACATGGAACTTTTTTCTGTCTGTGTGTTATGCTCATTCAATCAGATGACTGATTCAAAATGGTGGCCTATTCTTTAGGATATTATACTTCAATAGTTTAAAGAACACTCAGAGTAATTTTTGGTAAGATCTTACATTTGCTTTCAGCTGGAATTAACTAAGGAGTATGTAGTTATGTGGCTATGTAGTGCCTTAAGTAAGCAGACCAGTCTGTAATATTATGTACGAATTGTTACAAACATGAGCGAAAGTGTTTGAAAAAACACCTAAGGGTGAATCACATCTGGCTGCTCCATTGATTGGTATATGATCAAATTAGTACACCACTAATGAAAGAAGATAGAAGTACTAGTATTGACACTAATGCAGGAATCCAAAGAGAATACTAATCTTGTCCTGCACCACACAGTGTACAGTTTTGAAACACTAGTGGTCTAACATATTTGCCAAGAGTGATGGCATGCAATTTGAAAACATCTGGCTGATGAGAAATTTCTTCCTTTGCAAGGATCTACATCTACCAACGTTTCATGTTTGAAGTATTATGCATGCATAGGGTTTATTTGTACATTATCACAATACTGGCTATATGGTGCCAATCTGTAAGTTAAGTTCTATAAATGTAAAGAGAGATAGTCTCCAGTGGCAGATGCATCCTCATGTGTAAATGTGATGAGTCTTATCACTCATTAAAACCAGAAGCCATAATAATAATAATAATAATAATAATAATAATAAAATATTTATTTAGGTAGGATCAGTAAATAACACAAGTATTACATATAACAACCAAATTACACAGTACATCCATACATATATAATAAACAGCTGTAATACAAACATAAAAATAACTGATTCACCAAGGATGACCCATACAAGTATATTAAAACTTATTTCCACATAGGGTCCTGAAACTAATATATTGGCCAGTCTCCACATGCAACAATTAAAACCGAATAAATTAAGCCGGTGGATCTCAGGAGAGACTTGTTGGTCTAAGTAGATACAAGATGAATGGATGACCTGTATCCTGGACTCCCCTATTTTGACGCACTTAAGTACTTACTTTGACCTTTTCAGAAATATACTCCTTTCATTACTTTAGAAACATTAGTTATTTTAGCAAAGTATGCATAAAAAATGACAATGATATATTCCCTAATACTCTGCTTGGCATGCTTTCAACCAGATGACCCCTTATTGGAAAGTTTGGGTATTTTGTCACAGAAGTCTATTTCTTTTAGTGACACCACTGTACATATGCTCGGAGAAAAAAACTATATTGCAGAGGAACATCAATAGGACATAGAAAACTCAAGTTTATGGGAAAAATTACAGAAAGAAATTTAACTTAGCATTCCTAAAGCTTTTCTTACATTTATCATAAATTTGGTTTTGGTACAGATTTTGTCTAAAAAGAATCAAATTTGGAAAAATCATAATGGTATTATTATAAAATTGTATTCTTATAATTAAAAAATTATTACATTTAGCATGTGACTTTTTTCCAATACTTAATTGGCATTGTGAATATGCAGAACCTCAATCCTTGAATGTACTGTTTTCGGAACATCAAAACTGTTTTGTATCGTTCACAACTTATCTAGAATGCAAATAATCACAGACAGAAGACATTAAGTTACAGAAGAAGATTTTATTTTCATTTATTATCATTAGTGCCATTACCAAAAAAATCTTAAAAAAATAAATTGGTCAAAATAAGTTAAATATTAAGAATGGCTTAAAAGATTATTTAAAATTTACTGTTAAAGTAAAACTGCTTAATTATCAGATAGAAAATCCTAATACTTTAATTTAAATAAGCAAAAATGTAAAGGATACTAATTTACTTATACAATATATTGTAAAAGTATATGTTTCTTGTAAATTTCCACAAATTATAATAACAAAGAACCACCTCTTATGACAGATCCACATTAAACTGTATAACACTGTACACCATTCTAAACAGTGTTACTGATGCAGTTATCAGCTGTGAGCCATGTTGCTAACACCTGCTGAGTAGCAGACTGGATGTATATTATGGTGGTAAGTTGATTTTCCCCATGAGAATAGCTACATGTAGTAAGGATTTTTATGAGGACTTACTGATTGAAAAAAAGAGAATTAGTGAAATAGCGTTTTTTTATAGTACGTATCTTTGTTTCATTTCACAACTGATATCCTCAAACAGCCATATTTCATGACCTTAACGTGAATTTTAACGCGTTTGTTATAATATTGTGAGAATATATTCAAATAACCATAGAAAGTGTTCAACTGTATCTGCTTCATGTAACCATCATTAAAAAATGTTTGGCATTCATGTACATTAGTTCAGAATTACCGTTTTTCCGAGTGTAAGTTTACTTATTTCTGGAAGTGCGTCCATGGTTCGTGACACTGACTAAAAAGTCATGTGGCATATGACCGGTATGTGCCAGTTAGGTCAAGGTATAGATATTATTAGTTTATAGCATCTCCGTGTTTTTTAAATAAAAAAAAAATAAAAATGTAAAAATGAAAACTTTTTTTTCCATTCATTCTATATGCAGTTTGTGCACTTACATTACTGCTTGTTTGTTCTTTACCACATAAACACATGCATCCCTAGTGAGAGAGAGAAAGAGAGAGACAGACAGAGAGACATAAATTTAAAAATAGACACGGGTGAATGGATATACATTTTATTATAATAGATTCAATGTCTTTTGATGTAGAATATATGCTTATTATGAAATAATACTGAAACAAAAAAAGTCCATAGTGAATATACATTTTTGCAGTGTAAAATTTTCTTACGTTATATAAGAACCCCACATGATTAAAACCAGATATTTACATTGGCTTTGCCGTTATATAAATTCCCAAAGTGGGTTTTCCTGTTCAAGATATGTAAACAAAGCTGACATGTGATCAACGGACCTATCTTTAGCATATAATGTAAAATTCATGTCCATAATGTCAGACACAAATAAGGCATTAGTGAAAATATAGATTTTCATTCTGTTTTTAAATTACATCAAATTACCTGTTTAAATCTCATTTTGTCTGATTTTACTTATTAAATATCTGCTGTCACTCTTGAAGAACGCTGGTGACCCAGTTGATGACGTCATTATCTCCAAACAAGCGCGTTAGGTCGCGAGAAACATGGCGCACGATTGAAGGATTATCACGAATTTATGATGTTAGACAATAATGACATTATTATCAAAATTAAATTCTGTCTATGTGACTCGGTGTTGATCAGTGTAAACAAATGTCGTGGTTGTGACGTCACTGAGAGATGCGTTCTCTCGAGAACTGGCAGTTTATGACACTGCGTCAAAATAGGAGAGTGTCAAAATAGGGTGTGGGACGATAACATCATCGAAAACACATGATACATACTTTATTAAGAAATACCAATACATAGATTATAGACTATAAAATACCTCTTATATTACATTTCCGCTTCAAAGAATAGAGTTCGTTTTCCTAATGTGTAAAATCTTTTGTTTATATAAAAAAAAAGTAAATCTGTCAATGTGGAGTAGGCTAAATCGTATGTCCGATGATTGATAGATTTCAAACAGGAAATAGAATCTGCACTTAAACTGGTTCCCTACTAGTATATTCTTTCATATGTGAGAAATGGTTTTGTGCCAGTCTTTCGTTGCTAGTGGCAACAAGGAAGCGGAAAGCCACAGGTCAAGATGTCCGGATTGCCAAGAGAGGTTTTAAAGTGGCTTCAAAGCCTGGATTTAACGTGGCAAATCAAAACACCAAAATGGTTTGTGCAAGATATAAGAATCGTTATGAGGACCGTGTCACAAAATAGTTTTATTTTTAAAAATCTAGAATCAAGCCCATTTTTTAAGTTTAACTTGCCAACTTCAAGTACTTCAACACGGTAAACTTGTTCATGTAGCATTATAAGTTCGTATTATATATATATATATATATATATATATATATATATATATATATATATATATATATATATATATATATAAAGTTACGTCAGTGTGGTCATGTAGGCGCCTTTCTTGATCTTAAATAAAATATGAATTGTTCTAAAATGTAATACTAATGTAGTTTTACCAAGTCTGTTCATTCCTGATTTTGTGATCAGCACCTTAGTTGTCATCACAAAACTGCCAGACAAAACATTATTGATTGCTATGAGCTTTTGCAGTGGCACCAAACCGTGTAAAGAAAAGTGGATGTCAGGTCTAATCATTACCAGTGCAGGAGGTAGTAAAAAAAAATTTCAATACATAGCACTTTCATGTGATGTCATAGTATGTGACATTCAGTCGGGTTACACTGGATCACACCTCTTGGTTGGCCTGATCTAAAAATGTCCACATATTTGAACACCAATTTTGTTGGATGTATTTTTGGGGGTGGTTATATAATGATCTTGCAAGGAACATTGATTGAAAAGCAATGAAAAAAAAAGAAAAATCACTACTTAAAGGCATGTGTAATGAAATTCTCAAAAAGGACATATATAGCTGAAATAGTTATTTTTGCGTGCCTACATGACCTGTATGACTTCTGCTTTAAAACTGTCATTTTTTGTGCTAATTATGTATGTACATGTATGTAAGCTATTTTTTGAGTAATAAACACAACATACCTGAATAACATCAGCCATTCAATCTATTCTCAAATTAATGACTTGGAACAGCTGGGCTTGGTAGGACTACACCATGTTTTTTATAGTCTATGAGAAAAACCATGATGACAGAATCCATCCTTATTGTACTGTAAGGTGTGTTCCAGTTGCATCACACATGCTATGACATGTTGTTCATCTTGCCATCTACAGGGACAACCCTGCAACTCTCTGAACTGGCTGCCATTTTTGTGCCAGAATCCATGAAAAATCTTTGTACATATGTACACCCTAATCATTTGACAGAAGGGATTTATTTTAATTATAGGTATGATCTCATGGTAGTCATTTTATTGGAAAATACTCAAATTTAAGGTCTGTACAATTTGTTTCCAAACTGGAATTATGGTGTTTGATAAAAATTGAAAAATTATAGTACTAACTCATCTTGTGCATACTTCACTTTCTTCAGGGACTTGACCAATGGATACCTAATAGCTGAGATCTTCTCCTGGTATTTTCCACAAGATATCCAGATGCACTCATACAATAATGGAACATCTTTGGACTCCAAGCTTAGAAACTGGGCACTTCTGAAGAATGTGAGTTTATAGTCTAAAGGATGGTTGCCACCTGACAATGGCACAGATTCAAATATAGACAGATCAGAGTTAAGTATTTATGCCCCCACTGTGATAGCAGAAGGAGGCATATTACTTTGCTGCTGTTAATCTTAAGTCCATACATCTGTCCTGAAACCATTTAAGCATAATAGTACAATAATCATTGGACATTGTCAGTCATGACATTTTATAAACTTTATCATGATCATGAATACAGCACAGCTCACGCAATTTTTTGATTCCCCACACTTTGTGGTGGGAGACTTACCACCTCCATTTTCACTCTGCGGTGGAGGGATAAATACCCACAAATCATCACCGCGCCTTAGCAGGCATGCCGATGGCAACTCCACTGTGGAGGAGCTGGTTGACATTACTGATTGACATTCAAACAGTAAATGAATGAAGAACACCCATGGAAAGACTGAGATGTCAAGAGTGATTTACAATTGGGCACCATTTGAAGAATCAGTCATCTCTATTTAGATTATATATTTGGACAATAAAAAAATAATTTCAAAAGTCTTGTATATTCAGTACATGTATATTTAGAAAAGGTTAATTGACTTCTTTTGCAATAATTTTATGCTTTTACTTTATTCAAAGAAATCTGAACAAACTTATACACTGACTTGACAAGAGGCACACCTTCTTGAGCTTCTCTTGAACAGCATAAATTTATCCTATTGTTACAAAGGAAAAGTAATCCTCTGAGATATGGACAATTAAATTCAAAATGACAGCCGCTTCTGTTTAAAAAAACAAACAAATAAATAGAAAACACAGAATTTACACTAAAATGCAAACCACGTGCTTAGTCCTTAAGTAGTGATGGCACAGTCATGAGGCTCAATATACACAACTTTGAACTAGTTCAATTCTGACTGCATGTGTGCTGTCTTCTTTATACTACAAATCAGAGCAAGGCTATTGTTTTCAAGCATTCACCCCACCCCCACCCCAGAAAGTTAAATGGTCTCTCTCTAATAAAAACTTTACTTCACTGGCTGTTCTACAGTAATCAAGGCAGTGACCATTGTCAACACTGTTATGAAATATTGACAAGGGTTAGAATCAAAAGATGATGTCAATCTCAGCTTGAGAAAGGTGTGTTTCTACCATTTGAAGCCATCTGAATTGGCACTTTGTACTTAACAGCCCCAATTATGATCCCACAATTAACAATGGAAGTTTGATAATTGTTGGGAGGAAAACAAGAAAATTTGAATCTTCCCTGGTTCATTAATGGACTACCATGATAAACTTATGGAATAAAACACAGTCGAATAAAAGACACTGAATACAAGAAGAACACTGACAAACCTAATACAACTATTCTTCTTTTATTTATGTTAGAGTGCCACTTGTTTTACCACTGTCAAAACAATCGGGCAGATGTCGCATCATGAAAATTTCCAAGAAAACAAAGTTAACAAACAGATAGCCCTAATTTGCCACCTGTGCAGCACATATTTTAATGGTTAATAGTGCTTGTACTTTTTACCTCAGTGATATGTCACACACATTGACATCAGTTCCTAAAAATAACCAGGAACTTGATTTTGGACAAGGGGCATGAACATAATGGCAGGCAGAGACCTTTTCTATGTTATTGTTCTTACTGTAAATGCTGTACCAGGTGCTAGATTTGTTCATCCAATTACAGATGAGCATTCCAATATTCAGTTACAGTGATGGTTAGAATGTTGAGGCCTATCCAAGACTGAAAACAGAAGCATACTGCAAGAAAGGTGGGCTGAGGCTATATGCACAACTGTTGGATATATAGCCATTTTGAGGTACCTGACTTTTTTGTATATTGTCATTTCAAGGTGCCCAACTGTCAGGTAAATAATGCTCCAAAATGACTATATATACGACAGAAGTTATATACTACAGAAGTGCTACCTTGAATTTCTAGGGATGTTCTACAAAGATATATCCAACAAATGATTTATCAACATTAAATTGGCATAATACACACGCTAAATGTGTAAAATTAGTGTGAAATATATGACTTGTGACATTACCTATTAGGTGATGCATGATTATTACACAGCTGTACATATCACACAACACATTTTGTTTTTGTTTAGGTGGGACTGAATTGATTATGGGTTGAATATTATATTAACCAATCTTTCCTTAAACCATTCAGTTCTGCAATCAACCTAAGCATACAGAGTTACATCTTGGAATGTGTTATTTTTTCATTGAGCCAGTAATTGTTCTGTTTATTAGTAATCACATTCCAGAGGAAATGAAAATGATAATTGTCTAAAGTTATCATCCTGTTATTGGTAGCAAGTTTAGGATGGTAGGGCAATATATTGCAAGTTTCATGTGAAAGTATTCAACAAATTTCGAGATTTTTTTGTTGTTGGCTTTAAATGGAAGTTGAGCAAGGTGTTTAACCATTATTTTGAGTCATAATAGTGCTAATATGAATATTATTATTATTATAGTTAAGAATTTTTGTCATAATATTGCATGGGTATGTAAGTAATACAAGTTATTATTATACATGTTGCTGTCTGTTTTCATTATTATTATTCTTCTTTTCTTCTTCTTCTTCTTAAAATTATTATTACTATTGACCATGTCCAAGACTGTATCAAGGCAGTGAGAGACAATAATATCACAGGTGATGTAGGCAGCTGTAAATGGTATGAGAAAAAGTTACAAGAATCTACGCATCACTGGATACTTTGTCCAAAAAACAATGTGGTGGAATAGAAAGCAGCCGGAGGGAATGACATCATGGTCTATTTTTAGCACAAGGTTGATTTGAGTACAAACACCATTAACATTGTATAATACAGTAATTCTCTGCATTAAATTTTGTGTGCATTTATTTCAGATGATTGAAATGAAAAATCTTAGAAAGAAACACAAGAAACAGAAGTTTTTATTTTATCTCTCTACTTGGCTGGGGGGAAAAGATTTTAAATCTATATCACTTTCCATGTATAAAGTTGTATGGTTTGGTTTCAACAGTATTTATTGCAAACATCATCACAGAAAGTACATAAAATAACATGTCAAGAGAAACAGAGGATTGAGCAAAAAGATTCAAGTTTTTGTTTGTTTCTATACAATATTTATTCAAGAAAATATCTTCACATATAATTAATAACAATGCAATATCTGGGGATTCAGTAGAAAGCTGGAAGTTTATTAAAAACTGTATCTCAATGGCAATCAGCTCATAACCAAATATAAATATATACATGATTAATTCGAGTACATGTAATTATTGCAGAGATCATATAATAGAGAAAAGATAGAATAGATAGGTGTGGTTGTGATCCCTGTATTAATTTGAAAAACATTTTCATGATTTTATGAAGGTTTGCACTGTCATAAATATATGCATATTAATTTCATCCAAGTACACAGACTTGCCAAATAATAATGTTTTAATTGTAAGTCAAAATGGTAAAGTGAAAAGAACATGATGTCTTAGAGCTGTATATTGTTGACATTCTAATAGAAAGGGTACAGCTGTTTCAATATGTTCGGATGTACAGTACGTACTGTTGGAAACATAATTGAGGAATAAGTCATTATTTAAATTAGTACATTTGGTTCCCAGGGGAGTATGCTGGGCTTGGTTTACTATTAGATGGGTTACGTATAATTTCTGTTGGTAATGTGTTCCACTGTTGAATTGTAAAAGGCAGTAATTACTTTTGATATAAGGTAGTTCTACAGAGAGGGAGCTGAATGATCGAGTACTGTAGGTCTAATTGTTAATAACAAAAGGTCGAATTACATCTTTGTAAGTAGTTCGGAGCAAGACCATTGTCCATTTTAAACAACTAATCATATTTTGAGCTCTCTGTCCTCATTAACAAATAATCTTTACTTAGGTGATCTGACTGATGCAAGGAATGGGAGACAATAAGAGATAAATGCAAAACTTTGATTCTAGATGTTTTGTTTAGTGCAGAATTTCTTTCTATCACTGATTTTTCTTTTACGAGAATCAAACAATGGAATAGCCTGTGGGTTATACAGTATGATTCAACAAAATGCTCATTCAGTCAAATAAAAACTGTTCACTTAACTCTGAGTACATTGTTTATTGTCAACATAATGGCAAAGAAAACAAACCTGCAGAAGAGCTCTGCCAGCTGTTGTGCTTTTATGTTATCAGTTCACACATGAAATTAACTTGTCAATGGCAAAGAAAACAAACCATGTTGATGGCTTCTGTTGTGCTAGATTATTAGTTTGTATATGAGCATCTATCTTCAAAAAGTGTATGTGTGAAATCTACATGTATTGAGGATGACTTTTTGCGATCATTTGTAAAAAAAACAAACAAATGCTACTTTGATAACTAATACAAAATAGTACAGTTTAAATTAAAGTAAAGATATGAAATCTTAATGCCATCCCTCACTCTCTCCGACACATATATCTGAGACTAACATACATGTATGTAGTGCCCCTGCCCATGCACACAAATCTGTTATTAAGTGCATGAATGCATCTTTTTTTCTTTACAACATGTAGAAATTTAGAAATTTAGTATGAGAATGAACTTAACTTTGTCATCGTCTTTATATTTCTGGAACAGTACATGGTTATTAGCTTTTAGCAATAATTTCTGAGTTTGCATGTTCATGCAGCAACTGCCAGAACTGTGCTTTCTCAAGTTTTAATTACCCCTCTATAACCCTGTGATTGGCTGTCAAAAGAAATCTTGTATTATGTTAATGAGAACTCAAGGGGATTACCATCTTAACTTGTGTGATTTTGTTTCACATCAGTCAGGAATGAATGCGATTTTGTTATTAATTTGTTCAACATTTATTGTTATTTTCACTGCAGGGGGAACAATATCACTGACTTTGATATGATCATTACAAAAGTATATTGCCCGAACTGCAACAGAAATAAAGACATGAATCCATCTAAAGATTCAGATAACATAGTATTTGAAAAAGAATAATTAGATTCAATGCACAAAATGTAATATTAATACAGTTTGCAAGACATTGTCATTATGTTAATATTATCTAAAATTTGATTTGGCATTATGTATTGTACATTATCTTCATTAGAACTAGCAATTGTTTATAATTAACTGAATGATCATGTTTTTTCAGTATAAAAAAGTAAGCAAATTGCTTCCAAAAGAGATAATGATGATGATAAATCGGTGCCTCTCCCTCTCTCTCTCTCTCTCTCTCTCTCTCTTTAACATCTTTAGAGTATGTTTGCAGGGGTCATAAACAGTAAACCACGCCCATTTTATCGAGACCACATCCACTCTAGGGCGGTTCTCCACGAGATGCCACAGCAACTCCATCAGGACATGTAGAGAGATGTTGGAGTTTTTTTTCTTCTAAATCCTCTCCACTCTCTCCACCCCCACCGGAAAGCATGGGGAATAAAAAAAATCGCATGAGCTGTACTGTATGTAGTGGGAATAGCCCAGTTATCAGTAATCATACAATTTTATTACTCAGCATAAACTTGACTCAGTTCAATTCTTTTACTTGTTTCACTTGCATTCATGTTTATAACTTTGCTTATAAAGTCTAAATTTAGAAACTGCTTCCTGGACTTGTTTGATATTTGGTTCTGTGTCCTCCATATTGGAAGTTTATATTTCCTTTCAATTCGTAATTCCCTCATGTTTTGTAAACCATTTCTGATTGGCTTGTGCCAAGTACACTAATCTGGACAGGTATAAAAGCAGCACCCACAGTCAATTTGGTCAGCTTACTTGTTGAAGGCAAGTCTTTCTTTGCAGAGGAACCCCTAGAGCAGCTGTGTAGGGTGCAGATTATTTTCTTTCTTTCGGTAGTTTTAGGCCTTGACACACTAATGGGGGGGATTTGCTTTGATTTTCTTCCATAGGATTCTAGTATGGGAACAGTGTCAGTTATTTGGTTGGGTGGTTTTTAACCTTTTTTTCCTTAAGTATCATATTAACAGGTACATACACTTCAGGTTTGAGAAAATTTTCAGAGTAGGGAACTGGGTTTTGCTATATTTTCTTGGAACTTGTTTCAGTTTTTTTTTCCTAAGGTTATTTATAATCAGAGTTAGCTTTTTTTCACAGCTATAATGTTAAAATTTAGGGCATAAAATAGTATTCAGATATTTTGTAACAGCAGTTTGATACCCTCCAAATAAATAGTACACAAACTTTGTTGTCTCCATTTTACCCCATCATTTCAAACTGCCCATCTCTGTCTTTGTTACAAGTAAATGACCTAATTACACTTTCCAGCCATTACAGCAATTTTCCAATTTTCTTTTACATTTTTGAACGTTTTGGACTTTAACAAAAACCTTTTAAGCTCATTGTAGCAAAAACTACATGAGATAGACAAATGAAATTTTATATGCGTGCTTGTATGCATAAATTGATCATATGATTAGATTTTTATGCCATTATAGCAATTGTAAAAATTGGCAGAACTGAGGTAACCATGCCTGCATATTAGCATAGCATTAATTCTGTAAAACTGGTATTTTTCTTTTTGGAACATTCATTACTTTATTAGAGAGATTTTTTTGTTGATAGTGAAAATTTCATGTGGTTTGGATGAAAAATGAATTTCTACATGTTATGCAAACTTTTCAGCAACACTGATGTCCTCTTAGTCAGACATTAGCACAGCATGTGTCATTATGTAAAGGATTACATGTTGCCTGGAACAAAATGGGCTAACAGCCCATTGGAATTTCAAATAAACAACAATGGACTAAAAATTGTGTCATTTTGCAGGGTCTTTCATTATTACAATAAGTAATGGCATATTCATTTTGAAGCAATGTACAATATCACTACAACATGTTTTTTAATTCCCTACTATAATTTTCCTCATCAGTTTATCAAAAGACATTCACTTGATATACCAGAGGAACTTGTTGAAGGAACTATTCATTGCAAAGAGGGTGCAGGAGCTTTATTGGTAGAAAGAATGTATGAAATACTCACAAACAGACAGTAAGTATACATGATTCATACAAAATTGAGATACAGTCTACATGCATAATTATATTTCTGTATGCTATTTTCATGTCAGTGTAATTCTTAGTTTCATAGATTCTGGCATTCTTTTATCGTCCTAATTATTTTTTCTCAGATTGAAGAAATAATCCTACATTATAACAAATGGAAAAGAGAAAAACTATCTTAAGTTTGAACTACAATTAGAAGACAAATGGATGCCTTGCAGTTTTGATTCAGTTTTAAAATTTTGAACAAAAATTCATGATATATCTGTTAGGTCAGATCTGCAAACTTGCAATATGTATACCTGAATTATGTAAAAATTAATGTCAGATTCCTACCAAATCTCTGTTTCAATTAGTGACATTACGTGTTTTGCATGTCTTTATAAAATTATGTCTGAATTCCAACATGACCAATGGTCAGTGTTAAAACTACTCTATAGGACATATATTTGAGACCATTTGGGTCAAATTTAAGTATATTATGGCAGAAAATACCAGCTAAACTTTCAGATGTGCATGGTAGCACCAAAATGTATCCCATCTAGTATGTTTATTGAGAAAACTGCTAAAATTTGACACTGCAGAGTGATCACTTATATAAAGATCTAATAGTATGCAGTATGCAAAAAAACTGCATTACTATTACATTACTACAAATATCACTTAATGCATGTAATGTAGCTAATAAAATAATTAATAATTATGACAGGAAATTATGAATGTGTGAGAGAAAGAGATTGCAGTGGTCTTACTTTAACTACATGTACTTGGTAACAAATCTAACTGATTCTTCAGTGAACTTCAATCTGTGTCTTTGAAAATATATTCATTATCCTTTGAAGATGGTTCAGTCTTCCTGATTAGTAATGTATCAGCTAATATGGGAAGGCACAGTTGGATAGATCAGAAAAGTCTTGCTCTGGCTAGATTATGTCAAGGATACTCCAATACAAAATGTGTTGTACATTGAATTTTCAAAATCATTTCCACAAGAACAATTTTGATTACTAGATTGATTAACTCAATAAAGATCATAGTTTAAAGAACAAAATTGATACCTTCATTTTGTTAAGAGAATATTTACAAGTTTTTTTTTTAGCACTTGCACCATAATGCATTGATGAGCTATTAACCTTAGGTCTAACATCTATTGTCATTAGATACTCCAGTGGATTAAAGTGGTTTTTGGTGGAGGAGGGTGGAACATAAATCAATTGCCATCATGGTCACATGATTTATTAAGCTGCTGATTCAGCATCGAAAGGCTTCCATGAAAATTAAAAATCGGAACATTGTGACATACTTTTGTGCAGCAAGGTTTCAGTGCTTAGGTCATGCCTTAGTTCATAGTCTTATTTTGGGCAGAGTAGAAAATAACTTATAATACAAACAGACAAGTCAATATTATACTTGTGAAATTGGTGAGCATTCAGAGATTTAAGAAGTTTCATTCTCTACCAATTGTATTATTATATAATAACGTCTACCAATTGTATCATTATATAATAACGTTGAAATAACATGTTTTTTATTTAAAGATTATATGGACCCTTGGAGAGGTGAATAGAAAACACTCATATTTTAACAGTTTTGCTTGTATAGTGTATTGTCCGCAATTTTTCATGCACTTTTTATTTATTATATTTCAGATTGTACAAATACTTATATGCATAAATATTAATTACATAATTTATGTTTAATTAATTACCTAAATATTAATTATGTGATATTAATTACATATTTTTCAGCTGATTTTAAATTACTGTCACAGAACCTTAATTTTTTCATAAGAAAAATGTATATCTATGGAAAAGTAAAATTTTAAAATAAATATGATTTTTATAAATTTAAAGTGTGTATATATGAAAAAATTGCACACAGTACAAAGAGCACCTTATTGAAGTTCTTTACGTTTTTCTTAGTTACTATCACTAGCTTACTGTACAAAGTTATATGGTATATTAGTAGGTTCATGAACCAAGTAAAATACATATATGATTCCAGTAGACTGGCAGACTAATTGTTTTAAAGCTGCATTTGATCATTGCATAATTATACATGGACTGGAGCTTTGAGACTTTAACGCCCAAATGTAGTTTTCATATGTGAGCATCTGGTTCAGTAGATTTTTGTGCATTCAGTAAGCTGGACATGTTAACAACATGAAATTGTTGCAAATTAATAATGGATGATATCAAGTTATGTTGTATTTTATGTTGTTTAAAATTATTGCAGATTTGTCAGAAGCTTTTTGTTAGTTCATGAAAAATTAGCGTTAGGAAAAAGTTTTGATGAATTACATTAAACAAATTTATATTGCTATAACTTGACTATTATGCAAAATTTTCTTGAAAACTTTAAGTACATAAACTTTTATACAGCTATTTATTACCAAAAAAAAATTTGATAGCAATTAATTTAGGTGGAGAATTATAATAGGAAATTGATAAATTAAGGTGAAACCTATACCTTTCATACCTAGGATGAACTTAATTATTTGAAAGGAATAATTATATTTTCCTATTACAGTTCAAAATTTTGGGAATTTCACAAACTTTAAATTTTTTAATATTTGAACATTTGAATATTTTTATCCAATTTAGTGAGTAGTTTGAAAGAAAATTATAAACATTTCAGTGTGTATAATAGGTCTCAAATGTGAACTTCACAATATTATTCCACTATCATGCATAAACAACATTCCCATGTGCTATCTTTTTATCATTATCTGTCATTATCTCATTATTTTTTTAAAAACATAATTTGTTTCAAGAGTTTGAATTTTTATATATATATATTTTTTTTACCTTTGCTGTTTGCTTTGAAAATCACAGAAAATGAGGTACAATGTTCATAAAGCATTAATATTTGTCCTAATTCAATGTGTTTTTACATGTAATGATATATTCAGATCATTTTCATAATACTCTGATTCTCTTAAGAAATATGTAACATTGAAATATATTTTGTGTCATAACTGTTTGAATATTTATGCCTTACTATACCTTTTTTTGTGTAAATGTTACATGCTTATCAAGACAATGGAAGAAGTTTCTAATGGAATATAAATAAGAAAATTCAAACAATAGCATCAATAGGAATTGATAAACAATTAAATAAGTTAAAAAGTCAATTTCTTTTTAAGTATTCAAATTTTTACAGGCAAAACCATATTAAGTTCTAAGTTTCACATTATATAAATCATTTAAAATAAAGTACCTGGTATGTATGGGAAGTATGTATGGAAGTATGTATGGGAAGTATGTATGGGAAGTATGTATGGAAGTATGTATGGAAGTATGTATGGGAAGTATGTATGGGAAGTATGTGTGGAAAGTATGTATGGAAGTATGTATGGAAAGTATGTATGGAAGTATGTATGGGAAGTATGTATGGAAGTATGTATGGAAAGTATGTATGGAAGTATGTATGGAAGTATGTATTGAAAGTATGTATGGAAGTATATATGGAAGTATGTATGGAAAGTATGTATGGAAGTATGTATGGAAAGTATGTATGGAAAATATGTATGGAAGTATGTATGGAAAGTATGTATGGGAAGTATGTATGGGAAGTATGTTTGGAAGTATGTATGGAAGTATGTATGGGAAGTATGTATGGAAGTATGTATGGGAAGTATGTATGGAAGTATGTATGGGAAGTATGTATGGAAGTATGTATGGAAAGTATGCATGGAAGTATGTATGGAAGTATCTATGGAAGTATGTATGGGAAGTATGTATGGAAGTATGTATGGAAGTATATATGGAAAGTATGTATGGAAGTATGTATGGAAGTATGTTTGGAAGTATGTATGGGAAGTATGTATGGAAAGTATGTATGGAAGTATGTATGGGAAGTATGTATGGAAAGTATGTATGGAAGTATGTATGGGAAGTATGTATGGGAAGTATGTATGGAAAATATGTATGGAAGTATTATGAGAAGTATGTATGGAAGTATGTATTGAAGTATGTATGGGAAGTATGTATGGAAGTATGTATGGGAAGTATGTATGGAAGTATGTATGGGAAGTATGTATGTAAGTATGTATGGAAAGTATGTATGGAAGTATCTATGGAAGTATCTATGGGAAGTATGTATGGGAAGTATGTATGAAAGTATGTATGGGAAGTATGTATGGAAGTATGTATGGGAAGTATGTATGGGAAATATTGTATGGAAGTATGTATGGAAAGTATGTATGGAAGTATGTATGGGAAGTATGTATGGAAGTATGTATGGGAAGTATGTATGGAAGTATGTATGGGCAGTATGTATGGAAGAAGTATGTATGGAAGTATGTATGGGAAGTATGTATGGAAGTATGTATGGAAAGTATGTATGGAAGTATTTATGGAAGTATGTATGGGAAGTATGTATGGAAGTATGTATGGAAGTATCTATGGAAGTATGTATGGGAAGTATGTATGGGAAGTATGTATGGAAGTATGTATGGGAAGTATGTATGGGAAATATTGTATGGAAAGTATGTATGGGAAGTATGTATGGAAACAATTTTACTGAGTATTACCATGGACCAGATCATCATTGCTTGCTTTATAGTTCTTTGAAGCTTACACACACACCCACCATTTGTTTAAAAAACAAATCAAAAGCTGTCAGTTGTGACAGTGCCTATGCATAATGAACTTGTGAAAGTGAATGTTCTCTTATTTTCACACCAAATATGTTTAAAAAGATTTCCTTTGTATTTCATTATCATAGAAATTTATTGAAAAAAGTCAAGAGTATATTTTGTTGAGATGAAAATATTATGAATTTAATGAAAGCTTTTATCAGCAAAAATTCTGTTTGCTTCTTGTCTTAATTTAATCTACAGTATCCACAAAGATACCCTTTTTGTATGCTATGAATTAACTATTTTTTGTGTGGTACCAGTTTCTGTGGATTTTGTGGTTGCTACAAGCCACATGTTCAAACACCCAATGAACAATCATTCTTCTATAGAAAGAATAGGATGATATTTCCCAATCCACAGATGAAAATATAATTTTTGGCAAAACCATGAAAACTGATTAATACCCATGAAAATAAAGAAATTCTTGGCCAATAAAAGTTAATTAAGCATCCCAGAAGCATCTAAAGTGTGGCTGGTCTTTTGGTACAGGAATTAATATAGGCTGGATTATGTGGTGAGCTAAAGTACTCAGTTTTGTATGTAAGTTTCACAGCTAAGATGAATCATGTAGCCACATGCTATTGGCATGAATCCAAATTACCAAGAGGATTATACTAGCAATGTTATTATAAGCCTAAAGTTGTATCACAATATCACCACTTTTTATGATAATTTTTGTGTGCAATAATTTCACAATGCTTATATTATTTCTCTACAAAACACACTTAACACATGTGCCTAGCCAAATTCCACAGCCATGGTTACAGCTTATGGAAAATTCCATTGTTATTTTTCTTCTCACTGACCATTACCTGTAGATTGTTGCTATTAATATCTGAAAATGTATCAATTAAAATGTAGTAATGCTGAGGACACAATTGATTATGGTAAACATGCTACTTTGTATCAGTGCTCTATATTTGAATTGGAAATGGATTAAATTTACATGGGTGGGTGGGTCTTAGATCTATATGATATTACCAATCTGTATATTTTGCATATATCATCATGCTATATCCAACAATGATAAAACACAATGGCGATATATGCTAGCATCACTTAATTATACAGGTTTCACTGTACCTGAATCTGGTTGAATAATTGATGATAGACGCATCACACAAATCTAGACTAGTTTACTACATTTATGAAAGAATTCATTCACAATACACTTGCTAATTCGAAGTCTGTAACTAACAGAGCTATGCATGAGTCAATGATACTTACCATCAGTGGGAATTATCAGTTTCAACACATTTACATGATACTTACCATCCATGACAATGATGAGTTTCAACACATTTACATGATACTTACCATCCATGACAATGATGAGTTTCAACACATTTACATGATACTTACCATCCATGACAATGATGAGTTTCAACACATTTACATGATACTTACCATTCATAACAATTATGAGTTTCAACACATTTAGTAGTTTTATCTTATAATAGTATTGGTAGTACATGTAGAATGGTGTTCTAAAAGCATGAAAAAGGTGTGGGAGTGGGAGTTTTTTAATAATTGAAATCAAAGTTAAGTATTATGTTAGATGCCTTATAAATGATAAACCTCCTGGTTAATTACAGGGTATAGTCATCATATGATATTCATAATTATTTAAAACATTGGAATTACATATTCATGTAAAATGACACTAATCTCCTAGAACTGGTGTGAGGCACAAATGATTCACAAACACAGATCAAGCTTCATTTCGTCCATGTATGCATGGTGTTCTTAAATAATACATTTGATAAAAGATGAATTTTTGTTTCCAGGTTAAGAAAAGTCCCTGGAGAATATGAAGTGGACTTTACAGACAAAGCATACCAAAGCAAACTTCCACTGCATGCTCGCAGCACAGCCACCCAGTCGGTAAAAAACAACCTCAAAATCACCGAAGTTATGGCAGATGAAAGTCTTATTCTCAATGCACAAAAGGTGGGTAGTAACAGAGATGTCAACCATTTTGGATTTTGTGGAATTATTACATATATTTAAATTATACTGACAAAATTGCAGACAATCATAATTTTGTGGGATAGAATTTTGTGTTTTTTTATGTGAATACAGGAACAAAGAAAAAGTATTTCTTAGCACTAATATGATAAAATGGTAAATAAAATACTGTTTCACAATGTGAAAAACAGAATGTACTGAGCAAGAAACTAGTCGATCAGACTCTAAATAGATGGAAAATGGCAGTTGAGATGAAGAGGATCGAAAATTACAGATAATTCATGAGGAAACTAATGTTTATGGTTATTGTTTTGGAAAAAAATGTTGAAGGAATTAAGGGTTCTGGAATTGGATGAATGGATGAATTATAATTACCTCCAAATTTAAGGTTTAATGATACTATATGCAAGTGTGAGATTGAAATAAACAACAATGTATAACAATTTAATAACACAACCCAGCAAAATATTTTAAAAGTGTATTCTTGAATTTGTGTTGGAATGTAATATTTACACATAATTAAAATAATAGGATATTACAATTTCTGTCCATATTTCAATCAGTTTCATTTTTTTGATCACACAGCTGCATTAATTTATACAATATGCTCCAAATCCAGCATTATAATGAAATGAAAATATAAGGATCCAAATCCAAAATCAAAGAGAAACACCATCATTAGGTTAATAAACACAGACAATTATATAAAGTCACAAAAGCTGAATATAAATTCACCATACAAACAAGTATATATTTATGATATAAATAAAAGTTAACTCATTATCCCCACATACCACATTAACGCATCATGAGGCAGTACCCTACTTCCATGCTCTGTAACATCAACATCATTTATGATACACAAAAGCAGGTAGTATTACAGAAAAGGAGAAAGATGTAGGTCTGCAATGATACCAAATAATATAGACTTTCTACTCATGTTAAAAAATACAGCAGAGAAAACATAATTTTTGAGACCCAATATTTTTTAGGACGAAAAATACCGGTTTTGGAACCAAAGTTTGTGTCCAGATTTTAGACTTTTTGGACTTAGATCTAAAGCAGACTTTTCCAAACTGAACATGGACAGATGAACCATTGCAAAAAGTAAGATCAGTTTGAGATTTGGAGTAGAAAGGGGCCAGGACTAAAATCATGGGTCCAATAAGCAAGAAAAAAAAGAAGTAAAATTTTCACCCTTCTGCACATGCACAGGCGAAATAGCCAATTTAAAACATCTTTTATACACCTAAGCTTCCAGCTAAATAAAAAGCTCTCAGAAACAGATATGTTTGGACGCAATCAGAAGTAACCCCAAAAAGGCATTTCCTACCCCCAATTCAGACGAAAATGAAAAGAATCTCCAGGGGACAATGAGTTAACACAGCTAACTTGGTATACATACTACAATAAATACATACATTTAATATAAAGTTAATACAGCTAACTCTGTATACATACTACAATAAATACAAACATTTAATATAAAGTTAATACAGCTAACTCTGTACACATACTACAATAAATACATACATTAAATATAAAATTAATACAGCTAACTCTGTATACATACTACAATAAATACATACATTTAATATAAAGTTAATACAGCTAACTCTGTATACATACTACAATAAATAGATTTAATACAAAATTAATACAGCTAACTCTGTATACATACTACAATAAATACATACATTTAATATAAAATTAATACAGCTTACTCTGTATACATACTACAATAAATACATACATTTAATATAAAGTTAATACAGCTAACTCTGTATACATACTACAATAAATACATGCATTTAATATAAAATTAATACAGCTAACTCTGTATACATACTACAATAAATAGATTTAATACAAAGTTAATACAGCTAACTCTGTATACATACTACAATAAATACATACATTTAATATAAAGTTAATACAGCTAACTCTGTATACATACTACAATAAATACATACATTTAATATAAAATTAATACAGCTAACTCTGTATACATACTACAATAAATACATACATTTAATATAAAGTTAATACAGCTAACTCTGTATACATACTACAATAAATACATACATTTAATATAAAATTAATACAGCTAACTCTGTATACATACTACAATAAATACATACATTTAATATAAAGTTAATACAGCTAACTCTGTTTACATACTACAATAAATACATACATTTAATATAAAATTAATACAGCTAACTCTGTATACATACTACAGTAAATAGATACATTTCATATAAAGTAAGACTAGTATAAGAAATGGTGGGAATTTTTGTTTGGTAAACTTAAAATTTGTCTCTACTTCGCACATGCACACATGGTTTTGACTGAGCAGTGCCAAACAATGGAATGCCAAGAAAGCGGGAAAAAAAGGACTGAATAATTAGTTAATCAATTAAGGAATTTGATTGAATGGTCAGAAACCATCATGCCTATCAGTTTTAAATTATGGAAGAATTTTATGTCTTGTTTACATAGTTGAACTTTGTAAATGTCAGTAATTTATTATATCCATCTTGTAATGTATATTTGACTTCATGGGGTATGAAAATTATCTTGTAATAACCATAAAATTGTGCTATTAACTGTGTTATATGGTAGACCGACAGAATCTTGCAGTATCTAAGAGATCTCTAAAGGCATCACCACTGGGGTGACAGTTGCTGCTCTCTTTTCTTTCTGCAAGTTGTGAATATATGGCCTGTTGACCATGCATGTTATTCAGTTTATAAAATTCAAAAAGCTGCTTCACTAAATGAATGTTATAATGCTCCTGTGTCTACTGTTAATGTAAATTTTTGAAATGTCAATTACAACATATACATTGATGTGAAATTCATAAAGGACCATCTGAAAACCAATTTTTGGAGTAAACTATGTTTCTTTGATCATACTTACCTGATTATAATATCTTAGGAAGTAGGACCACAACCTCACAAATCCACCCTTCCAAGTTAAAATTTAGCTATAAAAAAGCATATCCCCATGGATCAGGGAATTGGTAATTGACACCAAATTTCATCCATACTTCAGTTACTACTAGAGCGGAATGCACTCTGTCAGTAGGCTGTAACTGGGTGGGGGTGGGGTGGGAGGGGTGGAGGTTGGGAGAGTATGTCAGTTCTCAAAGATATTTTATTTCATACACATGCCCAGGTCAAGTGGCTTTAAACAAATCACTTGAACCGACTTAAGATTCACTTGTCAACCAACAAGGCCATATTGTTTTACTATTATTTTGACACACCCACACCCTCCCAAAAATGAAATGGTCAGTCCCTTATACTTATGATTTTATTCATACTGCTGTAGAGTGGCTCACAACTAACGAGATTTCCAACAATTTAACAATTTATGCATCTCAGGTGTGGAATTCTGAATAATTGTGGCATATACACTTTGACTTTTGTGATCTCTGACTGTATGCCATCAGTTTGATTTTCAGTCTGTGTATTTCATCATGATCTGTTGGGGTGAGCATTCGGGGGCCTTGGAGTAGTTTCATTTTCTGAATGCTTCAGAAATCTCCATGTCTCTCGATCGAAGTTGAAAACAGAAATGAATTCAGAGAGGCATTAATTCTTTTTTATATATCAATCAGTACAAACAGTAGCTTCAAGTTTCATAATTACTTCATGTGATATTACTGTGGACTCATTACAATTACAGAAAACACTCACTCCATATCAATAGAATTAGCAGCTACCAAGTCTTTGAACTAAATGGATTAAAATATAATGTAATTATCTCAGTTCCTTTAGGGTGAAAAAACATTGCATTGGGGGCTTTTATAAGGCATTAATCCCCTAGCTCAATAGCTTAATTGTCAAACAATTGCATAGTAACCACTCTATATATTTAACCAGTGATGCATTACCAAGTCAGCATGAACATGAAACAGCTTATTATTATTCATGCAGTACAAGTGAGTGCTAATTATAGGCAACCAATGAAATACGGAGAACAGAAATAGTTACTGTTCCCCATTCTTAGTTCACATGCTTCGCTTTGTAAACAAAGTTTACAGTTTTCGATACAGTTAAGCAGATGATCTTCATAAGATGGAGGGACCTACAAATGGAGCCACAACAGGGGGCTGAGTATTAATAATTTACCAGTGTCTTGCTGTGTACACATGTCAACTGTTGTGTAACAATTCAGAATCTGATCAGCATGCATCATTGCAGTGGTTGTTGTACTGGTGAAACAGTTCCAGTCTCTAGTAGACTGGTTATGACTGTTTTTTTTTAATGTGTGGACAGAATATATAAAAATACCTTTCTTTTTTCCCCACATTTTTTTTCCTTTCTTTTAATCTTCAAAAGCAGTAGATTTCAACTATAAAACAGGTCAAGGTCTCTTCATGAGTGTGCTTCCTAGCATGAGCAGAAGTAGCAACTGAAGTATAGATTGGATTTGGCACCAAGCCCACTATCCAAGGGGAAATCACTCTTGTCTGACTCCCATCTATGTTGGCAGACAACTTTTAGCTTTTTTATAGTTAAAATTTAACTTTGGAGAGTAGTAGTTGTAAGGTAGTGGTTTTACTCCTAAGGTATAATGATCAGATAACCTATTTGAAGAAAAACATGTACATAAGAATAATAAACAAATACTTGTTAGATTTTAGATATGCTGTTTTCTCTGAAGTATTAGAAGATGTATACCTGTGATACTTTCAGAGTAGTGGACTGTGAGATTTGTTAAAATATTCTGCAAGATTTGGGTACATTCTGTAAAATAGGATTTTGTTCCCAGGTCATCTAATTTTATGCAGAGTGAAAAGAAATTGCCTTTGGGGTTCAAGTCTACTTTGCCCTAATAAGTTGCAGATTGTGTGAAATGTTGTACACAGGCATGACTGAACTAATCCTCGTTACATATGCCATCTACAGGTTTTAGGTTCCACTGTACAATTATTATGTACTTCCAAGAGAGGGACCGGTATAAGATGAAGTTGTTGCATTGGCAACATGCACAATGGAGAGAATACTGGCATACCTCTATGCTACTTTCATGTACTGTGACTGAAATTTCTTTACATGTGGTAATTATGGAAACTAAGCAGACAGCTGATAAAAATGGTTGCTCCCATGTGCTCAAAAAATGAGCCTAAACTAGTCCATTAAGTACACTAACTTTAGCAGTTATTAAAATAGGGAAAACTAATTTTTCCAGATTAGACAATACCAGCTTCTGAAAGTGCAATGAATGAATTATAAAATATATATAAAGTAAAATAAAGTTATCAGCTCGTTTTTTTTCCAATTTACCATTGAAGTCCAGGAAGTGAAAATGACCAAGCAGAGGTAGCTGTCTTTTGAGAGGTGCACATCTGAAGTAAAGCCAAGCTGTATACTCTATAACCAAAATAACACCCATCAATCATGCATAAAAAAGGGAATTCAAAGTTATTTTAATAATACCTAAGATATAAAAGTTTTTTTTAAATACCAGAATGACAATTGTGGGAAACCTGTGAAATTCTTTTTCATTAAAAATCAAACCATATGCAAAGTACAAAACTATAGAATGGAACCTTAATCAAACATGCAGCTTATTTGAAAACACTTGCAAGTTGTGGTCTTTTGGTTCAAAATATCAAGAAATGTATTACTCTGTTTGAATCAGAACTCGGGGAGCGAGACTGTGAGATGGTAAAAAATATGTGAACTTTTCTTCACACTGCTATCTTGGATTAAGATGCAGAACAAAGTTTACATTGCAGCTTCCATAATTGGCTGCTATTATTTGCAGACATGTAGTTTAGGATTTAAAATTCAAATGTTTCATATTTTGATATTTAAATTTGTGTTTTTCAACTGTAGTGCTGGAAAAAACAATTCTTCAACAGCCTATGACAAATTGGAAACTTTGCTGGACAGTTAAATTGTCTGTCACTTGAAAAGCATCACATGATCTGATATACATAAGAAGGAAAACTCCAGATTTTTGTGCAATTTCAGAAAAAGCTACTAGCTTGAATCTAGGCAGGTGGACCATTTAGGATTTATCTGGATCTAACTGTGGAATCAAAAGTGGTTTACAATTTTAACTGTCTTTTAAGCAATAATAGTTCAACTTAATAGTTTATGGTATATAGCTGTCGTATATTGTAGAGCAAATGAGTAAACAATTAGAAGAACTGGTTTAATAGGAAATGGAATAAGTGAAATTAATCTTCCATGTTATACATGAATAATACCTGCTTTGTTACAAGAAATACTGGTACATATATAAACAAGACAGCAAGACTTTAACATCTAAATCTTCAAAAAGAAGACAAGTATGACCTCTTTGTGGTAGCCAATATACTTTGAACAATGTTTAAACTTTTTTAGATTATTATCAATGTTTTTAGATAAAATAAGATTTATCTTCATATAAAGAGGAAATTCTGTAGTTTCATTTTCTCAACTTCAATTGGATTTGAAAAAAAAAAAAAAAAATTTTCTACAGCATAAGTGAAATAAGGCTCAGCAATTGAAAACTGTTGACCAAGAACATGCAGATTTATCAAATTAGGACATTGGTTTGAATTTAATGGATCAAAAAGTTACCTAAATGACATGAAAAAACTGTTTAATGTTTTCATATATGATAAAACATTCACTTTACAGGTATGCTTGTCTTGAGATAAAAAAAAGTGTAAATATTTGTATTCCTCATTAAACGATATTGTTTAAAATGGGTTCAAAAACTTGGCAAGAAGAGAATTGAATAACCCTCAACTATCTTATGAATTACTTTTTTTTTCAGGCTCAAAAAATAGTAAATGATCATATAGACCAGAGAAGACAACAAAGGCAAATGAACCCTGAGAGGTTCAACACAAAACCCACCCTGGGAGAAAAATGTCCCCGCAGACCCCCACGACCTCAACCTTCTGCACCTCCAGCTGAAGAACAAGGCCAAGAGGAGACAATGCAACCCCAGGAGCAACCAGGAGCTGGTAAATAATAAATTGCTTTCATTTCATAGCTGTTTATGCACATGTGTGTGTTTGTTTTTATGTATGTACTGGTGACCATAATGCTAAAGTAGGTGAGACAGGCAAAGCAGCAACTCCTTGCATATCAGCATATAAACTTTATAGCTATAGTAGTAGTGTCCTACATTTTCAATTGAATACAGCAACTGATGTTGAAGATATGTGACCTTTAAATTTCTTTACACAAAACTTTAATATTGTTCACAATAATGAACCAAACTTTCTGATTAAGCAGGCAAGACATACAAGACAGGGACTCCAAGTATATCAGCATATAAACTTCAGACTCATAGAAATATTATCCTCAGCCCCTGATGTAAAAAGATATGTGACTCTCAACAACTTTTAATGCAAAACTTTAACATTGTTGATGTTACAGCTGTTGTCAGAAAAGTGACTATTATATCTCTCCATGCTTACGCATGTGAGACAAAAACAAACACCGGAACTGTAACCAGAATTCTTTTTTTTGTAAAAGAAAACATTGAAACCTTATCAAGTAAGTGTTCTTTATTGGCATGCAAGGATATAGAAATGCATTCTAGTTTACCAACAGTAGCCAACATCTGACCAGCATTAAACTTGCCAGATGCCATGGCACCTGTTTTTTTTTTTTTTTGCCTGCGGAAGAGGTAATAATGAATAATAATTATTTTTAAAAATGGGTCAAGTTAATTAGTTGGTGCCCGCCACTGTCTCAAAAGGTTGGGGACCCTTGAAGTAATGCATTAGTGTCAGTAAAAGTAATGCATTAGTGTCAGTAAAAGTAATGCATTAGTGTCAGTAAAAGTAGTGCATTAGTGTCAGTAAAAGTAATGCATTAGTGTCAGTAAAAGTAATGCATTAGTGTCAGTAAAAGTAATGCATTAGTGTCAGTAAAAGTAGTGCATTAGTGTCAGTAAAAGTAATGCATTAGTGTCAGTAAAAGTAGTGCATTAGTGTCAGTAAAAGTAATGCATTAGTTTCAAGAAAAGTTAATTATTTTTACTATGAATATATTTCCTATTTAACCACTTTATTGATATACTTGGACACCAATATTTTCACTGCCAAATGATTTCAGTGTGCAAATTAGTTGCATACAAATATCACTGATTCCAAACCTCACATTATTCGATGTTAGGCATATACTATAACAAGTATAGACAAATAGACGGGATTTCATTGTCAACTACACCCCCACCTCTTTTTCTCCTTCTTAAAGCAAGAACAATAACATCTGAGACTAACATCCATGGCTAATATGTTGGTCTTAGATGACACAAAGTAAAATGGCATGATATTTCGGGGGAAAATTCAATTAAAAATTCAAAGTTCTAGTCTGTATAAATTAGTTCAAGCGATATGGAACTTATATAGTGGAAGTCAGGCAGATGTACAACCCAGATGAAAGTTATCTATGTTTTGAATTCACGTTCCAACACAGTTTCAGTATAAATATTCAATATAATTTCATGTAATTGCATCTGAATATTCAATATAATTTCATGTAATTGCATCTGAATATTCAAATAAATTTTGTTGGCACCTTTGAAGTTGATTAAATTATTCAAAAGATTGTCTCAGTGGCCACCATAATCCTAATATAATGTACTCACTGTTGTCAATGTTACCTCAGGTCTATGGCCCCTACTAATTAGCATGCACAAAATGGATAAACAAACAATTGGTTCATTTTTGGGGAAAAGGTGCATACTTTCTTAGTCACATTTAATCCGCCACTGTGACACTACTAATCCACCATTTTGACATGACATTAAAAAAACGACAAGAAAACAAAAGAGGAAAATCTCACAGGAAGGGGGCATTTTCCTGCCATCCTCCTCTTTCAGGTAAATCCAGGCACATATTGATTGGCATATCTTCTGAAGTGAATAGATTTAGATTAATTTAGCTTGAATCTTTTAAACAATGTTGCTGTTATTGAAAGGAAAGGAAACACTGCTCTGTTTTGATGATAAATGTCTTAATATGTTGGTTTCATTAATGTTTACTGTTAATTTTCACTAAAGTCAGACAGCGAGATGACTTATTGTGGCTATTCTTGAGTCTTTTTGGAAATGCTACTATCTTGTGGAACATTCCTTTTGATGTATTGGTGCTAAAATATAGATGCCAGAGCATATCTATCAAATGATTTGTAATCTTAATTTTGATTGTTTGAAACCTATTAAATAAAAAGTAGCATGTTATTTTTACTAAAAGTAATGAGTTACCAATTTACCAAAAAGTAATGCTATACATCTGTGTAGAATAAATAGGAAAAAGTTTGTTTCTAACATGTTATTTTTTAAAAGTAAGACATTACTTTTCTACAACATTACTTTTGCCACTTATGACATAAATGATTACCGATATTTAATATCAATGCTTTTGCATCATCACAAGTTTAAGTGATTAGGAAAATTTATCAAGTATTGGTTGTGATGCTGAGGGGGAGCATGTACATGGGAATTTGTAAGCATCTCATTGTGTGTATTAATTAAACATTTTTGCAGTTTCTAAGTTCAGAGAAAGGCCGGTCAGAAAAATTATTAAGATATTGAATTTTTGACATTCAGGACTACAGCTGAGCAAGTGAACAAATAAATCATAAATTTAGTTCACGCTATGAATTACAGTGGCCAAGAGAAGATAGTCTTAATAGCGGCTTAATTAACAAGTGTTTATGGATGAAGGACCGATGCAACCTTTTGAATACTGGCTAGTAAGAATTTCAGCTTTAAAAGTGCCCACCTATAAGCAATAATTCAAATATGATATCTGTTGAAAAATGAAATAAAATAATGGACAGATGGAAGATACGAACACTGTGGCTTTGTTGATGACAAGAGTGTGAGTAGTTGGTAAAACTTGGAATGATGTGTTCAACATCTAAGATGAAAGTGAGAACATAGGACAGTGTGAGCATAAGATATATAGTTAACAGCTGAGATGAAAGTGAGAACATAGGAAAATGTGAGCATAGGATACATAGGTAACATCTAAGATGAAAGTGAGAACATAGGACAGTGTGAGCATAAGAGATATATTTAACAGCTGAGATGAAAGTGAGAACATAGGAAAGTGTGAGCATAAGAGATATATTTATATCATCTAAGATGAAAGTGAGAACATAGGACAGTGTGAGCATAGATATAATTAACATCTAAGATGTAAGTGATAACATAGGACAGTGTGAGCATAGATATAATTAACATCTAAGATGTAAGTGATAACATAGGACAGTGTGAGCATAAGAGATATAGTTAACATGTAAGATGTAAGAAACAGCTAACGTGGACAGCCTGTAAACCCTGTTATCCAATACAATGCAGAATAGACACAGTGTGTGGAGTCATGCTTAACCTTCCCACAATCCCAGACAAGCAGACCATCAAGATGAATGCCCAGTTGCTTGACATACATACCATCTGGATTGATATGCAGTAGAGCTCCACACAGCCAGTCATGTTGTATCATGATAATTGTCTTTGATATAATATTTATCATGATAATTGTTTTTCATATATCTTTCATGATGATTGTTTTTTATATATGTATCATGATATTTGTCTTTGATATAATATGTATCATGATAATTGTCTTTGATATAATATGTATCATGATATATGTGTATCATGATAATTGTCTTTGATATAATATGTATCACGATAATTGTCTTTGATATAATATGTATCATGATAATTGTCTTTGATATAATATGTATCATGATATATGTGTATCATGATAATTGTCTTTGATATAATAGGTATCACGATAATTGTCTTTTTAATAATATGTATCATGATAATTGTCTTGATATAATATGTATCATGATAATTGTCTTTGATATAATGTATCACAGTAATTGTCTTTGACATAATATGTATGATAATTGTCTTTGATATGATATATATCATGATAATTGTCTTTGATACAATGTTATCATGATAATTGTCTTTGATATTTTATGTATCACAATAATTGTCTTTGATATAATATGTATCATGATAATTGTCTTTGATATAATATGTATGACAATAATTGCCTTTGATATAATATGTATCATGATAATTGTCTTTGATATAATATGTATCATGATAACTGGGTATCATGATAATTGTCTTTGATATATGTATTGGGATAATTGTCTTTGATATAATATGTATCATGATAATTGTCTTTGAGATATGATGTATCATGATATTGTTTTGATATAATATGTATCATGATAATTGTCTTTGGAATAATATGTATAATGATAATAATCTTTGATATAATATGTATCATGATAATTGTCTTTGATATAATATGTATCATGATAATTGTCTTTGATATAATATTTATAATGATAATTATCTTTGATATAATATGTATAATGATAATTATCTTTGATATAATATGTATAATTATAATTATCTTTGATATAATATGTATCATGATAATTGTCTTTGATATAATATATATCATGATAATTGTCTTTGATACGATATATATCATGCTAGTATCACCTACATAAATAAACTGAAAAATATTCAAGCGAGTCCATGTTCACAAAACATCTCTTGTATCATTACATAAATCGATTGTAAGATATGCTAAATTCCCAGACCGAATTAAAAGAAAGTATTTTCTGTTTCTTTTTTCTTTTAAATGTTCATTCAACATTAATCAGATTTACTAAAATAATTGAAAAACTTGTTTATTATCATATTCTGCCGGATAGTTGCCCCTGGTTTGACAATAAGTGAGGGTAATGGTGGCTCTATTCAAGACCCCAACAGCAAACATATCTTGTTCTCTCTGAGTGCCTCTTTAGGTACATGTATTTTACAGTTCTCAGTTGTTCATGTGGTCCACACACAACAAAAACAGAACGATCACTCAGGCTTTGGGAACTATGCACAGCATGTGCTGATGTCATTTTCCCACCAATATATACATGTGCATTGCAAAGGGCCAGTTGGCATGGTTACTGCTTGGTCATGTTATGATTTGAGTTTGTCTATCCTTGGAAATCTTGTTTAAAATTGGTCAGTTAAAGGATGTAAATTGTATTTTCTTGATTGAATTCCTTTATTGCATGCATCTAAGTCAAAGGTAGGCACTTGCTTATATTTAATGGGGGTGGGGAGCATTTAGTTAAGCAGAAAATTGTATGCACTTTTAGGGGAGGTAGATTAATAAATAATCTATAGTATGGGGTAAGCATACAAATGCAAACAATACTCACATGGAACAAATATTTACTTGAACAAATCATAACATTCATAGGGTATTATTTGAAAAATACTTTCAAGGATTAATAATTGCTTATAATTTCTTTGAATTTGAAAAGTGTGTGTAGCAGTTAATTAGGTAGATACAACAGGTACAAGGAAACAGTTTGTACCCATTTTGTACACTGCCTTGTTTACTTCATTCAAAGGAATAGAAAGACTACAAGAGAATGTTTATTTTTGGACAGTATATATCATTTAGTTTATGTTTCATTCTACTATAATTGTCCTATATCCACAGTTTGAGTCTGTATCACGATACACTGTTGAAAGTAATTATTGCAGCTTACCAATGCATCGATGATCTTGAACAACTCTTATAAGCATGTAAACTTACACATGCCTTTTGCACACTTTATCATATCCATAAAGAACTTTAAGGAGGCTTGATCTACTAATGTGGAACATGCTTATACAGTTAACAAACTCCAAGGGACCAGTGAAATTTGTTAAAACCAAATTGCATTAAAAACAGGACAAATTACATGCTGTATTCCATGTAATACCCACACATGTCTTAATAAGTGCACATCCCTTTTTTAAGTCAGAACTTGTCAAATGATTTCCTTAATTACTGAGCACACGTTTCTTGATCCTGGTATGCCTTGTGGGAGATGAGCAGCTGCTAAAACCTGCCAAGAACATCATGTTTTTCTTTGAAACTTAGCACTATGCATGTCTCATGTTTCATTACCACTAAACTTAATGGGTTAAATCAGTCTCAGAAACAAATCTTACAGATGTTTCAATCAATGCGACCATAATGGAAGAGACAATGCACCTCCAAGGTGAAGAGCTCCCAACACAAAGGGAACTAATCTCTTTACAGTATGTACATTCACATGATGTTGATAATATTGTCTGTGTGCCTACTATGTTGAGTTTAAATCTCATGAAATTTACCCAAATAGTAATTTCTTAAGTGCTCAGTGTCAGTATTAGGTCAAATATGTTAGATCAGGGGTGTCAAACTCATTTGCTATGGCAGACCAGATTTGATATAAATAATAATAAATAATAATAAATAATGAGTCTGGCGGGCCGTATATTTGACACCCCTGTGTTAGATGTTATCATAATTCACACTTAACTAACACTTTGTTATTTCCAAAAAAATCTAAGCTCAATATCTAATGTACAGTTCATTTGTAATTTCAGAAAGCACACCTGTGGCATCCAGGGAACCAAGTGCAGTTCAGTACAGGGAGGTACAGGTCAAACAACTGGACAAAAGTGCTCTGTACAATATGCCCATACAGGGCTATTAGTCATGTACATTGTCTGAACTGTGATATGGAACAATGTACAAACTGAACAAGGAGAGCTAAATGTAACTGCTGTTATGGAGGAGTATTTAAAACAAGATACCCTGGATACAAATGAAGAAAATGAACATTATAATTTTTTTCTGATACATCTAACATGGCCAAAAAATATATTGAGCTGTTATTTTTGTTTATCTTTCTGATACCATTCATATTTACTTTAAATCATCTCTGCCCACATGAAGTTGAAGAAAATGTTCTGTACAAAACAGTTGCCTTTTCATACATGTATTTACTAAAATAATCTATGAATACATGGGTCTGCATAGTATAATTCAGTATCCAGAGCAAATGCAACCATTCTTATGTAAAATATGATTGCTTTATACCTGTCAGGGCTGATAAAATGTTTTTTTCATCCACTTGTCCAGGACAAGTAGTTTCAGAAAATCCACTTGTCCCACCTACCTATTCTCTTGTCCTAAAATATAAATCACTTGCCTAGATTCAATGAGATGTATGCCATTTTAATCCATAGAAAGAACAAAAGAAACAATGTACAATATATTTATTTCTTCATAGGGTTTAATTGTTCTGGTTGAATTTCCAACCTGTGCCAGTTTTTATATTGTCTGCAACAAATGCAACACATTTTTCTATCAGAGTCAATAAATTCAAGCCATGGATAATTATTAACCCAATGTGGCTGAAAATGTCTCTGTTTCTCAGTTGTGTCTAATATGACATTTTTTGCTGCCACAGAGTCTGGCTTATGTCTCTTTGGAGAAATAGTTACCTCAGACTCAGTGGTAGCCTTTTGTTTTATCCCTCCACTTTCATGTGAATTTTCCTTTCCTGAATCTTATTTCCTTCCTTAATTGTGAAAAAAATGTAGTGAACTCATTTTATCAACATAGTAAAGATCACATTGCTTAATAGCTATTTCTAAAGTGGTCATAATATACATTTTATGATTTAAATATAAACACAGACAGCTCCTTAATTAGCGCAATTGCTTTGCTTCCAATGGAATATTGCATGTGAAAGTTGATCCTCTGTATTATCAATTAAAAATTAAAGGATCATTACTGTCATTTAATCATTTCATAGAGGAAACTGATACCAATGTTGGTAAAGTGCCTTTCATTAATTTAATTGCATTGACTAGCTGGATTTAAATCAAAAGGTGATCAACTTGTGATTATCTGGGTTGAGTAAACACAACAAAACAAGTTTGTTTAAAACACAGCTAATTAATCATACTGGGTTTGTTTTGTTTAAAGTTTTTTGACTGGCCAATAATTCGGTCACTTAGTCTCATTTAGCCCAGTATGCAGTCAAGCAGTAATAGAACGAATGCACATGTGACAGTTAGCAGTGACCACAGGTGTGATATACCACAGGATGTGAATGAATAATGGAGAGAGGTAGATTCAAGCGTTCAGACTGCCTGGAGGGTATGAATGACCAGATAAAGGTGGATAAAGTGATTAAAACATGAAAATTACTGCTTGCCTGACTTGTTTTAAAATATGAAAAAAAACACTTGTCACAGACTAGCGCCTTAGAAAATTGTACTTGTACAACTTCAAAAATGAACAGTCCAGGACATCAGGCTATGTGATTTGATCAGCCCTGTCTGTCTTCATTCTTCTAACTTCATGTAGTTGTATGTGTATTTTTTCTCATTCCATCAATCAAGGTAAATACATTGCTGAAGAAATAGGCAGAGCAATTTGAGTATTGGTAAAGGTCATTATATTTTCTCATGCATTTATCACCCATATGTTAGTTTTTTAGTTAAATAAATGGCATACAATTTATGACTGTCTCTATTTTCAGTTCTTTGTTAATTAAAACATGATAAGTATCAGATACAGTGATATACAACAAGGTGTTTGCCATGAAAAGTAGGTTACAGTTATCTGGCAGAATTTATCTGCAGCAGTTCAAGACAAGAATATTGTTGCATTTATGACATTTGACAAATAACAAAACTAGAATTGCATTCTGCATGCATGTATGCCTCTTAATAAATAATCTAGCCAGACTTGGAATATCAAGATTAATGTTAAGGCTTCTTTGATAGATTCACACACTATGTCATTATAGGTTCTAATATTTATTTGCCAACACTATTGCGGAAATAAAAATATTTTTTATCATTTGGAAAAATTTATTTATCAACATCTCTTGTGCATGTAAAGGCCTGTTAAGGAACACTAGATTTTGCTGTGACTAAAATTACATTGTGACTTTGTTCTGACAGTTGAAGCAAACATGACGCCACAAGTTTTGTGGCAGCATGGAAAGTAACAGTAGGTCATAAAATAACTGTAGGATCCCTGCCTCAGTTACCACTGTTTTTAAGACTTCATAATTTTAGTTGTAAAAGTGAATATTTAACTTAATTTTGAGAAAGTAAATAAAAACTATAAAGTATTCAAAAGATGCAAAAGTTTACCATCATTGCAGACTTAAAACTAAATGAATCATGCTTGTGTGACCATTTTAGGAAAATTATGATTAGTTTTGGAGGCTGATGAAAAATATGCATTCATTTATAAGAGGATTATAGGCATTCTGTCTGACAAGCCAAACAATAGTCAATAGGCACATATAATATATGTAATTATTCTATGTAATTATGTTTGCCCTAAAATTTTGCAAGATTTAATAATATTCAGTATTTGCAAAACATATATACTTTTGCAAATCACAAGTTTGGTTACATACAGAAGAATCATTGCATTTATAATGCTTGCAATCTATTCTGCACATTTTCCTTCTTACATTTAAATTTCTCCCCTCCCCCCTCCTTTATTGAAAGAACAATGTAATTATGTTTGAAATTCACATCAAAACAGTATTTTCATGAAAATTTGACATTTATTTATTTTACATCAATTGCACAGTTCATAACTTACAGAACACATTCTTGATGACATGGATGTTAGCATGATGAAACCACTGATCCTGGATGGGTAAACACTCGTTGCATGTGTCAGAAACAGGAATCAAATCCATTAACACACAGGTTTTAAAGCAAGCATGTTACCTTTGAACTTTCCAGGCCCCAACAATATTTTACACATGAATATTTAAAACAGACATAAGACTAAAGAAAAACTTTATTTCACAGAAATAAAAATGTCATTTTTGTAAAATAAAAATATTTAAATTTACTACTGAAACGTTAATATAAGCTTGTCTCAAGATAGGAGTAAAGCAAAAGGAAAAAACCTTATAAAAAGGAGGGAAGAACAAGAAATGTGTCAATAAGACATGGATACACTACCAATATGATGCAATTGAAGAGTAAAGTTTTAAGTAAAAACGAAGGGACACAAATCTGTAAAAATTTTGTTGGAAAATAGTGAAAATCTAATAATAACTAGGTCTTCTTAATGTAAAGCACCATTACAAATTTCATTTGAATCCATGAAGTCTTTCAAAAGTTATTGAGTAGAAATTATTGCAATTGAAGGACATAGTTTTAAGTCAACAGGGGCCATGACTCAATTAAAATTTGTTGTAAAATGGTGAAAATCAAACTTGACCTAGGTCTTATTAATATAAAGCATCAAAATAAATTTGGTTTCAATCCATGAAGTTCTTCAAAAGTTATTGAGCAGAAACAAAATTATGATGCAATTGAAGGCCAATGTTCTAAGTAAATCATGGGTCATAACTCCATTAAATTGTGCTGGAAAGTGGTAAAAAGACAAATTAGATCTTCTTAATGTAAAGTCTCATGGCAAATTTGGTTTGAATCCAGCTGAATTCTTCAAAAGCTATTGCACGGAAACAGGATGGGGCATAGTGTGGGGTTATGTGACGTGACAGACAACAAGGGTAACACTATACGACCCTTCCACAGATATGGTGGAGGCATATAAAAGCCAAGTAGATATGATGAGCAGGAATGATATATTTACTAAATCAAAAAGAAGTCATAATATAAGCAATAACCCATGTACAACTAAAACTAAATACAAGAAGGCCAGGGCCTGCAGCGTCAAGCCCACAATCAAGGCATTGCTGCAAATGTGACCCTAACCTGAAGGTCAAAGGTTGAGCAAGCATGTCACAGCATTAACTGTTTTAGCTTCATAATGATTCACGCAAAGTATGAAGACAATCCATAAAGGTGTTTAAGGAATATAAGCAAATGAAAAAAATGAAATCAAAACCTTAATGTTAATTCTCTTGACACCAAGATCATAAGGGCAAGTGAGAATGTCAATGAATGAATTGTCCTAGCTTCATACTGATTCATGCCAAGTATGATGAGAATCTATCAAGGAGATTAGAAAATGTATGCAAATGAAAAACTTTAACCAAATGTTTTACACAAATTTTCTATGATTGTGACCTCGACTCCAAGGTCATAGGGGCAAGCAAGCATGTCATAGAATGAGATGTCTTCACTTCATAATGATTCATGCCAAGTATGCTGCAAATCTATTAAGGAGTTTAGAAAATATATACAAATTAAAATTTTAACCAAAACCTAACAAACTGTTGATACTGATACCAAAAGCAGAAAAGTGACAAAGTCGTGCTTCCCACAAATGTAGGCTTGACAAAATCTCTGTACCATATCTACTCTTGTGTAATATGTGCCCTACTTCAAACAGTACAGACCCAAATCAGTCCTTGCATATTATGCCAGCAGATTAGGGCCTATGCTATATGTTCTGCTAATCATTTCTGACACTCAAAGTATAGACCCTGTTCTGTGGCACTGATGCATTATGCAATGAAAGATCTGTCTTTGCTGTTTGGAGTTGAATGCAAGACATGAATAAGAAATATTGCAAGTTTCTATTGCATTGAGATACATGTGCACAGACAAAGTTTTGGGGGTTTTTTTCACAGCCAACAGGTTGTAATTGGTTTCTTGTGTAAAAATATTATCCAACCACAACTTCATGGCAGGGGCAAAGATCTATAAATATCACTCACTTCAGGATAGGTGGAGGGTTTTTAAGGTATCCTATTTAGGCAAACATTTTCTTCACCTACTTGCACATCTGTACAAATGTGATAGTAAAAGAAATGAGCTTTTCAAGTCTGTTTTTAAAAAAAATGCAATCATGCATTTTACATGTCAAGTTGAGAATGAACAAATTTTGGGTACACCTGAATGCATAGGTAGACTGGTCTACTTAATCTTTGTATTCATCAACAGATTGTGATTGGCTAAAAAAGGACATGATATTTAGTATACAATAAATGAAAAACAAAAAAGTACATCCAGTTTTAATAACCGTTTACATACTACAAACTATTATAATGTTCTCTGATACCATACACACTAAAAACAGTTGACTTGGTAGTGAAACAAACATCATCAGTTGTATCAATATATGACAACAGTGACAACTATATACAGCACTCTCTCTCTCTAAGATCCTTTATTATAACACTTCCTCTTATAAGGGAAGTATGGTCATGGATCCTCTTTTCATTAAGTGGTACCGGTAGTAAAATTATATGTATAATGTACTTCTGATCATTAGAAGATGGTTTCACTATAAGGCAGTATACTCCAGGACTCCCATGCACATTGTTATAATGAGTACTGTAACATGTACTTCGTTATCTGGTGGTCTCACTGTAAGATGATATACTCTATAGCTCCCATGGACAGTGTTATAATGAGGTAGTGCTGTGTATCATGTACTTCATTATAAGGTAGGATCACTATATGGCAGTAAACTCCATGTCTCTCATGGATGGCATTATAATTAGTACTATATACCATAAATCCATATAGTTTGTGTGTAGATTTATTTTTTTATCTACTGTGGGATGTAATTGTTATTGTGTTTCTAATTCTTGCCAATTCAGGTATCTGCACCTTGCATTTGTACAGAAACTGGTTGATACTATATTGACAAAGGGTATACAGGTATTTGAAAACAGAAAACAATGCTGCATTTGTTTGGTGGCAATATTTTGAAGCGATTTAATAATAATAGTAATAATAATAATAATAATAATACTTTATTTATAGAGAGTGACTCATTTAGTCAACGACTGTTCTCCCTTAATGCCCTCTTAAGAAATGTATAACAATTTGCATCATACAAAAGATAATAATAATTACTATATATTTTAACATGTCTGTAGTATTATAGATGCTAAATTCTATTATAATCTATTAGTAACACATACATATTCATGATAGCTCTTGTTAAATACTGTAATATTTTCAGCAGATTTTACATGCAGTGGAAGCTTGTTCCACAGAACTGTACCAGAGTATTGGAAGCTTTTCTTAAATTGCTCTGTTCTTGGTTTTGGTGGATGAAGGTTTCCATTTGATGTTGATCTCAACTGGTAAAGTGTTGATATACACCTGAATAAATTCTGAAGATACTCTGGTGCAGTTCCATGTAGACATTTATATACAAGAACTGCCTTGTGAAAATAAACCCTTTCATATATTGTAACCCATTTTAGTTCTGTAAACATAGCTTTTGATGAATAATAAATAGATGCATCTAAAATAATGCGTGCTGCCCTTTTCTGAAGTTTATAAATCCTGTCAATCCAAGATTTGGCACAGTTTCCCCATACAGTTGAAGAATAATCCATTGTTGGAAGAATATATGAATTGTAGTATATAATGCGAGTTTCTGTAGGTAAATATTTCTTTATTCTGCTGAGTAGGTCAATTTTGGATGACAGTGCTTTACAAAGCTTGTGTATATGGTCATCCCATTGTAAATTATTATCAACAGACACACCTACAAGTTTTTCATGTTTGACATTTTCTAACTGACAATTATTTATTGTAAGAGATAATTCTGGGTTCCCTAACTTGTGTAGTTTTTGTGATGTCCCCAAAATCATACATTTTGTTTTACCTTCATTAATTACCATCTTATTTTGTTGTGCCCAACTCTGAACTCTAATAGGGTCTGAGTCTAATCTTGTTTGGATAACTTCGGTATCAGAACTAGATGTACCGGTATACAAGGTTGCATCATCTGCAAACAAATCTGTATTGGTGGTTTCAGTATTTAATGGAAGATCATTTACATAAATAAGAAAGAGGAGAGGGCCTAAAACAGAGCACTCATTGTCAGGATAGCTACCCAATGGACGATTTAGAAGCTACACTCACTTTAAATTTGATGAAAGTTGCTTCTGAAATTATCATTGTTACTAGTAAGTTTGAGTGTTTCCAAGACAGGTTGTCTCCCCACCTTGTGCAACACTTCCAACAGCTCTAATCAGTTAGTCAATACATACTCTATGGTTATTTTATTTTAACCAGGTATACATACATGTCACATTGCACTTCACAAATGAATTGGGCATTACAATCTCCAACGCATGTCACATTGCACTTCACAAATGAATTGGGCAAGCACTTCACAAATGAATTGGGCAAGCACTTCACAAATGAATTGGGCATTACAATCTCCAACACATGTCACATTGCACTTCACAAATGAATTGGGCATTACAATCTCCAACACATGTCACATTGCGCTTCACAAATGAATTGGCCAATCTCCAACACTGACATTCATCAACCAAAACTTTATAAATGTATATGTTTGAGCATAGCAAAAATTGGATGTATCAGAGAGAAAACTGTTAATGAAGAAGTTGTTTCAAAGCATTATGCAAAGGAAAAAATAGGTAATGCTTGGAATATTTATGCTTCAATTAAACTATACAGTACTGTAATAAACTATACATCTGGTACATCTGGTAGCACATTACATGGAAAAGACAGAATATTAGGTGTCAGAGTATCTTTCTACCAATGAGGGTGATGCAATTCTTTTCCAGATACACTTAGTGCACCAACTGCCAAGATCACTTTGAATAAGTTATTTAAACTCTGCTTCAAAATGTTTTGCATATCCATGGTGGAAGCACTCTAAGACATAAATCATTAAATAAACTGTTTTAAAAATACTATCCAATGAACAAGTGCATGTGCAAAACATGGTTCAAAGTGTCAAGACATCTGAGCAACAGACGTCTGGAAAGGTATCTTTTTTAATTAAATTTTGATGCCAAGCAGACTTAATGACAATGTATGGCAATTGATTGACTGATAAATTAGACAATAATAAAACATTTTTTTCATACCATTTCTGTCGTATCCAAAGCAAATTCTCCTCCACTCCCTCCATTTCAGTTACGAGTTACTTACCAGTAACATACCTCTAAATGCAGGCAAGGTAAGAAACCAATAAATCTAAGAAGATGAAGTGTCTTTGGTAATCAACTCTAAATTTATTTTCCGTATTTTATTTTAATAAAAGAATGTGGTTTTCTCTGATGTAGTGGCATTTCTACCATTACCAATGTTGTTGTATTGTACTTATTCATCATGACTGCTCAGTTTGTAAATATGAAGAAATATGATTATCACACACATTTTTTAATAATCAAAACTTTTAAAGAAAAGAACCACAAAAATGAACTTTTTTCACAGTAATTTCACACAGAAGTTCAAGCTATGTATTTATTTCTAGACTGAGTCAATCATATGACTAATGTAATTGAATAAACAGAGCCATTTGCTCAATAATTTGTGTATCTGTAATACACTACATTGAACTGAGTTTTCGTAGTCTCAGAAATATAAAAATTTATGGGTAATTCTGATACCCAAAGGAATGAATAAATAAATAAATTAGGCAAAATTGATGGCTTTCAGTGTCAAAGTTCTCACAGTACTTAGTCTAACATTTCATGTTTAGATTATGACCAAAATACTAATTTTATTTAATCCAATACAGTATTTGCTGTATTGTATCATACAAATATTCCTGAAATTTGAAGTGGTTTATTCATAATAACAACTCAAGATAGGTGGTAGAGTTTTTACAATTTGCAGTGCCCGATTTTTTGGTGAGGTGAAACATAAGTCTGCATGAACTGATTCAGGCTGTTGGAAGTGTTGTACCAACTGGGAACAACCTGTCTGGGAAACGTGCAAGCTAACTGCTAACTATGTTCATTTCTAAGGTTATTTTCACTTGAAGTGAGCTTCTAAACAGGTCGCTTGTGAGACAGGACAGCTAACCTGACAACAAGTATATTTTTGCATTTCTGGGAGACCTGCAAAAATGCTTACAATTTATCTACTGCAAAAAAATGTCAGTATGTAAACAACAGTATACTTCTCTTCCTAAACAATCATAATATTGTTACAATAAAGAAAACATGATTTCTTAGTGAATGCCCTGTAACTAACCATCCAGCAACCACTAGGCATTTTCTTAAGGTAAACATTTCTACCCCATGTCGATATGACTTTCCATTTAGGAGTAGCAATAAAAAGATTTTCAAGATGGCTGCCATGGTGGCCATATTGGATGTCAGATTGGCACCATTATCATTTAGGATCAACTAGACATCATAAGAAGTATTTTAGTGAAAACCCCATGTTGATATGACCATTCATTCACGAGAAGTAGTGACAAGATTTTTAAGATGGCTGCTCTGGTGGCCATATTGGATGTCCAAGCAGCATCATTTTCATTTAGGACCAACTAGACACTGGGATGAAACTGTGTGCAAAGTTTCATGGCAATCCTCCAAGTAGTTCAGAAGGAATAGCAATAACAAACTGGTGCTAACGGATGGATGACAGACAACTGGCCATCCCATAACCTCTTCTGGTCTATGACCAGTAGAGCTAAAAATATATATATACTCCTTTTGCTTGATAAGGTGCAAGATTTTTGTATTTGGAAGGTTGTTAGCAAATATTGTCAGATACATTTCCTAATTCACTGGCAATAATGCTTACCTTGTTCTTGTCATCAATCACAATAGTACATCTGGCTCCTTCAGATTAAGATGGGGGGGGGGGGGCAATAAAGAGGGCCTTGTGTCTCTCCACCTTCCCGAAATAATAAAAAATAATGAATGTATTAAGTAAATAAATGTTAAATACAAGGCCTTACAACAAAGTCTGTCATGTCTGAAACACCTCTAACTGCCTTTCATAAGTACCTGAAACCAGCATGTGCAAATATCAATTGCAGAGTATGGATACAACAAACAAAACCAACCATAATTCTGAAAATACAATATTTTAATCTCTTTTTTATTATTTTTCCTTCCCAAATATCATGAAAAAATTTTCCTTCCCAAATATCATGAAAAAATAATGTAACTCAAAAAAGAACTTCTAAATAATAATAATAATAATAATAATACTAACAAGAAAATTACTCTTACACTTGAATTCACCTGAGGAGGGGAAATTTTTCTGAAGTGGATTCAACCTAGGAAAAAAAAAACCCCAAAGAAACTTGCATACACTATACATGGTATGAATGTGTTATTTTTCTGTTGTTGGAAAATGTGGTTTACACGTATTACTTAAATACACTTATCACCTTTTACGTTGTATATTCCAGGAATTTAATTTATTTCCCTCATAAATTTTGCCCTCTTTTATCATTTTCATTTCACATAACATAGAAACTCCACCTTTGTATTACTGTTGAAAATTTCATATTTTTAAAACAAATAAATTAGGGCCATGAGTAAAATTGAATTTTGATTTGAATGAGATCATTAATTCACAGACATAGTTTACAAAAAATAAGTGATTCGGTTAAAATGTTCTGCATATAAGACTAAAGAGAAATTCCAAGAAATTATATGTCATGCCTGCTTCACTGCCGGATACAAGTACATGATACAGGTACATGACTATTTTCTCTTTTAAATGACCTTGAGGGTCAGAAGGAGTTAAGAAGTGCATGAATATGGAGAGGCAGTGCTTACTGACTTTCAGTAACAGTCCAATTATGAGAGATATACCTCCTAAGCTTTGGGATTTATCATCATACAAACTAGATTTGTATGTAAAACACATATGCCCCCACTGCAAACATGAAAGACACAAAAATCTATGTCTGAAATATTACTATAATTGCATGAAACAATCTAATCAGGTCATTTATATAATCATCCAAACATGCATACCAATCAGGTCATTTATATAATCATCCAAACATGCATACCAATCAGGTCATTTATATAATCATCCAAACATGCATACCAATCAGGTCATTTATATAATCATCCAAACATGCATACCAATCAGGTCATTTATATAATCATCAAACATGCATACCAATCAGGTCATTTATATAATCATCCAAACATGCATACCAATCAGGTCATTTATATAATCATCCAAACATGCATACCAATCAGGTCATTTATATAATCATCCAAACATGCATACCAATCAGGTCATTTATATAATCATCCAAACATGCATACCAATCAGGTCATTTATATAATCATCCAAACATGCATACCAATCAGGTCATTTATATACATGCATACCAAATTTCATTTGTCTAGTTGATTCAGAAGTAGTTTTGCTTAATTGTGCTAACATGTTAGTCAGTTTTCGAAAAGTAAATTTAAGATTAATGTATTTTTAGTGATGGCAACAATATTTGATGGCAAATCAGCATCATTTGTACAAACTTAAAAGCCAGGATGCTTTCTGTTCAATTTGGTCAAATTTTGTAAAGCATGTTTCAAAGATTTTCAAATGAACCTGACCTTGCCTGGGGGTCAGAATGAGGGTAGGGGTGCATGGATATGAAAGGGCAGAGCTGCCTGATTTTACAGTTCAATTATGACAGCTATCCTTTCCAGAGGTTGGGCTTTATGACAATACAAAAAAACTTTCACATAAACCTTTACCAGTTTTGACACTGCCACTTGTAGCAGTTGAATGAGTGAAACCTATGTTTTGCTAATGCTCATGAAGGCATGACAAAAATGAACCACTTATTCCTGCATATATTTTATTAATGTACAAACATATCACATTGCATATATCACATATTATTGACATTGTTAGTTCCATGATATTTAAACCAAAGATGAAATTGTGATAATAATCAATACCCAATGCAGTCATAATATTGATGTGCAGGCAGGGAATTCAAAATCATTTTCCATTTGTTCAAACTCTAAAATTCAAACCGGACAACACTGTGAAGACCTGATGAGGGCAATGTCAATTGCCTACCTCCACTTCAATATTATGACTAAATCAGGAATTGATTGTTTGCACCTTTACGATTTTGACTTTGTAGAGAATAATCACTATATCATACTTGCCATATTCCCAGACAGTGTTGGGGGGTTTTGAGACTCAAAAAGTGTGTTGAGGTCCCAAAGGGGGTCAGTGTGTGTGACGCCCCAAAAGCGACGTCATCCAAATGAGAATAAGCTATCTTTTCAAATCAGCCTATACCAAATTACTGGAATTTCAAATCTGAATTAAAAGAAAATACAATCTGTTTTCTCTGAAGCATTTAATATACTTACAAACAAAAAATATGGTAGACTTAGCACTGTCAAATAACATCACCACAAACATGGTCACAACCTCATAGATGTTAAATACAAAAATACACCAAGTTACTGTCTTTAAAATCCATTGGACAGTGGAATGTAGTTTTAATTACATGCAGTCTTTGCTGCTTTCAAAAGTTCAGTAGTTGGTTTGACAGTAATGCAAGTGTCATTTGTGTTCACAAAATATGCCTACACTTTTCCTTCACGAATGTGCATCCACGTCTATGTTGGCGCAAGCAATGGCCAAAGTCGCTAAAAGTGATAAAACTTGTAAGATGACAATGAATATCCATTTCAAAACAATGAATCTGGCAATGAAAACATTCAGGGTTTGTGGTAGTCGACAGAGTGGCTAAAGTCTTTGACTGCCACTATTGTAACATATTTTCAAGGTTAAAGTCACACCTATGGCAGTGAAGATTTAATTTATTCTCAGGCTGAATTAATGAAAAATGGTACTAATTTATGCAAATACGCAATTTGTCATTTGATCAGTGATTTAATACTTTTAAATTATTAAAATTCCATGGTGCAGTTTATTTCAGGTTAACCAGATATTTGAACATGTTAATATTTTCATGAGTTACTTGATCACATGATAAAACGTTTATTGCAATCATATAAATGTCCAAGGAAAATATGAGAAATTTAAGGTGGCAAAACTGTCGAAATAAGATTATCTCATTAGAGATTGAATGGTGCTGTTGTTCAACCTACCGAAATAATCATGTTTTGAATTTTATATATGGAGTAAAAACCCGACTTCAAAGAAATGTTGCCACTGATCACAAACTTTAATAAAGATGGCTTCAACATTCTCATTCAATGCAATCAGTGATGTGTAATAACATTTGTTTTTCAACACACATCTGTTTGATGTACTTAACTTCAGACAAATTGGGTTGTTCCACTTAGTGTACTTTACCTATGCAAATTAGCCTAATGGGCTCTCCCTCAGCAGTACTCAAAAGGATTTGACACGACACATCACCCTAGCTATTGTGAGTCAATTCAGTAAATCTCGGAAAGGTGTCTGTTTATCTCTGACCACCTTACCTTTTAACTGTCTCTAAAACAGCTATATAAACTGCCCCGAGGATAGTTTTACATGAGCTCTAAGCAAGACTGTTTACTGTTTATACATACCACAGATTATGGGCATATATCACTGTGATCAAGAAATTTACAATTTTTTTTTTTGTGGGAAATTTTTTTTGCTAAGATTGCTGAAAATCATGTTTTTTGTGTTTTTGTCAGGGGGTTTGGGAGTCCAAAATTGTATTTTGTGCATGACACGTCGTATTATGCTATATAACAATCTAATACTCAGATTCTTCTTCAACATTTATGAAATACTTAAATACAAGCTTGCAGAACCAGGTTTTCATCATCACAAATCCTAATATGTATATAATTTGAGATTCACTATGTCATAAATTCAACCTTGTGTATTTGATCCTCATTGGCCAGAATAGAAACAGTAAGAGGCCTAAGTGGACCTGATATTGCTCATGTGAGTAGTTGACATATGCCAGCTTGTGAATGCAAATTCATACACATACTGAAACTGTAGAGGGGAAAGAATAGCTTGGAACACATAGCTGCTACATTGCCTATTAATGTTGGCGTCATTTATCTTCTTTTCTAGACTATATATATAGGTTCACTTTCTTGGAAAAAAAAGGGCACGTCATTTATACAACCAGCATTGTCCCCTGGATCTCTCCCTGCCCCTGGGGACTAGGCCTTTGGCCAGGTGAGCTAAAAATAGATCAGTGGAGTCATATTGCACCTGAAAGGTACAATATCTGCCATGTACAACATAATGCTTACCCAACAGAAAACTGTACAGCCAAATTTAGCATCACATCATGTAAATGCAGATTAAGGTCTACTCTAGTATGCTTATGATTTCAAAAGAACATATTAGATCCAGATTTACTGGTGCATTTTGTGACAGCAGATCATGCCTGGTGATCATCAAACTCTTGAACTTGAGTGTGAGCGCGAGATTTGTTATCAACCAATCACAAGTGACTTTTCTTTTGTAACCCCTATTTTGATTGGCTGATGGTAAAACTCAAGCTCAGACTCTAGTGTTTTATGATCTTCAGGCCAAAATCCAAACTGTCTGTAGTTATATGTGCATACAACACTGGTAAAGAAAGCAAACGAACAGGGAAAATACTGGGGTCTGAGGAACATATGGGCCCAGAAGATATACATGCAATATGCATGGATACTTACTGTAGCCATTTTTACTGTATGTAGGTGTTGTGCTTATAAGGTGATTACACATAATATACACTGTCAAATATAGTTATTGAACAGAACTAATGTGTATTATATCAAGTGGTAATATATCTCATAACTGTGATTTTTAATAGTGGTGTTGCACAAATTACTTGATAATATTTGCTTACTTGTAAACAACACGTGCAACCCTTGGACTCATGTTTCTGTCAACAATTTACTACAATAGCTTACTCAGATCTGCAGTCATATAATGTACATTATTCATTCTACCAGTATATAATTTAAAACAAACAACACAAACTGTGATTTGCCAACACATTATGTGCTGGAAGGTCTGGGTCTATCATGTATGCAGTCATTTTGATTTGCTTTGGTCACCCGGTCCACTTCAGTTTTATCACTATCCAATAGCAAGCCCAGCCATGGAGTGGAGATGGTGAAGGGAAACAACAAGGCCTGGGCCTGCATGCTGAGCCCACAACCTAAGCATTGCCATAAAATTTGACCTTGATCCCAAGGTCAAAAGGTTGAGTGAGCATGTTGTAGAATGAATTGTCTTAGTTTCATAATGATTCATCCCAAGGATGGTGAAAATTCTTCAGAGTTAAGGAAATATAAGAAAATGATAAAACTTTAACCAAAACCATAACACAAAATTTTCTGTGATTGTGACCTTGACCCCAAGGTCAAAGGGGCAAGTGTGCATGTACCAAATGAGTTGTCTTAGCTTCGTAATGACTTGTGCCAAGTATGATGAGGATGTAAACAGGGGTTTAGAAAATATATCCAAATTAAAACTTTAACCAAAACCATTACAATCTGTGGATGACAATGTTATAAAAAAAGTGACTGCTATGTATTGCTTCCCAATAAATGTGGACTTGACAAAAATGAGATGCACCAAATTTGCGGGCACTAAATGGTGCTGTATGCATTGACTAAGGTAAATTTAAATAATAATGAAAACAAAGCATACAAGCAGTTCACACCTTAAAGGTTAACAAAAGTAAAATTTATATCAACCTATAAGAATGTTGAAAGATCAATTTAGTTGCATATTAGCCAAAGATAATTTTTGACATCATGCACATTGTGAAACCTATCAGCCATCAAATAACCATAATTACGACAAATGGAAAAACCTTTAAACAAGTTTCTTCTTACAAACTACTTAACAGAATTTGACCAAATTTTACAGAAAGCATTCTGGCACACTAGCCTTTTAAATTTGTACAAATGATGCCAATATGCCATCAAATTTAGCCACTTTAATAAAAATAAAAAAACAAAACTTAAAATGACTTCTCAAATTGCACAAATGAGGCTGATCCAATATTCAATGTGTCCATTGTTACTAAACAATAGAAAAACCTTGAAACAATTTTGTCTCAACAACTGACCAGCAGAAGTGGACCTATTTTCACAGAAAGCATCCTGGCATAAGGCTTTGGAAGTTTGCACAAATGATGCTGATCCACCATTCAATTTGGCTGCCATTACTAAAAGGTATGTATCAGAAAGCATCATACCAACCCATATTTCTTGCCCAAATGCCTTTGTGTTTGGCCTTCAGATAAATGTCAGTAGTCTTGTTATTTTGTAAAAAATAATTTAAAGTGAACAAGAAGTCTTTTACATTTTAGGTGAAATTTTTATGAAAATCAGATGGATAATGTCAAAATTGTTTAAGGGTTTGAAACAATAAGTTTTATAGCAAAAAGTGTACTATCCCACTTGCATTTGTCCTAATTCCAAAATGACTTCCACTCCAAATGTCATTCCATAGTTATTCACACCTAGCTGGCAAATCAATTGGTAAGTATTCCATAGGAATGATATTGTAGTTGACTGGCAGCTGTTGCATGCAGCCAAGAAGTTAAGTTGGTTGAAACTGAATTAAAATGGATTGATCCTTTGCCCTGTTGCCAGTGGTGAGAATGGGTTGACTTTTGTCCACATTATGGCCTCATTGGGAGAAACTGGTGATTTTCCATCCTCTAGAAAGAGTGCTAAACCCTGAAATGAAAGACAAATTTTCTGCATGACTGGAAAAAGACCAGAAAGTACATCAGACAAGAAGACTCCTCTAGCTTCTGATCAAGAATACTATCAATATGAGAAATCATTTCATACTGATCAAGAATACTATCAATATGATAAATCATTTCATACTGATCAAGAATACTATCAATATGATAAATCATTTCATACTGCACCAAGCAAATTGCTTCGAAGGAAAATATAGCAGGAAGAGACGGCAGTGGGACTTTTTTATATCCAACTACAATGGTTATTATATAACAAAATGGAATTCTCTTTTTTTCAATCAGTCCCCAAAGTTTAATAGCCTCGTAATTTTGATGACCTGGACTACATTCTAACATAAAATGTAATGTGACAGTCCATGGTTGTTATGTCTCAACAAAAAAAAGGTGGAAAAACTAGAAGGATGCCTGAAGATGCAAATCTTGTCTGCTCACATGCAGTTAAGTGTTTTTTTTCAACTGGAATGGGTGGCTTATTCATTTTTTCAGTGAAAGCAACACTATTGTTGGCACAGAGAAATGTTTGTAAATACAATCTTTGGTAATCAGAGTTTATTTTGTGTACTGTTTATTCTGGCAGATTCCTGATTACCAGGTAAAATACATTAGGGCATTAATGTTAGGGAAATTTTGGGACATTCTAATTTATATGAAATTGTCCCATCTACCAAAATAAGCCTTATGCTAAAAATACATTATCAATCGCATACTTGTTATTATCATTATTCAATATGGCAATAATCCAGCGGTTCTTGACTCACAATCCACAAATATCTACTCATTTGTTCCTTATATTACAATGAATGATCATTCCAGCTTTCATTCATTTCCATCAAACAATTCTGAAATTATTTTGTTAACATACACACAAAGCTTATGTCAGTAACCTGCCTCTGTCATGGCAGGCATGTAAATGCAAGGTACATACTATACTATTTCAATTACATGTATATATTGTGACTTCATTTGTTTTTATGGATTTCCATTTGTCTGGTTTTCAAAAACCAAGCGACTCCCTTTCTGTCAAGCCCATCTTTTATTTACCTGCACACTGACCTAAATCCAGAGTACAGACAGACATACAGACATGGATGCCAAAGTGACTACTATGTTGAACTTCCATCAAGGAGGGCTTGACAAAAAATGACATTCTGATTTGAACTTTGATTCCTAGATATGTCTCTGATAGGGATGGGAGTTCAATTGTCTTCACAAGTCAATACTGTTTCTAGTGATGCTAATAATAAGCCTAAAATTGTATCATGATATTGCCACTTTTTTACAATATTGCAGGGTTGCATCTTGCATATAGCATTTAGTAAATTGGGTACTGTCCACCCTTGAAGTTGAAAAAAAAAAGGCGTTGGGGGCCAATCCAGAAAAAAGTCGTACCAATCTAGTCCTAGTTGGGGCCTCTCAATAGGGCATAAAAAAGTGACTAAAAATGAAAGCAGAACAAGAGTGAATGCTATAATGTATCCCTTTTTTAACTGGTGTTAAAATATGAAAATGAAAATCCATATTCTCTTTCTTTAGCTCACATTTTAAAGTTGTTTTTTTTCCTTTTTGACACATGCCAGTAAAAAAACTGTAACCAGGCTGCATTTCTACCATAGAGTCAATCACTTATATATCCATCATTAAGTTTAGATATATCACTAAATGTTTTAATTTGCTGTCACATGAAAATACAACTGAGTGAAGAATCTCCAACAACACATCCAATACAGAAAGTCATGTTCTTTGAAAGTATAACAAGGAATTGTGAGTCGTCACACAGCTGAACATCGTGAATGATGCGCTGGCATTACTATCATTAGTGTCTACAACGATCATTCAAATTCTCCAACACAACAATACGGTATAGATTAAGATCTGCTGGTGCATTATATAATGGTAGTCCAACAACAACAATTAGTGCTCTGGAACTCTGTTCTGACAGCATCAACAGGAAAACTAGGGGCCAAATTTTCAAGAATATCTCACATAGTTGGCAGCCCATACAGACACTGTTGCATAGTTTATAGTCTCATTGCTTTATTCATTATTTATTTACTCTGATGCCTTTTTCCTTACTGAATAAATCCAGGCACAATCTAGTGGTTGCATTTTTCAAACTCTGTTGAGTGCTATAATTTAGTTCTTTTAAGACGGATGGTACCTGAGGAATGCCACAGTCGGTTGAATTAGGGATATTATTTCTTTAACAAAACGAATGTCTAATCACATTCAGCATAATGTGATCAGACACATTTGTTTCATTAAAGAATCTTATCTGGTGGTTCAACCAAATTTGGCATTCCTTGGCCACCATTGCTCTTCAACCACCTGAAATGGCGGTCCACAATAGCAACACTGTACAGGAGTAAAGTGGGTAATTTCTACATTCCTTGGAAATAAAACATGCATGATTGATGATAATTTGCACCAAATACATATTTTAGCATGATTATGCCTGCACAGATTAAAAAATTTTGCACAGAATTTTCAATTTTAGCATGATTTTCACAACTGTGCATCACAGATGCAACCCTGATAAAATATGTTGTGATAATATCACAATGTTTATATTAGCAATAACTCATTTTCTTCAAAAAGTACGCTGAAGACATGTGCCTAGTCAAGTGCCAAGGCCAAGGTTACAGATTGCAGTAAATTAAATTGTCTCCTTGCATTGACCATTGCCTGTAGACTGGTGCTATTTATATCTGACAAACACGTATTGACTGAATTGTACTGATGCTGAGTACAGAGCTGATTATGGTAAGGATTCTACTCTGTATAAAATAGAGTGCTCTGTACTACAGTGAAATAGAAAATAATTTATGTAGGCCAGGGGTATCTTAAATCTATATGATACTGTAGATCTATATTTTTTTGCTAATATGACTGTCATGCCAATCTGTATCCAGTCAGACAGGATATATGGAAATCCAAGTGGAAGGGCAGATGTGAGCTGGAAGCACAGTTCAGTCAGACAAAACATGTCAACATCCATGTGTGAGGTACATGAGATCTGGTCAAAGTCAGATAAATTGATTGATAAGCAAGATATGTACCTATATCTCAGACAGGACATGTGGCTGTCCAGGTGTAAACTTTGAGACTGATGAGACCAAGTCCCACAGTCAGACAGAGACAGATGAGAAGTGTATTTACCAGCACCCTGTTTCCAGTCAAACATTGAAAGAGCAGATGAGAAGTTGCAGCATACAGATAACCAGTGGATTTGCCTGTACTCTTTGTCCAGTCTGACATAATATACTAATATCCATATGTAAGAGCTTGCAGCTAAGATGCACAGATGGATGAGAAGTGTATTCACCTGTGACCTATGTTTTGTCAGACAGAATATATGGCTGTCTGAGTGGAAGGGCAGTTGAAATCTGGTCACACATTCAACACATGGTAAAGTAACAACCAACATGAATTTATGTTGGTTGTCACATTAACATGTTGCCACATGAAGATGAAGTTGGAAATAAACCTATCTTTTGTAAAGTCTTGATGTGCAGCACACATGTACTATGTGTCCTCCCACAGAGGATATGTGGATGTCTGGGTGTGAGGGCTGATGGGAGCTGGCCACAAAAACAGACATACAGACAGATGAGCAGTGTATTTACCTGTACCCTGTGTCCTGTCAGACAGGACATGTGGACATCCGAATGTGAGGGCAGATGGGAGCTGGCAACACAGTCTGGACCCAGCCAGCTGGGACACTTCTCCTGTCCTGCCTTCTCCACCAGATGTCTATAGGCAGAATTATGCTCTACAGTCATGGACGATGATCTATAACAAATATGTTCATCAATGACTCTCAAGATGTGAAGGAAGTACTACAACTTACTTAGTCATGCATAGTTTCTTCCCATTTATACATACGGCATATCAGTTGTATGCTTAAAATACATTCTCTTTGTCATGAATGAATGCTGGTTGTCACTTTACCATGTTGCCATATGAAAAGGAAATTGTAAATAAACCTATCTTCACTCTATTCTTGTTTTGAATGCTGACTATTTTCCATTTTTATGTAACAATTTTCAATTATCTAAATAGTTCAGTGGATATACAGATAAAGTACAGCTCATGCGATTTTTCATTTCTTCATGCAGTTAATCTCCTCCATGCTCGCTCCATGGTGGAGGGGTAAATACTAAAAATCACCAGTGCGATTCAGCAGGCAACTCTTATGCTTCTCTACTGTGGAATCGACTGGTTGACATTACTGATTGACATTTGAATAGCCATTCCATGAAGATCATCCATGGAAAAAATGAGACATCAGAGTGATTTACAATCGAATATCATTTGAATAATCAATCATCTTTATGTTGATTATATATTTAAGAATAAAAAAATCATTTCAAAAGAGTCTTGTATGTTCAATACATGTGTGTTTAGAAAAGGTTGATCAGTTTCTATGCAATATACTTCTGTTTGCAGTTATGTGCATTCCCAATTCAGTTTAAACAATGTAGCTCAAGAAGTTTACATTATCAGTGGAAAGTAGATCACTGACACTTCTAGGAATATTACGTTTTTTTATTCAAAGAAATCTGAACCTATGCAATAATTTGACAAGAGGCACACTTTTTGGCTTCCTTTGAAAAGCATCAATTTATCCTATTGTTACAAAGGAAGAGTAATCCTCTGAGATATGGATAATTAAATTCCCCAAATGACAACCACTGCTATTTAAAATAAAGAAAAGAACAGAAAACACTGTATTTACACCAAAATGCAAACCAAGTGCTTAGTCCTTAAGCAGTAATGTTGGTACACACTGTCAACAACAGCACGTGTTTGTGAGGTTGAATATACACAACTCTGAGCCAGCTAGATTCTGACACAACAGGGCCTACTGCATGGGTACAGTAAGGGACCAACCATTTAATTTTCAGTGGATGTGTGTGCAGGGACTGGGATTTTCTTTCTGACCAGGATATTTTTTCTTTCTTTCATTACAAGATCTTTTTTTTTCAAGTAAAATGTGGTATAGAGAAAGATCTTTTCCCACAAATCAAGACAGACAATTGTTTTCAAGCTCTTCAATAAGAATTTAAATCCCCCCGCCCCCCTTAGAAAATTAAATGGTCTGTCCCTAAGAGAGACTTGACTTCAGTGGATGTTCTACCAAAAATATTGACAAGAATTAACATCAAATGAATATGTCAATTTTGGTTTGGGAAGGTGTCATTTACATTACACGAAGCCATCTGACTTGGAACATTGTATTTAACATCCCCAATTATTACCCAGCAATAAAAAGTGGAACTTTGTTAATTATCCACAATTAAACTGAATTAAATTTATTGCTAAAATGAACAATGATGTGGTAAAATTGTTATGATTCCAAGATTAATCCCTCTCTCCCTCACTGTGATAGTTAAGTGGGAATCAAAGATCTTCAGATTTTATTTTCCTCGCATCTCGCACTATTAATTATGCTTTGCTTGTTTGCATTTTCTTGTTTTGGCATAAATTATACAATGCTCATAACTGTACCAGATCTCAGTATCCAAAATTTTTCTCTCTCTCTCTTTAGTGTTAAGTCAATAAATCTCGTTTTATTTAGGTTACTTATTTACAGGAAAGATGTGTAGCTATATAAGCTACTCTACTATGGATCATTATTAATATTAAAATGTGAATTTGTTCATGTTTATTATGCAAAGAAATATGTGAAGTGCCTTGTGCAGGGACACACCATAGTAAGCAAACCATCTCTAATTGCGTCAGCACATGAAATTGTCAGGAATTTTCTTTGCAGCAGGGGTGTGGGGTGGCAGCTAGACTGCCAGTCTGACTCAGCCTTGAATTTATGTGTTGCTGTGCCGTACAACCCCAAACCAAACCAAACATATGTCAAATCATGTATACCTTTTGATTCTGCAAACGAAAATAAAAATTCTAGTCCAATATCCCAGATTGTATTATGTATCTTTTATCCAGTCTAGTGAAAATAAGCACAGTCATGTAGTCATCTGTCATCGGCAATTCTGCATACAGGTCTTTTTCTCTCAAATAAATGTAAAGATTTTGTAAATGGTATTTTCTGTTGACTTTTAACTGATAATGAAATTGAGTTTTTGAGATTCTATTTTTGTGATGCTGAGACAATGTGCACCCAATCTTTTAGCCCCCAACTTTAATCCTTTCATTTGCTATTTGTTCTCTCCTTAGATGTTATTCTTGTAGTTTAATTTTTACATCATTTTCCAATCATGGTTAATTTAAAATAATGACTATCACTTTTAGATGTAACTTGGTGTCCTGCAGCACATTTTTCAGCAACTGCTCACAACCTACTCTCTCTCTCTCCATGTTGTAAATTGAGCCTATGTTTTTTAAAAAAAAAAAAGATATTTGTGTAAAATATATTAATATATACATGTAGCTAAAACATCTTCAACAACAATGGGACTTTAATGTTGATGCATCTGTTTCAGACAGACATGCCTGTGAAGAAAAACATATTTTACCAATTTGATCACGCATTTTTTCTCTTTTAAAGAGCGGCTTAATATGAAACTTCCTCATCAAATATATGACATTGTTTATATAGTTTTTTGGGGGGAAAAAATGCATGTATCGTGGAAATATGAGTACAGATTTATATGTCTACAGCAGTCATGAGCACATTGCCCCTTTCCTGATAATGTTGATGTTATATAAAACTTAATTTCGAAGAATAAAACAAAAAACAGAAAAAAAACATGTCTGTTAATTTATAAAGGCAATGATGTATATAGATAACTTGGTGCCCCACCAAGCTCTTATTCTCTCATTGAAACTCTTTAGTGAATGCATTCTGGGGTCATAAAAAATAAATCATAGACACAATGTCCACTCTGCAGTGGTGGTTAGATGTGAGAAAGCATAGTGCGCAGAACTATTCTTTACGAGAAGATGTGGCAACTCTGTCAGGATGCACAGGGAGATAGTGGAGGGACTTTTATTTAATCCTCTCCACACTCCACCCACACTACAATGCATGGAGAAGTGAAAAATCACTTGAGCTTTACCGTATGTGTGCACATTTATATTTTCGGTATTTTCAACTATAATGTTGATGCTGATTACTGAAAGGTGCATACTGTGAACTACTATTTGTATTTTCATGGACTTCATGGTTGCTACAAACCAAATATGTAAAAACCCAACAAGGATCCTTCTGTAGAAACAACAGAACCCCTTCCCAAATTCATACATTTCATCACCGACACAAAGGTCATTTGTAGCAAAACCATAAAATATGATACACACAAAAGTACATATATTCCCAGCACAATGAATTTTCTTGTAATTTGGGAAACACATAACATAGAAAATAATTCCCACCAGTTTTACTGTAATGTCCTAAATTAATAGTTTTATTATCAAGAAATGTTAGTCTCTTAATTCTGGCAAAAGTGAGAGAGAATAAGTGTGGGGGGTAGAGTATGGTGTTATGTTTTGTGTGTATTTGTGGATTTGTGTACAAGAATGTTAAGAAGCTTGTTGTTTTAAGTACATGAAGGAAACCAACTTAAGTTTTGTAACGTCTTGATGTGCACCACACCAAATTTTCAGTTCTTCTTGTATTTTAGACTCTTCCACACCAATGTCTAGACCTGGATTCCTTTGAAGCAATGATCTGCAAAAATAAAGAAAAAATAACAAAGAAAATTAAAATGTTTAGAGCAAATTCCTGTTCTAGAAAGAAGAGCCACAGATTTTTGACAAGCACCATCAATCTTGTGAAACTGTTTCCTTTAGATAAAATGCATTATATGCATACCAATTTTTGGAGTTGTCTGCACGGCATGATAAGTAGACACCAGATACTGAGGAAAGGAAGGAATTTTTTAAATGACTAAATTAAGATTTGCCTAATAACAATTATGAAAAATTTAATTTAAATGATCTTTGTTTCCAGCCATAGCAAGATTATTTAATTTTGATACAAGAGATATTTATTTTTCATTATGATGGATGAAAATTTACTAGATAAATAACAAAAGATGCACTAGATTTTGTTTTACAACTCTGTGAAAAAAACTTGTTTTCTCTGAGATTTTCTTTCATGCATTCTATAAACAAACAGCTTTAACCCAGACTCGAACACTATCAAGTATTGCTTGCCCAGACTCAGAACACTATCAAGTATTGCTTGCCAAGATGCAGAACACTATAAAGTATTGCTTGCCAAGACTCAGAACACTATCAAGTATTGCTTGCCCAGACTCAGAACACTATCAAGTATTGCTTGCCCAGACTCAGAACACTATCAAGTATTGCTTGCCAAGATGCAGAACACTATCAAGTATTGCTTGCCCAGACTCAGAACACTATCAAGTATTGCTTGCCCAGACTCAGAACACTATCAAGTATTGCTTGCCCAGACTCAGAACACTATCAAGTATTGCTTGCCCAGACTCAGAACACTATCAAGTATTGCTTGCCAAGACTCAGAACACTATCAAGTATTGCTTGCCCAGACTCAGAACACTATCAAATATTGCTTGCCAAGATGCAGGACACTATCAAGTATTGCTTGCCCAGACTCAGAACACTATCAAGTATTGCTTGCCCAGACTCAGAACACTATCAAGTATTGCTTGCCAAGATGCAGAACACTATCAAGTATTGCTTGCCAAGATGCAGAACACTATCAAGTATTGCTTGCCAAGACTCCGAACACTATCAAGTATTGCTTGCCCAGACTCCGAACACTATCAAGTATTGCTTGCCCAGACTCAGAACACTATCAAGTATTGCTTGCCAAGATGCAGAACACTATCAAGTATTGCTTGCCAAGACTCAGAACACTATCAAGTATTGCTTGCCCAGACTCAGAACACTACCAAGTATTGCTTGCCCAGACTCCGAACACTATCAAGTATTGCTTGCCCAGACTCAGAACACTATCAAGTATTGCTTGCCAAGATGCAGAACACTATCAAGTATTGCTTGCCAAGATGCAGAACACTATCAAGTATTGCTTGCCCAGACTCAGAACACTATCAAGTATTGCTTGCCAAGATGCAGAACACTATCAAGTATTGCTTGCCAAGACTTCAGAACACACATAAAATTTAACTCAATCATTTCATAAAATCCTTGTGCATAGAACACTATTATAGGAATTTTCTATTTACCTGGCATGTAGAAAGAGTGCAGGTACAATTGAGTCATAGGATCTCCTTATTGCAATAAATCCTCCGATATAGGCAGACAAGGCCAGCAACTCTAGCTTCTGTCTGGAAAAAAAAAAGAACATTTAATCCATAATACAATTTTATGCAGTTTTCATAAAGTTGTATGCATGAAATTACTTCAGAATCATAAAATTTCTGAATCATTACATACAATATTTTCATAAAATTTTTATAATTTGTAATATCCATAAATCTGGTAACATAAGTTTGGTCAACAGACCACACAAAACAATTATATGACTCAACATACATGTAAGTTTCTATGCTATTTTGATAATTACAATCAAATTTATTTTAAAAAGTATAAACAAATATAATTTTTAATTAAGATAAACTAAGTTCATAAGATTTGTGTGGGTATCAGTTTCTGTGCTTTTGCAAACAAATGAAATTTTGTTGATACATTGTACTTAAATTCATGGAATGGTGCTGGAAAAGACCCTATTCCCCAGATTAATTGTTCATAGGGTACTTAAATTCATGGAATAGTGCTGGAAGGTACCCTATTATTTCCATAGATAAATTGTTCATAGGGTACTTAAATTCATGGAATGGTGCTGGAAGGGACCCTATTATTTCCACAGATAAATTGTTCATAGGGTACTTAAATTCATGGAATAGTGCTTGAAGGGACCCTATTATTTCCACAGATAAATTGTTCATAAGGTAATTAAATTCATGGAATAGTGCTGGAAGAGACCCTATAATTTCCACAGACACATTTTTCATAGGGTAGTTAAAGTCATGGAATAGTGCTGGAAGGGACCCTATAATTTCCACAGATAAATTGTTCATAGGGTAGTTAAATTCATGGAATAGTGCTGGAAGGGACCCTATTATTTCCACAGATAAATTTTTCATAGGGTACTTAAATTCATGGAATAGTGCTGGAAGGGATCCTATTATTTCCACAGATAAATTGTTCATAGAATAGCTAAAGTCATGGAATAGTGCTGGAAGGGACCCTATTATTTCCACAGATAAATTTCTCATAGGGTAATTAAATTCACGGAAATAATGCTGGAAGTGACCATATTATTTCCACATAAAAACAGTTCACAGGGTAGTTAAATTTATGGAATAGTGCTGGAAGGGACCCTATTATTTCCACAGATAAATTGTTCATAGGATAGCTAAAGCCATGGAATAGTGCTTGAAGGAACCCTATAATTTCCACAGATAAATCTTTTATAGGGTAATTAAATTCACGGAAATAATGCTGGAAGTGACCATATTATTTCCACAGAAAAATTGTTCATAGGGTGCTTATATTCATGGAATAGTGCTGGAAGGGACTCTATAATTTCCACAGATAATTAAATTGTTCATAGGGTACTTATATTCGTGGAATAGTGCTGGAAGTGACCCTATCATTTCCACAGAAAAATTGTTCACAGGGTAGTTAAATTCATGGAATGGTGCTACACTTATGCATAAAGGACACATACCTTACCTGTGCATACCTCAGGAAGGTTTTAACCTTGACCAGAGTGCATATATATATATGTACCTTGCCAGTGTCCACTGACAAAATGGAACAGATTGTTGTCAAGTGATACATGCATGGTACACAACTTCCACTTTGTGAGAAGGAATATTTTTCCTAACTTTTAAAATAAAAGCCAAGATTTAATTCTACACACAGACAAAAACTGGGGATTCTGTACTTAAATATGTTGGCGTAGAAATTGGGTGTTTCAAAAACAGTTGCGTTTAGATAGGAGATCGACAAGGGGGGGGGGTATATTGACTGAATCTTCGGAGATTATCTAACACAAGGAGGTTTGTATCTCCGACATATTATCTGCTTCTAGTGTGAATCTTGCATTTTTGATACATGTATCTACTACACTGTTAATAATCTTCACTGAAAAAAAAGGTTATGGTGGGGTCATGTATGCTACACTATGTATAAGCTGAGGTGCAGAATAAGCTGAGGACCATTCTTTTAAGGAAAAAAGTATAGATTAACACAGCAAAAAACTGGATAAATACATTTTTTTTTAAAAATAAGCCAAGATTTAAACTCACCACAGTTTTCTTCATTATTAAATCCCATATCAAATTGGTTTAAGTCCATTAAGTTGTTTATTATTAAGTCCCATATCAAATTAGTTTGAGTCCATAAAGTTGTTCATTATTAAGTCCCATATCAAATTGGTTTGAGTCCATTAAGTTGCTCATTATTAAGTCCCATATCAAATTGGTTTGAGTCCATTAAGTTGTTCATTATTAAGTCCCATATCAATTGGTTCGAGTCCATAAAGTTGTTCATTATTAAGTCCTATATCAAACTGGTTTGAGTCCATAAAGTTGTTCATTATTAAGTCCCATATCAATTGGTTTGAGTTCATAAAGTTGTTCATTATTAAGTCCTATATCAAATTGGTTTGAGTCCATAAAGTTGTTAATTATTAAGTTCTATATCAAATTGGTTTGAGTCCATTAAGTTGTTCATTATTAAGTCCCATATCAATTGGTTCGAGTCCATTAAGTTGTTCATTAATAAGTCCCATATCAAATTGGTTTGAGTCCATAAAGTTGTTCATTATTAAGTCCCATATCAATTGGTTCAAGTCCATAAAGTTGTTAATTATTAAGTCCATATCAAATTGGTTTGAGTCCATTAAGTTGTTCATTATTAAGTCCCATATCAATTGGTTTGAATCCATAAAGTTGTTCATTATTAAGTCCTATATCAAATTGGTTTTAGTCCATAAAGTTGTTCATTATTAAGTCCTATATCAAATTGGTTTGAGTCCATAAAGTTGCTCATTATTAAGTCCCATATCAAATTGGTTTGAATCCATTAAGTTGTTCATTAATAAGTCCCATATCAAATTGGCTTGAGTCCATTTAGTTGTTGATTATTAAGTCCCATATAAAATTGGTTCGAGTCCATTAAGTTGTTCATTATTAAGTCCCATATCAATTGGTTCGAGTCCATAAAGTTGTTCATTATTAAGTCCCATATTAAATTGGTTTGAGTCCATTAAGTTGTTCATTATTAAGTCCCATATCAAATAGGTTTGAGTCCATTAAGTTGCTCATTATTAAGTCCCATATCAAATAGGTTTGAGTCCATAAAGTTGTTCCAAAGTTATGAGGTAGGAAGAACATTTGTCATGGATTGATGGAACGATTCATAGGACTGAATTGGGTAACACTGTAAGCCCCTTCCACAGAATAGTGGGTGAGGGTGTGTGTACAAAATGTACTTACTGAGCACAATCATGGTGTTGCAACTTCTCCGTTCTGATACAGCCCAGCAACTGCAGAATGTCAAATATCTCATCTACACTCCATTCTGGTCTCTGTAACTTACCTAGACATGTGACAGACATAAGAAACATGCTCATCTGACAAAGTTCGCTGAACTGACAATTACATTATATATACATGTATACACGTACAGCGACATATTTAGGTTCTTGCTGCCCCTAGGCCCATACAGAAGTGCCACCACTGTGCAACAGCATAAAGGTGATGGGTGGCAGGAAAAGAAGGGTCAAATCTTGCTGCCCTAGGCATGGGCCTAGTTGGCCTGTGTGGAAATATGTCACTGTGTGTGTGTGTATATATATATATATATATATATATATATAGAGAGAGAGAGAGAGAGAGAGAGAGAGAGAGAGAGAGAGAGAGAGCAAGAGAGAGAGAGAGATAGAGAGAGAGGGAGAGAGAGATATCAGGGATATTGAAATTCTGATGTTCTGATGGTTCTTGTCAGACATGTTTTCCAGTAAATTAACATGATGGCCATATATTTGCAAAATTTAATATAAAAACATTAAAAGGAGATATAACAAGTTGTGAGAAAAAAGAAAACAATGACTACCTAATTATTTAATGTACTGGAAAATGTGTCATTTTTTATTCTAGATTTGCTGCTACTTTAGTGTTAGTATTATCTTTCCATTTTTAATTGGTTTCCTCTCAAACTAATTATTTATAAAAAAGTCATTTTTACTTTCAGAAAACTATACTATAGAATTTCACTCAAAAAATGTATTTTATTTAACTCTACTGTTTCTTAACAATTATTAATTGACAACAAGCTGATTTACTACTTTGAAAATATGTAACACCTAATTGACCGGCATTTCTGGTAAAGTTGGATGGTGAAGTTTTATTTGATCAGGTTCCGAAATAAGTCTTTTGCAGGATGCTAATACAAGTTAGTTGTTGTTGCTAGTATCTTTTTTTCTTAATTTGGGCCTAAGCTTCACATATTTTGTTTTAAAGGTATGATGTACTGACACACCATGACACAATATAGCTGAAATCCATGTGGTGTAAGGAACTGCTTGTTATGTCTATAGTACAGACCTGGGGTATCTTTCAATTATATAGTTTTTGTCAAATCCAGGAGATAAACTTTCATTACTCTTTTGTCTTGCATTTTGTTGATATAGAATGTTTAAACAAATATGGAAAAAATGATGAACAAACAAGTTTAGTCCATGTCACTTCTCTATTGATTGTCCTACAAAGAAACAACGTGCAAACTAGACCTAGTCACCTCTGAATTAAGTTTAATTGATGGCACATTTATTGACTGTCTGATAAAGAAACAATCTGTAAACTGGACCTAGAACCTTTGAATTTTACTTTGTTAAGGTCTTTATTTTGCAGTTTAATGGATAAACAGATCAAAGACAATTGGATCTAATTATATTTTTTATATCCTATAACTAATGTCCGGTTGCCGAAAGTATGTGCTGGTCAAAATCTTTGATCTGACAGACACTTCCGGCAAATACAATGATTTAAGGACCTCGGATGCATATATGCACACACATATTATTACAACTCTAGGTCTTAAAATATTGTAACAGAAAGAAAGTGAAAGCAACAAATCAAGTAAAAATCAACAAGCAATTTATTTCTACACAATTAAAGTGAAAATTCAAAAGACATGTACAGTAACATGAATTAGAATACAAATAATCCAATAATCCTAAGTGTCCTAATCACAAGTCTTAAATATAGAATGTTCCGAATAAATGAGCACTTTTGGTAATTTCAATTAATATTTCATATAAATAATTCCTCTCTCTGAATTTGCTCTGAATTTTCACAACACAACTATAAACATCTGATTATTAGAATGATTCTTCTAAGGCTGACCATTTGAACAAGAATGAAATATTGTCAACCAAAATCTCTATATATAAACATAAGTCACGTTACAGAATGTTCTAGTGGAAACTTTCCTCTGTGGACATTTGTCTGGGAATATGGCAAGTATGTTATAGATCATTTGGTAAACAAGATTCCATTCCTATACTAAACTTCATGATCAGTCTATTAAGGAATTTATTTTAGTAAAAAAAATCAGATGTTACAGTTGTGAAAATCAGAGCAAACTCAAAGAGAGGAATTATCTGAAATATTCATTGGAATTACTAAAAGTGCTCATTCTCATTTTGGATTAATACTTGACTTAGGGATTTGTGTGAATTTATTCAAAGATTCTGGATTACGTCATTCAGGCATATCAGGACATTCAAGACTACTGATATCAGGATATTCAAGGGTACTGGAATTCATTCGGAACATTCTATATTTAGGACTTATGATTAGGACACTTAGGATTTTTGAATTATTTGTACTTTATTGTAAGTGTGTTTTTAATTTTCACTTTAATTGTCTAGAAATGAATTGCTTGTTGATTTTACTGACATTGTTGGTTTCACTTTCTTTCTGTTACATTATTTTAAGACCTAGAGGAGTCATAACAATTTATATATAAAATAATAATTACTTAATTTCAGTTTATACACAACTTGGTGATCTTAATCAATTGCAATTACACATAACCAGTTTTATAATAGGCTTTATTCTACTAATAACCATTAGGGGAAGTGTTAATAATATTGAAGGCTGATATGATGAAATAAAGTTAGAATTGTCTAGTCATAAGCAAACACTTGTATAAAGGTGTAGTACATGTACCTTGAAATTGGGATGTAAATAATGACTCATGCAAGAAGCTATTATTAGCAACTTAACTCACTGTCTACATGTGGCTAGTTGTAAGATCACATTTGGTTTACATGATTAGAACCACTCCTATTGGTCATCACTGGCATCAGTATTCAATGATCCAACCAAAGTAGATGGTATGCATGTAGTATCACATGATCATGTAGTATCACATGATCAGCAACTTTCTCTGGTCTTTCAAAGTTACAATGGGTATATATATATATATATATATATATATATATATATATATATATATATATATCATAATATTTTTAATTTTTGTATACCCTCTAATTATTCATACACCATCTATCCAAAAAATCATAATTAATTTATTGTATCATATTTTCGTACACAGAACTTCATATTTGTCATAACATCTTTTAACTTTTTGTACAAAAAAAGTTCTACTGAGAAGATTTACATTTGCAAAAAAGATCAAAAATATCGCCAATTTTTAAAATGAAAACGAATAATTTAATAAAATCATATACAATTAAGACATTGTTTTGTTGTTTTTTTTATCTTTCTGTTATTTAATAGCCTCGTATTTTGATGTGTTATAAATGAATCAAGAAGAAGTTCACATTTAAAATGGCTTCAAAAATATAAGATTAAGATTTAGATATGTCCAATGACCAATGTATTGTTTGCTAAGAATTTATAAATGGTGATTCACTTTGGGTAAGTTTTAATTGAGGCATCAAATAATGAAACAGGAGATCAAGAAATAAAAGAATCACCTTCTGAATCAAGAAGAGAATTTCACATTTCAAACAGCTTTGAAAAAATACAGATGTACAATTTAGATACGTCAAACAACCAATTTTGTTTTTTCTCTAAGTACATGTTTAATATAATCTCATATGAAAAACAGAAATATGAGTTAACTTTGGGTAAGTTTCTAATTGAGGTATTGAATAATTAAATAGGAGATTAAGAAATAAAAGAATAATCATCATTTTATAATCATGCAAAAAGGCCTATGCTCTTATACTTAGATCAGCCCTTCTGTTGTCATCATTATCGGCAAGAAAATATAAAGATTGATGTGTATAATCTCTTGCTGTCATTACAGTATCTACTGCTGTTCATTAACAGCTGGACAATGGCCTTTACAGCACATAATCTTTAAGCAATAGCGTTAATAAATGCCTTTTATTAAGTTGGTCACTGTAACAAAGCACTATAAGCATTTAAAACGAGTTCAGATGTCATTTGATGTTTTTATCTCCAGTAAAAATTATACATGTCAAAGTGAAGACCACAGACCACTGGTCAAGTAGTCTTATTGTTTCATTACAGTAATACAAAAATAAAATAAAAAACCATGTCATTTTCTATCATAAATGCCAAATTAATTGACTATGTGAATTCGATTCTTGTATAATATCTTGCAAGTTCTTGTACTGTTTTTGCTTGGAGATGCCTTCATTACCAAGTTCTTGGGTTGAGTCCTTACACAATATAGTGAATGACTGCCCTTTCCTATGGACATAACCGTCACAAAACATCCCAGCTATAGGAGGAAATTAACTATCTGTAGTATAGAAGCCTTTAAGGAAATGATGCATCTTTGCTCGCACCACAGGAAGAAGACTCTCCATTTCCCTTTATAGGCTTTCAAAGTGGCGGGTCTTTTTGCCTGAGCAATTCTGTCCACCACTTGTTTGCAAAAATGTTTCTTTCTGAGGGCTTACTTAGCCAGGTGTGCAGATTCAGTATTTCTGCTTGGGATGGAAAACCTGTATGCAGTTGTTTCAGCATGTGAGAAAAAGGCATGATTTTGCTCGGAATCTTGGCTGCTAGATTCAGGAGGTCATCAATCTATGATATTTTCCACTTGAGGGTAGCAATCAGGATTAGTTTGCACTCAGATTCCCTCGCTTTATTGAATGACTTTGGGAATCAGAGGAGTTGGGGGAAAGGCATACACATCGAGACCATTCCAGTTCAGTGAAAGGATGTCAAATGCCCAAACTTTCTGATCTGGGACTGGCAAGATGATGCTTGGCATTCTACCCTATCACAAAGGGGTCCACAAGAGGTCAATCCTGGTGACAAAACACAAAAAGATGAATGGACCATTCTGTGTACATCAGTTGATTCCTTCTGGACAGCAAGACACTGAGCCTGCCTGGGATGTGGCAGACTTGAAAGTGTATTTGTCAATGATGACACCACATGAGAAAATCCCAAACATTTTGGCAGAGATCTGAGGACTTGTTGCTCCATTGCCTTCTGATGTAACTGACAACAGTCAAGTTGTCAGAAAGAATCATGGTGCCCTTTCCAAAAAATGTCTTCTACCACAATCAAAAGGCATTCACTATGGCTTTCAACTCCAGGAGGCTGATGTGCATGGAGTGCTCCTGAAGCAACCTAACCCAAGTTGCTTCTTGAATGGAGGGCAGGAAATGGGCATGCCAACCAGATGTACATGATTTCCAGTGGATGATCATGCTGCAGTGTGCCATCTGTAAGCCAAGAGAGGTCCTCTCATTTGCTGAGATGGGACCTCGTATTAGTCAAAATCTTTTTTCATTTGGTCAAGAGGGTAAAGTCTTGGTTTCCACTCAGATAAAAAGATTATTTGCAGGGGTCTCATGTACAAGCAGTTCAAAATGAGAATATTCATGGCCACACTGAGAAGACCCAAGAGGCGATTAAATATCCCAGGCTGAAATTCAACACTGAGTGGATTGAATACACCAATGAAATGATCTTCAAGGCAAGTTCTTGAGGAGGACAAACTCAGTTCAAAGAGGTTTTGAACTCCATGGCCAGATGAATGAAGATCTGGGATGGAATGAGAAAGGATTTGTCATTCTTGACAAGGAATCTATTTAGCAAGCAAGAGCAAAACAAGGGATTTCACGTTTTGGTACACAAGACTGCTCACCTTGTGCTTTTGGAGACTGTCATCCAGGTAGTTTGATATTGCAGACATGAAGATGGTTTTGAAGTGTAACACAATTCTGTTAATTATTCTTGTGATGGTCCAGACATTGTGATTCAGACCCAAAAGGAGTACCCTGAATACACAATGTCCCTGAAAGCAACCTCAGGAATTTCTGGGAAGACCTATGAATGAGAATATGAAAATATGATAACTGCAAAATCTCCCTCCTGAATGGCGTCGATGACCTATCTAGAGGCTTCTATTTAGAACCTGGGTGCCAGAATGTGTTGGTTGAGAGAGCTTAGATTTATGACTGGTTAGAGCATGCCATTGGACATGAGAACTAATAAAAGTCAGGAGTAAAAATCCCAGTGAGTTTGTGTCGTGAATGATCTCTACTGACCTTTTTGTGAGAAGAGTATATATTTCGGGCTGCAGAATGTATGCCATGTATGAGTCTTTGTAGATTGCTGTAACAAAGGAAATGCTTGACAACAGGAAATGGTCAAAGAATGTGATATGGTGACCCTCAAAGACAATCTGCAAGACCCATGGGTCATCAGGGCAAAGTCTCTCCCATTCCATGGTAAAGTGTGTAAGTCTTCTGATCACACTGGAATGTCAGAAAAGGGCAGCACAAGCATAATATCATTTCCTATGTAAAGCAGACTGCTGGGGAGAGAAACTGGTTTAAAACAGTCCTTTTCTAACAGTCTCTTGTCATCACTTGCTCTGGAAGACTGGGCCCTTGCTGAGAAATAAAGTTTGAAGGAGGGTTTCCCCATCTGGTTGCCTTGAAGGGGTCCTTCTTAAATTTCTGGTCCCCCATAGAAAACAAAGACTGGGCTCTAGGTCACTGGGCCTGTGAGAGGTCTGTCTCTTTGGCAGCCTGTTTCCTGACCTCCGCTATGTAGGTATGTAATAGGATATGGGAAAAAAAAGACTGAACTCTGAGCATGGCATTGTGGTGGTCTTTTAGCAGTGCAGTCATGGATAAAAATGTATCTCTCTCTTAGTGCTGGAGGTTAACAGAAGCAGCTATGGAAATGGAAAGTGAGTGCTGAGCTGTTGAGTACATGAGCCATGAACAAAACTTACTACCAGGCAGTATTTCTGTTTCCTGGGACTTCTGTGACTGTTCTGGGACTTCGATGCTGAAAACTAATGTGTGTTTTGTAGAAGGCTAGATGGAAGTTAGATGGGAGTCATCACTGCAAGAAGAGAGGCCTGTTGACACTTGGGTCTTGAAGACTTAGTTAAGTTTTGAAGCAGTTTAAGATGTCAGTGACTCAACAAGACTGTGGCAACTGTTTGAATGAAGGCTGATCTTTCTTGGTTAAAAGGTCAACAGATGTGTGATGTCTGCAAGAGGCCATTTTACAGCAGGATGATACAGACAGAATTATGTAGGCAAAAGCAGGAAACTTCTTCAATGGATGCACAGATGACTAAGTCTTTCCTGGATATTACTGGATGAAGTAGAGAAGATGGGGCTTGCAGCTTGCAAGCATACATCTTCAAAATCAGGTGTGGAGTTACAAAGAAGCATCCTATGATGTTAGCTTTAACTGAGCTGGCAAAACATGATATCAGGGATGATGAACAAAGCTTGGACTCCATCCATATTAAGATATGGTGATCTCCTGGCATTAACTTTGAGTGTCATCAAAAGTGCAGGTGAGTACTGTGTCCAGGAATGGGAAATCAATGAAGAAAGTACTGGGTTGCAAAAGAGACAGGACCAGTGATGGACCTGTCTGGTGCTAGTCCACAATGCCTTCATAGGTCCAGCACTGGATATTGTGACAGACTTGTTCACTGAATCTGGTGGCTGTTGCACTAGCAGTCCGCAACAGGATCAGGGTTTGAAGTAGCATGACCTGGTGCCAGATGCTCTGTGCATCTCAAGTCAGGGTCTGGGTATACCAGGATGACAGATCACCATACTGAGTCAAGGTGGCATAGGTTGAGATTGTGCTACAGCTGGAGCAGAAAAGGTCCAGGGACAGCTGACATCTGGTGCTGATGTTCACTGTGGGATAGATCACTGTAGCCAGAACTGGGGTGTATATACAGTGATGGGTTGTTCTGGACTGGTCAATGTGGGCCACCAGTGGTGTCAGTACCAGCCAAATAGTCCATTCAGTACTAGTATAATCTGGCCGTGGCACTGTGGGTACGCAGATCTAAGATTGTGTGGGAGGTCTGAGATGGTAAAGATTGCTGTACCCTCTTTGGAACTGCCAACCTTTGCCTTGCATGGCTCAAACATCAGAAGGCTGGCAACTAAGGTAGCATTGGCAGCAATACTGATGACGTTGACATCCTTATGAGAACATTTGATGACTCTCTTGTTAGCCTGGGTCAAATGTTTGGCCATAAATGTCACCTATCTATCTTCAGACCAGTGAGAACAAATATCACAATTATGGTCTGATCTACACCCCATACAAGCTAGTACAGGTAGGGTGATTATCTTTAGCCTGCTTGAATGTCTTACTTACACACTTAATCCTGCCCATGGTTACCTGTAATTAAAATGAGCAAAACAATGGTATTAATGATAATTATATAGGAGATACAGTAAAACCTGTCTTAAGCGACCTCTGCTATGAGCAACCACCTGTCATTTATGACCACAATCGTAATGCATGGATTGATTTTATTATATAAATGCACTGTTGTGAGCAACCACCTGCAGAACGCGACCAGTGACCACGATTTTTTCGCAAAATATGCATTTTGACACTGCTATGAATGATCACATCAGAAAAACAGAGATAAACACCACTCACCTTTATTTTACTCCTCTGTAACCATGACCACTTAAAAAGTAATGACTCTTATAAACAAAAACAAAAACAAATTAGGCTGGCTACTGGTTTCTTAAATTTTACAGGTCATGCATGTAGTGTCATATGTTACAGATTGTAAACCACACTAGAGTACATGCAGATTGTTCATTCAGAATTACCTCAGCTATTTCTGCAAGACTAAACTATGATCCGTAGTATCGACCACAAAGTTGCAAATGGCAGATTGTTCTAAAATAACACTGCTATGAACTACCCTATCACGAGAACTGAGACAAACACCAGTGACCTTTATTTAATCCTTTGTAACAACGACCACTTAAAAAGTAATGATTGTTATAAACAAAATCAAAACCCAAAACAAAAATAGGCTGGCTACCAGTTTCTTAAATTTTACAGGTCATGCATGTGGTGTCATGTATTATAGATTGTAAACCAGACTAAAGTACGTGCAGATTGTTCATTTGGAATTACATTGGCTATTTCTGCAAGACTAAACTATAATCTATAGGACTGACTGCAACATTGCGAATTGCAGATTGTTCTTAAATAACACTGCAATGAATGACCCTATCGCAAAAACTGAGACAAACACCACTGACCTTTATTTAATCCTTTGTAACAATGAGAACTTAAAAAGTAAAGACTGGTCTAAACAAAAACAAAAAAAAACAACAACAACAAAAATTAGGCTGGCTATCGGTTTCCTAAATTTTACAGGTCATGCATGTAGTGTCCTTTGTTTTAGACTGTAAACCAAACTAAAGTACATGTCACTAACTGCCATTGTAGTGCTAAAGTCAGTGAAGCACTCACACATCATTTGTCTTTGGAGTTAATCCATACTACCTGGGGTGAATGAAGTCTTTGTCTTTGTCTTTAATACCAGTAGCTGAGAATAGTTTTCCAGATTCAATTGTCATTGTTAAAGGGTTGTGTTGTTTGTTGCTTTTTTTAATGTTACAGTGATTACAGCTCACACACCAAGCCATCATCTGTTCACCTTAGTGCAGCCAGTTACCTGTTTGTTTATATATTTATCCCTTTATGTCATCGGTGAATTAAGCCTTTGACTTTTGTCGCTAAATAAATTTATTCTCTTTCTGGATGAGTTAATTATGTCTTTTTATTTCATTCATTGGTACATTTACATTGTATATGTATTTCATATTTCCACAAACCCTGATCAAAACCGCTACAGTCGTTATTACAATTGATCACTGATAACGTTAACACCTAGCACCTTAATAACAATGGCAGAACCTCCAACGAAAAAGAGACAAATTCTAACACTGGAGGAAAGAATTGATGTAATTGAAAGAAGTGAAAAAGGGGAGACCGCTCGCAAAATAGCAGCCACTTTAAACGTCAGTAAAACTCAAATTCAGGGTGTTATAAAAGACATGGAGTCAATTAGAAACAAATTCATAAGCTAATACATTTACCTGTGATCTTCAAATATAAATATGATTCATGTTTAAGGATAGATGTATATCTTTATTGCTATATAAAATTATTTTCAGATGAATGCATACAATATTTTAACAAGAACTATGAACAAAGAATACAGTAAATGTACAGTAATTGTGGTTATTTTTCCTTCTTAAACAGTGCTGAATTTCAACCTTGGAAACTGGTCTTTTGTACAAACCTGTTTTGAGAGACCACCTGTCTTGAGAGACTGCTTTTTGTTGGCAGAAGGGGTGGTCTCTCAAGACAGGTTTTACTGTATTAGTCAAGTGTTGCACTAAACATACAGTGAAGTAGATGCTATGAAATAAGATAAATGCATGCAAATTACTGAAATGATCTTATTTCTATGCAATGATGATCATTTGCTTGATATAACTTACAGAGAGGTCAGGTACTGCGATGAACTGACCATTAGAACAGACAATTAAGATAATAGATGGAGTATACTTCCCTATGATGAAAAAACTCCTCCTAAGAATTGATCAAACTGGTGACAAGGCACAACATAGAAGGTATTTACAAAGCCTTTTAAGAAAGTGTGCTAACCAAGCATAAGCGGATGCAGTAACTGACAAATGATGGGATTTAGTTCCAATCCCTCTATCCAAGGGGAGACTACTCTTGTCTGACATCTGTCTCAGCAAGCAGATGCTATGTTTGGCATTGTTATTGCCAAAACAAGCCAAAAGAAGTGGCTAACATATATTTCTAGTTTGGGAGGGCTGGATTTGCAAGGTCATGGATGTTCTCCAACATTACTATGATCAGGTCAGATAATATATCTGAAGAAACAAGGGCATAGCTAGAGTACTTGGGATTTGTATATAGGGCATATTAAAAACATGTGATGAGTATGTTTCCCTAGCAAATTTTGGCAACAATGTGCACTCATACGAGTATGTGAATATGCCTATCTACCACATTGTAAATATGGATGAATGGACAGGCAGACAGACATATAGACAGAGGGTATCAAAATGGTTAGCCCTACTTAAAAAAAATAAACAAACTCAGAGATAATAATGATAACGATCTTAAGATAATTCTCACTTTTAACTTCCTGAAGTCCCAGTTCAAGCCCCCTCTCAGGACACGTCGATATGAGGTAGTACTTCATGCTGTCAAAAAGACGAATCTGGTGTTTCAGTTTCTCTGCTTCATGAAGAGAGTCTTTCAAGCTTGGAAGACCAGCCTGATCAAAAGGAATCAAAGCAATTTTGAGCTCTGTGTTGATTGTGGCATGAGGTCATGGGTTTAACTTACTGTAATGCATTCCATGGAAGAGACTTGACACAAACTATAAGCATGAGTTAATGGGTTTAACTTACTACAATACATTTCATTAATGAAAGTACACATGGACTGTAAGAAAGATATTATGGGTTTAACTTACAGTAATACAGTAATACATTTCATTAATGAAAGTACATGTAGACTGAAAGCAAGGGATCATGGTTTAACTTACTGCAATGTATTTCATGAATGAAAGCACATGTAGACCATGATACAGGAATCAGACAGAAACACAAAAGATGAGTTTCAAATGGAGTCCAAAGGCATAGCATCTGGGTTAGAAGTCTTTTCCCATGGGTTCCAGCAATTCTTAGAATATAGTATTCACTGACTGATTGTTGCTATTGCAGGATCAATCAATAAATTAATAGTCATACACTTTTTTACTATTTGCAACTGTTTGTCAAAAAGGAGTTTTTAAATTAGAAAAAGAAAAAAAAACTATTAAATTTGCAAGTGCAATTTTTTTTTCTCAGTACAGCTGATATTACAGAGTCACTAACATCAAACCAGCTGGCACTGGCCTAATTATGTAATAATTCAAATTAATTACAGTGAATCTGTTTCCAACATATAGAACGATGGTCTGTTGTTTCCACATCATGTCATTATCAAGAAGTTTATCCAAGGTGTAGATATCAAAAGGTTAACCCTCAGTTAATACTGTACTTCAATAAAATTGGGTTACAAAAGGGTCAATAGTTTCAGATGTTTATCTTTTTACTTTTGTCAAAAAATGTAATCCTATTGGTAAGTTACCTAGTGTTTACACATGAATATATTTCCTACATGTACCCATTATCAGACTAGGTTTAGTAGATTAGCAGCATGCTGAAGTAATACATTTGCCTGCAAGACAAATACCATTGTGAGCCATAGGTGTCTTGCTTCTATAATTATAAGAAAATTTGTAGCTTTCACAATAAATGTTTACAGTATGGATTTTATATGACAGCACGATTCTTTCTATTGGTGTTGGCATTTTTTTTTTCAGAACTATTAGAAGAAATATATTCACTCAGGCAAAATGAAATGGTATATGGCACTAACTTTATTAACAATATAACATACCCCATAACCCCCCTGCAAACCAAAAAGTCTTAGTACAAAAAGTTGTAAAATTTATTAAATTGCTATAATGGCATGAACATTTTATTGAGGTCATTCCCATATGATTACAAACATGACAACAAAAGTTCATTTGTCTATATCAAATCACTGTGGTAGCTGCTTAATTGTAATAACAAAGTTTTGTAAAAATGTTCCAAAATGTGTAACAACTGGAAGATTATTGTAATGGACTAAAAAAAATATTCAGGTCATCTACATACAGATACAAATATGCTAACAAAGTATCATTTGCCTATGTAGAGTGGTTTTTGTGTAATCTTGTTAACGAGTTCTTCAGAGTGGATGGACAGATGGGAAATTTGACCAAATCAAGATGCCCCTGATCAAGGCAGTAGGGGGATAAAAAAAATATAACATCACAAAATCAAATAGCACACAGCAACAATCTTTGCACCTTTGCTGTCCTAGGTTCAATTTCCAGTTCAAATACATGCTAGGGTACAACATAGTCCTCCATCCAAGCTGGTAATTATTTCTGGGTTCTCCAGTTTACTATGCCTCAAAGGCCACATTACGTTGACATCTGAGCTGTTGACAGCCAGCAGACAAGTTGTAAAAACTTGTTGTGATATTGATAAAAAAGAAAATAAGTTTGACCCCTACCCTTTGATGCAGGTATTCTATTTCCTCAGCACTGCCTTGGTACCTGGCACAACATTTGCACAGCAGTAGCTCATTATTTGGAATTAGTTTCAGCAAATCTACTGCTAGATCCCTGAAATACAAATGAGAACTTAAGCAGCTTGGATGTTTGGCTATTGCAACTCTTCAATTTACTGCAAATCTAAAAGTACAATTTTTGCCTCTCTACTCTGCTGCTCCCCTACACAAAAGCAACCGAGTCATAATAAAGATACATTACATGTTGGCTCAATGTAAGAATGATGCTCACTTTTATAATCTTACAGCTGTTCTGTAGGAGTATGATTAAAACATTTCATTATTACAATGAACTGATCAATCTTGTACATTACTATAATAGTATTTGCACACTTATTTGCGACTTACTGGCATTTCAAACCAAATGGAGGCTCTCAATGTAAACAAACAGGCAGACTGCTCACTGTCCATTTCTGGTTTCTAGAACAGTCCATTTCAGTAAAAACTGTGTTGTCTGCATCCAATATTTGCACTGTCTAGTTTTAATATTTCTAAAAAAATTGAACATATAAAAAGGAGGAACACTTGTATAAATGTGTTCAAAAAGATCCTAAATGTACAGAATTATTGTGATTATCAAAGATGGTGAACTACATCACATCTGTTGCTTGAAAACATAGACTCGCCCATGCAAATATGGTGACCGTGTTACTAAAGAAACTCCTGTTTGATTTGAAATGCCAAGTTGACAGTGTTAGTGACCCCCTGGCAACAATCAGGTTAGAAAGTATAAATTGATGAATGAATGACTAAGTTTTGTACATTTTTTATATCCTTGATGCTTTTTTTATAAAAAATAGTTAGGGGTGTACAAACAAATGGGAATACTATAGTTCCATTTAATAGGAGTACTAAAGGTAAAAAAAAAATGCCAGTAAGACATACCGGTGTGTTGTAATTTTGAGTTTCATAAGAGTTGTTATCATAAGAATGTTAATTGAGCTAAGTTAATGAATGAATTAATTAATTCCCACCATTTTCCCAGGTGTTCACATCGCCTGGAAAGCAGCTCAACAGCCACTGCCATGTGTTCTGTCAAATTCCCCAACACTGTGCCGACAGAAATCGCCAGCTCTAATTCATTGCCCTGTATCAGCCTAGTGATCGCCTTCTGTAAGTTCACAGACAAACAAAACATGCAGTTAAAGCTTGATTATCCAAACTCTTCAGGGAAGTGAGAATGGTTCAAAAACTAATACAAATTTGGAATAACTGAGGCTGAATGTGTATATATTAGAAACATTTGAGGGGCAACATTGTAGTTCATATAAACCAAAACATTTGAAAATCCAGGTTTAGATAATCAAGGCACTTAGCACTATAATTATAAATGTTTAATTTTTAATCAACAACCAAGTTAGAAATTACATTCATCAATGTGTTCACATAAAATGTTTGACAACATTAAAAAAAATTATGATTAATAACAAAGTATTCCAGGACCAATAATTTTCTAATAGCATATAACACAGCAAATTGAGGTTTCTATTGTGAACTTTTAAAAGTTACAGAAAAGTAAATGTTATCTTAAAAAGCACACTTGTTGTAGGGACCACTTTGCAATTTTACATTTTTATTATACTAATTTACCGGGTATATCAAATTCAATACCATTGTTTTGAACTCTGAAAACTATCAAACTGAACCAGTCTAAATTTAAGTACCATCTTGCAAAATCTATTTACCATGATCAATATTTTAAAACTTCCATGATCACTATCAAAGTACTAGATGCTGGTGTTGAGCAATTTTACTTTCCATGAGGTAAAAACAATGTACTTTTAAAAAAACCTGGACCATTCACTGGTGATTTTAAAAAAAAAATGAAAATGTTAAATATGTATAGGCAATGCATATACATTTTTTCTGTGAGGTCAATTTCAACTAAATGTGTGTGTGTGTGTGTGTGTGTGGGGAGCATGTTATCCATGAAAGGCTTTCTAACCTGACAATCATCCACAGCCAGAAAGCAGCATGCAGATAAGATGGGGGACCCATTCCTGAAGTAGAAGTCTGCTAGCTTTTCATTGGCTTTGTGAAGCAACCTACAGCAGTATGACATATAAAACTCTTTACTTTACATGCACTGGAATATGATATTTCCAATCTAAAATATGTTCCAAACTGTGAAAAGCACATATAAAGATCTGCTATGCTGTGTGCTTTAAATCCTAGACCAAATGAAGTCTTATAAATTGACTGCCTCACTATAATACTGTTCAGGATATAGGTAGTCTTATACTGGGGTACACTATATGAACAATTACAATTCAACCAGTATAATAGATTTGTGTTACATCAGGCACCATGCTATACTGAGATGTTTTATAGTGAGGGACCTCTACTCTGATCTGTTGGCACATTATGTAACAACATGATCGACCACTGTACTCGTTCTGTCAGCACATTATGTGACAACATAATGGACCACTGTACTATGATCTGTTGGCACATTATGTAACAACATGATAGACCACTGTACTCGTTCTGTCAGCACATTATGTGACAACATAATGGACCACTGTTCTATGATCTGTTGGCACATTATGTGACAACATGATGGACCACTGTACTCTGATCTGTCAGCACATTATGTGAAAATGGATCTGAATATACACTGTATACAGCTGTGTGATTTACACATGATTAAATGCAGTATACAGACAGGTTAATTTACTCTAACATGCTTGAAATAATTCAAAGAAATAAAGCAACATACACATCATATATTTAATAACAAGCTTAAAGCATTATGTCAAATATTAATCATATCTAAATTAATTTATTTACTAATTAGAATGCCACACAAGAACTAAATAATCATCATCATCATCATCAATTTTCGTGGCATTTCCTTTTTCCTTTAAAGGAACATTAGTTGCCACAGCAACAGGTCAAGTTGAGTTGAAGCAAGGTGCTCAAAATATCCAGCTGACTCTAAGGCCCTTAACTCATGCTATGAGTGTTGCTCCTCTAATCATTTAATTTAAATTACTTTTCTAAGCAAGAAATTAGGCAGGAAAATTAAATCGCTCAAACTGAAATTCAAGACACAAAATCTGATTCAGTCTGTTTCAGGCCATCACTGCAGAAACATCTATTATCTGAATTTGATTGGCAGCTAGAACTTGTACACATTCTACTAATTTATAGGAGATGCTTGAGGCATATTGTGCCTAGATGATTAGTTCTTACTTTTACATGAGATACACTCTTCCTATTATTTAAACACTGTCATCTTGTTATGCATTCATTTAAGTAAGTGCCAATACATTGAAATAATTCTCACTCCAGATCATCCTTTGAAGGCTTCCCATTGTATGTAGAATAATCAGTCTCTGCTGTCCTCCTATGCTGTTGAGGAAGAAATGTTCCTTCACACGCCATTTGAGCTGTCAATACTGCATCTGCCATTTGACCTCTGGTAATGAAAAACTTGGTCAAACTTTTGGAGTTTGCTGTAGCTACTGCATAAGGTACTGCATTATCACTGTCCTCCTTCATTAAAAATTTGGTGTACCTGTTATGTATAAATATTTACAATAATTTTTTACGTTTTCCCCCTTTAATGAAAGTAAAGTGAAAAATTGTTTCATATGTCATTAAAGAAGATAGTTACCAAATACAAAAATATTTTCATAGGACTATCATGTAAATTAATCAATTGCACATTTAAATTTAGTAATTTATTTTAGTACATCACATGATACGTTCTTGAGTTCCTATTGGCTGACTACAGGAATCTATTTTAGGACAATATGCCTTTCCCCTTGACTATGGGATGCTATACTTAACTACAGGAATGATACCTGTTCTAGTGGGCACTACTGCCATGTGCTGGTGTTATAGATGTTATATGACATCATATGATGTACTAAATCTATTCCTGCCTTTTCCATTGTGAACTGTCCTCATACAGTGTTTTCTGATGGAGTATAGTGCCCCCTCCTTTGGCTCTGACACTATAGCCCAATAAACAACATTATAGGAGAACAGTTCATTTGAGAGAATGAAATAACAGAATAATGTTAGTACTGAAATAAGTGATCTGACAATGATCTATTGCTCACTCTTTATAACGCTGTTCATGGAAGTTATAAAAGTGAAGTGTTTTAAGTGAGGTAACTTTATATGAAGTATGTTCCAGTGAGACTGTGTAATAATAGTGCATATTACATGTATACACAAAAATAAAATATTTACTGATGTGAATGTATGGTATAACTGGTTCTCAACAACAAAGTAATAAACACAAGTAAAACAAGAGCACCATGAATGACACATTATGCACCTGCCCTGTGTTTAACAGATCTCTATGTAGGCACTAGTATGGTATGGCTGACATGAGAAATAATTGACCAAGGGGTCTCTATGAACTCGACTTTTGGTAAAGGTTTGTGATCTTAAACTAAATGTAATGTGCAGAAACAATTATTTTCTGATTAGTCTTACCCATAAACATGACCACTGACTCTTAAGACCCCAGAATCTATAGGTTTCTTTATTATGTTAAGTGCAAGTCATCCACAATGTTTGGTCCAGGAACCTACTCAAGAACAAAAGTTATTCTGCAACCCCATTTTTCTCTCAGAAACAATGACCATGACCTTTTGACGCCCAAATCAAAAAGACCTCTTCCATACCTTATGCGCAAGCCCTCCACAAACTTTGGTCAAGGTTCTATAAAGTTATTATGCAAAAAACATTTTTCTTCTTTAAGTTCAAAAACTGACATTTTTGTTCAGAAACTATATTTCTTCTTTCAGTCACAGTGACCCTGACCTTTGATCGTTTGATCCCAAAGTCAATAACAGTCTTCCTTACCCCAGGTGCAAGCCATCCGCAAAGTTTGGTCCAAGTCTGTAATATAAAACTAATGTTATTGTGCATAAACCATTTTTCTTCTTTCAGTCAAAGTGACCTTGACTTTTGGTCTTTTGATCCAGAATTCTATACATTTCTTTCCAACCCCAAGTGCAAGCTGTCCACAAAGACTGGTAACTGTAGATGGTGAACAACTCTATTTATTGTGCAGAAACCAGTTTTCAGCTTTCAGTCACAGTGGCCTTGACCATTTACCTTGAATCGATAGAGTTCTTCCTTACCCCAAATACAAGCAATCCACAAAGTTTGGTAACTACAGATAGTGTACACTTCAAGTTATTGTGCATAAAATGAAACTGATAACAGATGGAAAGATGGATGGACCGACAACATCATAACATAATAAGCTCCACCTTATAGCAGACATATACAAATTAGGTAGTAATTACTAATATAGAACATAATTTAACCAATTTGATGGGATCCATTACTAAACCAGTGTTATTAAAGCGGGAAGTGGTATAAATGAGGGGCTATATAGCGACAGACCTCTAACTAAAAATGGATTTTCCAAGCTCAGAAAACCACTTGTGCCTCCTTGATGGGTTAATTGCCCACTTGTATATACGAGCCAATTGAAAAGTAAAGAATGAAAAACAATTGGACATTTGAAAATTCAAAGTATAATATTCAGAACTTTCCCAAGGTCATTAAGGCATCATGATACCATCTTTCCCTAATTTCTTGCAAATATGCCTTCAATTTTCAAGGCAAAGATCAAAATTGGAACCATGTCAAAAGTATAATTTGAGTTAAAATATTGTTCTCTGTACATGTTAACAAAAGTTCAAGAGTCATTATTGTTAGAATGACTTGCAGGACTAATTTATAACTAATACTGTTTTTGCTCTGAAAAATCCTTGATATAATATTTTTAACAAAAAAGACTCAACTTAGTCTTATGCATCTAGTAGATAATATCTTTACTTCCAGCATGTTGTGGCATTTTTCTGTGGAAAATCCCAAAATTTCAAAAGACAAAAACCATCGAAAAGAATCCATTAAATCCATCAGTAAGGCATTCAAGGTCATCTCTAATAAGAGGTGTGACAAAGTTTTGATTAAACATTAAGTCAAAAAAAGTAATTACTTCTTAAGTTTAGAACTAAAGTCCTGACCTACTCAAAATGCATTTCACATATTACAGTTAGGGCTATTCCAGGATCATAGATGGGAGGTAGAGGTGGAGTCAGACAGCACCTATTTTAAATTAAATATAGGAGGTGGGGTAATCCATGCCAGGTTTATATGCTTCCAAGATTTAAATTCAAGGACTTTTCTAGGACCTCAAATATAGACAGAAGAAAGTGAAAATCATATGTGGATTGATGAGCAATAACAAACAAAATTTCTAGGAACAATATGACAAAAATATGGTTCAAAATAATTTTTGAGCAAGCAAAAATTATTTTTCAAGGACTTTTCAAAGATGTAAAGAACTAAAATAAAAATTTTAAAGAATTTCAAGACCTTGATTTTAAAAAGCTAAAATACAGTATTTCAGTGCATTCAAGAAAGCATATGAACCCTGTTGTATGCTAATTGGTCCAATTCAAAGAGGTGGAGTCTTTGAAAAAATGCTTTCCAATTCTCCACCCCCTTTCAAAATCAACACCACTAACAAACTTCAAGCAGATCTTGATTGGAAGTGAAGTATTTACCTGGTAGCAAGGTCTTTCCAGTATTCTATGGACACTCCTGGGGCTACAGACAGTGCCTTCTCCCACTGCAAGAGAGATAACTGTGATACATGCCAGCATACAGTAGACAAACAGACTGAATAAGATGAACTAGTTGTTAAACCTTATACATTAGCCTGTGGTAAATACTATTATACTTGTTTCATGTAAAACCCTCTTTCAATAGCATTATACTTCTCATGTAAAACCTTCTTTCACAAGATGTCACTGTTGCTAAGCGATGTCACCTGGCAATACTAACTGATATGCTCCACCTTATTAATAGGTGTCTTAAAAAAATTTCTTGTCTCAAATGCATGCAATCCACAAAATATTATCAAGGTAGAAGACACAGAACTCAAGTTATTTTGCAGAAACCATTTTTCTGTGACCTTGACCTTCGACCCATTGACCCTAAAATTGATAAGTGTCTTTCTTGTCCCAAATGCAAGCCATCCACAAAGCTTGGTCATGGTTTTGTAGCATAAGGCTTGAGTTATTTTGCTTTCCTTCTTGGAGTCCTTCTTACCTTGACCTTTGGCCTTTTAAGCCCCAAATCAATATGTGTCTTCCTTGTCTCAAATGCAAGCTATCTATGAAGTTTAGTCAAGGAAAAATTTAAGATTTTTGAATTTGTGATGTACATTTGAAAATGTCTACACTCTCAAGTATTTAAAATTGAAAACTGCAAAAAATGATGCAATAAAAACTTTTAAATTTTTAAGAAAAAAGAACATTGTAATACTCATACAGAACAACTGAATTACTCATTGAATGAAAGACTTAGAAACTGACGGTTTCTTGCACTCAAATGTCACCCCAATTACGTTTATTTCTGGCACTTTGGTCTTCCAGTAACTTGAGCTTTCTTCTGTTATCTTGTAAATTTATACGCAAAGTCTGATAATAATCCTCTTATAATGTGACCAAGATGACTTTTGTAAAGCCCTTTCAAAGATTTTTCATCAGAAGTTGACACCATGCAGATAACAAAATTACAGTTGAAAGTCTATTATCCACATGCTGGTTCTGTACACTTGTTAATGATACAGACTAACAGCATGTCCCTGGATATACAGTTTATCATGCATAAAATTACTATTTATCCAGACAACCAAATATCTGACAAAATACATGTCTCCCAAATGATCAGAATAACTGACCATCAACTGTGCTGTGATTCAGTCAGTCCACTCTGAAAAAAGGCTATCCCCTTGCATTAAAGGACATGTAGTACAATTTTACCACTTTGTCCCCCTCACAAGCAATCCCTTGTGTGATACAATTATTTTATCTCAGAATGAATGTAACCTCAAAAGCAAGACAAAAGTCAGAATAAAATGGCCCATATACCTCTCCCAGCTCCACCATAAGTTCACAGTATCGCTGGATATTGCCAAGTTTAATATGAATCCCTGCTGCTTCCTTCAGCCTGTCTTCTTTAGAACGTGACCCAATCCCACCGCCATACTTGGACATCTTGATCATCTCAAGCTCCTGGGCTTCTGACTTTAAACCATAATATCAGTTAAATAAGATAATTTACATGGCTCATACCTGACAGTCAAATATCATATTTGCTTGTGTAAAACATTAAAAGCTATGGTCTGCAATCAAATATTCTCACATTACTATCAGTACAGAGAGAGATTTTCCAGGTATAATGCCAATGCATAAAATCCTCATTCTAGCTCACACATGACAAGTTATCCTACCTCATATGATGTCACAACAGCATTTTGATTGTCTCATTGCTACTCTGATTTGTTTCATGACATCATGAAATACATTTGTCATCATCTGCTATTTTCCTACGGGTTTAATTTCAGTACTGTAGCTATCTATCTGTGTTTTAACCACTTTTCCAAGTTTACACAGAATTATTCAGTGTAAGCCAAATATTACATGGTATTTCTAAAGATCTACAAATTTTCAATTGATATTTTGTCTGTTTAGTGCTTTAACTGTGCCAATTGGCCATCATATTGTTTAAAACCCCATTTTCTGACTCAGGAAAGTGAGAAAGTAATTTTAAAAAAAACATGTATTGGTGTGGGATAGGAAAATCCAACCCTAGGGCTTGTAATTCCTGGGTAAAGACTCGGCCAAGCCCACATTCTTGCCCAAGAATTATGACCTTCCAGGTAGGATTTTCTTATCCCATAGCAAAACATAGAATACATTTTAATAATGCAACTGTTGTGGTTGGGTGAGCTTTTTTTGTATGGTTAAGGATGGATGTTTGTGAAATGTTTGGGTATTTAACTTTTTTAAGAGTGTCCAAGCGATTAAAAATCACTTCAAAATTTATAGGTTGGTGTCCATTTTCTTGTGCTACTCTTACCAACTGTTCATAAAATGACAGCTGAGTGAGAATTTTAAAAAAAGTCAACAAATTTGCACTGGTTGAAAGGCACAAACTTCTCTTATCAAATAAATAAAGAAAAGTGCATTGTTAGTGACTGAATTTACAGCAGGTCATAAATCACTAATGATTTCCCAAGGTCTCTTTACACTTTTCATCAACTTTATCATTTTAAAATTGACACGCAGAGTTCCTTCCTACAAGCAGCAAACAAAACCATACACACAACTTTAACCTGCTGTTGACATTGGTCAAACCTTAGAAGGAAAACTTGAACCAGAAAACTTTCCCACATAAATTGAAGACCCCCCACCCCCCCAGTAAAATTAGGTACAAAAGTACTTAAAAGGTCCAGGCACATGATACCTTAACACACAGAAGTGAAATTCAAATGCATATTTCATTCCTATAAGTCTTACATGAAATCTCTAACACGAACTTTAACCTGCTGTCTACAAACCTTCAATGCAAACTTTAAGCTCAAACTTTTCCCCATAAACTGCAGTGGAATCTGAATGCATAGTTCTTTCATTTCAACACAAACTTTAACCTGCTGTCCACATACACACACAGATGCTGCTGCTGCTGGGATCATAGTATAAGCTCTCGGTACTTCACACAGGCATGTTAAACATGCAATTCAAAGCTTAAATTATATCCATACTATGTCATTTCATGCATATTTGATGAAGGAACTGTACAGCAAATCTAACAAAGTCAATTTTGCAACATCTTATTTTTGAAAACCTAAACTGTCTTACTTATACTCCAATAAACAATGACTGTTGCACTGAACTATATAAGCTATTAAAAAAACTACAAGCATTATTAATCAAAAGAGGTATGATTTTGCTTTCAAGACACCTCCAGAATTTATATGAAAATATGATTCAAGTGAAACATAAATGATTAACAGTTTTCATTATAGAATCATAGACCTTGCCACTGTTCAGAGATAAATAAAATCCAGAAATATATTTTCTCTTGCAAGATTTATTATACTCTGATTATTCCCTGGCATTATGATACCTCAATATTGCTTTCCAAAGGATTTGTGTCACTTGTTCTTTTTACTTTCCTTTATTAGGAAAAACATGTTGATTGAAATGTATGGATTTATGCTATTGCCTTTTGTGATCATTTATTTTTTTTAATTGAGAAGGTGGGCTAATCACAGATAGAAAGTTTGTTCAATAAAAAATTCACAAAAATTTTGTGACCATGGAAAAAGATGAGAATTACGGTATGATATCTTACAGATTTGAACTTTGAGTAGTGTTTGACATGCATGATGCCTTTGTTGTAGTTCTGAGACAGCATGCTGTCATCCATCCCTTGTACAACAGACACTAGCTCCCACAAGTTTGTGGTCCCTCCAGGGGGCTGAAAAATTATCAATAACACTTAATTATATATTGTATATACTCACATATAAGTCATGTCCAACTGCAACAACACAGACCCTCATCTGCCATTGCATAATGTGATGGCAGATAAGATTCTATGCTGTTTGTTCTACTGATTAGGCCTTACAAACTGCAGAGACCCAGATCTGCCAATGCATTATATGACAAGAGTTCAGGGTGTATGTTGTTTGCAGTTGGATCCAACTTGTAGCAAGTATATATGGTACAGTGAAACCTCTGTACAATATATTTTGGACAATATTTTAAATTAGCCACTTTTCTTAATTTCATATTCAACCTCTATGTAAACAACACCTATCCTAAAGAAACAAAATTGTCTGGTTCATTTAGTGTCCCTTAAACAGACTGGTTTCATTTCCAAAAAGAAACCTGTCTAGTCAGACTGGTAGGTGTTTTTGTGGCACAGCAACACTTGAAGCTTATAATGTATGGAGGCAGGTGAGTAAAGTGCCTGGAAGAAAGGACACAATGAGGTGATGATTTGGCCAGAATTGACACCCTTGTGGTCGCAAGTCCAATACCTTAACCACTGAGCCACTGTAGCTCTGACTGTCTAATAAGAATCTCCTCTGGACTACCATTGATACCATTCTGAACAGAAAATGTTTCAAGTATTAAAAGCAGATGGTTTGAATATTTCAATAAAAATAAACAAGAAATTGAGAATGGCCAGTGTCTGGCTGTGGCAAGCTCGAGCAAATCATCTTCTAAGATTAACTTTTTAATGTAATATTTATCAAATTTCTCTGAAGTACTTACATGAGCAAAATACTTTCAAACAAGAAGAAACTAAACATCAACTTTTTGTTTGAAATTACTGCTGAAAGTTCAATAGAAGCTACTTGATGTTGTTGCTACTTTCAAATACTAAACCTCATTGCTTAGCTTAATAAAGCCCCCCCCCCCCCTGCCATGATACATACAATTTTGGGTGATTTTTAGTCATTTGTAAGGAGAGTTTACAAGCGTGGCTGGATGTCAGATACTGTGCATTCTGTTTTTGTTTTATATTTGGCATCCTATTTGGTGGTTTTGCAAAAAACACATTTTCATAGGTTTGTAAATTTGTGCTGCTGCCTTTGTAAGAAATGGCATTTACTATGAAGACATTATACACTGGGTATTGAAATTTGCAGTTTGTAGCAACCAAGAAATCCATGAAAAGTGGAACCGAACAAATACAAAAAGACCCAGAACTGCATGTTGAGCCCATGATTTAAGCATTTTTGTAAAACAAGTGACCTTGACCCCAAGATCAAAAGGTTAGTGAGCATGTCACAATGAATTCTCAAAGTTTCATAATGATTCATCTTACATATGAAGTAAACCCATCATGTGCTTTAGAAAAAAAAAAAGAAAACTTGAACGAAAACATTAACACACATTTTCTCTGACAATGACCCTGACCCCAAGGCCAAAGGGGCAATCCAGTATTTTCACAGAATGATTCATAATGATTCATCCTATGTATCAACAAAATCCATCAAGGGGTTTAGGAAATATAAACAAACCAAAAAAAACTTTAATCTGAACCTCAATGCAAATTTTCTCTGACTGTGACCATTACCCCAAGATCAACGAGGAAAGTGAGCATGTCGCACAATGAATTGTCTTAGCTTCAAAATGATTCATCCCAAGTATGAACAAAATCCATCATGGGGTTTAGTACATATAAGCAAACACAAACATCTTTAGCCAAAACCTTAATGCAAATTTTCAATGACTGTGACCCTGACCCCAAGGTCCTAGAGGCAAGTGAGCATGTGCAAAATGAACTGTCTTAGCTTCATCATGATTAGTGCCTATTATGATATGAATCTATCAAGGGGTTAAGTAAATATACTCAAATGAAAAAACTTTAACCAAAACCTTAATAAAAATGTTTCTATGTGAACCCTTGGTCAAAGGTGCCAGCACATGTGGCACAGAATGAATTGTCTAAGCTAAATAATTATTCATGCCAAGTATGATGAGAATCTATCAAGGGGTTTAGGAAATATATGCAAATTAAAAACTTTGGCCAAAACCTTAACTGTTGATGCCACCACTACTACAGCTGCTGATGATGGAAAAGTGCTATATCTCGCTTGTCACTAATGGGCTCGACAAAAAGTGAATTCACTAGAATCATTGCAGACAACCTACGGGTACACATGTTGTACACTGAAGCAAACTGATTGCCCCACTTAACATAAGATTAGCAGTCTGAAGAATTCCATGGAATGCTATGAACCTGCAAACTGCCCTACAATGTCTCTCTTCCTCCCCCCCACCCCCCACCCACACTTCCAACAGTGTTTGTACATGACTTTCAAAACAGTGAGTACAAAACATTACCACAATTTCCTCATGTTGACAATCAGAGCATTGCTGACAGGAAAGTTATACATAGCTAACTTTATTCAAAGGACAAATTAATTGTGACTCACAAACTAAAAGGTTAATAGTATGTGCTGTTTTCAGACTACTTCTAAACCAAAAGGCTGCTTGTATACCAGTACAATATCATGATACAGCTGAATCATTAATAAAAGCATATTTAGTAGTCCTACAAGTTCTCCCCAACCTAAATTACTGTGAAATAAACCCTTTTCTTCTCACTCTTTGATTCCTATTTTTTGCCACCACCACTTTTTGCATTCCACCAAATATGATGCATGGGCAAATGTATAATAGTAACATTTTCAAAAAATGTACCTCGTTTATCTAACAATAAACTCCAAAAATTTTACAAATATCAAGACTTCAATATCCTCAATTAATATAAACCTTTCCAGCTTTCAGCTTGGAATAAGATGAAAATTGATAAGAAGTTTACTGAAAATCAGAGTGTATGAATTCTTTCTAATACTCACCAAGAAAAATTTTGAGAAGAATTTGAGAGACCGTGCCCTAAGGTTCTGTGGAAATTCTTCACTCTGAAGTTTTAAATCCCTGGATATCTTTCCAGTCAGCAGTGGGGATGCTAAAGAGGTAGCTTTATCTAAAATAAAACAATTGACACAGAATGTATATTGTTACCTGACTCCATCATTATGTGCCGAAAGAAACATCAGAAATCATGATTTACAAGATCTTTAGATGAAGTGAAATTTGGTATTTGAAATATGAAATTTGACCAGCAGTGTTGTACATGTATTAAGGATACTTATTATCCCCATGCTGTACATGTATTAAGGATACTTAATATCCCTATGCTGTACATATATTAAGGGTACTTATTTACTCTACTTATTTACTCCATGCTGTACATGTATTAAAGGTACTTATTAGCCCAATGCTGTACATGTATTAAGAGTACTTGTTATCCCCATGTTGTACATGTATTAAGGGTACTTATTATCCCCATGCTGTACATGTATTAAGGGTACTTGTTATCCCCATGTTGTACATGTATTAAGGGTACTATTATCCCCATGCTGTACATTCAGGGTACTTATTATCCCCATGCTGTACATTAAGGGTACTTATTATCCCCATGCTGTACATTAAGGGTACTTATTATCTCCATGCTGTACATCAAGGGTACTTATTATCCCCATGCTGTACATTCAGGGTACTTATTATCCCCATGCTGTACATAAAGGGTACTTGTTATCCCCATGCTGTACATTCAGGGTACTTGTTATCCCCATGCTGTACATTAAGGATACTTGTTATCCCCATGCTGTACATGTATTATGGGCACTTGTTATCCCCATGTTGTACATGTATTAATGGTACTTATTATCTGCATGCTGTACATTCAGGGTACTTATCATCCACATGCTGTACATGTATTAAGAGTACTTATTATCCCCATGCTGTACATGTATTAAGAGTACTTATTATCCCCATGCTGTACATTAAGGGTACTTATTATCCCCATGCTGTACATTAAGGGTACTTATTATCCCTATGTTGTACATGTATTAAGGGTACTTGTTATTCCCATGCTGTACATGTATTAAGGATACTATTATCCCCATACTGTACATGTATTAAGGGTACTTATTATCCCCATGCTGTACATTAAGGGTACTTGTTATTCCCATGTTGTACATGTATTAAGGGTACTATTATCCCCATGCTGTACATTAAGGGTACTTATTATCCCCATGCTGTGCATTAAGGGTACTTATTATCCCCATGCTGTACATTAAGGGTACTTGTTATCCCCATGTTGTACATTAAGGGTACTTGTTATCCCCATGCTGTACATTAAGGGTACTTATTATCCCTATGTTGTACATGTATTAAGGGTACTTGTTATTCCAATGCTGTACATGTATTAAGGATACTATTATCCCCATGCTGTACATTAAGGGTACTTATTATCCCCATGCTGTGCATTAAGGGTACTTATTGTCCCCATGCTGTACATTAAGGGTACTTGTTATCCCCATGTTGTACATTAAGGGTACTTGTTATCCCCATGCTGTACATTAAGAGTACTTATTATCCCTATGTTGTACATGTATTAAGGGTACTTGTTATTCCCATGCTGTACATGTATTAAGGATACTATTATCCCCATACTGCACATGTATTAAGGGTACTTATTATCCCCATGCTGTACATTAAGGGTACTTGTTATTCCCATGTTGTACATGTATTAAGGGTACTATTATCCCCATGCTGTACATTAAGGGTACTTATTATCCCCATGCTGTGCATTAAGGGTACTTATTATCTCCATGCTGTACATTAAGGGTACTTGTTATCCCCATGTTGTACATTAAGGGTACTTGTTATCCCCATGCTGTACATTAAGGGTACTTATTATCCCCATGTTGTACATTAAGGGTACTTGTTATCCCCATGCTGTACATTAAGGGTACTTGTTATCCCCATGCTGTACATTAAGGGTACTTGTTATCCCCATGTTGTACATTAAGGGTACTTGTTATCCCCATGTTGTACATGTATTAAGGGTACTATTATCCCCATGCTGTACATGTATTAAGAGTACTTATTATCCCCATGCTGTATATGTATTAAGAGTACTTATTATCCCCATGCTGTATATGTATTAAGAGTACTTATTATCTCCATGCTGTACATGTATTAAGAGTACTTATTATCCCCATGCTGTACATGTATTAAGGGTACTTATTATCCCCATGCTGTATATGTATTAAGAGTACTTATTATCCCCATGCTGTATATATATTAAGAGTACTTATTATCCCCATGCTGTATATGTATTAAGAGTACTTATTATCAACATGCTGTACATGTATTAAGGGTACTTATTATCCCCATGCTTTTCTAAAAATATTGTTATACCCTCTATCTATCTGTCCATCCATCCATCTGTCTGTCTGCCTATACATGTCATTTACTTGGCTCCCTTGCAGTCCTATGTGGAGGTCAAAGGTCTAATGAGCAAATAATCACATTTTCAAATATTTTCTGACCAAACTTCAAATGCAGTCATAGCAGGAAAACAGATTTTGCATTATGTTATGACCCCTGGATTGTGGTTTGAAGGTGCAAGTGAAGAGAATTGAGGTGGGAAGCAAAGGGATTTGTGATGTCGAGGCATTGCAGTTACTCAAGTTTAGAAATAACTTGTTCAATTACGTGTACATAGAATTTGAGAATCAAATGTACTTTTAGCTTTAAATTTGTGTCCTTACACTAGAAATTTGAAAGGTGTGAGGTAACTAGCCTTTAACGTGAAGGCTTAGTTCATTTTCATCTGTGATGTCGAGGCATTGCAGTTACTCTAGTTTAGAAATGACTTGTTCAATTACGTGTACATAGAATTTGAGAATCAAATTTACTTTTAGCTTTAAATTTGTGTCCTTACACTAGAAATTTGAAAGGTGTGAGGTAACTAGTCTTTAACGTGAAGGCTTAGTTCATTTTCATCTGTGTGTTTGCCTTTGAAGGTGAAAGAAGTAAATGTGGAATTACTGAGGCCATTAATATTAGAACCTTTATGGGCACAGATTCCGATAAACCCCATATCTGGGACAATTTATTTCAACTGCATATGAATGCCTTCAGCGATTGGAGACCACTAAGACCTCGTCATCATTTGGCTACTGAAGCTTTTGTATAAGGAAAAATGCTCCCAGTAATATTCAAATTTTATGTGTATGTACTTGAATACTTCATTTAAAATAATTGTCCTGACCTGTTGTACCCAGAATCTCAGACCAAGGTTTGCCTGCAATTATGTTCATCTCTATAGGCTGTACCAGCGAGGTAAGTGACCACAGTCGGACTGTTGAGTCTCGAGAACATGAAGCCAGGATGAAGGGTCTACCTGGGTGACACGTCAAACCTGCAAGCAAGAATATTCCTGACAAATTAGCAGGTAAAAGTACAGAGGTCAGGTACTAGATAATAAATTAATTTCTATATACATGATATAAAGTTGACATGGGCAATCAAACATGCCTGCTCCCTTCAGATAAGGTCACATAATGTTTTATGCTAACCAAACTAGAAACAAATAAAACCAAAATGTCATGCACAAAATAGAAACTTTACAATACATTGTCCAGGACTGTGTAACAGTGAAATTAGGCATATTAAGAGCTGAAAAAGCATGTTCTCCCTCATCATGCAAAATGCTTCAACCACAGCAAATGATGTTTATACAGTCACTTCTTTGTGGCTTTTGTGAGTTTTTAAAAACTATTGGACTATACAATTAGGCACCACTTGTTTCATCTATCAGTAAAAAAATTTCCAAGTAAAATTTGTTGCAATCTATGTGTGAGCATGTGTGTGTGTGCAACTTTGATAACATCAACCAATGTCCATGATCAATTAACTTTCAGCAAGCAGGGAGTACTTCTTGATATAGTTGCATGAGTACAGTAGTTAATCATATGTGTGTACTAGTCTTTTATGTTAGGGCACTCATTTATTGTCATCTGTTTTTTGTCCTTTGCTGCTGTCAAACATTATTTGTTGCCATTATTCTGTGCTTCTGAAATGCTAGAATATGACCCATGCTTTTGAAATGCTAGAATGTGACCCATGCAATGAAGAGTGAAACGGCAGAATGTGCCCCATGCCTTTGAAATGTTAGAATGTGCCCCATGCCTTTGAAATGCTAGAATGTGCCCCATGCCTTTGAAATGCTAGAATGTGCCCCATGCAATGAAGAGTGAAATGCTAGAATGTGCCCCATGCCTCTGAAATGCTAGAATGTGCCCCATGTAATGAAGAGTGAAATGCTAGAATGTGCCCCATGCCTTTGAAATGCTAGAATGTGTCCCATGCAATGAAGAGTGAAATGCTAGAATGTGCCCCATGCCTCTGAAATGCTAGAATGTGCCCCGTGTAATGAAGAGTGAAATGCAAGAATGTGCCCCATGCCTTTGAAATGCTAGAATGTGCCCCATGCAATGAAGAGTGAAATGCTAGAATGTGCCCCATACAATGAAGAGTGAAATGCTAGAATGTGCCCCATGCCTTTGAAATGCTAGAATGTGCCCCATGCCTTTGAAATGCTAGAATGTGCCCAATGCAATGAAGAGTGAAATGCAAGAATGTGCCCCATGCCTTTGAAATGCTAGAATGTGCCCCATGCAATGAAGAGGAGCTATTAAGCAAAGCATGAGATGTTAGCCACATAGTAATGCAAATCTATAAATTCAAACACTAATGCAAATTCAGAAATTTAAATTGAACAAGCACATTCTGAATCCTGAAAGATTCAATTCAATGAATCTATTTTACAATAAACCATTACTATAATAGGTGTCATAGAAGTGGACCACATTATTGGTGAGGTCACCTTATATTGAAGTATTTTAATATACATAATACAAGTCTATTAAATAATGAAATGGGATCCATGACCACACCAACCTTATAAAAGTCCATACATGTGAACCTCCCATATGGGAGAGTTTTTCTCCTGAGTTTAGGGGTGTCTGCCATCCCTCCCATCACTCACTGAAATCTCCCGCGTATGCAAAATTATTACTGAAAAATGTAGTTTTTTTTGGGGGGGGGGGGAGTAAAACTAATAATTTATTACCGGTATGTAATACTTACCTGTCACTATTATTAAACTTTACCTTTCCGCATGGAAAGACCTCAACCGTTCTAGATGCACCAACTCCCTGTTGTAGAGATTTCTTAGAACATGTGCATCAACCTAGTCTGATCTATGTCATCAGCCCATGCGCTATAGCGCATCCTCAGTCTTTTTCGGGAAGTGTAGCTAATGAAGGACATCAGTGCGGGGTGGGAGGAGGACATACAATAGTGACAGGTAAGTATTACATAATTAAAACTAGTTTTACTCCCCCCAAACTACATTTTAATGTCAGTAATAACTTACCTGTCACTATTATTCAGCTGAATTTGTCAGTAAGGAGGTGGCTGATGGACTGTGAAGAGTAAAATGTGGAAAAATTACTCACCTTCTAGTCCAAGCAGTCAACTGCAGTTATATGCAGCAGTAGCCTGGGTCGCTGATTGTGCAGTGACTATCAGACCCAAAGAGAAAATACCTTGGCTCTGGTTTGCTAACGACTGAAGGTAAAAGGAGAAGGTTGTGTGCGAGTGCCAAAACGCAGTCTTCATAAAATCTAAATATGAGTGATTAAAATAGCGATAGCCCTGACTTCATGGGCTTTTATCCTCATGAATGATAAGTCCCTTTTGTGAGAGAAACATAAGCTCTCTTGATGGTTAGTGAAATCCATCGAGAGAAGATAGTGGATGCTGAAATATCAGCTGAACCCCTTAAGGGGAGAAACAGCCTTTTCCTACCCTTTCTTCCCCTTTTAGCAGTTGCTAAATAGCATCTAAGTGTCCTAACTGGGCAAAGAAGTCTATTTCAATCATCCCCAGCACAGACGTGACTGAGACTTGGGATTTCAATTGCTGATGGAAATACTGATGGAAGTTGATTTTTTGCATGGAAGACTGGCTGACATAACAAGGAAACTGAATCATAATTCCCACTGAAGCATAAACATCCCTCCTCAATTGATAAAGCATGTAGTTCAATTCTTCTCCGGGCTTACACAACGGACAGAAGAAAAATGGTTTTAGGCACAAGATCTTTAAAAGAAGCAAAGGTTCATAAGGTGTTTTTGTCAATGCCCACAAAACACATGAAAGGTTCCATTTTGGTGTTAACAAGCAAGACACTGGTCACTGTAGCTCGAAATACTTAATAAGATCCAATAAGTGAGGATTTGAACCAATGGATTGACCTTTGGAAAATTAAAGTGTGTTCGAAAGGGCAGCCCTATAACCTTGGATTGTAGAGGCTGAACAAGATCTCTCCTCAATGAGGAAGAGAAGAAAATCTGCTACTGCAGCAAGAGAGGGTTGGCAAGAATTAACGCATTTCCACTTTGCATCATAGACCTTGGATGTAGAATGTCACCAGGCCTGTACAATGCAGTTGGTAACTTTGCTTGAAAATTTTGCCTGGCGGATGGATCGCTTGAGATGAGCCAAGCATGAAGGTGGAGAATGTGAGGATTGGTGTGTAATAGCGCACTTCTGTGTTGTGAGAAATGATTGTTCCACTGAGGAAATACATGTACCCTTGGTTTGTCAATCAACAGGTCGAATAGGTCACTGAACCAAGACCTTTGAGGTCACAGAGGTGCAATCAGGATGATCCATGCTGTGGATGTCCTGATCTTGTGCAGTACTTGTGGAATCAACCGGAAGGGTGGGAATGTGTAGGCAAACAATTGATCCCAGTTTAGGCTGAAGGTGTCCACTGCCGAGGCTGCTTGATCTGGGACTGGGGGGACATAAAATGGGAGCTTGTTGTTGAGTTTTGTTGAAAAGAAGTCCACTAGAAGTCTCCCATAGACTGAACAGAGACTCTGCAACTACTTGCTGTAGAGACCATTCTGTAAGGACTACCTTGCCTGTTCTAGACAGACTGTCGGCAAGGATGTTTTCCTTCCCTGGAATATGACGAACTCAGAATGTAATACCATCTGCCTCTGCCCAACATAGAAGGTTCCAGACTTTCATGCAGAGAGAAGGAGCATGAGTACCTCCTTGTCATCTGAGGTATGCAACCACTGATGTGTTGTCAGAGGAGACCATGATGCAATGCCCTTTGATGTGTTCTATGCACCCTTTTAAGGCAAAGAACATGGCTTTCATTTCTAAATTGTTAATGTGGAGCAGAATGTCTTTCCTGTGACTAATGACCATGGAGAAGTACTTCTTCTGGCTCTAAATGAGCCCCACAACCTGAATCTGATGCATCGGTGTACAGAAAAGAGTGGGGTTCTGGGGCATGCAGGGGAACTCCCTGCAGAAACTTCTCTTGATGGTACCACCACTTGAGATGGTACTAAAATGCTGACCCTAGAGAAATTTGAACTGATAGTGTATTCTTGTGAAAGTTTCCAAACCGCCAACAGAAGAAACTGAAGAGGATGTAAATGAAGTCTTCCTATGGATACTAGATCCGCTGCGGAATTTAAGGTTCCTAGAGGAGAAAGGTACAGATGAGCCGACAACAAAGTCTTGGTCTGTAACGTCCTTAAAAGTTCCATGATTATGTGCATACTCTTTGAGGAACACAAACCTGGCCCAGAGTGGAGAGGAAATTCATTCCTATGTACACAAAATCCTGAGAATGAATGAGTTCGGATTTCTCTAGGTTTGGAATCAGTACCAACTGAGTCACTACAGACCAACAACGGATCATATCAAATAACAGGGACTGTTTGTCATTGTTGTGAAGCAGCCAGTCATTGAAATACTGGAATAACAGAATCCCTGTGAGTAGAAAGCTAGTGACTGGATGTTCTGAACCCTCTCTACTGTGTCCTTCCAAAGAAGGGCGTGCACTTCTTCTTTTAATTTTAATATTTTTGATTGATGGAAAATGGGTGTCCTCGCGAGAGGAGGGAGTTCTGTGAAACATATATGTAAACCCTCCTTCACAACAGAAAGGACCCACTGATCTTCCATGATGTTTGACCAGGCCTCTAAAAAGAAGGCCAATTGAACACCTGTGTACATTAAAGGAAGAGGTATGCACTGCAGGAGAGGTCAGGTGTCCCTAGGGATGGCCTCTCTCCCCCCCCCTTTGCCTCTTAGGGGAAGGGGGAGGCAAAAACAGACTTCTTTGCTTTGCCATTGCCTCTCCACTTATTCTGTCTTGTTTGTGGAGCGAACTTATAGGGGGCTGGTTACTCTGTTGAGGTTGCATATGTTTTTGCTTGAAATGTGGCTGACCCATGGCTCGATCAGGTTGTGTGCAGACACTGACCGGTTTCAACAAGCCAGCAACCGACACAAGGGACCTATGTTGTTGGTCCCTAAAATCCTGAGAAGCAAGAGTGGGAATGAGATCACAAAATAAGGTCTCAGAATCCAGGGGTGCAGCCCTCAGAAGATTTTTGCTATGTTCTAGAAAAACCTTTGAAGAATCCAAAGCTACATTATGATGTAGGTGAAGAAGCTCTATCACCATAGACAATGCATGTCTTGAAGTCTTAGCCACTAACAATTGTTGCAAGGCAACAGGTGATAATAATTCATGCTAACAGGTCCGCATGTGAAGCCATAGTCACTAATGACCTGACCTCTGACTCTAAAGCCTCTAAGGATTAAACTGTGAGGTGAGCAGAGGAACCCGCTAAAATGCCCACTTGTGAAGCTTCAGTGACCATGTGGGGGGTTTACTGGCCAGGCAGATGAATGAACCTTATAGCTCAAGGCTGATATTAAGGGTTGCAATGTAGCAAGGGGGACAGACCACCCTTTATTCTGAAGCACCGCTCCTTGACCTTTGCTCAGCCATTGCACAACTTCTCGAACCATCGGAGAGTGAGGAAGTAGCTGCAAATCTGGTCTGGGCATTGCCCCTGACAATTTCTCTAAGCAAGAAAGAATATTTGTCACCTGAACACTTGGGCTTTGGGCATATGTCAGGGGGAAGAAGGCAGTACACTTCACTGATAGCCATGTTGAATGACCAAGTCTCCTCCTCCTCGACCAAATGTGACACCTGGTGAGAGGGATTTGGAGATCCCTGGCAGGGAGGGTATACCCTATCCTCCAGAATTTCAGTAAATTTCCTGGGAATCTACCATAATTGACAAAGCATCATCATCTTCCAGTTCCAAAGCTCAGTGGGAAACAGGAGAAATGGAGCCTGAATGATCCCTCTGTGGGGAAGGCCAGGAAGTAGGGACAAAGATATTCTGTGACTCAGCATGGGGAGCGACAGAACTATCCTTAATGAGTGTCATGGCAGCAGAGTAAGAAATATTCTCATCCCTCTTTGGCCTTTTAGAGGAAGGAGGAGTAACCCTCTCCTTCTTTGATGACTTTTCCTGCAGAACTTGTGAGGGTCGTCAGACCTCATCACTTGTACATGCAGGAGGCCACAGACACAATATCCATGGTGGTATAGATTGGTCTCTCCCTTGAAGGGGGAAGTTCCACATACAAAAGGATTAAAAGGGAATATGGGAAAGGAAGAGACATCAGTCCAATTTTCTATCCCAATTTCCTAAAAGCAGGCTCCATCCCTGTGGTGGGATAACTAGGTAATGTAGAAAAAGAGTGGTATTTGAACCTATCTTTGGCGCTATACCTAGATTCGACATGTCATGACGACCTGTACCCAGTAACTGGTCTGCTTCTACCTGGTGATAAGTGGCCGGTCAATGACCTGTCACCTACAGTCAATGGCGGTCTAGATTTGAGGGAACTTCCCTCAGAACTATAAGGGTTAAAACAACGTCTAACCCTCTTAGGGTTGCGTAATCTACTCCTCGCCTGACCTCAGGTACTATGGGGATCTTGCCCCTCCCCCGAGTGGGAGGCACAGGGATTCTCCATATTTGGGCTGAGTTCAACCCCCACTGGGGGTATTACTGTGTTTGCTCGTGGGATGGTGCTTCCCCGCCCTCCTATAGTTCGGGGGGGGGGGGGGTGCACTTGGACCCAGCAAGTTTATTGCCCTTTATGATAGAAGCTGCCATCTTTTTAGAAGATACACTATCTTGTCTGGGAGGGGTGCTGCTCCTCCCTCTTTTATTCAGGGCAGCACACTTGATTCCTTGAGAAATATCTGTTACTACCTCACAGGTAGTAATGGTATTTCTCTCCTAGAAGATGCTGTCTCTCCCTGTTTTATTAGGGGAGATGCATTCAATTCCAGCAAAGTTTTGCACCATTTGAGATTTAATAGATCCCAAAGGAGAAGAATGTGCTTCCTTCCTCTTCTTATATATGTCGTGACTTTCTGCAAGGTCCCAAATGTCATCTGACCATAGACAACACATGGGACATTCATCCATTCATGTACATTTTGTGCACTATATACAAGTTGAGTGAGTGTGCCATGGGTCTTTCCTATGCCCACACTTACCCGCAGTTTGCGACATCTGTAAATAAAGTTCTGAAAACAAGAGACTTTAGTATGAAAAAATTAACAGATGAATTATAATAACAAGAAGGGTTGAGTCAGTCTCATTGTAACTCTTTACTACTGTTATTTGTATTGCAAAACAAGAATGTCTGAGTTTATTCAGTTTAGTCCATTTCCGAATTATAAACACAAGAACATCATTGTTGAGTTGTAGTAGTGTTATAAAGCACTCTGAAACATTTGTGGTGCCTAGAATCTCTACTGATAAGATTCTGTGTCATGACTACGTTATTGCATTAATAAACCATAATCACAATAATGTCAAGATCCCTGTCATTTGTAAACACTGTTGTCAATGATCAATTTTTTGAGAACCTAGAATAGTGAGTACCTATTTCTACCACAATGTCCCATTCTACACCCTTTATGTTAGGAGGAGGGACGATAGGTGGCTCATTGTGCAACAATGCATGAATGAAAATTATCAATGTTATCTTATCACAGTAATTTGATAAATATGGACAGAGGTAAGTTCACTACAAAGAATTATTAATCACAAGCCCTGGTAGATAGCATGAAACCACTGCACTTGTAGATATTTTTCTCTTCATAGCATTTCCATGTGTTGACTCAATGGTCATCTGAAAAAGAATGAGGATGCGCTATAGCGCATGAGCTGACGACGTAGATCAGACTGGGTTGATGCACGTTTTCTCAGAAATCTCTAGGTCTTTCCATGTGGAAAGGTACAGTTTAATAATAGTGACATGTAAGTTATTACTGACATTAAAATTTAATTTTGTCTATTTTTTCTTCACATTTTGTTTCCAGTTAGTATATTTGTGGTAATGCTGCGTGTGATCACATGACTGTGAACTGGCTTAAACAAGGCAACACAATGTCATTGCCAATTGCACCCTTTGATCCTGTCAACATGGTCGACTGGCTTCATTGTTTTATGGTTGTTAAGGTGGAATATACTATGTTTGAGCAGAAGTAATCCCGAAAGGATTAAAGACTTTAATTGATTATTGTTGGGTTACTAAAGAGTCCAATTAGCATAAAACAATAAACATTACTTTTATTCTCTCTGTAAGGTATGTTCTGCTTCTGTGCTTAAAGTTGTTGAGATGGATTAAAGTCTATACTATGTATGATCAAAAGTAATTTGGACAGGATTAAAGATGTTAATTGATTATGGTTGGATTACTCAACAGCTCAAGTGGCACAAAACTGGGTCAGTTTGACTTCGGTGTTTAAAGTTTGTTGAGATGTCTAAGCATGCCAATGCCAAAACACCAAAATCCAAGCAACAGAAATATCACACAAAATTCAATGATGGTTGGAAATGGGAATTTCAGTGGTTGCAATCATGTTCAAAGGGACATGAATATGCATTCTGCTCTTCCAGTAAAGCTGATTTTAAAGTCTGTTACAGTGGCAAGAATGATATCACACATCATGCAGAAACCCAATCTCATAAAAGCATATTAAATGCGACAACAAATATGCCATCACTGAAATCCATATTCACAGAATCTGGAACAAATGTGGATAAAGTTACATGTGCCAAGACACTATTTTTGCCAACTTTATAGCAGAACATAATCTCCCATTTCTGGTAGCAGACAGTTTTTCAGGTCTAGTCAAAATAATATTCCCTGATGCATAAATCACACATATGTTATCATGCAAACGGACAAAAACTGTTCACATAGTGACTATTTTATTTTTCATAAGAAATTAAAATCTTAATTGTATAATAATAATAATAATAATAATAATAATAATAATAATAATAATAATAATTTATTATATAAACTCACTATCGCTAGTGATCATCAGCAGAACATGACCAGCAATCACGAATTTTAGTAAAAATATTCGTTCGACACAACTATGAACGACATCATTGCAAAAACTGATATAAACACCACTGACCTTGATTTAATCCTTTGTAAACACGAATGTAAACCAGACTAAAGTACATATCACTAACTGACATTGTAATCCGTAATGCCTGAGCTGAATGGGGTCTTCGTCTCCGTTTATAATGCTAGTAAGTGATAATCGTTTTCCAAATATGACTGTCATTGTTAAAGAGTGATGATAGTGATGATAATGATGACATCAAAGGTGTCTGCAAATTAGGCTTAAAGTCACTAAGGAGATGATGTACTGTTACTGGTATAATGTATGTGTTTGTGCTTCATGTGAAGAATCTTATTAACTATCTTATTAATATGAACATGTTAATAAAGGCAGTGGTGTGACTAGTAACACAATATTTAAAAATTATCTCTGTATAAATTTAAAAATAAGCTGATGACTACCAGCTGTGTGAAAAAGAACTAGATATAGCCTGGGGGATGCGGGGTATGTAAAATCCTGTATAACCCGTGAGATATATGAGTGAAAATATGGTATTAGACTTTTATAAGGCTGGTGTGGTCATGGATTTTTTTACACAATTAGTGCATTTCTGTGGGGTATATGCGTGGGCAGGGTATGTGCATGAAAGTTCGATAAATAATTAAATGGGATCCATGACCACACCCAGCCTTATAAAAGTCTTTTAAATAATGAAATGGGATCCATGACCACATCAGCCTTATAAAAGTCTATTAAATAATGAAATGGAATCCATGATCACACCAGCCTTATCAAAGTCTATTAAATAATGAAATGATCTATCCATGACCACATCAGCCTTATAAAAGTCTATTAAATGATGAAATGGAATCCATGACCACACCAGCCTTATAAAAGTCTATTAAATGATGAAATGGAATCCATGATCACACCAGCCTTATCAAAGTCTATTAAATGATGCAATGGAATCCATAACCACACCAGACTTATATAAGTGATCACTTTATACTGAGGTACTTTATAGTGAAGGGGTACTTTAACTGCTGTCTAAACCATTAGCCCTGTACAAGTCTTTCATTCTCAGCATGACTCAATCACATGGGATGTAAGGAAATAACAACTAGTACACAGTCTATTCAGCACCTGGGCCACAAGTGATTTGAGGTACAGACTGATACATGCACAGATAGACAAAGTGAATTCTATATACCACCCACTTTTCAAAGTGTGGAATTAAAAATAGCTCCACACTGGCTCAGCCTGGACTGGAATCCTCAACTAACAAGATTTTGGACTTGGACACAGAAAGTTTAACTTTAACTCTAAAACACAGCTATCCACAAAAGAGGATGTGCAAATTTCTAGTCAATTGAATTTGGCAACTAGTCAACAACTGAATCACCTTATGAATAACAATACCAACATCTACTAATTCTTATAGACCTTTTGTGGCCACAGGTAAAGACATGAGAAAATACCATAGTATACTATCATAAATTTTTTTAATTTCCTGGGTATCATTCTTTGTTGTTTTTGAAAAAGTCACATTTTTCTGTAAGTATTTACATGTAAATTCTTGGTCATTTGAAACCATTTCTAGCAACCTCAAAATTCACGAAATGGTTACACTACAAATAACAATGACTTCACAGTAATTCATACGTAACTGATGAATTACCATAGACATCAGCCCCATGGTCCAGAATTTTGTCCAAACATGCCCCATCCCTTGTGTCCCACATTCTGATCGTGCAGTCCCAGCTCCCAGATACCAATAAATAGGGGACCTCAGTGTTCCATAGCAAACCCCTGACAGGACCTGTGTGACCCTTTATAACAGTGGTACAAGCTCCCTGGGTATAGTCCCATATTCTGACTGTCCTGCAACAATAATAATAATAATAATAGGGGTTCCACAGAATGCAGCATCTCACTTCTACATCATGCTATGATGTACTTTACCTGTAATTGACTTGAAAAGTTTAAATTTTAGAAAACAAAACTTAAAAAACAGAATCTTAACATGGATGCCATTGCTGCCATCACTGTTACCACTGGCAACATTAAACTATGTCTCAATGTTTGCTAATGCAGGCGAGACTAATAGTATCTATCATATACCTTGGTGTGGGTTAGTGAAATCCCTCCCACCCAAGAGTTAAAATTTGTAGGCAGGGGTGAGGCTTTGCTGAATTCCTGCCCACAAATTCTGATCTTCTGGGTGGGATTTCCTTGTCCCACACCAACATATATGATGGATTCTTTTTCTATCATTTTTCAGTAGGAAAAAGTGGGGAAAATAAAAGATGGCAGATCATAGCTATGGATGTAGTTACTGAAATTTTATGTCATTAGATAGTGCATACAAAGTTTAGTTAACAACAAAAAAGAATTGTAAACAAAGATTACTGTTTGTAAACTAACTAAATTTGACTTTCCAATATGAAAAATGCTAGAATCATTGCTGACATTATTGACATGATAACCAAAATTATGTAATTCAGAGTGTCACTGAGTGCACTCATGTGAGATAGATGTATCACACATGGCTTTCTCACATGGGCAAACTGTGTCACACTATAGGAAGGAGAGAAATAAAATAATTTTTGGATTGCATTTGCTAAGGAAAGTGCTATATAGTTTAGTCAACTAATACACTAGTTGTAAGTTTTATCACTCTATTGCTTGGATAACTAATTTCAAATACACTGGTTCTAAGTTTTATCACTCTATTGCTTGGATAACTAATTTCTAATACACTGGTTCTAAGTTTTATCACTCTATTGCTTGGATAACTAATTTCTAATACACTGGTTGTAAGTTTTATCACTCTATTGCTTGGATAACTAATTTCAAATACACTGGTTGTAAGTTTTATCACTCTATTGCTTGGATAACTAATTTCAAATAATTTCAGAAACATTTTAACCAATGTCTTTTTTGAGATTAATATACTGAATGTCAGTCACTGGTGTATGAAATGAAACTTTTTAAAAATATAAATTTCATGTCTAAAAAATGTAGAAAATATTACCCATCATCTGAACCACTGCACAAGATTCCATCCAGCAATGGAGACCATCGAACATGAAAGACCTTGGCTTCGTGACCTAAAACATAATAATTTTAAGTGTAGTGCTTGTAACTTTCATTTCCTTGTACCAAAACTAAAAATGAATTCAAATGTACAGGTTATAACATTTCACAAGAAATGTACTTATTGACTAATTATGATTCCCCTTTTTTCCCTTTGGTATTGAAGTGAATTCAATAAAATATTCCCTGTGTATCATATACACTATCTAGCAGTCACTGAACACAAGATATTAGCAAGTAGTAACAAGTAGCTGTGGACACCAAATCATCAGATTATTCAAGGTTGTGTTGCATCTGCTTATTTTCATTTTTCAACTGTTTGGGTAATTCTTTTTTTGTCACTTTGATGTACTGTCATTTTGATTTGTTGTTCAATGCTTTAATGCCATCAAACATTTACAAGTAATGCAAATTTATTTGTAGACATTCATTCATTTCTCCCTGTATTCTGGACATCTCAGAACTATTTTTGAGATAACCAGTCATAACATGTAACATTTTGTACATAATTTACCATTTACCAGATATCTTACCTGAGAACACTTTCAGAGGTTGATCTGCAGCTGCCATTACATAGAAAACCCTAATACATCCATCTTCACATCCTGTGGCAAACATGTCTCTGTAAATTAAAAAAAGAAAAACCATTTGTTTTTTGTATCATATTTGAGACTATAGAGACTACAGTACAGTGGTGCTTGCCTGTAAAGAACTTGAATGAAATGAATTTCTTGACATAACACAGGTTTAATCATCAATGCCATAATATCAGAACTACTCAATCATCTTACCATCCTCTGGGAGATAAACCTGTATATAATATACTAGTCTGTGCAAAGACCTATTAGCTTCAATCATAACACGGGTTTCATAGAATGCAATGTCATACTTAAGAACAGCACAATGATGCTGATGCTATTGGCTTGAGCAGGCAAGAGAGGAATCCTAGAGTATCAGGGTACAAATATCTCTGCCTCCCTGGGCAAAAAAAAATGAATACCTATGTCTCTCTATCAATAAAATTCAGGCTTGAAAAGATACTTCTACCAATATCAATATGGCATAGAAAATAAATTGTGGTTCTGGTTTTACTTGTAAAACATTATGGCAGGTAGGTAGGTTTTGTGGGGTTCTTTTATTTTTGACATGAGGCATACATGAGTGTCAATTAAACTATGCCTTACCTGCAAAGATGCCTACAATTAAGCACACAATATTAAAGTACTGAAATGATGCGGACTGAAACAGCCAAAATATTGTCCTGCGTCATACAAGTCCAATACATTATACTGCCTTTACCAATAGTGTAAAAAACAAATCAGAGTCATAAGGAAAAATTAGAGTTGGGTGGAAAACCGAAACCACAATTTTTTTTCCATATGCCTAATCAACATGTATGCAGCTGCAAGCATGCTGAATGATGTAAACATAAGTCCATCAACGAGACTAATGCTCTACTAGCCAAAAAGAATTTCCAGGATTAGTCCATTTCTTTTTCTAATTGCTAACTGTGGTAACCATTACTGATATTCTTGGATTACCAATGTCAATATGACCATCCATTCAGGAGGAGTAGCAATAACAAGATTTTTTATGATGACCATCATAGTGGCAATATTGGACATCAAATAGATATCATAAGAAGTCTTATGATGAAAAAGCCGATGTCAATTTGACCATCTATTCAGAAGACATAATGATAAAAAGATTTTCAATACATCCTCAATGGTGGCCATATTGGAAGTTAGACCAGCATGATTTTTGTTTAGGACCAACTAGACATCATACAAAGTCTTTTGGTGAAAACCTCATGTTGATATGACCATAATTTCAGGAGAAGTAGCAATAATAAGATTTTGAAGATGGCGACTGTGGCAGTCATATTGAATTTCCAAGTGGCACCATTTCCATTTTGGACCAACTAGCCCTTGGGATGAATGTGCATGCAAAGTTTAATGGCAATCCTCAATGTAGTATAGGTGAAGTAGCAATAGCAAACTTGTACTAGTGGACAGACAAACAATAGATGGATGATACATGATGGTCAACAGGCCATCCCATAAGCTCTTTTTTTCTTCTGATAATAGTAGCCATATATGATGGCTGATCGATATCATTTGTATCAAGCTGACAGGTTTTGACACCAGGATGCTTTTTAAACAATTTCATCTCTATTGCATTTAGCAGTTGTAGAGAAAAAAATAAAATAAATAAATGTTACAGGACAATGCACTAAACATAACATAAATTGCATGAATGATGACAGACAACACATGGTGGATGCAGGGCCATACCACAAGCTCATTAACAGCCAGGACAACTGAAAACCAGCTCTTTTATATACATAAGGATTATCTATAATGATACAGGAATTACATGCACTCACTTGTTATGAGGACTCCAATCACAACCAAAGACAGGACCTGGATGTTTGTACTTCTGTAACAGCTCTCCATCTACCTGTCTGATGATGCTACAATAGACAAAAAAACAGGGGATTTTTTGACAGTGTATGACATCTTATTGAGCAACAATATTTCCACTGGAAAATTTTGCAGAGAAATGTCCATTTTTCCAATGTTCCATTGCTGACAAAATTTTGTTGAAAGAATATTCATCAATTTCTCAAAACCTCCAATATTACAATTCTCAAAACTTATCAAATCAGTTGGTAATTTTTTGGATTATATATGCTTTTCAGAATTCAGTAAAGCATCTTCACTGTAAAAATTTTGACAAAATGTACAAGTGAACTTTTTCACAAGAAATATACTTGAAATAGTCATATTTTTCCTCAAATGATACTTCTTTTTTTTTCCCATCAGTGTTGGTGTGAATTCTTTGACAAGCAAAAATTAATTTTCACATAGGACCATACTGACATGCACTTTAATGGCAAAGTTGAACAAAAGCCATCTAGAGATGACATATCCCTCCAGTCTCCCACTTATGTAAAAACTCCAACTGAATATATATTCCAGCACTCTCAATTTTATACTACTTATGCTAGTACCTTATGGTGCAGCCCTTTCAATTTATATACAACTTGTGCTGCACTTTGTTTCTATGGTAACATAAAAAATATTAAATGCAGAAAATTCTATGTATCAAAAGGCACCTCTACACACAATTTGCTTAACATGTGTACCATATTTGGTTGAAATATCATAAACATTATGCTCCAGAAATGAAAATGTTTATGCATGGACACACATAGTGATAACAATATCCCCACCCCCCCCATAAAACATACCAGAGATATATAAAAACAAGAAGACAGAGTCATCTGCATCCATTCCCCTGTAAGATAGGAACAGAATTATTTGTCCAAGAATTTATATATAGGAAATTCGTACTTAAAAATTATACAGGTAAGTGACTGGCATAATGAGATTTTCTCCAGAAATGAAAGTGTGAATGGTGGATGGATGATACACAGACAAATACACAAAAACATAAAAATATTTAAACTGAAGAATTATGAATGGCATAAGGCAATCTAGATCACTAGTCTAAAAATGTTTACCAAATTTTAATAGAGATCTATTAAATAGTTTTGAAGTTTTGACCCAGAAACAAAAGTGTAAATAATGGATAAATGAATAGACTATTAGACAAAAACATTATATGTATTTAAACTGAAGAATTGTGAATAACAAAAGGCACATCTGGACTGACAGTCTAATATGTGTACTAAGACTGAGATATTTTGAATGGTTTTTTAGTTATATGAAAGTGTGAACGATGGTTGGATGGATGAATAGACAAATGGATGAAAATGTTAAAATATTGAAACTGAAAAACTGTGAATAGAAAAAGGCAAATCTACACTACTAGTCCAATAAGTGTGCCAAATTTCACAGAAATATTTTAAATAGATTTGGCATTTTGCCCTGGAAATTAAAGTGTGGAGAATGGATTGATGTATGGATATGAAAATAGGCAAAAACAAAAAAAAATATTGAAACTGAAGAACTGTCAATAGCAAAAGGTACATCTAGACCACGTATATGCCTGCCTTGTATTTAAGAGTCCTGTATGCAGGCACTAGCAGGGCACAGCTAACTCAGAACAGTATTAACCAATGGGTCACAGTGACCCTGACCTTGATGTTTTAACCCTAAAACCTAGCTCAAAATGTAAAACCATTTGTGAAATTCAATGTTGTTGAAAGATGTCATTGACCTTGACCTTTCAGCTTTCTAATCCATCATCAGGTCCTCTTCAAAGGTTGGTGTCATTATGTAGTGTGTAATTAAATTAAATTATTTTACCTGAAACGATTTCCCTTGTCAGTGTCACAGTGACCTTGATCTTAGACCTTTGACACCAAAATCAATACGTTTCTATCTTTCCCAAAGTGCAATCCATCCACAATGATCAAGCTTTGGTATATTAAGTTACTGTCTTTGAGATGCAATCACATTCCAATTTTCATGTGTGTTGGTGAAATAGAGTCCAAGATATTGAGGGTGTAACAAACGGAAAGCTGAAAATACAAAAGTTACTCAAGTGTGAAAATTGAGTCACACTGACCTAGTTTTGGCACAAGTTTTTTTATCAAGATGTATCCACATACCAATTTGCATAAGTGTAGGTGAAATAGGGTCTTAGATATTGGGTGTGCAACAAACTAACAGCTGAAAATACAAATGTCACTCAAGAGTGAAAATTAAGTCAACCTGACTTAGTTTTGGTATACCGAGGGTGTAATGAACAAATAACTAAAGAAACAAACATGACTCAAGCATGCAAATTAGGTCAGTGACCTAGTTTGGGTATGGCTGACTTACTCTTCCTGTGATTCATCTACATACAATTTGTGATAAATGCAGGAGAAATAGAGTCCAAGATATTGAGGGGGATAATGAAACATTGATAGGGTAGGAACGAATGAACAAACAAGCACATGAATGAACAAATAACTATATGTATAGATACCAGTAACCATCTCCACCACAGGACATGATTCTTCTGGAGTCATGCTGGTTCCATGCTACTGTATATACAGGATTCTTCCCATGCTGAAAATCACATTTAAATTCATTTAAATCTGCTCTACTTTATTTTAGTACATCTTTCTATCACAATCAAGAAGGTTCTAAGTAAAAACTGATTTGATATCTTCATCATGGTCAAAACGATCTTCAAGAAAAACGTTTGTTTCCAGTGTAGTTAAAAGTTAAATAACTCTCTTATAAAAACTCTTATTGTTTCAACCATGCTAAAAAAAACTCATGTTTCCATTAAAGTCAAAATTCCAAATGAAAAACTCGTAATCCTTTCATCATTGTCAAAAGTTGGGATTCCTAAGTAAAACTTTGTAAAAACTTCCCAAGAAAAAAATATGTTTTCCATCATAGTCCAAAAGATCCTAATGAATAACTCTATAATTTATCAATGTTCTTACTGTAGTCAAACCCATCCACCTGCCCAAGAATAACTGTAAATGTTAAATTCAGGGTATAACTGGTTTTAGGCTAGGGACATATTGCCCAGTCAGTCAGTAGCCTTAGTACTATTGGGAGATTGGATAATGCAGCCATAACCCGCTCATTTTAAATCAGGTCCTCTGCTGCCATGAATTTGATCCCAGCTTCCAACACATACAAGAGGACATTGTCATTCATCCAAAGTGGTTCTCTGAGTTCCTCCACCTTAAAGACCACACCACATCATCAAGAGCGTGTTGTACAAATTGTCAGAACTTGTTGATATTCAATAAAGTTTATTGTTACCTAACTGCTATAATTTTATTTGTAGTGAACCATTTATTTCTTATTTGTGAGATTGTTTGATCTATTTCCCTTTAAACATAATTACGGACAACTGTTGCACATAAGAAATAATTACAGTATGAACTATTGCCAGGTGTAGTAACATGCACCTGACAGGCATTTGCTATTTGCAAAATTAATTTGCATTTTCACAATGTTGAAAGTGTTCATATTCGCTATCTTTGATCAAAATTTCTCCAGGGTTGAATTTTAACTTGATATTTCAATTAAATATGTGCCAGTTCAATCTGCACTTCATTTTTGTGTAAGCCTTAACTCAATTAGATAATAAAACATTTATTTTATAGTTATTAAGGGAACAGAACAAACTAAATACCCCTCACTGCTGTGGACAACTATTGTTCTATTCCACTCAACCTACGTCCTCGGTCAATAGAACACCTGGTTGTCCACAGCCCCTTGGAGTAAATAGTTTGGTCTGTTCCCTGCACTGCCATGAAATAACAATAAACATAACTGACCAAAGCACTGCAGCTCTCTTTCTCTTACCTCATTAAACCTTTTGATGACTCGACCCTTTCCGATATCCCAGATGAAAATTCCAAGTTTGCTGGTGCAGGCCACAATACAGTTCAGATCAGCAGGGGCCCAAGATATGGAATAAATCACTCCTTCATTCCCTGAGGATGAGTGGACCTGATGATGGAAATGATGTATGTATGTATAAGGTTTAACAGCACATCAGTACAACACTGGATATGTACTGCCGATTAAAAATGAAGGTCTGAAATGTACAGACAAAAAAATTGCAACAAAATTTGGAAAAATAAACCCTTTCAAACAAAATGTACATATGCAGTCCTAAAAGATAAAAGATAAAATGGTTAAGATGATAACATTCTTTATTAGGTAATATATCAAAAAAATGATAATGGTAAAAATATAAAATCCTTAAAATATAGGCCTGGAACAAAAGGTGTTATATAAACTGCATTCTATTAGAAGGTTCAAGATTTTCTCTGGTGGTAGAAGGTAGAAGTCAATGCACTCAACAAGAATGTGTTCCAATGTCAGTAGACACTGGCAAGGTATGCACTCTGGTCAAGGTTTGTCTTTCATCAGGTATGCATGGATCATGTATGTATGTCTTATAGTGAAACCTTACCTTAAATGACACACCAGTTAATATAAAGGACAACTATTTATAAAGGAAACTCAGGAATCCCCAATAAATAAATAATTGCTAACTGTCTTTTATGTAAAAGACATCTGTCAATGTAAAAGACATATGTCAAACAAGGACAGAGGATGGTTACTTTTATTCCATACAAACACTGTAACTAGTAGTACATTAAAGCATACCTGACATAGCACATCATGCTAAAAATATGATTTTTACTCCCAATGCCCTGACATAGTCATGTTTTAAAAAACACAATTTTTAGTAATCTTAAAAAGAAAACAAACAAAACAGATTTCTTGACCATCTTGATATATACCCATAACATGTAGTATGTATAAACAGTAAACAGTCGTGCTTAGAGCTCATGTAAAACTATCATTGGGGCAGTTTATACAGTTAATTGTCATAGAGGCAATTAAAAAGTAAGGGGGTCAGATATAAACAACACCCATTTCACATATTACTTAAATGGCTGACAATACAGCTAGGGTCATGTCGTGTTAAGTCCTCTGAACACAGCTGTGGGGGAGTCCATTAGGCTAATTTGCATAGGTAAAGTGCACACAGTGGAAGAACCCAATTCATTTGAAGTTAGGTAAAACAAAGAGATGCGTGTTGAAGAACAAGATTTATTACACATCATTGCCTTGCATGAGAATGTTTAAGCCATCTTTTATTAAAGATTATTGGCAAGTTCGTGAACAGCAGCAATGTTTCTTTGAAGTCTGATTTTACCCTATATATTAAACACAAAACATTATTATTTCAGTATTCAGAACAGTGTACACGTGTTCATTTTTGAAGGCAAAATGTCGAAATGCACCTGTGATTCAGGGAAGGATGGGCCATCTGCGAAGTAAGCAAAACCCAGCAAAACAAAATTTCAGTGCTCCTGGTTGATGAAGTTTGACTTTGTGAAGCACAGCAGCAAAAGGGGAGTATTTCATTCTTTGCACATACTGCAAATATCATATCGACATTAGTCATTCTGGAGTGTACGACATCCATCAACATAGCAACACCACCTGTAACATCAGGACAAGCCAGAACATATTTGACACAATGAATAGGGCATTCAGGTTAGTTTTCTTGATTATTATTCGTTATCTTAATCTTGTTAAAATACCAACTATTAATTGACCCATGCTTTCCAGGATGATTTTAGCCATGAAATTGATTGAAAGACAACAATAAGCACACACTCATGTTTACACAGTTGATTTGTGTTGATAAAGAGATTGCATTAACACTCGTACTGGACAGAGGCATTTATTACTGCTGTATTACCTGTGAGGCCCCCATAAAGCTTGAAACCCCCCCTGAACAAAATTAAATGGTTGGTCGATAATGTGATTTATATGTTCTTTGTTCTATAGAGATAAGCATATCTTGTGGTCAAACTGCATTGGATACAGTTCTGACAATGCCAGCATTATAGTCATCAAGAACAACTCAGTTCTGACCAGGATTCACTCAGAGAATCCAGCATGGAAGTTTGAACAACAGTACCATCCAGTCTCTAATGAGTGCAAAGATGAACACAAGTGACACTTAATTAAGACTATATTCCATTGTCCAATGGATTTTAAAGACAGAAAGTTGGTGTATTTTTCTTTATTTAATGTCTCTGTGGTTGTGATTATGTGAGTATGTGTACATATTTGTGTGGTGATGATATCTGCCAATGCCAAGTTTACCAATTATTTTTTGACTGTAAGTGTATTAAATGCTTCATTTTCTATTGGCTCATATGAAAAGATAGCTTATTCTCAATTGGATGATGTTGCTTGTTTGGGCACTGACCCCGCTTGGGACTTCAAAACACACTTTTTGAGTCTCAAAATTCCCCAACACTGTCTGGGAATATGGCAGGTATGATTAAAGAGGACATTTACTTGTCATTTATTTGATTACAGTAAACTTTTTTGATAGGCAATTTTTATTTAGGTAGCAACCTTGCAACCTTTTTATTTTCTGGGGGTGGGGGTGGGAATGGGATTTTTTGGAACTAAAATTCCTGTGGCCCGTTTGTTGGGGGAAAACAAACTGCTCCCCTTGTCTGTATATATCTCCCTTCCAGGGTTGAACAATTACTCAAAATCCACTTGTCCAGTCAGGCAAGTACAAAAAATTTGTATGCCCCCAGAATAAACTCGTACTCAACCAGTTATTATTGAAATATAAAAGCTGACGATGTTAATGACCCACATTTGATTGTGTGGAAGGTTCTTTTCTGGAACTTATTCTGTGATCCTCTAAACCAGCTGAAAGTAATTACAAATATAAATCAGTCTGCTATCCATCTGGTAAGCACTTATCAGTACTGAAGAGTGAGAGGAAAGCACTTGTATGAACTTGATCAAAACAAATGGAAAACAAACTTCCAGTACAAAGTGTGGACTTTCAATGAGCAAAGTAAGCAATATTCTCAACAGAACATCCTTTTCATTAATAAGAAACACTAGTCAGCATTGAACTGAAAAATTCACATGACTGCTGGCAATTTTCACTTGCCATTTCAGGCTGGCCATGTGAATTTTCTACCCCTGCCATCATATCTGGTTGAAAAAACCATTTGTCTTTGATAGGGAACAAAATTAAAGAAATATCTCAACTTGAAGGAAATTCGCAGGCCAATGTGAAATAAAGAATGTCTGGTACATTGATACAAAATCCCAGGCCAATGTGAAATAAAGAATGTCTGGTATTATGTTACAAAATCCCAGGCCAATGTGAAATAAAGAATGTCTGGTACTTTGGTACTTGTTTACCATATACAATAAAGAAGTAGACAGACTATGAATGTATATCTGAAATATATCTTAACACCAGAAGACACTGATTTGAAAGTCTACAAATTATAATCAAACCCAAAAATTAGTATATAATATATATATATATATATATATATATATATATATATATATATATATATATATATATATATATATATAGATGCACAAAATATACAACATTCAGAAGATACCTCCACATAAAGGATGCATGTCAAAAAAAGATACACAAGATCCCTCCACATAAAGGACATGTGTCCATAAAAGATCCAGAAGATCTCTCAACATAAAAGACATCTGTCCATAAATAATACAGAAGATCTCTCCACATAAAGGACATGTCCATAAAGGATACAAAAGATTACTCCACATCCCTTCACATAAAGGACACATGTCCATAGATACTGATCATCCCACATCCCTCCACATAAAGGACACATGTCCATAGATACTGATCATGCCACATCCTTCCACATAAAGGACACATGTCCATAGATACTGATCATGCCACATCCCTTCACATCAAGGACACATGTCCATAGATACTGATCATGCCACATCCCTTTACATAAAGGACACATGTCAATAGATACTGATCATGCCACATTCCTCCACATAAAGGACACATGTCCATAGATACTGATCATGCCACATCTCTTCACATAAAGGACACATGTCCATAGATACTGATCATGCCACATCCCTTCACATAAAGGACACATGTCCATAGATACTGATCATGCCACATCCCTTCACATCAAGGACACATGTCCATAGATACTGATCATGCCACAGCCTTCCACATAAAGGACACATGTCCATAAAGGTTACAGAAGATCCCTCTGCATAAAAGACATCTGTTGATAAAAGATACAGAAGATCCTTTCACATAAAAGACATTTGTCAATAAAAGATACAGAAGATCCCTCTGCATAAAAGACATCTGTGAATAAAAGATACAGAAGATCCCTCTGCATAAAAGACATCTGTCAATAAAAGATACAGAAGATCCCTCTGTATAAAAGACATCTGTCAATAAAAGATACAGAAGATCCCTTCTCATAAAGAACACCTGTCCATTAAGGATACAGTTAGGTTACACTGAATGGACATTGTGATGTACTGTTCATAAAGTTATGACAGTCATCTACCCTTGTATGTTCAATTTGTCAACGAAAATAATGGAATGTAAATTGCTAAAATTAGTTGAAGTCTGTTATAGGCCTACATGAAGGCAGCTTTCTTTCATGCAAGAAATTATCTTCTGATTGGTTTAAAATTGATAAAGAAAAGATCAGTTTCAACTGAAGTGTGAATGAAAATGAATAGCCATAGCTGTACACAATAAAAATGTATAGTGATATTGGAAAATACTGAATAATTATAGTTATTTTCAATGTACAGAATAGAACATAGCAACAGAATATAAAATAATATTTTGTATTACCGCTGTAAAGGTATTGATATCCCAGATTTTGATAGTTCCGTCAAAACTTCCAGTTGCCAGCAAATCTGGATCTTCTGGGTGGAACTTGCAATCAAATATTGTCTCTACATGACCCTGAATTTAGAAGCATTAAAATAACATTAAAAAATGCAGTTTCTTTGCAATAACAACTCATGATAACTGTTTCCTCTCTGCCATACAATCTAAACTAAAATTTTGAAACAAGCCACATTTCTCTATAGCTCATCCCCAACTAGCCTTACCCCTTAATCAAACCTACAAGAGGCCTGGATTTCATTCTGGACTAAAAGGCCAAGACCTCACCATAAATGGGAGAAAGATTTACGTAGACTCAGTTTGAATTTAGATGTCACTGAGGTTTTGGTTTGGTTTGATATTTTACAGCACAGCAACACATGAATTTCATTTAGTGCAACAGCAATTATAGTAAAGTGTCTTGGCCAGGGAACACCCCAGTAGCCAATACAGGATGGATTTGATGGTAGGAACTTAAACTGTACTCTTCTGGTCGCAAGTCTGGCACACTAACCACTGAGTCACCATGCCACTGAGGAAAGTTCCTCTTAATTGGAATATGATTGGGTGGTTGGCCTACATGACAACCTGACACAGTGATAATGACAGGTGCAGCTTGACACCAGCAGCTGATTCATCACCTTTCAATGTCAAGTGTCTGTAAATGGAGACTAATTTGTTAATGACTCGATGCACCATGAGATCAACCAATGTGTATTCATTTTTTCACACCTTGATTGACACATGTTAATTGCTAAGCTCCAACTACTTGATCAATAACAGCTGATGTATAACCTGATGCTACCTGACCCTTCTAGCCCCAAATGGCTGGTTTGAAAAACTAGCCTTAAGGGAAAAAAGACACTTTTTAAATCTGCAATATATATTTTCTTCAAAATTTGCATGTAAAAATTACAGAGAAACCTGCCTGATGGGACATATATTCATACAGGATGCCATTTATTAGCCCCTCATTTTAATTGTACATGTATTTACATATACAACCTCTGCATAAAAGACATCTGTCTATAACATAAATAATATTGTGTCCTCCTGAGTATCATTTAAAGACAGGCCTCACTGTCTATGAGTGACTGAATTGTGTTTTTTTGCAGGAATTTCCAGATCATGGTTATTGAAAACTTTGCTTGAATGCTGTCATGTAATATCTGGACATTTTAAGGTTTTTACAAACTGCTGAATGTAGTCAATGCTAATCATTTTGAAACAGGGCAAAAAGGTGCTGGGGGTTAATTTAGCTCTTTGAGTGTAAATTACCTGTTCCCTGAGGAAGATCCATTTTCTCCTCCCTAAATTATAAAGCCCAACCCCTCCATCCCGGAAAGTGCAGACAATCTGGGCTGGAGGAAGGGCAAAATGTGTGTTAGTAACCATGGCTGGTGCCTGGGCCACACTGGTTGAGGAAAGCACTTTGGAATCAGAAGTTGAGTCATTCTCATCTGTCACTAATGTTGGAGAATTATCACATATGGTGTGAAGTACATGGAATCCAGTCTTTTTTAGCCTAATGTTTTCAATTGGCGTTGGTTTTGAAACATTCCACAACCTTAGAACTCCAGTGAGTGTGTCTGAAATGCCAAGAAAAGTTATAAATGAAAAAAAATGAAGATTATCAAGAATGAAAATGCCGGAAGACAGCAAAGTTCACCTGTACATGCAGACATGAGGGGTTTTAGTTCTGTACATCAATATAATTATAATGCTAAATTAAAAAGTACAAATCAAGTGACCTGATTTTGAAGAAAACTCAAAAAAAAAAAAAAAAAAAAATTTTGTCCAAACACACTAAACTAAAAGTCTTGTGGTTAAATATGAAACAAAAGAACTCAAATGTTTCAGGATTAGTACATGGAGAAGTAACTCAGGTGAATTTCAATCCTATTCTATTGATAAAACATGACGGACACTCACAATTATGCAACAAAAACTGTACACCTTCAAAGTTTTTTCACAACTTACCACCAGTGACAAACATCCCTGGGGCACTTGCCACCCAAGAGAGTGTGTGGACCTTGGTGGCTACACTGGGTAAATGGAAGCGCATGATTAATGTCACAGATACAGTATCCACAAGGCGGACACCACTACTTTTGTTGCAGATCAGCAGATAGTCAGTAGATAAAGGGTCCCAATCCAGGGCTGTCACACAATCTAGTTCCTCCTCTTCTTCCTCTTCTTTCTCTGGTCGTAGGACATGCTTTAACCCTTTTGATCCTGATAGAGAAATCACCATGAATTTGCACAGTTCTTTTTTTCTATTAATCAACAAGTCTGAACAGGTGAAAAATGTGTGGAATAAGCAGAAGAAATTAACAATTTGATTCATGAAATCTACAAGTGGAATTTCTTCTAGAAAAAGTAGTCAGCAGAAAAATCATAATAAACAGTGAATTCTACCAGCTGCTGGCTTTTAATGAACACATTGATAAATGACATTACCGGTAATGTATCCATGTTTATCCATCTATGTATCTACCTTCCTATATATCTATGTATAAATATATATCTATTCATCCATCCCAACTGTGAATAAGTTTCAATGTGCCTCACATGGTTTTACCAACAATCCTATCAACTGATTAGAACTGCATATTTTTCTTTTGTTCATATTTTTTATCTCATATTTATATTTTTTGGCTCATATTTATATCTCGTACTTAGTTTGGTTCATATTTAAAATCTTGTATTTTTGTTTTTGGTTCATATTTATTACATATTTATATGTTTTTGGTTCATATTTATATCGTATTTATATGTTTTTGGTTCATATTTATAGTTCATATTTATATGTTTTGGTTCATATTTATCTTAAATGAATCATGATATGTACTATAATACTGTGAATTCACTATTTTTCACTGGGTATCAATTTTCATGGATTTTGTGTTTACTACAAACCACACATTTAAAGACCCAATGAACAGTCATTCTTCTGTGGAAATAAAAAGACCACTGTCCCATTCCATGAAATTAAGTACAGATGAAAATGTTATTGTTCACAAAACCACAACAAGAGTCCCTCAAAGGGACTGACACTCTACTGGCTGAAAAGAATTTCCAGGAATTCAAGATAAGACCATTTCTTTTTTTTTAACTGCTGAAACCATATTTGATATTCTTCAGCGATAACAAGATTTTCAAATCATCTGCTATGGTGGACATACTAGATGTCAACTTGGCACCATTTTCATTTAGGCCCAACAAGGCATCATAAGAAGTCTTCTGGTGGAAACCCCATATTGATATGACTTTCCATTTTGGAGTTGCAACTATAACAAGATTTTTAAGATGGATGCCATGATGACAATATTCAATATCAGATGTGCACCATTTCTATTTAGTACCAACTAGACCTCATAAGAACTTAGTCTTTTGGTGAAAGCACAATGTCAAATATGACCAGCCATCTAGGAGAAGTAGTGATAACAAGATTTTTGAGATGGCCACAATGGTAGTCATATTAGAAGTTGCATATGCACCATTTTCATTTATGACCAACTTGACATCATAATAAGTCTTTCAGCGAAAACCCCATGCTGATATGACCAATTATTCAGAAAAAATAGGGATAACAAGATTTTCAAGACAACCACTATGGCAGGCATATTGAATGTATGAATGGCACCATTAGGACCAACTCGATATAGTTGTTTAGTAAAAAGACCATGTTGATATGACCATCCATTCAGGAGTAGTGATAACAATACTTTCAAGATGGCCACTGTTGTGGCCATACTGGACATCAGATCCACACCATTTTCATTCAGGACCAACAATACATCATAAGAAGTCTTCGGGTCAAAACCCCATGGCAATATCACTTTTTGTTCAGGAGAAGTAACAATAACAAGATTTTCAAGATGGCCACTGTGGTGGCCATACTGGACAACAGATTGGCACCATTTTCACTAAGAACCAACTAGACATTATAAGAAGTCTTTCAGTGAAAACCCCATGCTGATATGACCATCCATTCCGGAGGAGTAGCAATAACAAGATTTTACAGTTGGCACTGTGGCAGCCATATTGGATATCAAATTGTAACCATTTTCATTTAAGACCAACTAGACATCATAAGAAGTCTTTTACTGAAAACCCTATGTCATACCTGCCATAATACGACATGTCACGTGAAAAACACAATTTTTTACTCCCAAACCCCATCATGGTTGTGTTTAAAAAAACACGATTTTCGATAATCTTAGGGAGAAAGAAAACAGAGACATTTTTTAACCACCATAGTGGTGTATAGTACATGTCTGAGGCATTTAGACTGTATAAACAGTAAACAGTCCTGCTTAGAACCCATGTAAAACTATCCTCAGGCGAGTTTATACAGTTGATTATCTTGGAGTCAATTAAAATGTAAGGCAGTCAGAGACATGCAACTACCATTTCACTGATTTATTAATTGGCTAAGAATAACTAGGATGATGTTATGTCAAGTCCTTTGAACACAGCTGTGGGAGAGCCCATTAGGCTAATTTGCATAGGTAAAGTACACAAAGTGAAACAACCCAATTAATTTCAGTTAGGTACAATGTTTAAATTATAGGTACAATCATAGAAATGCATGTTGAAGAACAAAAGTTATTACACATCATTGTATTGAATGAGAATGCTTAAGCCATTATTATTAAAGATTACTGACAAGTTTGTGATCAGTGGCAACGTTTCTTTTGAAGTAGGATTTTACTCCATATAAATAAAATGCAAAACATGATTTTCAGTAGTCAGAATGGTGTACAAGTGTGGTTCATTTTTTACAGGAAAATGTAGAAATGCAGGTGTGATTTAGGAGAAGATGAGAAATTTGCAAAACAAGCAAAGCCCAGCAAAACTAAATTTCAGAAATCCTGGATAGAGTTTGACTTTGTGAAGTGCAGCAGCATGGGGTAGCATTGCATTTTTTGCACACACTGCAAACACCATATCAACAGTAGTCATTCTGGAGTGTATTACGACTGTTGACCTAGCAACACCACCCAGTATGTTTGCCACTTCCTCACAGCAATGCAGATGCAAAAAGATTATTTTCTATGCTGAGAAAAATTCAAGACGATCTTCGGGGAAGTTTGAACAACAGTACCATCCAGTCTCAAATGAGTACCAAGATGAACACGAATGACATTTGTATTACCTTTAACCCCCTCACCACCAACTGAACTATTAACAGCAGCAAAGACTGCATCTAATTAAGAAAATATTCCACTGTCCAATGGTTTTTAAAGACTGAAACTTGGTATAATTTTTTGTATTTAATGTCTGTAGGGTTGTGTTTATGTGAGTGAGGGCACATGTGTGTACATGTGTGTGGTGATCATATTGGACAATGCTAAATCTACCTATTATTTTTGGTTTGTAAATATATTAAACGCTTTAAACAAAACATATGTTTGGGTTTTTTTTCATATCAAATTAAAATTTCCAGTAATTTGATATAGGCTTTTATGAAAAGATAACTTTTTCTCAATTGGGTGTCACTTTTTTAGGTCAAGCACTGACCCACCTTGGGACCTCAAAACCTTTTAAGCCCCCAAAACCCCCCAACACTGTCTGAGAATATGGCAGGTAGGTATGCTATGTTGATATGACCATCCATTCAGGAGGAGTGGCGATAACAAGATTTTCAAGCTGGCCACTGTGGTGGCCAAATTTGATGTCCGAGCAGCACCAATTTCATTTATGACCAACTAGACCATGGGATTAATGTGTGTGTAAAGTTTTGTGGCAATTTTCCAAGTAATTTTGGAGGAGTAGCAATAACAAACTTGTGCTAACAGATGGATGGATGACAGACGATGGACAACATGCCATAAGTTCTTCTGGTCTGTGACCTGTAGAGGTAAAAATTGAATATGCATGAAACCAAGATCTGTCAAGTGCTTACATAATACCCCTGCTTTGAAATTTCATGAAGATAGCTCAAATGGTTCGCAACACGTTAATTGTCAAAAGTGTGATGGATGGACACCATTGTTTTAAAAATGGGAATGACTCCTAAAACACTGATGAGACAAAGCCCATTCTTTTGCAAGACAAATTGTCTCGTCATAATACAAGAGCATACCAAGTATTATGAAGATACCTCAAATAGTCTGGGAGCTATAAAGCATAAATACATCATTCAAACATGGTGAGATAACTCTAAAAGTAACTGACAAAGATGAATTTTATATGGGACACAAAGTCTTATCATAATAAAAATGCATGCCAAGTGTCATGAAAATATCTCCAACAGTTCAGGAGATATTAACTGGAAAAGTGTGTGATGGACAGAGTGGGGGACACAATTGGAAATACAAATGGGGACAACTCTTACAATGCATTTTTTTAAAAGATCAAATTTTTTTAAAGGACACAATGTCTAGTCATGATACAAAAGCATACCAAGTTTCATCAAGATATATCAAAGGGTTCATGGCATATTGAGTAAAAAAAAAGTGAGAGACGGATGGACAGACAAGTTGATTCCAGTATATGCCTGATGGAAGGATAGATAGATGGACACATGGTTTCCTATATCCCCACCTCTTTTAAAGGATTATCATGTTACTGTGAATTTATTATTGTTTGTGGGGTTCCAGTTTTCATGAATTTCATTGTTACTACACACCAGACATCAAGACCCAAAGAATAATACTTTTGTGAAAACAATTAGGACCCCTTCCCCAAATCTACAAATTTAAGAACAGCACAGTTTTCAGCTAGTAACAATATGACTATAGTATGCACATGATATTGTGGCATGGTACTTATATACCATACTGTTTAACAAAAATGTGGTGTTTTCTTATTCAACAGCAATTAATGCAATCATAAGCAATATAAATATTGATAATCTTGCATCTGTATATTGTGGCTGAAAGAACACAGCATTAGAAGGCAAAATCAAATATATATGCAGTATAAGATTGGGTAAAGGTTTAATCAAGCTTCTACAGATAGATTCCCATTTTTAGCCCAAAAAATGATAAAAGAAAAATTTAAAGTTAACTTTTACTCTCCACACTTTCAAAAAGAAAATTCCTGATATGAAACAAGAAACATGCAGTCTTCTTGTTTACAAACATCTTCATCAATCTGGCTGCAAGAGCACTCAAATCCTCTACCTTGCTATATTATCTCCTCTGCTACCTTTTGAAGCATGGGGTTAATATATAATAGCTTGATGCAATAAAGGCTAATAAAAGCCCATTCACACTCTTATCTGATAATAACGATACCGTAAATCATAAAATATTATCAAACACAAAATCTATGCTTATTTCCTAAGGACACTATTGTATTTTATGGCACAGTGAAACAAATAGATTATTTAGTACTAAGGCAATTGAAGTAAAGTGCTTTGCCCAAAGACACAACACAGTAGCTGACCCATGATGTTCCAGTGGTAGGATTTTTGAACTGTCGCCATATTGGTCCATGTGTCCATGCACACTAAACACAAAGCCAACATGGCTCCTGCATCTACTAGTTGCTCCTTATGACATGCAGGTGGCCACATTGGTCAACTCTACATTACAGAGCTACTGGGGTGCATGTATGTGTGTGGGGGGAATAAATGACGAGGTAATGGATGCAATATTAATTAATCTGTTATTCATGAAAATTCTGTCTGAAAATAGCATGGTTTACAGCATACAACTACTAGCAGGATAAAAACAAGAGTGATGCAGTGCACAAATAAAACAGGAAAAAAGACAAAATGTTATTGGAATTGATGAGCTTTTAGCTTTAGCATATCTACATACCATTTTTCTGATCTAGAAAACAAAATAAACAAATACATGTTTTAATGAAGATTAATCCCATAATATATATTGCTAATGTAATTCACTGTTGTGTCAATGTCAATGTCTTTGTTTGAGTTTCACATGTTCAATCAATTTTCTCCCATAATCTTTACTCACTGTCACAAAGTTCTGTGAGAAACAAGGGCAACCATTGTCCTTCTTCTAACTGTAGCTGTTGTTGTTGTCAATTTTGAAACTCAGTTTTTAATTATGGCCTTGAAAAAACGCCATCACAACAACAGCACATCTCAGACATTGGTCTCAAAGCCACAAGTGTTGACTTCAAAACTGATCTGTCTCACCCAACCCTCTGATCCATTTAACCACTGGTGGTTACACCCAACCCTCTGATCCATTTAACCACTGGTGGTTACACCCAACCCTCTGATCCATTTAACCACTGGTGGTTACACCCAACCCTCTGATCCATTTAACCACTGGTGGTTACACCCAACCCTCTGATCCATTTAACCACTGGTGGTTACACCCAACCCTCTGATCCATTTAACCACTGGTGGTTACACCCAACCCTCTGATCCATTTAACCACTGGTGGTTACACCCAACCCTCTGATCCATTTAACCACTGGTGGTTACACCCAACCCTCTGATCCATTTAACCACTGGTGGTTACACCCAACAGGACAAAATTTGTCTTCTGTTTATATGGCTGCAGGTACTGCACATTTCAGAACTGTTCACCAAGAGAACTGGCTTAAAAATAACAACATCATATAAGTAACAACCCTTCCGGATAAAACTAAATACAATTTACAGGCTGGAAAATTAATTAAATATTCAGCTTGCCCTGATCAAGATTTTAAAGTAATTGAACAAAAATTCAAATATAGAATTTATGAAAAATTACTTACCAAAAGTTGTATGGATACTTGCCTAACATCTTTTAAACTTGTCCAATTTAAGCATATCATGTCAATAAACTGATAATAAACCATCTATTTCATGTTCAACTATAAAGGGTCAATTGTCCTAAATGACATAATTGTTTTTGCATGGGTATCAATATATGTTAGAACATTTACAATGATATCACTGTACAGCACTCCCTCATTATAGGGCCACTCATTATAATACATTTCCTTTTATAAGGTAGGTATGGTCATGGATCCCATTTTATTGTGTGGTAGTAAAATTATATGAATAATGTTCTTCATTATAAAGTTGTTTCACCATAAGTATTTTACCCTATGGCTCCCATGGACAGCATTAAAATGAGGGAGTGCTGTATGTGTTGACTGTAAAATCAACTGAATGTACCTAAGCCCTTGGTCACACACACACACATACATACACACATACACTAGTTGCCAAAGTTTTCTTGATTTTCTTATTTAAGTTCTTTATAATGCATAACTGTATGCTTTTCCTGTTGATCTTAATACACCCCACAATGGTGAATATATAGAAGTCAAACTATTTGATCTTAATATGCACCACAATGGTGAATATATAGAAGTCAAACTATTTGATCTTAATACACCCCACAATGGTGAATATATAGAAGTCAAACTATTTGATCTTAATACGCCCCACAATGGTGAATATATAGAAGTCAAACTATTTGATCTTAATATGCACCACAATGGTGAATATATAGAAATCCAACTATTTGATATGCCCCACAACAGTGAATATATAGAAGTCAAATTTTATCTTAATATGCTCCACAACAGTGAATTGATAGAAGTCAAACTATTTGATTTTAATATGCACCACAATGGTAAATATATAGAAATCAAACTATCTGATCTTAATATGCCCCACAACAGTGAATATATAGAAGTCAAATTTGATCTTAATATGCACCACAACAGTGAATAGATAGAAGTCAAACTATTTGATCTTAATACACACCACAACAGTCAATATATAGAAGACAATCTATTTGGTCTACGGTTACACAATGATGATATTGTTGTCTCTTGAAGATATTGACACTGGAATTAATTGTTTTCCCATGACTCTTAATAATAATGTTTCATTAGATAAATCTTATTTCTTCTATATTTATTAGAGATATGTTATATACATTCAAGAGATTCACCTTACACTGTCCAAGTTAAACTAAGGTGTGGTATTCCATAGAACTGATGTGCGCAAAATTACAGCTTGCCTGTTGGTCCAAGACCTCTTATTTTTACAACTACCCAACAAGGAAATCAAGTTGCCAGTCCTTCTGTTCCACTGATTTTTAAGCTGGATAAATTGCTGAAAGTATTTCAACTACTTCCAGATCTTTATTGCTTTAAGTTCCAAGCAATATTATCAACATGTGACTACATTGCCTTAAAGAAACCAACACTCCCACTTCAGTTATGTAACAAACCAATAAAGTGCAATCAGAAAAGGTCTTGTGTGTCAAATTTGATGTTGTGAGTCACTGCATGACTTGGGCCAAATGCAAAATAAAACCTGCTAGTTAATGCATTTTTTCAGAAAAAGTAAAGTTTACAAAACAGTAACCATCATACATAATTCTCATATTTTTCAGAAAGTTTAAATACATAGAGACCATTTTGTCACATGTGTAATTATATTTAATTGATGACTGGTCATGATATGGTAGTATGTCACATGATATTTCAAAATTACACAGTGGGGCCTACTGTCTTAAATTGAAACAAACTGTTTTCATTGATAATATTGTATTTCATAAGTAATTGTTAATTATATACAAAGTCCTAGTCCAATTGAGAATATAGACGGCATGGAGAATTCTCAGGTAATACTACATTAAACAGTATCCCAGAGATAAAGATAGCTCATGAGCTATTGATAATCATCTTCCTTTCTTACGATCATACGGTTCTGCTCTGGCGTTTTTGGAGCACTGTTGAAAGTGTTTAATTCATCTGCATACTCAAGGTTTCTTTCAGGCAAATCAGATAACATTTTTTTGGGACAAGTCCGATGGGCAACTCAATTAGAATATGGGAGGGATCTGATCTAAATTTAGAGGGGCCCCAGGCATCAGGCTCTACAATTTTTGAGCTCTGAAGCTAATGAAAATGATTATTGTGTGTGCTGGGGAAATGTACTTAAGCTTCATGCTGTTTTCTTTCAACCCATACTGTTACATATCTGATTCAAGTACAACGATTTTCATATCAATTTTTCAAGATTTTGTACTTTTATTTTTTTTAATTATTTTTTTTCTAATTTTTGGCATGGACCATAATAGTGTCACTTTATATCTGAAATTATGTTATAATGAAGAGTGCTGTAACAAGGGAGAGCTGTACCATGAAATCAGATCTAAAGGATCTCTTTATACACACGACACTTGTCCATTAAGGAATTATCATACAAGTCCTTTCATTATCCTTAAACTGACAAATTTCAATGTATCTGGCAACATACTGCACACTGTGAATTCATTTATTTTCACAAGCACTACTACTATTTTCATGGTTTGACAGAAAATTAAATTGTATCGGGGCTCAAATATACACCAGTGAGGTCCTCAGGAGTCTTATTTTCTTAATTGTCAATGCTTCCTTAATAATCTGGATGTTTAAATTTGCACTTTGTAGCACCCACAAATATCCAAGAAAACTGGTATTTCATCAATAAAAATCTAAATTCACAAAATAATATACTGAGTCAAATAAAATCATATACTGGTATTTTAACATGAATAAGTGTTTCCTTTCTAAATTAACAAGAAACTAATGCTGTTGAAAATTAATTCACTAATAGGATTAAAAGACATTTAAAAAAAAAAAAAATATAATACTAATATTCAAGGCACCATAAGATGCAGTTAACTTCAACATTTATATACATGTAGTATATTCCTTTAGCATGGAAACTTGTGGTAAATATTGGGAAGATAATAAATATCATGAATGTGAAAACATGTATTATAATTATTTCTTGCAGAACATGTCTTTGATAAGATGATTGTTTATTGCAAGATTGTGTATTGATCATGAATCTGGTATACAAAAGGTGATGTTGAACAGATCAGTTCTATGGAATGCTTCGATTTTCCCCAGATATCCTTTGATTTAATAACCTTAACCACATGTATACCACATGAATGGCAATCTCTGTGCCAAGTTTCTTTTGTGGAATTTCATGTCTTATTTAGAAATTGCAAAGATTTTGACTAAGAACCAACTGATCAGCAAACTCTCCCTATAACAAACCTCAATATTATGAATTCCTTGATAAAACAAATACCCAGACTGTACTCCAGAAAGCACTTATAAAGGGAATACTTTGTTACAATGAATCATTCCTATGGATCCCAAATTATTCAAAATAATAATAATAATTACAATATGAATAAACTTTATTTCATGAGGATAACACAGTCATAATGTACTATTCCTGGGGGATTTGTAACTATGAATTTCTGTCCAATGTACAATGCTATTGTTATAACTGAGGACTAATATATTTCCAACTCCCCAAGTGTTACATAATCTAAATTATGATCTGTGTCTTCCATACTCTGGACATTCTGACCTCCTGTATTCTCATGGACCAGCTGGAACTTAATTGGACAAACTAAGTTCCTGTTGATACATTTATATTTACATAGGAACCACTGTATCACATGTAATGACTTAAAGCAAAGCTGAAACACCCCACCCCCACCTCAAGATTCAAGACAAAGTCTTTGAAAATACAAACAACAAATCTTGGAGGGAAAAAAAAACAAGAACATATTTTGGACAATAAATAGCATGGTAAGAAAATCTTCAAAAAAAGACAACTAAGTAATTCTCTTAAAGTAGAAAATTGTTACTCTGAAAATGCAGCTTAGGAATGGAAAGCTGTCAATTAAAGTTAAAGAATATGAATTTCTATCCATGGGAAATTTATCTCTAACTATCAAATCATCCTGTTTGTACCTCCATTCCCAATTACCAGTCATACAGAGTTTATTATAGAACTGATAATTTGGGTGGTGGGGAGGGAATGAGATCTTGCTTTAATTCAAGGTCAACTAGCATATGATGATGACTGCACTTCACCTGGGTTGGGAAGTCAGGACTCGTTATTTGGTGCTGGCAACTTCCTTATGTCAGAAAGTGCCAAGAATCCCTTCCTTAAAGATTCTCCCAGTGCAAGTCAGCAGCTTCCTAACTCCAAGCACCTCTCTCATTGAAGCAAATGACTTCCATACTCAAGGAAGTGCCATAGCCCCCTTCTGGGAATGAAGGGGGTCCTCCAAAGAAGACAAGAAAGTGGCTGGACCCTTTTTTCTGGCCCTATAGGTCTGGTGACTTTCTGCCACAGGCCACAAACAACAAATGGGGCAAATGTCCATGCATACATATGCCATGCATGCAAGATAGGTGGTGTGAATGTTCCACACTGCCTTTTAATGCCTACATTTGCCAACACCTTATATATATATATATATATATATATATATATATATATATATATATATATATATATCTATATATATATATATATATATATATATATATATATATATATCAATGTAGGAATTACTTACCCTGACACTGGTTACTATTACAGGTATAAAGCACTGCTTTGCTAGGAATGTACTCAAAAACCTCAAAATCAATTTTAAAAAACTAACAAATACAACAAAAACAAATAAGGATATGATTGACAGTAGAAATGTCAGAAGACAACTTAATTGATGAAGTGTTGAGTGCACATGAGACATGTGTATAAATGCACGGAGTCCAAGGAAAGAAAGATATTTCAATTATTCTAGACCTCCAATTACTAACTAGAGGAGGGCGCAATGTCCTTGGAATGGAGAATAGCACTAGGAAAATATATAACAATGCAATAATAGCAGATAATATATTACTGGTATTAAAATAGGTTTAACAAAAGTGGACATCCTTAAACATGACAGAAAAAGATAAGCCACTGTCAAATACACTGCATTAGCTGATATTACAAAAGTCCTCCAATAATTATTATAATAAGCCCCTCTAACAAACATATTTTGAAACTGGGGGTGAGGTTATCAGAAACAATCATTCTCAGGGTTCTCAATAGATTAAAAACTGAAGAGTCATTTGACCCTTTACCCCATAATCTCAAGAGTCAAAATAAAAAATCTCAAGAGTCAAAACTGAAATCTCAATAGTCATTAGTTTTTAACAGTCATGAACTCATAGCTGGGATTGTTCATTATTTGTGGCGCAAACCGATGTTTAAGATTTATTATCTCATGTTGAATAAAGAGAAACACTTGTTCAGTATTTTGTGAGAAACTTACAATGAGATAGACATGGCCATTACTGAATTCTGAATAAGTGTTTCTCTTTCTAATTATGTATGACTGTGTATATTTGGTATATTAAAAAGAAAAAGGATTAGTTTATACTTTATATTTGTAACTTCTCAACCTATTCTGTTTTTAACTCTTCAAATCATCTTAAATGCAAAATTATACCCATACAACTATGAAAGTTATATATGAATCAAATATCTAATTTCTATTTCATAACCAATTCAACCTATCACGCATTAAACTGATGCATCAAACAACATGATCAAGGCATATTCAGTGGGTCAGAATGATCATCATTCCCAGGTTGTTTCTTAGACTGAGACAGAAAAGAAAATTAAATTCTTTGAGTCATTATGATTTAACAGTTCACAAATACATCAAATATAACAAAATTATTCCATCTTGTTATTCAATCTTGAGTAATTCCAAAGCACAAAATAAATCACTGAGTGTAATGTCTGGTAAATTCTTACTGAATGATACATTAATTAAAATACCCAAATTTAAAAACTTTTTGCTGATTGAAGCAAATTAATGGCCAATAAAACACAATTAAAGTTTGTCCACTTACCTTTGACAACTGGCTTCATGAGCTGCCATATTTTCAACAATTTTGTCTAACTGATTATAATTTGATGGGCAATCAAACAAATGCCGATATTTGATAAAAAGTTTATCCAATGAATTATAATTGATTCCCTCTTCCTGTAACTATCATAAACATCAAAGATAATCTCAAAACAATCTGACCTTGATTCAATTATGCACACCTAAGCATGACATCACTGACCTGTTAGCTCCACCCAATTCATATTGATTTTACATTGGTGTGATATTATTAGCCGATAAGATGTAAACAGTAGTCTAGCAAATGTCGATCTATTGAGAACCCTGATTCTTTAATAAAAATTTGCACATGTTTCATTGAAAACAACAGGACCAGGGCTTATCATTAAGCATGGGGTTATCATGGGTAAATAACAGCTAATCCCTTTTGCTATACAAAGAAGAGCAGGGGATGACAATTCCTATGCTTTACTAAAGCCAGGGCAATTAAACATCATTAAGGAGATTTGGCTGGAAGGAGGTTGAGAGGTCCTCTCCAGTAGGCTGTTCTATCATATGCTTTTCTATCAAGACTCATCAAAGGGTGCATTAAATCACTGTGACAGGTTGTATGTGCCTTTATATACTGAGGTTTATCCAGTAATTAGCTGGTGTTAGGTCATGTGGTAAAAAAATAAACCAATAAGAAAATGTTAGTCATTGTGTTTGCTGTTTTTTAACCCATGTTAGATGTTGTTAGTTTAATTGTTCGCTGGTATTTAGCCTGGTGAGATCCTTCATTAAGCTTCTGTTAGCCTGGAATTTTTGAGGCTTAAAACCCTGGATGGGCTATTCAGACATCGTTAGCCTCCTATTTGGATAATAAAATTTAAGTTTAAAAATAGCTAATGCTTATCACATGTAGTATTTCCATTATACAATTAAAAATCATTGTTGGGCAACTTAACTCTCATTTAACTAGCCCAATTTTTCTTCAGAAAAAAAAGAAAAAAATTAAAACATTTTTAGGACATTTTTTAAAATTGTCTTTGCCAGATTAGTAAGTGAGTATTGGAATTGTCGCTACCCTCAGAGGGTCCATTGCTCCGAAGACACAAGCTGAACATTACAACAGACTGACAGTAGGCACTCGACATGTAAATGTAACCAAAAACAAATACAAATGAACAGAAGTGATAGCATACATATTAATTTAAATACATGAATAAAAAATCCTGACTCAACAAAGTTAAAGATAGATGATCTTATCAATGGGATTTGATTACTTATAGGTAAAATGAATAGCTGTGGCTAAAATGCAACTGTAAAATGAATAGCTGTGGCTAAAATGTAACTGTAAAATGAATAGCTGTGGCTAAATTGCAACTGTAAAATGAATAGCTGTGGCTAAAATGCAACTGGCTGCTTGTTCAAGCTGCAGATATTTATAACTTTGTCTCTTTTGAAAACAAAATGGCAAAATGACTGTAACAGTCAAAAGAAAACTAGAGATATTAATTTCTACACTTACCTAAATTGCATATAGATATACTCCCATCCATGTGTCCGACAACAACTTTGTTGGAGCGTTTGGGGTGCCATCGAACTTGACAAATATCAGAATTCATGTTTGCTGTTTCTTTAACAGTCGACACTGCCATTGCCGAACCTGCCTGGTACTGCCAAACGTACACAGGACCTCTCCCAAATGCATAGGAGACCCCCTCTCCATTAATGAGAGACCAATGAATGGAGATTGGAGTGCCTTTTGCATTTTCAAGAATTGATATAGGTTTCTGTTTGGGGATGTCCCAAACAATAATTCGGTTCTCAGAGCTGGAACTGGCCAGAATGTCAGAGTTTCGGGGATTCCATGATATCGCTGTCACAGTCTTCTTATGCTCGGACAGAATGGACAGCAGACGGAACTCATGAAATGTTCTGTCCAGCTGAAATTGCAAGAAACCTGTAATTGATTATTTGGGATCATAGACAGTTGACTATATTCAAACATTTGTTAGAATATGGCAAAAGAGTATGAGCCTGTGGGTTTGAAGTCTTTCCAGAATACTCTGCCAAACATTTGCACACAGCAAAGCATGTAACTGTCATATTCTTACACAAGATCAATTACTAAAATATCATGTAAATTATATAACAAATACATAAAAAAAGTAGTGTAACATACAAAAAAGAATTGTACCTCAGCAGGACATGCAATGCTAATGTTTAAAGCAACTAATGTCACAAAATTGCACATGTCAAACAAGGTCAAACTGGCCTGAGCATGTAAACAAATGGCAAAAAAGTAAATGCAAATCACTAAGCCTCCAATTAACAAAAAATCTGAATTGCCATTGTATACAGTAGAAACCTGATCAACAAAACTCATTATGGGACATGAAAATGATTTGGATAATTTGGAATTTAGGTAATCAGTTCTATATCTGTATTATATGAAATGTGCAAGACACATGGTGTTGCTTCCGCTGAGCAGAAAAATTCAGAAAATCTATAATCAGAAGCTCCACTGTAATCAGATCCCTATTCTTTTTGCTTTATTGATCCTAGGTCTGATAAATCTTGTGCCTGGAGCCCGAGGCAACCATAATGCTGACAATGAGCCAACACATGTTGAATTTAGGTAGCCTAGTGGGCTACTCAATGATATAGTGGCTTCCTCCACAACTAGTCAAATATACAGCTTCACAGAAAACAGTAAGTATGAATCATTCATAACTAAAAATATGGGAAGTCTTGAAGCAAATGGTTTCATATAAAATAACTTCTCTGGGCTAATGAACTCAAACTGGGTTACCAGCTTCTTTTCTTGGTAGCCCAGCAGACTTAGCAGAGAATTACTAATTGTACAATATCTGACAAAACTTTCAAAAATGTGCTTAAAGGGAAAATCTGGGCTAAGGTTTAATATGTACTCAATCAATAGATGTCACTCTATTTATTAACATCTATAAAATTGGAGCACAATTGACCCAGCAGTTTTAACCATAACTTTGAAAACTGGTACAACAGCTTAGAACTGAATGAGGATTAATATAGCGACAACAAGTTTGAAGGCCAGGTTTTCCCTTTAATAGGTACGAGTTTTGAGTCTGAGGATTTGACAACGATGTTAATGATAGTTTTGTTGTAACAAATATCTGTTTTGCTTGCTTTACGGACACCACAGCTGTAAATCTCATCTTGTGACAGGACAATCTACCATAAACATCCCCAAATCCTCAAGCTGGAGCAAGTTATCTCACCTGTGACCTGTGCAATGTCCGACTTGCAAAAACTTGAACACAAAACTTTAAGATAGAATCTTAACATTGATACAGCCATTGCTGCCATCAGGAAAAGTGACACCTTGGTCTCACTATGCTTATACATGTCAAACACTGATACAGCCACTGCTGCCATCAGGAAAAGTGACACCTTGGTCTCACTATGCTTATACATGTCAAACACTGATACAGCCACTGCTGCCATCAGGAAAAGTGACACCTCGGTCTCACTATGCTTATACATGTCAAACACTGATACAGCCACTGCTGCCATCAGGAAAAGTGACACCTTGGTCTCACTATGCTTATACATGTCAAACACTGATACAGCCACTGCTGCCATCAGGAAAAGTGACACCTCGGTCTCACTATGCTTATACATGTCAAACACTGATACAGCCATTGCTGCCATCAGGAAAAGTGACACCTTGGTCTCACTATGCTTATACATGTCAAACACTGATACAGCCATTGCTACCATCAGGAAAAGTGACACCTTGGTCTCACTATGCTTATACATGTCAAACAATGCTACAGCCATTGCTGCCATCAGGAAAAGTGACACCTTGGTCTCACTATGCTTATACATGTCAAACAATGCTACAGCCATTGCTGCCATCAGGAAAAGTGACACCTTGGTCTCACTATGCTTATACATGTCAAACAATAATAGTTAGGCTATACAAAACTGACCTGATACACATAGATGGCCAGAGTGGCACAGTAGGCAAAGCGGTCTCCACTGGCAGCACATACATCACTGTACCATGGCTGACAGCCAGCTGCCAAGAGTCCCACCTGCTTCACCATTACACTGGACTGTACAGTCTTCTCTGAAACCCAAAAAACATTTTTTTAAATTTCTCCTTCGAGAAAACTCCACAATATAAGAATGTTAATGCTAAGCCACTGTAAGAAAAAGGACAAAGAGGAGATTTTTACAGCATCTTCAATCCTCTTTTACTTCTTTCTAGCTCACTCCTTAAATAATTTGTTCATGCTCTTTTATGAATTGTTTTTGTTCATATGCAGTATATATATTTTATGATGAACCCTTGAAGCCAAAATTTACCAGACATTTATAAAAAATGGGAGGATAGGGTTATGGGATTATCACTGCAGTATAAACTGTCATGGTAGAACTCCAATATTGGAATACATAATGTAAATGAGCTATGGTGAATAGGGAAAAGAAAACAAATTGATAAAGTTGCTTATCCTTCTGAGAAAAAAAATCAGCAAAAATTTAATTTCTGTCTCATCTTCATAAAAACAATCATGAGACAAGATGCCCAAGTAGACCTGAGATCACTCACCTGTCTGACATATCCCCAACAGCCAAATGCAAGAGTAGTAGACCAAGAAATGTGGGCAATATGATGCTTTATGTAAAAATTTATTTATATGCTGCTGACTTCATGTTATAAAAGGATTGTTTCAAGGTTTCTTTATATTTGTATTTTCATCCATATTTGATGGCATATCAACATCATCTGTCCAATAATGAAAGGCCTTCATGCCAAGATGCTTTCCATCAAAATCGGTCAAATTCTGTTGAGCAATTTTTAATGGTTTTTATATCTTTAGTAATGGTGGCTACATTTTATGGCAGATCAGTATCATTTGCACAAATTACTGGTAAGCCCTTTATGTCTGGACACTTTTTGTCTAATTTGGTCAAATTCTTTGAGAAGTCCATGAAAAGTTTTTAAAATGTTTAGAAACTGTTGCCATATTTGATAGCAGGTCAACATCATTTGTATACATTTTATAAACATTTCAGACATTATGCTTTCTGTTATTTAAATATTTTTAATATTTATAGTAAATGCAGCTATATTTGATGATATTTGTACAAAATTTAAAGGTGTTTCATGCCAAGATGTTTTCTGTAAAATTTGGCAAACTTCTGTCTAGCAGTTTTCCAAGAAGAAATCATTTTTAAGATTTTCCTATATTTAGTAATTAAATAGCAACCCTATTAATTGTGATGGTGGATTGGCATCATTTGTAAAAAATCTGAAAGACCTTCATGCCAGGATGCTTTTTGTCAAATTTGGTCATATTTGATGGTGGATTGGCATCATTTGTAAAAATCCGAAAGACCTTCATGCCAGGATGCTTTTTGTCAAATTTGGTCAAATTCTGCTGAGTGTTTTTTAGAAGAAGAAGTTGCTCAGAGGTTATTTTTTTTATAATAATGGCAGCCATATTTGATGGTGGATCAGTATCATTTGTACAAACTTGAAAGGCCTTCATGCCAGGATGCCTTCTATCAAATTCTGTTGAGCTATTTTTGACAAGAAGTCGATAAAATGTTTTTCTATTTTCAGTAATGGCAGCCATATTTGATGGCAGATCAGGATCATTTGGAAAAATCTGAAAGCCTTCATGGCAGGATACTCTTTGCCAAATTTGGTCAGATTTAGTACAGTGTTTTTTTTTAGAAGTTTATAATAGTCACTGTTGACAAATGCACAACGGACACAGGGCCATATCATAAGCTTACTTGGGCTTATGGCCAGGTGAGTTAAAAACACTTCAGAATTAATTTGTTTTAAAAATCACATATTATTGTGGTCTGTCTGAAGAGAAAACAAACTGGCATCTATCCATAAGTGTTCTTCTCATGTCCTTTTACCGTAGCCATCCCGCTATGCTATCATTTCAGATCGCTATGCTTTAGCATCCACCTCTACACTATGCGCTTGTGTCGCTATGCTTTTTATGTTTCCCGCTATCCTTATAAAATTAATCTGTTACATAAACACCCTGTCACCTAATTCAAACCCCTATCACTCAAATTACACCTGTTCTAACCTCTTTTGGGGTATTTAATTAAGATAATCCAGGATAATTTCTCACTCATTTAGCCATTATCTTTTGTGTCTGGCTTGCCCAACTGCTGGTGCATGACCTTTGATGCAGGTTTTGTCTTTGCACAGACATAGTCACGTGATTGGCCAGCAATGATGGAGTCTCCTGGTAGTGTTATATATACATATACACACACACACACATATATATATATATATATATATATATATATATATATATATATATATATATATATATATATATATATATATATATAATTCAGTCATTTCCACTACCAGTTCAAAAAATTACACATATTACATTTTAAGTTAAGCAAATTCTTGTAAAAAAGAGATACACTACCTTCAACAATATGTCAAATTACCCAGCACCTGGCTAGCCCCATGATGGCCTGGCTACAAACATCAGAGACTGGCGATTCCAATTCAGATAAGATGATTTCTTCCAAATAAGGAGGTTAAGCAAAGAATTGCGGAGTTCAGCACTGAATGGAAGACTTCATGTTCTTGGGTGGAATCTGCTAGTTATATAGTAAGTTTTCCATATTGCTAAATTTTGGTTCAGTTCTACTTAGTTACCAATAGATGGGAGGGGGGGGGAGCCAATTCATCGGGCACTATTACAATATAATATTATTGTTTTTATAGTAGTAGCAGTAGTTGTAGTTGTTATTGTTGTCATTCTTATTACTATCAAGAAAATGTAACAAGGAATTAAATTTGCATTTTATCCACAAGTTGCTCTTATATTTACATAGTATACTTGGAGTGAGAGAAAATAGTTTGGTCAGTAGACCTTAACTTAACTGGGTGCTGCCCTATTAATTTCCCATTTCTCTTTCTCTCTATCCAAGTAACAAAAGGAGCAATTTTTATCTTCCAATTTTACCTGTTTTGAAAACATGTAAATAAACAGTGTTGGATTTATTCCTTCATTCATATTTGAAATATTTCTCCAACTATAAACAAACTAGTTTGCATTTGGAATGTATTACCTGATAAATTAAGTGGTGATATTTTTTTTAGCAGCATTCAGATCTTCACTAACCATTTTCAGGAGAATGCAAAGTTTGATAATGTGAAGGTGGAGGTGCTCAATTTAAGGCAGCTCTTTGTGCATATAAAGGAACCCATGTCCTTTAGACAGGCATTGGAAAAAATTCCCTTTTTTGAACAATATTTTAGCTCTCTGACATTGATTCAATGAATAAATTAAACAATGATAAACACATTGATATATTGTTCTTCATGGAATGGAATATGTATTATCTTAGTTATACTGTCATAATTATTTGAAAACACATCACTGTCCTGACTCTTGAAGAATTTGTCCCTGGTAACTGATTCGAGATTCAGGTAGTTTTGTATCTTTTTGTAACATTCATTAATAAATTTTATGTTCCATTTTTTCAATATTGTAAAAGGTCATTCTCAGCAGTGAACAGAATCAAGAGTGTGTTAAAGAACCGGTTGATGAATTACCTTATGACAATTAGTACCAAAGGACTTTGTCTGGAATACTTTAATTTTAATGTGGCATTCAAAATATTTTGGGAAGTGAAGAAACAAAAACAAAAAAGGAGTTTTAAAAAATGACATTCAATGACATTAAATACTAAGGGAAAAAAAGACTATATATGTACTTCTTTTATATATTATTGATATTAATTTTTCACTTTATGATGATAATGCACATTTTTTAAAACATTTTATGGCACTAATGCATGCTTACCCCGATGCTATCAAAATTTCTGGGGAGATTACTGCATAATACAATGTAACTTGATCCCAAAGCTCAATACAATATTCATTCTTGATTAGCATGTAGAATAGGCCCAATGTGCTCTCCCACATGTAATAAGAGATGTCTAATTTGAGGCATAAGTTGTGGTGGCTTAGTGGCTAGTGTAACAGACAAGTGATCAAAAGGATGCAGGTTGGAATCCTACCATCAGATCAGCCCAGGTCAGCTACCATGGTGTATCCTTGGACAAGGTAATTTACTCCAACTGCCTCAACACCATTAAATAACCTACTTGTGTTGCTGTGCTGTAAATACCAAACCAAACCAATCCCTCACTATAATGCTGATCACAAGAGCTATAAAAATGGACCACCTTATAGCCTTACATGTATATTTAATTGAGGTATTTTATACATTACTAATAATTAAATAGGATCCATAACCATACATGCCTTATTCGAAGGGACCTTATACTGAGGTGCCTTATAGTGAGGGAGTACTATATAATGTGCACCTAACTGCAAACAACATCAACCCAGATCATATGATGTGTCAGCAGATCAGGGTCATAGCTGTTTGTAATAATTGAATGCCAAAAGCATTTCCTCATGTCTTGACCTTGATGTGCTGGGGCATTACACAATCTGCTTCTACTGTATCTGGAATTGGATGCACGTTATATGAGAAAAATATTGCAGAAAGTTCACACCAAACCAAATACATTCATTTCTGACTTTGTCATGAAATATCTACAATGTTATTATAGGCAATAATTACGCCTATGTTTAGGAAAGAAAAATTCACTTGTGTGCTCATTCAGACAAGTGGTGTTTAGGTAAGGTGGAACAACTCTTTTCTACATAAAATGTGATTTCTCCAGGATTTTCACACAGATGGAGAATTCCCCCTCTGGCATTTTGAAAGGGGGGGGGGGTAATTTTATGGGTAACAGTTTTTATATGAGAACAATATCTATAAATAGATCCCATATTGTATGTTTCAAGAAATGTGTGTTAAATATTTTGTAATGAATAAAGATAAAACTTACACTTGTTTATCTTCATTTTCAGCACAGCAGCAATGATTATGTGTTATGACAATGGCATTGTGTCATATGCATTAGAACTTCATGTAACAGCAGAGACATTACCACCAAATACTGAAAACTGCATGTCTGCCATTATACAACCTCACCAAGTGCATTTGGTAAAAGGCTTTAAAAAACTAGATAATCAATGAAAGAGTCTCATTGCTCACTTGTAAAAAGTCACTTACCTTCAGCTTTGTTTGTCAGATTCAGTTTTTAATATTAACAGATTCTACAGGTTTCATTATGCTCATGGCAAATTGACTGCTTAATTTTCGTGTGCTTGCTAATTTTTAAAGGGGATTCATTAAATTTCGTGGGGATTCATGCAATCACACATCATAGTGAAAACACTATATAAACTATATAAAATGTAGATATTTTAAGGTTTCTTGTACAGCGTGATGTACAGCAATTCAAGCCTAATACATGGATGTAACTTCTTTTCATGTACATGTACATAAAGTACATTTTAAGGTTTCTTGTACAGCAATTCAAGCCTAATATATGGATGTAACTTCTCTTCATGTACATGTACATAAAGTACATTTTAAGGTTTCTTGTACAGCAATTCAAGCCTAAAACATGATGTAACTTCTCTTCATGTACATGTACATAAAGTACATTTTAAGGTTTCTTGTACAGCAATTCAAGCCTAATATATGGATGTAACTTCTCTTCATGTACATGTACATAAAGTACATTTTAAGGTTTCTTGTACAGCAATTCAAGCCTAAAACATGATGTAACTTCTCTTCATGTACATGTACATAAAGTACATTTTAAGGTTTCTTGTACAGCAATTCAAGCCTAATATATGGATGTAACTTCTCTTCATGTACATGTACATAAAGTACATTTTAAGGTTTCTTGTACAGCAATTCAAGCCTAAAACATGATGTAACTTCTCTTCATGTACATGTACATAAAGTACATTTTAAGGTTTCTTGTACAGCAATTCAAGCCTAATATATGGATGTAACTTCTCTTCATGTACATGTACATAAAGTACATTTTAAGGTTTCTTGTACAGCAATTCAAGCCTAAAACATGATGTAACTTCTCTTCATGTACATGTACATAAAGTACATTTTAAGGTTTCTTGTACAGCAATTCAAGCCTAATATATGGATGTAACTTCTCTTCATGTACATGTACATAAAGTACATTTTAAGGTTTCTTGTACAGCAATTCAAGCCTAATACATGGATGTAACTTCTTTTCATGTACATGTACATAAAGTACATTTTAAGGTTTCTTGTACAGCAATTCAAGCCTAATATATGGATGTAACTTCTCTTCATGTACATGTACATAAAGTACATTTTAAGGTTTCTTGTACAGCAATTCAAGCCTAATATATGGATGTAACTTCTCTTCATGTACATGTACATAAAGTACATTTTAAGGATTCTTGTACAGCAATTCAAGCCTAATATATGGATGTAACTTCTCTTCATGTACATGTACATAAAGTACATTTTAAGGTTTCTTGTACAGCAATTCAAGCCTAAAACATGATGTAACTTCTCTTCATGTACATGTACATAAAGTACATTTTAAGGTTTCTTGTACAGCAATTCAAGCCTAATATATGGATGTAACTTCTCTTCATGTACATGTACATAAAGTACATTTTAAGGTTTCTTGTACAGCAATTCAAGCCTAAAACATGATGTAACTTCTCTTCATGTACATGTACATAAAGTACATTTTAAGGTTTCTTGTACAGCAATTCAAGCCTAATATATGGATGTAACTTCTCTTCATGTACATGTACATAAAGTACATTTTAAGGTTTCTTGTACAGCAATTCAAGCCTAATACATGGATGTAACTTCTTTTCATGTACATGTACATAAAGTACATTTTAAGGTTTCTTGTACAGCAATTCAAGCCTAATATATGGATGTAACTTCTCTTCATGTACATGTACATAAAGTACATTTTAAGGTTTCTTGTACAGCAATTCAAGCCTAAAACATGGATGTAACTTCTTTTCATGTACATGTACATAAAGTACATTTTAATTTTCGAGATATTCTAGATATTTCAAACAAATCTTTGAAGTCACACACATGCATACACACACACATGCATACACACACACATGCATACACACACACATGCATACACACACAAAGGTAATTCAAGGACCATAATTCACATAATTGTACTATTCAACATCAGACAGTTTCAGTAAGCAATCTAGCTTAATGCACAACATAAGCAAAATCAATACAAATATTAAATGCAGATCACAGGGACCAATTAGAAAAACCTGTTTTCAACATGTTCTAAATTAAACCTATAAACAATGTTAACAACAGAGTGATTAAATACTTCATGAGATCCACCCTTTTATGGTCTTGACACCAAAAATTGTACACTATTCCAATGACAAATATACTTATTAAATATTCAGACATATTTACCTTTCAACAGCCTCAATACATTATTACCTCCTATATAAGGCATTACTGAAGACCATATACTAAATGCATCCAGTTCATTCACAAAATCACTCCATTGATTAATTGATCTTACATAGTTTCCATGGCTTGGGCTTAATGTATTGTACAGGTAATATCCAATGATAAACCCATATTGTCAGTGCTGCTGATTAACAGAAATATCACTGACATACACGTAACTCATAAAAACTGTAATCTTGTGGTAATTCATAATGTTTTCATCTTTATTTTATTTACAGTATAAAAGTTTGTTTGTATATTCTTTACCACAAAATAAATTTACTTTAACATGTCATATGCAACATGTGGTTTTTGTTGAAGTTAACAAATATGCCGTTTTGTTGTGAAACAATTACCATATGGGTAAGAAGGTGCTGCTCTTGCCAATTTACCATGTACAGCAATTCCTTTATTTTCTGCACTTTTAAGCAAGGAAAATTATTAATTGATGATATGAAAATGTAACTCATACCCCAAACCCCAGATTACAGATCCTTTTTAACTGCAGTACATTTTTGAAGTAACTCAAATGTTCTCTGTGCGACTTTCAATTTACAGACTACTTGTCTGGCTCCAAATCAAAAAACCCCAATCAGTTCTAAATTTTCATCTTGTTGTAGATGGCCTCCTCTTAACAAACAATTCTTGGTGTCTTTACATGCCTTTCACAAGATCCACATGTTTTGTTTTTTTTTAAGTTCAAGTGTCTTGCTAGATTTGACTTTCCTCCATGTGCTAGATTTATGTCACTTGCACAGACCTTGCAAAATGAATAATGTTCTTCAAGTCTTTCTCCATTAAGACAAGAGACTACTTGAAAGCTTCTGGTAGTAAAGAGTATAAACTGATAAAATAAAGTAACACAAATGATTAGAAAGGCAAAAAAGACACATTATCAAAAAGTTATTAATGAAAATAAGAACCCTAAACCTATTTGGAGACTATTTAATGAAGTAAGAGCTGGAAAGTCCATGAACAAGACTGATATTCCATCTTTGAACATTGACAGCGTATGCACCAATGACCTTTTATGGCAAATATTTGCATGTTCTTTTTATGAATGTGGCCTCTAAGCTTAAAGAACCTATATTGTCTTAGTCTGATAAATCACCCCCACAAATCTGTGTTGATACTGATGGACTATTTGTGGGTCTGATGTCACCTGGTAATTAAAATGTGCAATGTTGCTGCATACAAATCTATCTGGAACACACCCGTGTACAGTTTAGACACTTACCGGTATTTGGTAACAGCTTCATGTTGCCATGAAATTCAGAATGGCAACAGGACTTAGGGTTGTGCTATTCCATGTGGATTTACACGTCATCAAACATAGGATTTGATCAGAAAATATTCTGTACATATCGCCAAACGGACCCTTCAACTGATGATAGCTCGAGACGCGAGAAATGCTGGTAAGTGTCTAAAATGTACATCAATACAAACTAAAAATCTATCAATGTAGTGACAAAGCTCACAAATGCTTCATACATGAATGATCGATTTCAAAAAGTGACTTTAAATGGGAATGTATCTGAAAAAAAAGAATAAACTGTGGTGTCACAAGGATCTATACTCTGATCACTTTTGTTTGTTATTTTCATAAATAATCTTCCTCTAAAGATTGGAATCATAGTATCATCAACTGATCTATATGCTGATGATACTACTTTCACTGAGCTGCAAATCTGAATTAAAAAATCACTTCAAATAGCATTGAACAGACTCCAAAGTTGGTGTAAGGAGAATGGAATGGTTGTAAATACAGACAAAACAAAGATTTCATTAACGCAAATGATTCTTCCTCTTTTGGACTACTGCTGCACAATTTGGGGAAATACAACTGACAGTAATATTGAAACGATCCACAAACGTCAACAAAGGGCAGCAAGAATTATCATAAATTTACCAGTTGATACATCATCCAGAATTCTATTCTCGAAATTGAATTGGCTGAAATTTGAATACAGATTAGCCCACTAAAAGTCCATATTAATGTTAAAAGTAAAGAATGAACTTTGTGCACAATATTTGCATGGCATGTTTCATTTTAAGTCAGAAAAAGAACAGTAACAAGAACCTAAATTGAGATCAATTACAAATGATCATTGCACAACACCATAATACTTTTAAAAAAATCATTTGCTTACTCTGGTGCTATTCTATGGAATGAACTCCCCAAAACCATTACATCAGAAACAAATCTAAATGTGTTCAAAATAAAATTGTATGACTATTATCTCGAGGCAGTTTTCATTGTAAATATTGAAATACATGCACTCCAATTTATTCTGTTAATGCATTTCATATACACTTTGTGCTTTTATACTTAATGTATTTAAGCATATTTTTTTTTTTTTGTATTTACAATAGTTTGTTCATGTTGAGGGCCTCAGGGGAGAATAGTTTATAATAACTAACTTTGTTACCCTCATCTGTAGTGTACTAACGGGGGGGGGGGGGGGGGGGGGGGGTTGCCCCGGGCGCCAGAGATCTTGGGGCGCCAAAACAGGTGATAAAAATTTGGGCCTCGTATTCTGGTCCTTTGGTCCATCATCGTCACCCCGGGCACCATTTACCCTTAGTATGCCACTGACCCTCATAAAATAAAGTATTTATTATTATTACTATTATTATTAAATAATAACAACACAATAAAAAAAAGCAAAATGAAAGACTTAAGCCTTTTCTATAATAATGAAAAATTAAAGTGGTTTCCAAAGACAAGTTTCTTGGTATTCTTGTTCACAATAATTTACTTTGGCCTATCAAAAAAAACCTCCTATCTTTGGCTATTAAGAAAAATAAAGTATTTCATTCCAAAACAATATCATATCACTTTTAACAAGCTACAATCGGCCTCATTTTGACTACATGTATTGTAATATAATATGGGGAAATACGTCTGATGTTAACATTATGTATTTTGGTTGCAAAAACAAGCATGTAAAATAATACTACAGTACATGCATCGTGACTGGAAAATCCACGTTCCTACAGAGGAAATTAATCCATCCGTGCTGTTTCCGTCATGGACTGGATACAGTGGTCATCGTGGATTTCCACGTCATGGCTCGTAGTGGACGGAGTAAGTTTTATTGCCCCAATTTGAAAGTCACAGCAATATAATTATGTAATAGTGGATGTCCACTACATCGCGTAGAACTTACCTGTCATCTGAGCTACAGTAGACAGTGCAGAATGCTCTTTTTAAGTTGTACACAATGCCGTATAATATTCAAAGACTCACCCACAAAATGCATTCACATACATATATTGCGAGAGATAAAAGATAAATTTTCAAGCAAAGAATCCTACGAGAATATTTAGGTGCTTCACAAATTATTAAAAGTTTCATGATAGTAATTTTAATGAGAGAGAGAGAGAGAGAGGGAGGGAGATTCTGCTTTTATAGAAACAAATGTAAAAAGAAATCACACCTTAGTATTATCGGGTTTCATTCCATTATTTAAAAAAAAAAAGCGAGAAATTGCTGTGATTAATTTTTTCATTCCCCAGTCACTTTTAAATTGTTTGCTTAACATGTTCCCACACAATAAAATATACACAGCGTTATACAAAAACTACAACCTCCCCTAGTCCATGCGACATATTTTCTCAGGAACTAGACAGGTGTTTAATTGTACTGTCGACCTACTGTTTTTACACAGACTCTACGAAACATGTGATGCTGCATTCTGTAACAAACAGCTTTAAAAATATACTTAGGATTGCTGGTTTGGTCATCTGACGAGTTTAATATTACAAAGTTGAAGCTGAACATGATGAAAAAGCATAATAATTTAAATATTTTCGGTAGGAGTTATTGCTTAGTTACGTCGATGCAGATACAACTTCATTTGGTATAGTACATTCTTTCAGTCAACATGACACGTACTGCAAAACTGTTTTATTATCAGTTAAGTTACTAACTTGTTACATTTTGACCCAATGATCCTTTTTCAATTGTCATGAATACATACAAAACATTCTGTTGCTAAGGAACATGTACAAAATGAGTATTTGGACTGGGTTTGTCAATTAAGCCAACACAGTGAAATAACAGTCAATAACCGCCAAAACGGTGTTGAATCTTTGGGAACCAAAACAAAGTTTAAAGTCACATAAACAAACTTTGGACTCTGAAGTAGAATTCAAAGCGATTTCCGGCACCAAAAGTTAAATGGTCGGTCCCTTATATACATGTATATCTAGAACAGTGGTTTGCAACCTTTTTTTTTTTGTTGCTGCAACCTTAAATTGGCCACCAAAAGGACCTCTCGACCCTCAGGCTTAATATATGATTTTAAAATTTTCTTTTGATGACCCTTCGCGACCCAACTTCATGCGAAATAACAGAACTTAACCTCACTGTGTTTCTCAATCCATATTACAAGTCCAAATTCATTTTCACAAACTAATATCTTATTAATTTTATAGTGCTTGGTGACCACAACAAACATTTTTATTGAGCAGTTAATGTGTGTGTGTGTGTGTGTGTGTGTGTATGTGCAGAGTCATCGTAAGGGGCGGGCGATATGGGCAACAGCCCGGATCACCAAACCTGGGGGGGAGGCGCCATTTCGTGGAGCATATTTTTTTATTCTGTATATTACTTAAATAAACATACAGCTTTTTCATGATTATTAATACATTTAAAAAATAAACAGTTTGCAGTGTTTTTTAAGGGTGGGTGCCGTTTCGTCCAGCACAAACTTGTGACAGCCCTGTGTGTGTGTGCGAGAGAAAGAAAAAAAAATGAAATGGTCATTTGTACTTGGTATATATATATATATATATATATATATATATATATATATATATATATATATATATATATATATATATATATAGATGTATATATATACAGGGCTAGAAATTAGGATTAGGATTTTTTTTCTCCCTAACCCGCTGGATCACCAAAATCAATTGTTTACTGATCCTACCTAAATTTCACTGATCCTGTTAAGATCAAACAGAAGCCAGTTCAGTTTCTAATTCAGCATTTATTATTTATTAGCATAAATTCAAAACAATAACAACTGTATTTCACCAACAAGACTCACAAAAAGTTGAAGTTCATGTTCAAGTTTCTTCATGACACTTTTATTCAAAGATACCACAATTTGCTCTGCTTCTGAGGAATCAAATTTCAGTTTTGATTTCACATATATATCTGCCAATATGTGTAAGGAGCTTGCACTGTGTGATTCCAAGGACGATTTATAAACGTTTGTACACCCATCAACAAATGAAGTACCCTGGGCACTTCATATTTCTCCGAATACTCAGTGCAGAAAGTGCACAACATTACAGCCTTTCCTGGGTTGCCCTTAAACCATTTGTATTCATTTGCCCAGCATTTCTGGAACTTTCTTAGTCTCTACTCTTGATCATATTTGTGACCACACTCTTGTCATCTAATTTTTGCCATTTCAGCGGTGGCTGTGCACCTTGCAAATATGTTCACTTGCTTACAATTGTCAACACACAATGTACTAAATGTTTATTAACACACATTGTTCAGTTTAATTCTGGATTATTCGCTGAGCTGGCGAATGCAACCTTTTTTGATTGGTCAATACTAGTCTGAGACCCTATACATTTTGTTATCATCAGTAATGAGATTAGTGCTTGGGGGCAGTAAACCAGGCTAGTTCCACATGTGCGAAGACTGTTTTTACAATAGTCACACTAATTTACTTGATGAGTGGATGAGTGGTTTAAAACCTGTCCATTTGCTCCACAAGCATTTATTGAACCTTGTCAATTACAGGATGTTGGTAGGTACCCAATTAACAAAATAAACAGATCAATTAATCATTAAAGAGATTTGCCGACTCAATGACCACTACTTAAGTTCTTAACTGTTATAGGTGACGGGTAGTAATTTTCACTGCCCCAACAGATTAGTGACTGGTTTGTTTGATTAATTTCACTGACTGACAGAAAAGTATTATTGATTTTGGATCGATTTTGCACTCATCGAGAGCACATTGTGGATCACTGATTGAAAATGTCAAAAATCTTCAGTGCAAACTGTCTTGAATTTTTTAATTTCCAAAATGGTGTATTGGGATAAAAAAACGTATACTCAAATGTACAAAAGTTATTCTAGAGGGGAATGGTTACTCAAGTATGAGGACTTTAAATCTCAGTATTGATTGCTTGAGACAGAGGAGGCTGATAATGATCACAGGCAGTCAGGTCATGGATTTATTAATTTCTACAATATATATTCACTTTTCCAGAATTATATACCAGGGATTTACAAATCCACTTGCCCAACTCCCAGGACAAGCTCAAATTTGGTTCCAGCAAGCTCAAGTTTGCAAGGTACCTGCCTGTGGGCAAGTTAAAAAAATTGAGAGAGGGATACAAGATACAAGAAATTTTTTTAACGTCAGTGGTCTGGGCCTGTGCGAGCTATTTTACCGACAAGGGGTTGTGTTCAGTTCCGATTGCTTTATGTTCTGCAAGTTTTACACCATGCAATCTCATTACAGTACATATGTCAGCTCCTTTATTTAGCATTTATATGTAGCGCATTCTTCTTCAACATAACTGGGCACAGTTTCTTTCATCTATTGTATGTGTCATTTCCATCTTGTAGTCATTGTTAAGGTCAGTCTCGCATTTTCTGACACAGATGTGATAATGTGAATATTTACTATTTAAAGCAAGTTTTTACAAATAAGGAATAAATATTTATATTTTAACTTATCAGTTACATTTTAATCATAATATTTGTACATATCTGCTATTTGCTGAATTTCAGGTCCTAAGTTAGCCTTAGGCAGTTTGTCAGATTGCCGACTCTAAACAATTGGCTTTTCAAAGATTGTTTTGATACATGTCGCCGAGTTTATGGTGAGATGGTTACTTGTTAATAATACAACTCATGAGATTTCTTTGACAGGTGTATTTGGAAATAAAAGGCACATGTCTCTAACAATTAAGCAGGAGGATTTCATTCAAAGCGTGATTGATCTTACGAAAACATGGCATCCTCAAGCAGTGTTTATGATCTGTTGTTTACGTGATAATTACAGGAGACCGATACATACTTACGGCTTGGCAAACAATTCAGTGGACAAAAATATGTTCTCAAATCATTCTCAAAAGTCGGATTGTCAAATATTTTGATGCATGTCGCCAATGATAATTGTTAAGTAAATGGATAAAATAAGTGTTCACGAATCCTTCAGTTGTGAATCATTACAAACAGTCTAGCTTTCATTATCTCTCTCTCTCTTACTTAAAAATCTAGCTTTTTCCAAACCCTTTTCTACCTATCCATTTATCTGTCTATACATCTACATGTCTGCTTTTGCTCTTCTAACTGTATCTACATTCTAACTCTTTCTAATCTATATATCTATCTACATGTATTATTTACAAAATATATATTGTTTGATAACTTTAATTATCGGCATATGGTTTTAACCTGCCAACAAAGATAAATAGAAAACAAAAGCTGAAATAAATATTATGTGATTTCCTAAAATACACCATATATTATTTTATCTTATTGTTTTACTCATGTTGGGATATTATGTTTGGGGCAAGCTCAAATTTGCCAAGGGTAAGTTCAATTTTCCAGTCAGCTTCTCTGGGCAAGCTGACTTTTATAAAATCTGTAAATCCCTGTATACTCTGAATCAGTCACTTTGAGTTAGTCTATAGCAACTAAAATAACTGTATCCTAAACTGTGGCTTTGCTTCGTTGACATTGTTGGACAGTCTGAAGTGACGCTTGCGTGCACTACAGCACACTACTGGTCAAGGACCAGTTCTCGCTGCACACCAATTGTCATCATGAGCCATCATTGGGTTAATATCTCACGAACTGATGCGAATATTTATTTATTATGATTACCTTTAGAAGATCATTCTGTGAAGTATTTTTAAAGGTATGCATAATAAGTAAATATTCACATCCATTCACGAGATATTATCGTCGACCCTCCTAACTTAGTGCCCATCATTGAATTGTGCACCATGTTTCTCGTGACCTCATGCACTTGTTTTGAGATCCTGACGTCATCAACTGAATTACTAGCATTCATTGACAATGACAGTAAGTGCTGATTAAGAAATATTTGATGAAATGAAATTTAAATATGTACTACAATTCAAATTGAAAAAACACAATGAAAATGGCCAATTTTACTAATGCCATATTTGCCTTAAGTTTGTGGCCCTGGCATGAGTGTTAGCTGTTCAAACCAGGGCCACTGTTCACATGTTGGTTTTCTTTACCTTTTTATTAGTAGGAAATCCACAATAGAGATTTCTCAGATGGCAAAAGCAATGTAAAAACTTCGTTTCTATAACATGCACTTCTTATATCATGTTAGAAAAAAATAAATCCAATAGAAGAGTATGCAGTATGAAATTCTTTATTGGATTATTGTAATGCAGGGGGGAAAAAATCTTTGTTGTGACATAGCCTGAAGAAAAAAAATCTTTTCAAAGTTCAGCGTATCGTTAAATATGATAATTATATCGAAATAGCTTGAAAATAAGGCAAAAAAAAATTATGTTTTCGGTCGGCTGACCATCCCTGTTTCTCGTGCCGACCCTAGCACTAATTCCCCACCCCCCAATTTTTTTTTTTAAAATAAGAAAATCACATTGCCGAAATTTATTTATGCATCTAATTGAGCCGGTTTTGCCCAGTACTTTGAAGCGCTTGAAATATTATTTGATTTATATATAATGTTAAAAAAAAACAGTGCAATAGGAAACACACATAATTTTTTTGGCGGGGCCTAAAATAATTAAAAAATGCATCCTATTTTATATATCGTCCAACGGCCAGTTGTCGTGCACCTCCTTCTATCGTGCGCCATGTTTCTCGCTATCTAACACGCTTGTTGCAAGATAATGACATCATCAACTGTGTCACCAGCGTTCTTAAAGAACGACAGAATTTAATTATATAGTAAAATCAAACAAAAGGAGATTCAAAAAGGTCATTTCATGTAATAAAAAAAATCATAATGAAAATCTATGTTTAGACTAATGCCTTTTTGTGTCATACATTTTGGCCTTGAATTTTCTATTATATGCTAAAGATAGCACCACCGATCACATGATGACTTTGTTTACATATTTTGAACAGGAAAACCAACTTTGGGAATTAATACAACTAGATAGCCAATGTAAATATTTGGTTTTAATCATGTGGGGTTCTTATACAACGTAAGAAAACTTTACACTCGAAATGTATATTCACTACAGACTTTTTCGTTTCAGTATTATTTCATAATAAACATATATTCTACATCAAAAGACATTCAATCTATTATAATAAAATGTGTATCCATTCACCAGTATCTATTTTTAAATTTCTCTCTCCCTCTGTCTCTCTGTATGTCTGTCTGTCTCTCTCAGTCTATTGAGTCATGTATCTATATGGCGAAGAATAAGCAAGCAATAATGTAAGTGCACAAACTGCATATAGAATTAACGGAAACAAATTATTTATTGTTAAATTTAATTTTTTTAATTTCAAAAACTCGGAGACGATATAAACTAATAATATCCATACCTTGGTCTAACTGGCACGGTCGGTCATATTCCACATGACTTTTTAGTGATTGTCACGAACCATGGATGTCGCTTCCGGAAATAAGTAAACATACATACGCTCGGGAAAACAGTCATTATGAACAAATATACATGAATGCCAACAAAAAATTTTCCCTCTGATTAAATGAACTATATATAGTTGAACACCTTTTTATGGTTTATTTGAATAAATTATCATAATATTATAACCAACGCGTTAAAATTCACGTTAAGTGTACGAAAGGTGGTTACTCGAGGCTATATATTTTTTTAAATAAATGTTGGCATCATTTTTATACGTGTTTTATTGAAGTCAATATGCGTACAAAAAGAATGAAATATATTACAAATGCATTTAATGAAAATACAGAGACATTATAAACGATCTATTTCCACACTTTGGCCTAATTGTCACATTCCAATCTTACGTCACGTAGCCTTTATTTCAGGGGCACGAACCATGGATGCTCTTCCGGAAATATGGAAATTTGGACACGAAAAACGGTAGCTCGCAAAGGAAATATATAGTTTATAAACATTTTTCAACGATGAATAAATTAAGTAGATATAGTTCAACACATTCTATGGTGATTTTAATAGTTTCTCACAATATTATAATGCAAGCGTTAAAATTCACGTTAACGGCACGAAATATGGCGGTTCAAGGATACCGTAGCACTATGGCGACAATAGCACTGGAAGTTTGCAGTGGCCGCAATTAATCTCTATAGTAATAATCATTATATCTCGGTAAGGAAAGTGATGGAAACTTACCATATATTGTGAAAACCTAACAAAATCATTATGTCACTATCATTATGCGTTGAAATTTGTTTGAAAACTGTAGCAAACACTGCCACCGGATAGTTTGTTTACCTTCGGTCAGACTAATAAAAGAGAAAGCAGTGTACTACTACGGCCGATCCGGATAATATATGCTGGATGATAATAATAATAATAACAGCCGGAACGGCTAATACTTATCAATTACTGGAGCTTGGGAAAGGCTGGTCAACTGTTCCCTTTACCTCCACTCCCGCCCCCGAAAACGAGAAGCATTTGTGTTTTTTTAACTCCAAAACACATACATTAAAAACGCATATTACCTTAAAATTGCCTGGAACGACAGGTCATCTTGTAAAACCCTTGGACTCGACATATCGTATCAAATAATCGATCACTTCTAAATCTAAAGTGTTGTGCGTATTAACAACGAAAGGTGTATAAAGGACAGCCAAGGAACAGTCAACCATGTCCTTTATCGAGGGTATCTTTTTTAAAAAGGGTCAATTTATACATGCGACGACTTTAATCTGTACTTTAACCAGATGTTTAATGTTTCTGACTATACCCCTTAAACATCGAGATTTAGTGGAATAAATACATCTTTACTGGAATCAGTCAAGTCCCAACACACAATTTTAAGCAATGTTAACATTTTTTTAAAAAAATGCACTAATGAAATAATCTTTCTTTTTTTAACAATATTTTACAGTTGTTATTTTATGACAATATCGTTCAAATGCTGTGAAAATACAGTTTTAACGAAAATTAGTATCCTCAGTTCACGTTACATGGTGTCTTTTATAAACATGACACTTGTATTTATTTATTTATTTATTTATATATATATATTTTTTTTTTTTTTGGGGGGGGGTCTTTCGGGCATTCCTGAAAGTATCCTTTATTTAGGTGTGTGCTTTAAGACAGGTTTCACTGTATATTGCCCCTATATTCTGTTGAGCTTATAATTGGCATATCAACTCAAACTCCCATTCGCATATAAAGTATATACCGATTTGAATTTTTAGCATTTTATATGTTTTTGCCCCCCCCCACCCCCACCCCCCGCGTGCAGAAAAAGATATTGCTGAAAATTGCAAGACAAATCCCAAGACATTCTGGAAATACGTATCCAGTAAAAATATAAAAAAGTCAGGCGTGAACAATTTTAAGTACAGTCATAGCACACTTAGCAACAACTGTGAAGAGAAAACCGATGTGCTAAATGACCTATTCTCGAGTTATTCACAAAGGAGGACGTGCATAGAATACAATCTGTAGTAAGCAGATTCTGCGGTGTTTGTGTCAGCGATTTTGATTTGAATGTGGATTTGATCTTGAAGAAGCTGAAAGGACCCAACCAGAACAAATCAGGTGGCCCAGAGGGACTTCACCGCAGGGTGCTAAAGAAGATGAGTGAACCATTAACCAAGGCTTTTGATCTTGATGTGTCAAAAATCTAAAGATGAAGGTCAGCTACCCAAAGATTGGAAACTTGGACATTTAACTCCACTCTTTAAAAGCGGGGATAGAAGTTCAGCCAACAACTACCCTCCTGTGTGTTTCACGTCCATCCCGTGCAAAGTTATGGAATCCTTGATTAGAGATGCCACGATCCAGCATATTACAGGAAACAGTTTGTTCTACAACGGACAGTATGGATTTGTTCAATAATGCTCTTGCACAAGCCAGTTATTAGTCACGTTAGAAGAGTAGACAGAAATGCTCGACATGGATCTACTTGTTGACGTCGTGTACTTTGACTTCAGAAAGGTTTTTGTTAAGATGCCCCAGGAGAGATTACTCACCAAGATAAGAATCTATGGGTTTGATGGAAAGCTGTACAACTGGGTAAGCAACTTCTTAATAGGACGCAGCCAGTGGTGCCAAGTCAGATTGGAGTCCAGTAATCAGCGCTATCCCCCAGGGTTCTGTCTTCGGGCATCTGCTATTCGCGATCTTCATCAGTGACATCCCAGACGCACGCAAACGACAAGAAAGTATATAGAGCAGTAGAGTCTGCTGATCAATACGTAGCACTCCAAGATGAAGTCAACACAATTGGAGAGTGGTCCAGAATATGGTAGATAGAATTCAGTGCAGCCAAGTGCAAGGTGATGCACATGGGATAAAACAATCCACAACATACCTACTATTTGAAATCCATAAACGGAGCAGTAGCCGAGTTTGCAAGCGTATCAGAGGAAAAGGACCTGGTTGTTTTGATAGATAACGAACTGAAGTTCCACAAACAGGTGGCTGCAGTGGTTAAGAAAGCCAATAGAGTCTTGGGGGTGATCAAGAAAACGTTCGTCCATTCTCACGGGACCACACTAACAAATCTGTACTCGGCAATAGTTAGGCCAGTCTTAGAGCACGAGAACCAAGTTCGCTCCCCAAGGTTCAAGATGGATATGGATAACTTAAAGGGAGTACAGAGGAGAGCAACACAATTAATTAAAGACCTAATCGGACTGGCATATCAGGATAGGCTGAAAAACCCTCAACATGTACTCATTGCACTACAGACGAAGGCGTTGTGATATGATTGAGGTGTAAAAGGTGTTAATGGGCTAGTCGCGTTTTTCGTCAGAGAAGTTCTTTACTCTCTCAGAATCAGCAACAAGGGGAAACAAGTGCAAGCTACTAAAGAAGCTTTGTAGGCTGGATACACGCAAGTGCTTCTTTTCACTCGGAGTGCTGGAATTCTCTCCCCGGGGCTGTCGTAAGCGCCCCAACACTGGCCAGCTTGAAGGACAGCCGCGACCGAAAAAATGGTGGGATACGAGATCTAACCTTCCGCAGAATAAAAGATTAAAATAAATGTTACCTATTTTAATTTTTACGACTATACCGCATGTATACAAGCAATATTTAAAGAAGTTTTTGAAAGAAGAGCAGGAGTAGTAATATGTGGCACTTGGGCCTCAAACGGGAATTAACATTACGCCCTAGGTTTACTTGTGGGGAGGGGGAGGGGACATATGGCCTCAAACGGGAATTTAGCATTACGCCTCTATGTTGAAAATGCGTGTGGGTCTGTATAAAATTAGACGAAAAATGTAATGTTAAGTAGTTATCTGCTATCCAATATTTAGTGATCAACTTATCCATAACTTAGTTATCTACTGTCTGTCATTTAGTTATCTACTATCCGATACCCAACACTATACCATCCAATACCATGCAAATAATATTCAACACACCGTGTGTAGTGACCAAACACCACACCTACTAACCAACAACAAGGGTAGGATGTATAAAGAGGGGGATTAAACCACATACTATATACACACACGAGGGTAGGAGTGTTTATACTGTACTTACATACACACAAAAATACTATCACACGACAAAGCAAAGGGTAGAAGTGTTTATATACACAATAGACCCACAAACATACTATCACACACCAGAAGGGGTAGAAGGGGCTTTAAGTTTTAGTTTACTGTGAACAGACATAGACATACACAAACATGCAAACATAAAACACATAGTGACAATTGTTTGAGTAGTATCTCTCTTTTCAAAGAGATATCGGTAGTCCCGAAAAGGACGATTTTTTTTCTTAGTCTCCATGAGTGGCCACACCTCCCAGGTCTGGGTCAACATACAGCCCATCATTGTTTTCATCTATCTCCACCCCAAGAAATGATGGAAATAGTAAGCCTAAAATTAGGCCCATTTGTCTCCATCTGCAGATGTTCTGTTTGTGGAATCAGGGACTGTTCTTGCAGTTGTTGTTGCTGCAGCTGCTCTACTTCCCTCCGTTAAGGCTCTCTTGCATCCTCATCCAATTGGCATTGAGGTGCTCGAAGTCTCTTTCTCTCCTTTGACGCTCCCGTTCTCTCTTCTCTTCATCTCATGTTGCTTGGATGTTTATTACTTCCTCATCCAGGGCTTCACTTACAAAAAGTCTTGGCTATTCTTAGCGAGTCCCGTGTGATAGTATGTATATGTCAGGCTGTCCCTAACGGCCAATTATGTGTTAGCCACATATGTTAATTGTAATAATCCAGCTAGTTAAAAATGTACTTATCATATTCAAATTTGAATTTAGTGTAGATAGTGTACTTAATGCTTCCGACAACGTAAACCAATCCGTGGGTATAAGTTACTCTTCAAAATTTGGTGAGCTTACATATTATTTTCACAAATTTACAGTTGTATTTTAGACGGTGAATCGAAATAGGTAAAATTTGTAATTTAAAAATGTTGTGATCGAAAGAGGTATCCAAAAGCCAAATGGGAAACCCCATACAGTCAGCCATTCAGAGCAGCCGGTTCCTGGTAACTTCTTCTGGGGGTGAGTTCGGTGCAGACGAAGGCTCGGCCCTCTTCATTGGTCAGCACCGCACTATAGTGTTCAGGCTTCGTCTTCAGGTTTGCTGCTGGTCAATCCCGCCGTTTTATTCTCTCTTTGTCTCTGTCTCAGTCTCTGTCTCTGTCTGTCTCTGTCTGTCTGTCTGTCTGTCTCTGTCTCTCTCTCTCTCTCTTGCCACTGTGCCCCTGCTGGTAGCTCGCTGTTTTCTCCTCAAGGTTTTTCAGGTAGCTACGATGGGGGAGTAGGTCGACTGGCTACAGTCCGTTTGTATGCACGGCAAACTTCCCGGCTGGTTTGCAGTCCTCATCTACAATGACTCTGCTCGCTCCGCTGCTCTCTCCGATCCTCTCCTCTGCACGGCAGGCGGCAGACTGAATGATGGCAAGATTGCTTCCTTACTTACTTAACTTAAATTTACAACGTGTGCGGCCATTCGGCCATGTACGTTGGGTTTGTGTGCGCACAGCGTACTATTTAATTGCTCGTCGAATGGGTACAAGGCACCCATTCGACGCTTTACTGTGTGCACGATACACTTCTTAACTGACACAATGTCCGATCGAGGCCAAGTTTGAAAAGGTATGCCTAGGGCACAAAGCGGCAGGGGATCATGAATTGAAACGCTACAGATGTAATTTTAGTAAAATTTTGCCCAGTTTGTATAAGTCGGACTGTCCCTAACGGCCCATAATGTGTTAGCCACATATTTTAATTGTAGTAATTTATCTAGTTGAAAAATGTATTTTTTCATTCAGTTTTTTAAATTTTGTGTACTAAGTGTACTTGATATTTCCGAAATAAGTAAGCCAATCTGTGAGTATAAATTACCCTTCACTAATTTAGTGATCTGTTGTATTATTTCCACAAATTCAGAGTTGCATTTTAGACGGTGGCTCAAAAATGGTCAAATTTGTAATTTAAAAAGTTATAATCGAAAGGGGTTTTCAAAAGTCAAATAGAAAACCACATACAGTCAGGCAATTGAGATCAGCGGGTACCTGGCAATTTCTCCTGGGGCTGGGTACGGTGCGAACGAAGGCTCTGGGTTTCAGTGTTCGCCTTTAGTTTTCCGCTGTTCTTCCTCCAGCCATCCTTCGTGTCTTTCATTCCCCTGTGTTCCTGCTGGTAGCTCGTTCAGGTGTGTGGCTGCTCCAATTTTTCAGGATGCTTCGATGGGGGAGGGGGGTTGACTGACTACAGTACGGCTGAAAGCACAGCAAACTAGCTCCCCTGATTTGCAGTCCCCATCCCTCCCTCTTCATCTACAGCGGCTCCGCTCTGCTCTTCGACCTTCTCCCCTCCACATCTGGCAGCTGACTGGAAAAAAAGATGGCAAGGTTGGAGAACGTTCCTCTTTATATGCTTTAAGCACGGACGCGAAGAAAAACATCCTTCCAAAGTAGCGACACGGACGTGAAGGAAAACATCCCTAGGTGTAGTACAGAATACAAGCGAAGAGAAATCACGAGAACCTAAAAGAAACTATCCTTTTTTTTTTCTTCAAACGAACTTATTATCATTGACACTGAGAGACTTATGATATGCAAGGGTAGGAGTGTTTATACATACACTATTACACTGGGGTAGGGGCTTAAGTTTTAGTTTTTGTGGAAGACATACACAGACATACAAACACATAATATATTGGCAATGATGGTGTATCATCTCTTTTCTAAGAGATGTAGATGGCCATGTAAAGGGCCGTTTGTTGTTGTTGTTGTCCTGGATCGTTCATGTTATCGTGAATATCCCAGACGACAAGGCCTCATCATAGGTCTCACCACGCAGCAGGGACGCCTCTTTTCAACAATGAGACTAAAATCACCCGTCTCCATTCCTCCTCCTCCAATTCTCCCGGCTGCTGCTGTTTCTTTTCCCATTTTTATTTTATTTTCTTTTTTCATCTCCACTCTTACTACATCTGCAACCAGGTATTGTGCCATTTTGGGGAAAATGGCCGTTTTCCTCTCCATTTTCCTCTCAATGAGGTGGTGCCTTATCCTGTGCATGTGCACCAGGCTTCAGTCAGTTTTGCAATGGTTGTCATATTTGGATGGCAAGACTGCTTAATTAATTTTCGGCCACACGCGTCTGTTTAAACATAGAATGAGTGCACAGCACACTATTCCATTATTTACTGTGTGCACAGCACACTATTCCATGATTTACTGTGTGCATAGCACACTATTCCATGATTTACCGTGTGCATAGCACACTATTCAAATTAGTTGTGTCTGGACGAGGCAATGGAGGAAAAAGACGTAGCCGGAATCGCCAAGTGGCAGCGGAAGTGATTCTGAAACGCCATAAACGTACTTTTGATCAAATTCTGCCCAGTTATCTAATTCGGGCTGTACCTATCAACCAGTTGTGTGTAAGCCACATATTGTAATTGTTGTGATCACGCTATCTATCGGTTTAAAATTTACCTAATCTATCCAATTTTAAAATTTAGTGTACATTGCGTACTTAAAATGTCCGAAAAATTAATAAATATCGGTTGAGAGTAACCCATTACTATTTTAGTGATCTTAATTAGGTATACAATGTTATCGAGTAGTTTTGGAACGGTGGTAGAATGGATCAAATTTGTGCATGTAACAAAGTTTTAATCAAAATGGATTTCCAAAGCCAAAATGAAAACCCTCGGGCAATATATTAAATTCTTAAGACAGTAAACGGGCTGTGGTGTTTCCCCGGCGGCAGCTATTTCCGGGATGGCGGCTTTAGCTGGAGTTATGGCTCACTCCAAGATCTGTTGAGGGCTCGTGGGGCTCGTGCTCGTGGGTCCACCTGTTCAAGTAGTTCGGCGATAGACGATTCATACCTCATTGCCTGTACTGCTACTTCGGTGCGGTCGAGCTTGTGGTATTTTATCAGCTCGTCGCAAATCTGCGTCGCAAGGGGTAGTGGACTTTAGCTGTATGTGAAATGTTTTTTCCACTTGAGTAGAAGACCCTCTGCATGTTGCTGATATGCTGATTGGCTGCTTCACTGCCCCTCCAAAGATCTCCTAGGCCCATTGCGTTTCACTGGTCACGAAGATTTTGCCCTGCTTAATGCTTTGATGCTTGTTGGGGCATTTGTTTCTTTGTGATCACACCTGCTGCTGCCTGTTGTTGTTGTTGTTGTTCTGGCATCATTGTCAGCGCTGGGTGGGAGGTTGGATCTTCGTTCCAATCCCTTGATGCTTGGTGTCCCCACTTTGAGGGGGGGGGGGTCATTGTCGGCGATGGGGTGGGAGGTTGACTCCTGGTTTCCGTCCCTTGCTGATTGGTTTCCCCACTTTTTCTTTCTTCTTTTCTCTTTCCTTGCTTCTTTTCTTCCTTCCCTGCCTTCCCCCTTGTTGTGTTGTTGTTGTTGGTGGTGGTGGTGGTGGTGGTGATGGTGGCAGTGAAGTTTGCTTGGAAGGTTACTCACTGTTGGGTGCTTCGGGTCGGGCGCTTGGCTTTTGGGTCTGCTGTATTAGCTCCCTCTGTGTCGGCGGTCTCCCTCTCCTACTTCCCTGGGGGCCTCTTTCTGTCGTTGTTAATTCTTCCCAGATGAGAAGACTTGAGCTCGCAGGCTCCAGCCTGAGGCGACTGTCAGGCCTAAATCTTTCAGCGCGCTCAAAGCTTGGGCGGGAATCGTGTCCATCGCTAGCGTCATTGTTTTCTACGTGTTACTTCTTCTATGTTCGCTGCAGACTATGGCAAGGCTGTTTACTTACTTATCTTGAATTTACGACGTGTGCGGCCATTCGGCAATTTACGTGGGTTAATGTACACAGGGTGTACTACTTAATTACTCTTCGCACCCATTTGACGCTTTAATGTGTGCACAGCACACTCCCTAATTGTTCATGTCCGGGAGAGGCGAAGGATGAGACGGCGTAGGAGGAGTGCGCTTTGGGCGTCTCAAGGGGGGGGGGGGGGGGCTTCAAGTGGTCCAGGGTTGAAATTTTGATTTTATTTGCCAAAAGTAAATGTTTTCGTCTTGCACCTTATCTAATATTTTTATTATCAATTTGGAATTTAAAAAAAAAACAAAAACAAAAACAAAAAAAAACTCTATACTTGTGGCAATTGTTTTAGGATTGTTAGTTAAGGTTATTAATAGAGTAGAAAGTTTTTGTAGAAACGGTTCGTTCCAAGGAGAAAAATATCATATATTGCTAGAAACAAGCACTGTTTTAATGTTTTTTAGTGTCGTTTCTGTTTTTAGTGCAGATTGATGTAATTTCCAATTATTAGTTTAAGATTAAATTTCGGCTTTTCCTTGACTGTCCCCTTTGCGGTGGTGGAATTTCTCCTGTCATGAGGGCGAGGGAATGGTATAACCAATCCCCTCCCGCCGGTACTGAGCCCATCCTCCCCCGATCTAGACAGGTAGGGTTTGCCAAATTAATTGTATTTGCTGTTTTTTGGTAAGGATGCTCTAAGATACATATTTATGGGGTGAGGAAGCTATGATCTTTGTTAATATAGTTACCTATCATGGGATAGTGTCATTTCTATATTTAGTGAAGACTGATGTAATTTTCCAATTATTAGTTTAAGATTAAATTTCGGCTTACCCTTGACTGTCCCCTTTGTGGGGTGCATTTTCTCCTGTAATGAGGGCGGGGATTGTCCCTCATCCTGAGAACCATGTCCCCGATTGGGAATGGTATAACCAATCCCCTCCCCTCGTACCGAGCCCCTCCTACCCCGATCTAGACAGGTAGGGTTCCCAAATTAGTTGTATCTGCTGTTTTTGTGGTCAGGATTTTGGTGATGATTATGTTATGTTTGAGGGGATAGACATAACTTTCCCCCTCCCCCGCACCTGACTTTTACTTTACCTCTTTTATTTCCCTATATGAGTTGCCTATGCTGGTGGTAATACTATTACTTTTTTGTTTTTGTTTTCCTGTTTTTATTTATGGGCCTTATCTCCTACCATATTTTTTTACAAAAATTCCTTTTATTTCTGCTTTTGTGTCCCTATCTGGTTTTTTAAAATTATTTTCCCTCTCTTTCCAATATCAGAGATGTTCCCCAGGATATTTGTGTACACCGCATTGATGTTATTATTTCCTGCTTTAAGAAAATGCGGATATCTGGCTGGGTTTTTTAGTTGTTCTTGTTTTTCCTAGATAAATTTGGGGCACGCATCGCTTTATATGCTAGAAGCGCGGACGTGAAGCAAAACATCCCTCAGATTCGGTATGCGGATGTGGAAGAAGACTTCCCTTTTTTTTTTTTACAAATTCAAAGATCGACAGGAAGAAAGTGAAAGAGCACGTTCAAAAGAAAATTCTCTTCTTCTTCCCAGGTCCCCCCCCCCCCCCAAAAAAAAAAAAATCAACAAAGATTGAACACCATTTGTTTCAAAATCAACATCTTTTTCATAAGTCCCGCTCACTGAAACATCAATAAAACCAATAATGAGTCAGGATTAGGGCTAGTCTCTTCCTCTTCATTTATAAATACCAAACATTAAACATGAACATATTTACAAGGTTGACAACGTTGTGGAGTAAGACTAGACTTCCAATGATCTAGTACAGTGTCATTTTGCCATCGATATACAATACGTTTCTGTGCTAAAGAAAATAGATAGCCATAATGTTCACAAAACCACCTTTCTATTTTGTCATTGTTTTTAGATAAATCACGTTCAAAGCAAGTCAGTACATGCGTTGATGCAGAAAATACACACAATATTGTCCACACACAATGGAATATGATCATTGTAATCTCACATTATTGAATTTGGTGGATACAGCATTTCTTCTCATAAAGTCGATGATATCGTCTTCCAGTGGAAATAATCCATAATAACCAAAATATTCCACACTGTGGTCGTTGGAAAAGTAGACGGCTAACCAATGGGTTCCTGGGAGATGATTGTCGTCCGTGTTGATGATATAGGCTTGAACGTCTTTAGATTTTCGATGAGGAAATTTATGTTTAGCACGCATCACTGGATTCAAAGAAGCCGTGTTCGAACTGTGAATCAAAAGGTAATGAAATTCTCATGTATACATTCTTCACAGGCAATGACAAGTCATGATTTCACACTTTACTTTTTCCTTGAAAATATGTCAAGTAAGTTGATGAACCGGAAGTCTCCGTACTCTGTTGCAAGAGAGATATGATGCGTTTCGTTTTCAAAGAAGTCAATGGAAGTAAGGATATGGTCTCTGAAGTTTGCATACCACTCTTTAAAAATCATCTCTACTGAGATGAGGATCTATGCGTCTTCCAGATACTCTTCCAGCTGTTCTTCTCGATTCATCATCAAACATTTGTCGTATTGTTTCTGACTAGGATGATCGATTTGACAACCATAACAATGTTCAATGTTAGGCGTGTAATCCTTTCATCAGTGATGAGCAAAGTAGGAGACTACGTGTTGTTCTTGTTCTGGTTATGTTGACATCATGACTTTATTTTTGTCTTCTTCACTTGTGGTCTGTGACTGCTGTTTTGGATAGAAAACATCCCTTTCGCATATCTCCGTAGGTTGTGTTCCATCTTTTTAATAATCTGGGATCACTTTTCTCAAACTGATGATCTCCAGAGTATTACCGAATTCTGCATGCAAGACAAAGTTCACTGTGTTCACCAGAGCCATTGCAGTTGGCCTGAATTTATTAAGGGTGGAAATGTCCTTCGTCACTGCCCTGGTCTGGAGTGAAATCTAATCCCCACAAAGCATATCGTCCTTCATAATCGTCGTACGAAATACTGTGGCTACTGTTGGTTCCTGATTGTCCTGTGGCTTCCAACAGAGTCAAGTAAGATCTCAAGTAATTTTTCGGGGCAAAGTTGGGTTCAGAAGGTCTGGTACACAACGTCTGGTCATCTCGATTACTTCTATTTTGGACACGTTGAAATCTTGGAACTCGAAAGGATTTTGATCGATAGCTCCGCTGAGGACTGCATTGCTGATGATACCAATGACCTTGGAAAGCATGATCTTCGATTTTGAATCGGAGACCAGTGAATGTTTTGAATTCCACTCGTCGTAGAGGATACTCGGCCGTCGTTCTTCTTAGAGTTTGACTGATGTCGTTTCCCACTTTAGATAAGACTTCCACACTTCACACTTTACGTCTGGCTTCTTCTATGCTCGTTTTGTACTCGATAGCATTAGCCATCAAATGGAACGCGGTACTGCTTCAATATAGTGTCAGAGGTACATCCACACCATTCAATAGATACTTGTCTTGCAATCACATGTCCAAGTGTAAACGATCCATCATTTCTAAACTACGTCCATGTTTGATTTTCTTTTGGCCGTCGTTAAATCCAACATTGTGAGCATGGTCATCTATAGTTAACTCTGTGTCGTTGAACTTGCCCAAAGTGTTGGGTTTCACACCACTGAGGCGTTCAGACATGTGTTCTTTGCTTCTTTTCCGTACGTCAAGAGATTTCCAGGTAAGTTCGGTAAGGGTAAGTGTCCATGTTGCTGCTGTTCAAGTACAAATCCACTTCCGTTTAATTCGACAGCGTGTTGAAAATTATAAAATCGCTCGTTGTTTTAGATGTCTTCAGCAATGATACATTGTAGGAATGCCCGTGCGCATGTAAATTGAAAGTGACGTTACGCGTGCTCTGTATTCTGATTTGAAGATAGGCAACGTGACCCGACTGATTTATGTTACACGCGTTCTGAATGGGGGAACTTCTCATGCAGTTTCGATCCGGTCTGAGACTACATATAGACGTGCGTTGGCCCATTGTGTCATCAGACGTACATGACGAGATTCGTCGCACACGTCTATAATTCAAATTCAGTCAGCCATTGTGTCATTTGTTCTCAAGACAACCCGACAAGATGTGGATAAACGTTGAATCCTCTACCATAATTTCAAGCATGCTGTTTCATACGGAGTACCCATGTATTGTCAAGGCAACGTGGGCGATCATACGCATCTATTTGGAAGAGAAGAATCTATGTGGAAAGGCAAGGATGCCTCAAAAGAGTATTAGCCTATGGACCGGCTGTAAGTAGAAGCTTGCGAAGAAGAACTGTGAAGCAGTGCCACCTGTGTTAACCCTCTTTGGTTAACCACCCCTACGACCCTTTTCATGACCATCCGAATCTCTTCGAAAAGAGAGATACTACTTGAATTATTGCCACTATGTGTTTTATGTTTGTGTATGTCGATGTCTGTTCACAATCAACTAAAACTTAAAACCCCTTCTTCCCCTTCTTGTGTGTGGCTGTATGCTTGTGGGTATAGTGTGTATATAAACACAACTGCTCTTTGTTTTGGCGTGTGACAGTATGTTTGTCTGTATGTAAGCATAAACACTCCTACCCTGTTGTGTGTGATAGTATGTGATTTCATCCTCTTCTTTTACATCCTACCCAAACGGTGTGTTGAACAGAACTTGTGGGGTATTTAATGGTATAGTGTGGGGTGTTGTAACTAGGTGATGGATAGTGGATAACAAAGTGATGGATAGTAAATCACTAAGTATTGGATAGTAGATAACTATCTGAAATGACATTTTCCGTTTAACCCAATAAAGACACACACACATTATTCTATATGGAGACGTAATGCTAAATTCCCGTTTAAGGCCATATCGACCCCCCCCCCCCCCCCCAGTGTAAAAATACAACGTAATGTTGATTCCCGTTTTAGGCCCAAGTGTCCCATATTACTACTAGCAGGTATACAGCCTTTCAACCTGACAATACGGTATGATGTATGAGCAGAATGGAAGGGGGAACATCTTGATTTGGTTATGTCCGTCCGTAATTACCTCCGTCCGTCCATCCGTGCGCAAAAACCAATCAAGGTAGACAAATTAAATTTTGCTTGAGTATTTGTATGTAGGTGAACTGGGTAGATTTTCAGGCCATTACAGCAATTTCGCATTTTTTTCCTAACATATTTATTACATTTTTTTACTTGTACTTTTTTTGAGAAAACCGTGTTAGCACAATTAAGCAAAAACCACGTTGGGTAGACAAAGGAAATTTGGTAGGCATATTTTGTATTCATATGTAGATGATCTGATAAGATATTTGGACCATTAAAGCAGATTTTCAGTTTTTTTTTACACATTTTGTTTTTCTTCTTCTTTTTTTCTATACTTTTAGTCTTAAACTGTTTGTTCTGGTGGGGGCATACACATATACGTATTTTGCAAACATACATCTAGTCCAGTTTTTGTACACATTTCTGAACCTTTTGAAATTAAACATTTTGACAAAAAGCTTATAAGTTTGATTAAGCAAAAGCAAATTGAAATAGAGGAAAGGAATTTGGTAGGCATATTTGTATTCATACGTAGAAACAATTACTAAATGCTTCAGGTCAATAAAGCAATTTTTCAATTTCTTACACATTTTAAAAAGTCTTTTTGAAAAAGACTTAGAATTTTTTGGTCTGCGGGGGTGTGAGTAGGGGTGGAAGCGTGCATACGTATCTCACAAACGCTAATCTAGTTCAATTCTTTTTACACATTTTGGAACTTTTGGGACTTTTCTGACACAAACTTTGTCGGCAGGATTAAGCAAAAACCCACTCGAATCAAACAAATTCCATTTTAATGGCATATTTGTGCTCATATGTAGATGATCTGAGTACATGTTTAGGCCATTACTGGGTGTTTTTTTTATTATTTTTTTTACACATATTAAACTTGTTTGGACTTAGATCTTTTGACACAAACTTTGTCAGCAGGACTAAGCAAAAAGCATATGTGGTAGTCAAAGGACATTTGGAAAGGTTGTTGTATTCATATGTAGATGACCTGATTAGATTTTTTATGCCATTATAGCAATTTTGCATTTTTTTTCAACACACTTTTAAACTTTTTTTTAACTTTGACTTTTCTTTGACGAAAATATTAGCACAAGTAGGCAAATCCCACTTTAGCGAGGCGAATGCATCTTAGAATGCATGTTTGTATGCATGTGGCATGGTCTGATCCGGATTCGATCCCCCCCCCCCCCCACCCGTTCAATGAGCGCGAAACAACTGAATTGTTTTCCTAGAGTAAGTTTTCTTTAGAGCTAGATGGTTAAAATTATGTCCCGGAAATACTTATAATGCAGAAGCTTCCGTGACTTCGACCTTGACAACACGTGGATTCCGTCACATAGACCGCTCGCCAACTTGTTTACGTTCCCCCAATCCTCCTCACCCCCACCAAACCCCCAACGATATTTCAGGATCCACCCCTATGTGTTCATTACCTTATTAGATTGTCATACAATTATTGCAATATTTTCAATTTATTTCCAATCTTTTAAATGGTTCAACTTTTAGGTGTATATGTTGGGGTGGCGTGGGGTGGGGATTTAGACCTATTGGTCTGCAGTGACAAACACAGATCCAATCGCGATCATTAAATTTAGAGGGAATAGGGGCCGAAAGGGTGGAGAGAAAACAGACGACGACCATCCATCCCCGAACTTCTGTGTATCCAATAGTAAGAAAAAAAGAAAGAAAGAGAAAGAAAGACATTTTGAAATAAGATAAAATTAATCGCACGAGGCACGGACGGAAGTTTTAGGCGCGATAAAACTACACGAGACGATTTAATAATGATTTCGAATTTGTTATAGCCATTAACTGGTTAATGTAAGCAATATTTTTGAGATTTGCAATTATTACATACTAAAATATCATTTGGTAACAATGAAAGAAAGCATACAGTTGTCCCCAATCTCCAACTCTCCACCTCCTTTCTCCTCCCTGTTAAAGGGAAAAGTTGTGCGACACTGTAGTAGTATTAATAGCGGCAGCAGCAGTAGCAACAGCAGAAGACGAAGAAATGTGTGTATCTATGTATGTATGACGGATTTGTATGTTGGGGTAAACTATGTGTGTAAATGTGGTACTGAAGACCTTTTATTTCAGTCATCATTACTTGTGTGCAACAGTGCATATTAAATTTCATTTTCTTGTTTTTCCTGCGTTCTTTTCCTTGATGCGTCTTCAGTTATAAGGGAAGTTACTCTGGTAAAATATTGCTTTTGTTTACTGAGTCGTTTCCCTTACGCCACTCGTTTCCTGATTTATTTTGTTATTTCTGACTAAATTCACCAATGTTCCGATGTAAGTGAAGCGCGTTAAAATAGACACAAAACGGTTGGAAATTTTTATAATGGTACAGTTGCTATTTTGGTGGTGGTGGTGGTGGTTGATGATCATAAAGAGGAAGATAATGCTGATGATATCCACGTGGAGGGTAATGTAAACGAGCAAGACCTTATGTGTTGAAATTTTGGCTGATTGACTTATTTCTTTCTTTCTTCCTTCCTTTTTTATGTTGAAATTCCTGACTTTAGTCCTTGCTAGCGACATGTGCCCAGAGAAGTAATGCTATATCCTTCTTGAATGAATGAATGAATGAATGAATGAATGAATAAATAAGGGTTCTTCATCTTACGACGTCATAAGACCCAGTAAATCTATATACAACCTGTCCTGATGATATTTAAACAGTAGTACGAGACCTTTAAATTCAGGACGACTTATATGTTTTAAATGTTGTTGTTGTTGTTGTTGTATCACCCTCTCTTATACGAGAACACTAAAAATCAAAAAATAAAACTCACAAAGCCATCTGTTCTTTGGTCTTTCATTTTCACAAATAAAAACAAAAAATCATTAGACCAGCTAGCTGTGAGGTATATTGAAATATCAAAATTAAAAAAGTCATAAACCGATCAGAATTGAGAATACATAATAAATATCATTTGAAATTTTTGTCACACATTTTGTTATCAATACCAGTTGCTTTGCTCTATTTGAAGAAAAAAAATAGTTGAAACCAAATACTGACTAGCAAAGTACTATATCGACTCAAATTTGTCAGATTTTTAGAGTAACGATAGCAACAAGTAATGAGTTTAATAATATTAAAGTAACAATGTCGTTATCTCCAGATAATTGGTTTGCTCCCATGGCTAGATGCAATAAAAGTGTCAGCACTTTTGAACAGCAAACCCATTATGTTACTGATGATGCCTGTTAAAGCTGCTGATACTTTTTGCTTGGCTAACTCATTGTCATCATTGGCTCTATTTATAAGACCATTTTTTGTATCTCAGTCAATAACAATAGTAGGACGAATGATTCACATAGAGTAGGTTGTGTAGGAGTAGGAGGTCTAGGACTCTAAGAAGGAGTAGAAGTAAAAGTAGGACAAAGAACATTTTTTTACAGTGCTGGCTATAGACGATTATATTGTCCTTATTGGTACTGCTATGGGAATTGTAGCAATTGTTATGCCTTTCTCTTTAACAATCCATCTTAGTCTTTTGCCTAATGTTAGTTTTTCTCTACATTTTTTAATTTATTTTTTCAATGTCATTTCTAAAAGTTATCTTCACCTGTGTTAAATGTCCCATTAATTGTGTTTTTTTTTTGTTTCAACAGTTTCCCACATTTGTTGTAATTTAATTTAGTTTTTCTTGTCTTTTTCTAACATCGTTTTTTAATATTTTCAACCAGTTTTTTTTATACATTTCAACATTAGATTTCAGAGAACAATGTTATACTTGAATTAACAATTTCAACAGCATTTACCTTTAATTCTCTTTCGTCTTGTGCAGTGAATCTGTGCTCTGCATGTGGAAATGTTACAGTCTGAACTCTTAGGTCCCAATAATCTGTAATAGTCTTCGCTTCTAGACTTGCTGATCAAACGGCTCATTTGCGTCTGTTGTTCTTATCTTTATATCCTCCAAACGTTGTACTTTTTGTCTGTTGCTGACCGTTGATTGAAATGTATGTTTGGTTTGTGTTTCTTCAGTGTCTTTTCTATGTCAGTTTAACCTATCTATAAAATATTCAGTTGTGGTAGAAATAGGAGCCCATATTCGCCATATACATGGTTAACAAAAAAAATTTAATCGAAAATTTTGGATGAAACGAAAGGTTTGGCTGCTGTTTTACTCTTTTTGATATTCACCTCCTGTTTATTTATCAACAGATCCAAGCCTCATTATAATCTCAACTAAATTTATTCCTGATTTTTTTCCTCTGTGAAATACGTACTTTGTGTTCATCAGTGTCATAAAAATATAATGTGTTTAATTAAAGAATAATTTAGCATTAACTGATTTTGTTGTTCATCAATGTTTAAACCACTTATAATGACATTTTATAAAAATGTATTGGTTAATTCCGCTCGAAATTTTTTTCCAGGATTTGTAAAATTTCTATATTTATAGCCATCTGTCATATATTCTTCAGGTCTTTCATACATTTCAGTATCTAAAAATCTCTACCACTCTCTGTAATTTTTCAGGTATATATATAGCAAAAATTTTATCGTTACAAAAATGATGAAGTAATCTTACAGGAAATGTTGAACTATGTAATAGGCCTCTATATTCGTGCCCTTTAACTTTCGGTAAGCGGCTAATGACTGCTTGACACCGAGTTATTGTGATTTTACCTATTAAATCCTTTTAAATGTCCCTCATGTAATGAACAGAAAAAAAAATAGATACAACTTTTACGGCGAAACACTCCCAATCCACACTTTTTTGTTTTATATATTTATAAAAACTTGTAAAACTTCGCTTTGCTTCAAAGTTCCTTCTCAAGAAATCTCACATGGTAATCTTGAATGACTACCAAAAGGAATTTAATTCAAATAAATATTATTCTTCATCTGTTTTAAGGAATACAGATTCTTATCATAACAGTCAACTTCCTTTTGTCCGTCTGTGACAAAGCTTGCCATCGCTTCTCTTTCTAGGATCCTTGACATATTGTATTGCAGCTTTGTAGGCTAAATAAGTGACTGGTGATGATACGCAAAAAGACTTAACCATATTTCTGTTGCCTAATTTTTAGCTCACCTGGCCATAGGCCAGGTAAGCGTATGACATGGTAATGCGTCCGTCCACATTTTGTATTTTCGACTTCTACTTTAAATCCATTGGCCAATTTGAATTGAGCTAGGCAAGAATTTGTTTAGGACATGCCCTACCAATATTGTGCTCGGGGTGGATCCGTAGTAATTGTGTGGTTTCTATAGCAAGCATATCAAAGACATATTTTCGACTTCTTCTCCAGAACGGCGGAGCCAATTTTGATCAAACTAGTTAGGAATGTTTCTTAGCACATGTTCTGTCAAAATTGTTTCCGAGTTTGCTCCCCTGGCAACGAAATGGTTTTAATAGCAACAAAGTGCAAAACCTAGTTTCAATATCTTCTCCAAAACGACAAGGCAAGTTTCATCAAACTTCGTATGAATATTTCTTAGGACATACTCTATCAACAATTGTGTCTGGGGTGGCTCCGTTAGAAACGGTGCAGCAGCTTCCTTAGCCGACAGGCAGAAAATCTATATCCAAAACGGATGAGGCAATTCTGATCATTCTTCGTATGAATGTTTCTTAGGACATACTCTATAAAAAAATGTGTTTCGGGTGGCTCTGCTAGCAACAGTGTGGCCTATATTGCAACCATATGGAGAACCTATTTCCACCTTCTCCAGAACGGAGGAGCCAATTTTGATCATACTTAGTTGAAATTTTTCTTAGGATATGCTCTGGTTTGGGGATGGCTCCCATAGCAATAATGTGGCTTCCATAAGCACCATAAAGAAAGCCTATTTTTAACTTCTTCCCTGGATTTCTGTGAAGAGATGGTTTCCCTAGCAATGGTATTGCTCGCTGAGAGACTCACCAAAATATATTCTTTTTACATTTTACAATAGGCTTGCGAAGAGAATCCGGAACATGATGATCGTCATGGGTGATACAGATCATCATCATCATCATCACCAATCATCATCGTCGTCGACGACGACGTCCTTATCATCGTTGTCATCGTCATCATCAACAATAGCAACAACAACAACGACAACGACGGACAATAAAGCTGCAAATGAAAGGAAGCTGTAACTTTTAACTCAAAATGTGGAGTTTTTTTGCGAATCAAAAAGTCTATACTGAATTATTTAAGGACAAACAAATGCACTCATTAAAATCAAACTACTGGCCATTTTTAGATCCCTCTATTGAATTATTGTTATAATTTGAGTTCTCTAAATTTAGTTTATCTTTTTACACAAAGTAAAGCTCAATAATATTGACTTCAATTCAGATAAATAATTTTTGTGTTGTATGACCAGAAATGAATGATTAAGATTTGGAATCACAAGTGTGTCCATTACAGTCATTTTTCATTTCGATAATTGTCCACGCAGTTTCATAATACCATTATTTGAAATCACGATTCAAGGACACCGTCGTGTCTGGTTGAACAGAGAAAAACTATTCGCAATAATACGAATTTTTTTCTGTTCAACACAATTTTACATCCCTGTATAACCTTTCCTTACATAGCTTTTTGGACCCAATCAATCTTATCTTTGATTGTCAACGTTTATATTCAAACCAGATATTCCAAGATATTGAACACTTTTGTTGTATCACGGTCGACTGCAATGACACATCCAATATTTGTACAGTATCATATTCCTTTTTAGATAGCAACTGACAAATTTTCCCTTAATATTTTTTTTGTTCATCAGGAATGTCAGAATTCCCACGCTAAAATGTCCAGGGTATCGATTTCCACACAGTGAAACAATTTTTTAAAAACTGTTAATGTGAACTTAATCAGAGAAAAAGTTGGATTTTTTTGAGGGAATGCGGTTTATGTCAAAACATTACTTTTGGGATTATATATTTTTTGCCTTTATCCTTTAATTTATATACCTTTTACAAAATTGTAATATTTTACCGTTTATCTTCTGTCGTGTAGTACTACATGTTTATGTTTAGGTGGAAGGGTTTATCTTACTAAAGCTCTTTTGTAATATTTTAGATTTACATTTTTAGAACTTATATATATATATATATATATATATATATATATATATATATATATATATATATATATATATAACCATATAGCCAGTATTGTGCTGATGTGCCTTTAAACACTAAAAATACATGCAATTAAAGAGATGCGGAGACAAACGATCATCTTGTCCAAAGCCCGGCCAGACCTAGAAAGAAAATGAAAAGAAAGTCACACCGATAAACTGTTGATTGAACATCTGAACAAAATATTGGTACAGATAGGCAAAGCGACTCATCAAAATTAAACTTTTTTAAAGTTTTTATTGCATCTTTGTAGTCTACACAAATAATGGGTAATGATGAGCTACAATATTCAACTTTTGTTTATTGCGCGTCCATCGTCCTTTGTTCTTGTGTCCACATTTGGTATTTTAGACTTACTTTTAAAATCCATTTTCCACGTTCAATTCAATTTCAGACGAATGTTTCTTAGGACAGCCCACCAATTTTGTGCTCAGAGTGGCCACCTATAACGGCATGGCTTCCATAGCAAGCATACGGAAAACCTATTTTCGACTTTTTCTTCAGAACGGTAGAGTCAGTGTTACTCAGACCTGCTAAGGATGTTTTCTAGGACATCCTCTATCAAAGTTGTGTCCCAGATGGTTTCGATAGCAGCATTGTGGAAAACCTATTTTAAACATCTCCTGAACGGCCGAGGCAATTATAATCAAACTTCACAGGGGTGTTACTTAGTCTACCAAGAATTGTGCTTGGATTGGCTTCGTCAGCAATGTAGTTCTTTTGCAGATTGGCGGAAAATATGTGTACAAACTCTTCTCCAGAATAGCCGAGGCAATTTTAATCAAGCTTTGTAGGTATGTTTCTTAGGACATACTCTATCAACAATTGTGTACGGAATGGCTCCGTTAGCAACGGTGTTGCTTTCATTGCAGCCAGTCGGAAAGTCTATGTTCAAATGCTTCTCCAGAACAGAGGTTCTAATTTTGATCAAACTTATTATGAATGTTTCTTAAGACATGCTTTTACTAAACGGCGTTTTGGTTGGCTCCCATGGCAATGGTGTGGCCTCCATTGCAACCAGATGGAAACCTATTTTCAGCTTCTTCTGTGTCAATTTTGATCAAACTTGGTAATAATGTTTCTTAGGACATGCTTTGGTTTTGAGATGTCTCCACCTATTTCTGACTTCTTCTCTAGATTTCTGCAAGTTGATGACTTCCCTAGCAACTGCGTGGCTTCCATAGCATCCATGTGGAAAACATATTTGCAATTTCTTCTCTAGATTGATTTTGATTAAACTTGGTAGGAACATTTGTTTCCAGGTTGGCTCTATTTCTTCTCCTAAACAGCTGATCAAGTTTTGATCAAAATTGGTTGAAATGATACTTAGCACTTGCTCTACCAAATGTTTTCCGGGGTGAAGCTCCTAGCAACGGTGTGGCTTCCATACCAACAAGGTAGAAAATTTACTTCCGACTTGTTCTTCAGAATGGCTCTGTTAATTATGATTAAACTTAGTATGAATGTTCCTTAGGATATGCTGTGCCAGAATTGTGCTTAGGGTGGCTCTCCTAGCAACGGTCATACCCAATAGCAACCAGGCGGAAAACCTATAAATGATAATTACCCCCATAAAGTATAAAGCTATTAGTAATATATCGTCACAGAACGACTTTCTCTCTAAAACTGCCCCACTGTATTAGATCAAATCTGGTTGGTAACGTGACCGTCTTTCCCATTTAAACGAAAAATGTCCATATAACATCTAGTTCGTCTGAAGGTGCTCAAAGTAGATACAAGGTTAAACAACGTGTCAGATACCACTAATTTCAACTAAATAGCTGGAAATTATCTCGACATGGGTGTCTTTCAACCCAAGTTACCTGCCTTATTACTGTTACATTGGCCTTTTCGACCATTGTATGTCTGTTGAGCAATATCAGGTCCACTTGAATCTCTTGTTTTTATTTTTTTAAACTTCTTGAAAAGCTATCGATGAATGGGTAGCTTTTAAAGTAACATTTTTTAGAAGAATCTTTTCATTGCTTCTTCCTCCCATGCTGCTGGAAGGAAACTTTGTTTCTTTGAAGATGGGCGCAGGTGTGCAGTAAAGTTTGACTTTCGCCCCAGTAGTTTTTCAAGTAAATTTGTTGAAAGAAAAATGTCGCAAAAAGGGTGTATTGTAAGAAGACAATTAGTAGGAAGAAGCTTGTCATTGCTACTCCTAGGCCCCATCATGGATTTTACTGACACTTTGTAGGCTACACGATGGATTTTACTGACACTTTGTAGGCTACACAATGGATTTTACTGACACTTTCTAGGCTACACAAGTGGTTGATATCGATTTATGAAGTGAGGTAATATACCTGTCTGTAACTGTATTTACATATAGTTTCTTTTATGTACAAAAGTATCAGTATATTTGTTTGTATAGAATTCCCGTTCCCCTTTATTGTGATTTACAAATATGTCCACAACTGTGAAAAATTATATGTTATTCTGTCATTTTGAGTGTTCTAAATATAATGCACTTTGATATTGAATAATATTAACGTGTAAATGTTCAAGAAAAATTTGTCTGTGAAATACGATATCATGACTGCCAAACAAAACCTAGGCCAGCACAATACAAACTTTTTTCATAAAATGTTGCATACCAAATGTTACATGCATGTATGTATGAATTCATGGATGCATGCATGTAGACATGCACGGACGCATGTATGTATGCATGGATATATGTGTTCACACCATATGGCAAATGTGCACATGTGCATTGGATGTCACGTACATAAGTTATTTTAGATATGGTTCAATGCGTGCACAAATTATTAATTTCTCTGCGCGTAAGAAAATTGCTTTTTTTAAGGTTCAGGCTCTTTTGTAAATAGCTCAACAGCTGTAGTGAATAACAAACAATTCAAAATAAATTTTCTCTACTTTTCACGACAGAGTTTGAGCAACAGCACTTATGTTGCATGTTAATTTGTTGTGGGATTTGTGTGTTAGAGTTGAATATCTGATGTTTATTGACTCCGGAGGTTTTCTTGAAATTTCAACGTCGTGAGATTAAAAGGAGAATTTCATTGTTTAAGCAACGGAGTTAGCGAAGGGTGGTTCGGAACGATAAGGGATGCAGTACCAGAGTGAGAAAGGAATGAACTAGTCTAACGGAGCTCGCCCTAATAGCCAAACAAACGATGACAAATAATGAGGCCGAGACAGGATTGAACTGGGAAGGCCACAGATTGACAGAGATAAGCACGAATTCACCTTTGAAAGATGCTCATATTTTGAAAGACACTTTCGAACGAGAAAGCGCCTTTGTTCTAGAGTGGAAAACAATTTTGGAGGGATTAATTTAAAGAAAGAGGTATGTATGCTTCACCTGAAAGTGATTCATAATTGTTGATTTTCTTTTCTTTATTTTTTAAGTTAATAAACTGCGAAATGTAAGGGAATCAAAATAATTCTGCATTAGAGAAGGGGAGTGGCTGGTACTTGCGACCTTATTCAATCCTTTTTCGGGGATGAGCGAATGACCGTGTGGGTTAGGGCGCTGGTTCATGAAAGCTAGGTAACAGGTGCCGTTTCTCGATGCACGGGTTCGAATCCCGCTTGGAACGAATTATGACTCTCCAACCTGTTTGATTTTATATATATATATATATATATATATATATATATATATATATATATATATATATATATATGTGTGTGTGTGTGTGTGTGTGTGTGTGTGTGTGTGTGTGTGTGAACTCCTGATTATCCAAACGATTCTTGTGTTTCCCGTGAGTTCGATTGATCGAGGCTCTACCGTATGCTTGGATGTATTAATCAGTGCTAAAAGAAACATGTAGATGAAAAAATAACTTTCGAGATATTTCAAAACACCTTATGAACTGCATCGTTTTATCGATCAAATAAAGTGATGCTTTAAAACGCCATTCACCTATTGTTCTATTTAGTCACTTGTATTGAATGAATATAAAAGCCCGTGTATAAAAGTTACATCTGGAAGCAAAACTTTATACCAGGGGGAAGAAAATAAATATATATATATATATATATATATATATATATATATATATATATATATATATATATATATATATATATATATATATATATATGAGAGAGAGAGAGAGAGAGAGAGAGAGAGAGAGAGAGAGAGAAAAGAGAGAGAGATGTAAGAAACGCTTGAAAATATGGTGTTACATGTAGTTCTGATGAAATATATTGTTATACCGTCAGGCTGAGTAAGTACGCAGTGTACAAGGCAATATTAGTATACACATTTTAACCATTTAAGAAAAATGCAATACATATTTTTTTATGGGGAAAAGATTAAATTTTTTAATGCTTTTAAACTTGTAGCCAAATTTTGCCTTTACTTAATGCAAGGGCTACGTAAGTACATAAGAAACTTAATTCGTAAATAAACTGATAATTCAGAAATATAACAACCTATAACTGATATATTTATTCAGGCTATCACCCATAATTCAGATATATAACAACCTATAACTGCTACATTTATTCAGGCTTTCACCCATATGAAAACAAACTACCAATACACGCTCACTGAAACATACATAAATGTTGAATGATTTATACACATTATGTTACAATTATAAAATGAGAGAAGTGGTGAACTTTTTTCCTGTTAATTACCATTATTTCTATGGAGAGAACAATTACGAATGTTTTCAAATGACTGTTGCACTAAATGATCTCATAAATGCATTATCCAATATTGTATTTGGTGTTTTGTAATTGAAGAAGTTAATAGTTATAAATCTAGTGGTAATAGCCGTAGATCTTTTTTAAAAGTACAGAACTAATTCCAATTCAGAACATAAATTCTTTAAAATGCAAATTACATAAATCTGTTTATTTTTTTTAAATAGAACAAACAGATAAAGCAAAAAAATTGATCCAATCAAATTTTAGCTTCACTGGTAATACTGCATCGAGTTGTACATCAAACAACCCATTTAAACAAGACATTTAAATTGATTCTTTTTCTATTTATTTATTAATAGCTTTTTTAAATTATTGATATTATTTTGCTATGTTTTGTTCCATTTTAATATCTGGTATATAAATGCTAAGCAAATGCGTGGCTGCCGTTCAGACGAGTTGTTGAAACTATATCAAAATTTATTCCTGGCAAATGTTACCTAATTCTTATGATTTTTCATTTCTTCACTTGATCACCCAAGTCTTTGGAAATATAACTTCTTTTTTCTTATGGTGAACTTTCTGAGAGACAAATTATTCAAGACTGATGTATCATGTGTACAAGAGTCGTTAAAATGCAAATTACATAAATCTATTTACTTCTTTTTAATAGAAGAAGTAGATATAGCAAAAGATTTGATCCAATAAGATTTTAGCTTCACTGGTAATATTGCATCCAGATGTAAAATAACACATTAAAATAACACATTTAAACTGATTGTTGCTATTTATTTATTACTTGTTTCATATTTTTTTAATATTTATATTATTTTGCTATGTTTTGTTCCATTTTAATATCTGGTACATAAATGCTAAGGGAATGCGTGGCTGCCGTTCAGACGCGTTATTGAAACTATAGCAAATGTTACCTAATTCTTATGATTTTTTTTTCTTCACTTGATCACCCAAGTCTTTGGAAATATAACTTTTTTTTTTTCTTGTGGTGAATTTTTTTAGAGACATTATTCAAGACTGATGGATCATGTGAGAGACGTTTCAGTGAAACTTTTACCCATCTGCGGGGAATAAAAACCAGTTTGAGCAATAAAATTGAAACAAAATGTGCAAAGTACCTTCACCTGTACCGCATGGTTGTCATTAGTTTGATATTGTCTGTATGTAAGCACCTGTTCTTTCAATTGTGTGCACGTCTCGAGATCATGCCTTCTTTCCCCTGACTACCATAAACAGCAAAACTCATCACATACAATACTTTTACTCCATCATATTATTTTTCAGCAACTCTTGATTCCATTTAATTTCTTCTTTTATTTTCTTTTTTTTTTGGGGGGGGGGGAAGTGACGTGGGGTGGATCAGTTCTTTGCTGTATATCAGTACATTTATTGATAGAAATAAAAATTCTCAACAAATAAACAAAGACGAGATCAATAGAGCTACATAAAAGCTCCAAGCTGGCATGGTCTAACCGCGTCAATCAAATGAGAAGGAAAATTATCGCTTAATTGACTATTTTAAAATTTCGATTTGTCATTTAAAAAGACCCTGCGTCATCTGTATCTAATTCAGCTGAATACTAATGCTTAATAGTTTAGTCCATCCCATGTTCTGGAAAATAACAGACTAAAGACGTTTCAGCCACAATGCTGACTTTTCAGAATACATAATGAGGACATATGTAGATAAGCAGTCATGGCAAGACAATCATTGCGAGGCTCTCTGAAATTTCCTATCTTTTTCACTTGGCACATATTTTTTACCTAATTACAGGCAAATTGCTGCACAATACAATTAAAGCTCCTGATATATTTGTAATTACAGTTCTATAGACGCGTAAATATTACTAAATAAGGAATTAACCCAAAGTTCTTTCTTTGGCTAAAGTTTAACGATTCTAAGCAAAAATACAGATTCAATCAACTTGTTAAACTACACACAAATTCTACAGTTTTCAAATTCTTTCTAAAAATGTTTCGTCCCAAAAAATACTGTCAATTAGGAAGTTTGCGGTATCGTTTGCTGCTAAGTAGAGCTTTGCTTAGTACTCAAATAGTTAAATAAATTAATTAAAACCTTGATGAAAGGTTATAATGTTATTGCTAAAAATCACCTTTATGAAAGTTTCCACCTTTAACTTCAATAACATTGTTGCATGTTTACGTATAAGTAAATTTCTTGTTGTCATATTGCAATCATGGCGGTCTTAGTTTTCCGCAATTTGTGACCATTTAGCCATCTTAATGGACCTTATAGCAACAGTAACACCACAATGTGAAAAAGAAATAATCGGAAAAAAAATCGGAAAAAGTGTTGTACAATAGCGAAAAAGAAATCTGACACGTTTTACTATTTTGAATACGCAAATTATGAACTCAGTAAAATAATAATTCTAAATCAGGTAGATTGCCAGCTCATTAGGTATTTATGTACAAGCCTAAATGAGGTAGAGTGTCAGCCCATTAGGTATTTATAGATGTAAACGAGTTTTTCTCAGTTGCATACCTATGTCTGTCTTGGTTTATCGGATAAGCAAATAATGTTAGTTCCTAACCCTGGTAAGAGCTGATATGCTTTACGGTGTATTAATCAGTGATTAGTAAGATACTAGTACTTCATTCATGAGAATTTCATGTGCATTATTATCCACACAGTAAAACATTGGCCAGTTAGTGGAAAATATCCGAGTACACACCTGTCTTTAGAGACATTTCTCCATCGCCCAGGCAAAAGACTTAAGGACTGACATCAGAATGGCGGATATTAAAACTTAACCTTCAAGAGTAGTAGGGTGGGTAAACAATTTTGGTAAAATGCACAGATTCTAAATTTGTAGAATCATGCAGCTGCTCAGAGGATGTGAACGACATTGTTTAGACTTTAGGGGTTATCTTAAGTGGAAACAAAACCTCTCAATTTCAATTGCATTGGGACTGAAAGGAAGAATTAATTGTTTTATGCTACAATATACATGTAATATATCGAGGGAAATGGAATAAAAATTCTAAAATTACATTCCAAAAAAGCATCAATATGCAAATTTTATCGATTATGGTCGCAAAATTCCACATACATGTCATTTTTGGCTGGTGTCTGCAAAAGCGACTGGCATTCCAACATTGCCAGGTACTGATATCCGCACATTTGGTCAGCCAGGAATTGTGTAACAGAAACCTGGTACACAATCAAGTTTTAGGCCCCAAGACATGTAGCAGCCGAGTTAAATGGATGCCATCTTTCTAAAGTCAACTTACTCACTAGAGGGGAGGGGGGAGGAATGAGATTGATATGGATGCAACTTCCATCAAATAGATCCTAAAGCCAATTAAAACCCATTGTAGCTGATGAATCCTAATGCAAATCGATACGATGGTTAATCTAAGTTACACCAGCAACATCTGCTGGCAACGTCAATTGATGAGTAACTCAAACGTCTTCGGTAATATAACATAAACAGATTTGCAAACTCTTGTTTATTTGACGTGATTTTGCAAAGTTCATCCACCCTGCAATAAGCCAGTCGCTGCGAACAGAGTGTGGTATCTAATATTATTCAACGCGCATACGTTTCATAAATTTAATTTCTAATGAACTTTCGTGTAATATTTTCTTTAAATTTACAGCATTTATTGTACTGTTATATTCAATTTGTTTCTTTGCTTTTTCGAACGATCTTTAAATGCAGGTCATATAACCTGTTACCCGATGATTGTGGGTCGGACATGATAACCACAGAGTCCCCGCGGTCCCCGTATCTACACATTATAGACAAGTCGTGGCACGATTACACTTAAAACTTACAATTTATGCAGAATAGGTATTTACAACTGATACATCGACAGCTCAGATGTCAGTGAACGAATGTGGTTTTCAAAGGGGATGAAACCGGAAAGCCTGATCAATCTCGAACACTGGACGAGCGAGTACACACCCTTGCAAGTATGGGAATTTAATATCGAACAAGAGACCACTGAGGTGGAAAGCGAGCGTGTTACTGCTGCGCTGCCCAGTAGGATTATTGTCGTGCTAGTGATCTATTGAATCAATGCGGATAGACTGCTAATGGATAACATATCTTAAATTAAGTTCAGATTAGACGTTAGAGACGGTTCTATGTCCAACAAAAACAAACCATTATCACCAAATACCATGTTTTCAAACATCCGACCAAAATGGCGTCAGCAAATGTTTCATCATATTTAGCACGTAACTGCTTTGGTGTACAGTATGTTATTGGATTAGTCATCAGTGAACTGAATATCTTGCAGTTGTAAAACATCTGACTCCTTCTGCACTGTTGGATTTTTTTTTCAATAATGGTTTCATTTGTAAATGTGTGTATATTTAAATCTTTTTCCGACAATCGATCGGTGAATGCCAGACTTTATATTTTGAAACTCATGAGCTTTTTTTAATGAATAGCTTACTAGATTCCATTTGTATATCATTCACGTATAACATGATTTTCATCCATAAGATGTATATCTTACTTTTCGGCAATGGCAAAACCAAAATATCAGATTGTCACAGATGGCTAGTCATTCAACGTTTTACGACCTAAACTTATGTCAATCACTTTTCACCCCATTCTTTCAATCAAATTACGATTTCGCCAATTTCTTTAATTCAAAGTATAACTTATAAAGTAACCCGAGCGATTGGTAGTGTTTATAGGACAATATGCGACATGATCCATCAGTAATATAGACTACTTCATAGTATCGTGGAGACATCAATTGATTGGCCGGTATTCATATCACCGCTGTGTTTTCTTTCCCGTTTGTTGATCTGCTCCATGTCACCGTGAAAAGAGGACAACTGCCTTTATCCCGATTTATAAAAGGTATCGACATTTTATTGGCTTGTCACCAAGTCGGGTTATTGCAAACCACCCTGTTAAAAACTGGTAATATGGAATTGGGAAAGTATATGAACAATATGGCGTATGGCGTGTGTTAAAATTATTGATTTTAGCTTACGTTATTAGCTTAGGATAAAATAATTTAGCTTAAGCTAAATTCTGTTTTCGCTTAAGTTTAGCTACAAATATTTTAAATTTAAGTAAAAATCACATTAGCGAAATGTTTAATTTGACTTTAGCTTAATTTAAATTGTGTTAGCTTAAGCTTAGATCGAATTTAGCTAGCTAAAGTAAAATTTTGAATAAGCTATAAAAAAAAATTATTTTAGCTTCAGCTAAAATTGACTTTAGCTTAAGCTAAAATGCATAATTTTGGCACACATTCAACGCCATAATGGCGGCTCCATTTACAGAAACTCTCATTTCGACGTGGTTTCATTTTTAAAAAAAAAAGAAATCAGGCCCCGCCGTCATAAAACTTAAAAAATATTACTCGAAATCGACAAATCTAGTGTTATGATTGGTCAGAATATTTTCGAGTACGATCTGGAGTCGAGTAAAAGTTTATCCTTCACTCGCGCTCCTGGAACCTCCATATTAAAACCTTACTCTAAACTTTACAATCTTACTTGAAATCGACAAATGTAGACTTTCGATTGGCCAGAATATATTCCAGTTAGATTTGGAATAGAGTAAAGTTTTAATACGGAGGGGACAGTTGTTCATAGTCCCATAGATGGAATCAAAACAAAATTTGAAGATTCCCATCCACCCTGCTAAAATGACATGTAACTAATAATCAGTTGTGGACGTGTAAAACGATGAAATATGTATAGGACAGCAACACCAAAGATCAAAATGGTGAGAAAACCCATTGATAGACTAAATGATGTATGAATTTAATAAGAAGTACATGCAATTTTCTGATTTTATCAGTGAACATATACATATAATTATATATATATATATTTTTTATTTATTTATTTTTTGGGGGGGTGGGGGGGGTGCATTTTAATCAAAGTGGGTGATTCTACCGGTAACATTTTTTTGTGTGTGTGCAAATCATTATGTAGGGAGAACATGGCTAGTTCTTCCGTTTTGCAGATGTTCCTATGGCCCGAGATCATGGTCCTAGATAATTCGTATTTCCTAACCCAGTTTCTACTTTTGACGTAATAATTATCATATGTGCAAATAAGGTTAAAAGCAATTGCATTGTGTTCTTCTGCAATCCGGCATTCAATGTTTTTTTCTCTTTGAATTTACCCTTGCATGTTTTGAAATTTCTGTATTAATGAGCTATTATGACTCGAACTATATTCTTTTTAAGCGATTCTGCTATCTTGTAATTTGCTTCATGTTGAAATACTGGATAGGTGGATTTCAGTTTATGTGCTAAACGAGCCTTCAGCCCATTGCTGAAGGGGATTTAGTTTGAAATCAGTTCTACGTAGCCTTAAGAGATGTTTCTGCAAACCGTTAACAAATGATGTTTTCCGGCCTTCTGCTGAACGTATGTAACATCATAAAAAAATCTCGGCCCGCAGAATCAATCAATCATTTATCTCTCAGAATCAATCAATAATTTATCTCTCAGAATCAATCAATCATTCAACTCTCAGAATCAACCAATCATTTAACTCTCAGAATCAATCATTTATCTTTCAGAATCAACCAATCATATATCTATCAGAATCAATCAATTGTTTCTCTCTCAGAATCATTCAATCGTTTCTTTCTCAGAATCAATCAATCGTTTATCTCTCAGAATCAATCATTTATCTCAGAATCAATACATCCTTTATCTGTCTGAATCAATCAATCATTTAACTCTCAAAATCAATCAATCATTTATCTCTCGGATATGGAACATACTGGTCTTTTTCACCTGTTAAAAGTTCAAAAATATCTTGAGAAAGCTTTTTGTGAATTAAGAAGCATCTCGAGGTTCTGGTGGTATTGTTGATCATGTTGGATGACATCTTGATCTTTGATTGCTGCAATCAGAAGGAGATTAAATCAGTGTCATAAAAGCTTCTTTCCAAAATCTCTTATTTATCATTACTATTTTCATTTATTTATCATTACTATTTTCGTTTCGTACGTGAATATGTTGTAAAAAAGAAAAACACTATCAGGTTTCATTGGTCGTCAGGACTGAAACGTAAGCTTTCTCTATATTCGGTCTACAGCTTGGTATGAACAAGCATTTTTATTAACCCCTTGAATTCCAGTAACTTACATCCAAGATGCGTGTTTGTGGATCAGTTGTGTCGTGTTAACCACGTGAGACTTCTCAAAGTATTTATCTTTCAAACGATGGCAATTTCCCTGGTATGAATCATATTCTGCATGTGAGTCTTGAGTTTCAAGTCACAATCTGCCTCAGCATCACTTGATGATATTATCTGCTATATATCTTTTATGTGCGAGTGTCCCTCGGCTAGCTTCAGTTTTTGTGACATAATCATGTTAGCAAGATGTATGCGAGTGTCATTCGGCTACCTTCAGTTTTTGTGGTACAATTATGTTGGCAAGATTTGTCTGAGTGTCCCACGTCCACTTTCAGTTTTTGAAGCATTTGGAGCACCTCGGCTATTTCTGCGAAACAAAAACAAGACTCGGGTGTTTGTCGGCGTAGTAATTTGCAGAAAAATCATACATTTTGTTCGCCAAAAATTTCATCGCCAAAAAAAGAGAAATCGCAATCCATTTGAACAACGACCTACTACCGTAGGATTAACATAGACGTTGCGGATGAAAAAATAGTGCGAAGGTTAGTCCAAAATGCTTTGGAGTGGCGGCTATCCATTCACAACTTCTTAATCAATCTTTACTTTGTAAATAGCCGAGGTGGTCTGAATGGCAGCTGATGGCAGCTATCGGCATACATTCGAAGTATGAACCTTAGAATTAACCGAGAAGTTTCGAATGTTTTTGTGTACCTCGGCTACCTTATTTTTTTTTGTGACGTAATCATGCTGGAAAGATTTGTGCGAGTGTCCTTCGGCTACCTTCAGTTCATGTCATACGATAATAGAATTGGTATATTGCACAAAATCTAAAAACTTGGCATTGCCAGTTTAGCAAGAAACGTAGGTCATTACAATCACAGTTTACTTTTTATAGGTGTTAACATAAGTGATAAATGTGAATGCACACATATATGCAACAGTGTCTCGGAAACTGAGCTACAAGCGATAGAGAGTGTATGGCATACTTTGCCAAAGTAATTATGATTGTAGTTCATCCCATCGGCGACAGCACAGTAAATAGTCTTCTATTGCCACAGAAAGTATATGTAGTGTATACATGTCAGTATACCTTGTAACATCTCCTGTCTCTACTCCAACTGACTTGTCTCTGTGCATGGTAATCTGTGTTTTTAGTTTTAGAATAGCTGAGGGCCCCAAGGGAGACTAGATACATCTGAAATCTAATTGAGCTACCCTCGTTAAATAAAGAATTATTATTATTATTATTATTATTATTATTATTATTATTATTATGTATATATATATATATATATATATATATATATATATATATATATATATATATAACTACAATATGAGAGAGAGAGGTTAACTTTCACTCAGTAACACGATGAATCCCCCCCCCCCCACCGACCCATTATACAACAAATGACTTGCTTTATCTATTGCTCTCAAAATTGCGGATTAAAACTGCTTGACTATTTGGAGAAGACATTACTGTAGATTAAAACAGTTCATCCCATCGGCGACAGCACAGTAAATAGTCTTCTATTGCTACAGAAAGTAACGTGAAAGCATCACGAGGTCTATTTTATATCCGCGTCTCAGATTACACATTGAGGAGTCATGTGGCCATATTACTCATAGTCATACTCTATTTTTAGACGGGAGTCCCCTACGTGCGTCTAAACTTGACCTCCTTTCAACGCGAGTTTTGACCTTTTTGAACACAGTCTTAATTTCACGATTTTTTACATTTTGAATCGGCCAAAAAAGAAACAAATTCATAGTAATATCTATGAAATTTTATAAAACTGTGCTTTTAAGGGGTTCATTTGTAACTGCTAAAATTAATAATAAACATGTGCACAAAGCTATTTTGAGCCAATCCTATAAAGTGTCCAATGAATTTGCACAGACACTATAAAATCCATGTCTGAATGAAGAAGGATGTCCATGGATCAAATAAGATAAATCTATTTGAATCAAATGATTGTTAGTTTCAGGCTGGTTTCTGCGTTTCCGCCGATCCCCCTCCCCCGCGCTCTCCATCTCCATTATGCATGCACAGGAAGCGGAAAGGAGACTTTTGTCGTGTACACTGCTTTTTAATTCACGAGGGATAGGTATAGTATTCTTCTATTTTAACATTGACTTGTTTCAACGAGTTAAAAACAGTCCAATATTGTCAGACACACCTTACTGTTTACATCGTACGTACCTGGTGCACTATTCTGCTATTATGGTTTATCTTTCTTTATATACGTGAGAGAGACAGTCCAATAAAGAAGTACTCTTTGACTTTAGGAACTAAAAACAGCCCCAAAACACCCATATGTAAAAAAAAAAACAGCAATCTAATAAAGAGGACGCTGTAGCGTCCCCTCCTAATCATGCTGGCAGGAGCTGTGCGAGTGTCATTCGACTAACTTTAGTTTTTGTGGTATAATCATGCTGGCAAACTCTGCGCGAGTGTACCTTTTTCAGTGTTTTTGAAAATGACAAATATTCTGCTGTCTTCTTTTTCTTTAGCAGCCATTCTTAAAGATCAATCTGTTGCAACCTAAAACACTTTGTTAGTGGTTCTATTGTGATCGTGTAAAACACTTCTTGTTTGTGCATAAACTACAACAGTTTTAATTGTATGAAATATTCTAAGTTTTGGATTAGCTTGTGATTTCTTATTTGAGCACCTCTGACCAAGGTCGTCCACTCCATAACAAATTTGAACGGCATTTTTATTAGCACAGTAAGTGATGCATCTTTGAACAGTTTTTAACTGTTTCAAGGGTCTAAGTTCATCACTCCATTTTTACAATTATCTTTACTAATACCATCATCCTGGTCCTTTCTACAGGTCCTATATCAAAAGGGATGACAACATAAAAAAAATGAATAAATAATCCTGGTCCTTTCTACAGGTCCTACATCAAAAGGGATGACATCATAAAAAAATGAATAAATAAAAGGAAGGTTTACAAACTTTATGGCCTCTTTGTCATGTTATACTTAGATAGATTAAAATTAAAAATGGATTCTCAAGAAAACGGGACAAAATCTTCCTCTCTCACACATGCAGTGTGTTAATTACACGAAAACTATCAGTTAGCTATTAAAAACTTATAAAATAGACAAGATAAAGTAAAATTATCAACGTGTAATGGACAACAAATGAACACATTATCTATTTATTATATACCCTTGATGAAATCAAAATTCAGATCTAAAGGTAATTGCCTATATGACTTCATTCAAGATTTCACTATCAATCCAATGTACTGATACGTAGATGATTGTTTTATTAAGCTGTAATGGAGTTATCTTTTTCATGAAATTATGTTTCGAAAAAAAATATTCATGACAATCGCTGTATGCTTTATAATACAACAATGAACTTTAGACTTAAGGATAAACTTGAATTGTTTTTTTTTTATAACTGAAACGCATTTTAAAAATTAAAAATAATGCATGTATCACGTTTGTTAAATTGAGATAATGAATCCGAACGTCAACCACACCCCCTAATATTAGGCTTGCAACTGAAGCTTAACATGGAGAAAAATGTGTTATTTCAACAACAAAAAAAGCTACTCATTTGAAATGGCTTTCATGAATTCTCTGTTTTCATTTGATGATATGTATACAATGTCACAAGAAAGGTTTTGCCCCTTCGAGAGGTACCAACTAACCTATTGGGCTCATGGACGAAATAAACATTTTTTGCCTCATAATATAAATCAATAAATCGGAAAAAGTTTTAAATCATTAAAAGTAACAGAGAAAGAAGATTAGAAGAGAAAGAAGATTAGAAGAGAAAGAAGAACGATCATGACGATGGAAGTGATGATGGTGGAGGAAATTCAAAGGTTTCAGCTGATTGCCATCGTCGTTAAAAATGTATAAAAATACATTGGTGAAGTATCTGCCCATATACCGCTGAAGTTGTGCCAAATACCCGTTATTGAAGCTATCACATTATACGAACACATACGAAAATATACCCTGTCATCTAATTTTCTGACACTAATGACTTCTGCTCTCCTACCTCAGTGCATGTAACAGCCCTGAATTTGATTGTTCACAGTCTCCATTTCAGTCCCATGTTATAGGATTTGGCACTCAGGTGGCCTTGTCTAATGACCAGTAAGTGTGGTTCTTTTTTTTTCTTTTTTTTTTTCTTCATATCAAGACCGATTCCTGAATCGTTAGAGAAACACCATAATCGCGTAACGACAAGGTATATTAGATATCCAACACAAGCAAATACTTGAAAAGTGAAGAAGTTTGGAATTCCATAGACAAACCGTAAACCTGGGAAAGTCGAGAGTACATTGTTATGTCATCAGTCAGACCTCTACTGTTTATCAGCCGATTGTGTAAATATGAATGCGTTTGTTATATTCGCACTTTTGAGGATATATTGCGATAAGCCATGTCAATACGTGTCTTTGTGCGTCCGTTATTCCACCCGTCCGTTCATCCGTCCGCCTTTGGGTTGAATTTGTAACTTGTAATCCCACTCAAGTTGAGAAACGTTGATCATATTCTGTATACTTTACGAGAATGAGTAAATGTCAACGAAGATTTCGGATCCATGTTGTACCCCCTCACCCAGCACCCGGGGTAGGGGATGGGGGAGTCAGAAGTATAAAATCAAATGCAAAAGTTAAAGCTTAAACAATAGAAACAAAAGCGCGGACAATAGCGTGGCTTCCTTAACCTATTTTTGTAAGAACTCAGTTAATACATGTTTTACCTACCTAAAAATGACTACATCAAAAACTGAGCGATGTGTTCAATTTTCAATTTTATGTACAAACTTACATAAAGATTCTTCTAGGATTTTTAAAAAATAAAATAAGTACCAACCATTCAAATGCTGAATATGTACATAGTTACAGAAAATATGTCGCCATTAATGATGCTTAGAAGACAGTTCAAAGTGTAAATTTTGTTTACAGCGAAACTAATTAGTCTATGGAGAAAAAATATGATTGTTTTAAAAATTGTAGAAAAACAATTAAAAAAAATCAAATCAAAGAAGTCACATGGTCAAATGAATATTTAAGGATTGCTGTTAAATTCTGTTTTATTGGACATATGCACATAGTTAAGCCTGTTTTAGGCAACCACCCCAGGGAAGCGTGAACTATACCCTCCTAAAATAGGTGCTTACTAATAGAGATTATTTCTTCAATTATTTTATTATATGGGACCTTGCAAATATGGCTGCCTTAAGCAAGTTTTTATTTAATAGAGGTGGCCCTAAAGGCAGGTTTGTCTCCATACATATTGTTTCGGTGATATATTTAATATTTTTTTTAACGATGTTTGTTACTTATGGTGAGATTGTGTGAGAGTTTCATCACTGTTATGAATTAGTGACGGAAATACCATTTCTGCTGATTTTGCCAGAAAGATGAACCCTTTTGACTAAAATAAGGTTTCTCTGTCCTTTCACGCGTTCTATTTCAATTTATTGCTCTTTTATTTTCCTTTCATTTTCATTAATGTATAAATAAGATAGACTGAATAAATGAACAGTCATGAAACCTGACTGGAATTGCACATCTAGTCTCAGGTGAAACTACCTTTGAGATTTCACAGAAACCTACTGAACTCAACTTATATGACATTATTTACGACCAGTGGCGGCGCGAGGGGGCGAGGGTCGATGGGGGGGGGGGGGGTCGATTGCACCCGGGCGCCAGGCGAATGGGGTGGGGGAGGGGGGCAGGATGGAGGTTGGCAACTGAGATAAAAACTGTTCTCAGTGGCAAAGTACGGGCGCCACTAAAGTATAGGCACCACTAAAGAACATTGCCTCTGGCCGCCTCGAACCCCTCGCTCCGCGCCATTGTCTAAGACTGTATATTGTGAAACTAAACTTTCAGCCTTTTCTCACAAAGCAGAATAACATAAGCACTGATGCCAGTAATGTTAAATCTATACATTGGTTTTCTTGTGCAGTATATCTACAGACTTCCAAATAGCAAATAAATTTCTTATTGGAGCAATTATATTTTTTGTTAAAGATAATTTTTAATAACTGCTTATTCGCTTGCATTCACTTTTTCAAATAACTAGTTGAAAAGATTACAAAAAAGCGAACAACTGTTCTAAGATTTTACCTCAAAAACTAAACCACGCTCAGTGTTTTCATAGTGTTTATAACTTTCTTCATTTTCTCTCATTTTTCAGGAATGAAGATTATCTGCCATTTCATCAGGATTGTAGTATCATTAAGTTTAATATATTTCAATTGTGGTAAGTTAAATTAATTAATTTTCTCCTTTTCGTTTGAACGATATTTCTTTATGTACTGTACCTGACGCTATAGTACTGTAGCAAACAATACTTCCACAACAGGTTTACATTTACTTATGAAATTTTTGCGATAAGATGAAAATCACAAAGTGATCTTCAATCAACGAATAATATAGTAAGCAGAGGTATCTATATATCTATGTATCTATATATCTATGTATCTATATATCTATGTATCTATATATCTATGTATGTATATATCTATGTATCTATATATCTATGTATGTATATATTTATCTATCGTTCGATCCACACTAATATATACAGACAGAGAGGCAGATAGATAACACATTTTGCTTATGCAGGGGCGCTTCTTCCTAACGAATACAAGCTACTTTCTTTATTAATAAACATATATCAAGATACTGTATAAAAAAAATAAAATAAAATAAAATAAATTATTATGTAGTGCAAATGTACACTATCACCTGACTTGCCAATTATGAGGCATGTGCAATTTTCAGGCCTTGAAACAATTGTTAGTTGTCGACAACTGTGCAATCCATACTTTTATAATTACGTCATAACTGACATACAACCAGTCAGAAAGTACTATTTTGATTCACTTGTTTTATTTGGTGAGGAAACTTACTCAGTGTTTAATGCTTTATGTCTTTTCACATTAATGTTGAATAAAATCAGAATAGAGCGCTTTTTGTTTCAGGCTCAATATATATATATATATATATATATATATATATATATATATATATATATATATATATATATATATATATATATATAGCATATTGTCAATTATTCCCGATATTTTATTTAACAAATTTTACATGATTTTACTAATATGGCATTTGAAAATTTGAAGCCGGGACGAACGATAAGATAGAGTGAACCAAAATGTTTTCACCGAACGGAAGCAGGCCTCAAGCCCGTATGTTAAAATTGCTGATATTCGGTCTTTCACTCGCATTGAAAACATTCCTAATGGTTGTTTATCAGCATTCCAATCAATACCAGTCTCTCTTGGTACACTGAGTGTAAAAACTGGGTTTTAAGTGCAAATAATTAAGACGGATGTATAGACGATGGAAGTGGCTCCCCTTTCTTCCGCCGTTTTACCAAACAATTGCCCGCCGTTTCCTTTGATCACGTGTACTGGATTATTAACTGACAAGGGATGTATTTTAGCGGTCTTGCCCAATAAGTCTGTTGTGTTCGAGATTGTGTGACCCCAAACGTTTTTCTTGTTTACGGGCGAAAACAGTGCCATGAAAACATTGCACTGGCTTACACAGATTCTAAATGCTTTTGGACCATATGGTAATAAAAACAAAAACATGTTATATGCTGCTAAATTGAAAATAAACAACCCAGATTTGTAAATTTTTGTCTCTTAAATTTTAATATATAATATGAAACCAATTAAAAACGTTTGAACAATAGGCTCACTTTCATCAAGAACTTCTTGATAGCAGAATTTATTAAGATGAGGTAAAGAAGCTATCCAGATTTTCAAGTCTAGCAAATCAAGTAGACTCTAGCGAATTTATACGGCAACAGAACCAAAAATGTACCGAGTTTAAATCCTCGCTTGAATAATGAGTTTGACCGCAGGTCACTTTTATACATCAGGGACAACTGCTGCTAATATAGCTATACATAGGAATCAGACACGTTAATATTTTGCTGCCTATTCTTTCCTCATTATTTTTGAATGATTTAATTCACATATTTATCATGACTGAATTATAGAATTAAGCAGGAGTATACGAGCTATTGGCGCTATTCGTGTAATATGCCGATGATTCAGTCCTGTTTACTAAACTAAATCAAACTAGAATTATTTATTATGTTTCGAAATGGTGGCTGTTTGGAAGAATATGAAATAAAAATGATAAAATAATAAATATCTCATGCATGATCTATCTCCATTTCTAACGAGATTCCCGAAGGCCAGAAAAAGAATTATAAATGCTTATCGTGGCAGTGAAACACAGCTGATGATAACACTTGTTACTAACAGTTAGTTCCAAATTGTTATTATTTGTTATATCTTTGTTCTTCGAGTCGTTATTTTATTCCCTTAGTTCAAGGTAAATGTGGAGAAGGTGCAAAAAAACCACTGACCAACTGGACAGGGGTTATTGAAAGTCCAAATTTCAAGGAGGGACGGTATCCTCCAAACCAGGACTGTACGTGGCATATCCAGCTGCCTCCAGGGTATGGGTTAAAGCTCACCTTCCTCAACTTCTCGTTGGGGGATGGCATGACCGTCTACACCAGTGTAAATGACCCAAATGTTCATAATAAAAGCTGTACTGATTATGTCAGTGTAAGTATTCCTTTCCATCTATTTATTTATCTATCTATCTATCTCGCTTTTCACACACACACACACACACACACATATATATATATAATATGTGTGTGTTGATTTAGAAACATGTTCATACATATATGTTGATACGACGAACGCAATAACCAAGAAGACAAAGAAACAAACAGGCAGACAGAAAGAAAGACAGGCTGATTAGATAGATAGATAAATGAAGGATGAGACGAAAAAGAAATAAGATTTATATGCATCTTTATAGATAGGGGCGAATCGTGTGTGTGTGTGTGGGGGGGGGGGGAGCAGAGCCAGCGCACTCGCACCCCAAAGATGAGTGTTATGATAGAATTCTCAAGAAATTTTTATAACTTAAATTTTTATCATTCAAATTTTATAATTCTTTAATCGATGAATTTTTAAGGAATTTTTATAAAGAGTAAGTTTTCTTTTATAATTCAAATGTTTATAATTTTTAATAAAACAGAATTTTTAGCGCTTGAGTTCTCTAAAACATTATAGTACAAAAGTGTACAGCATTGATATTTCACTTGACCAGCTCAACAACTTTCGTGTAAAGAGCGTAGTTCAACTAACCTGTAACCATTTTTGGAAAGGGGAATGCGTTGTATGAGAGTCTCGTGAAAATCTCGTGGCTGGAGACCTCGCTTTAGCTTGTATCGCCTAAACTCATGACCTTATATAGATTGAGATGCGCATTCCTTGACCAAGAACTGGATATAAGGCGCTGTGCGCCTTGAGAAAATAGTTGCTACGTCTCTTTCTACATTTGAAGAGTTGTTTGTGTTTGCAGCCTCCTTTGTAGTTCGAACCCGGTACCCCTCTCGCACCCCAGCGATGTAGCCAACACATCGCAAGGAGTGACACCACCGCAAGGGAGGCCGCAAAGACATCTTGCTGGACGACCAAAATCTTTCATAATAAGTGGTGGAGAACAATGAAGTCAGGTGTCACTCCGCACAACTACGACCTACGAAACAGACTCGCACCAAAACTTTTGCAACCAGCAGATTTCACTTCGCCCAGCCAAGCAGGGGGGCCGCAAAAGAAATCTTGCTGGACGAAGTCAGGTGTCACTCCTCATAGACTGAAAAACTCTCCTGTGACTTTCGTATCTTTCGCCCACAAGAAGGGACAGTCTTTAACATCAGCACCAGGAACATGACTGCGGGAAACAACACTATTATCAGTGCGAAGATTCCAGCAACAATATATACATCACCGGTGAGAATTCTTCATGCAGTAACACCTAAAATCTCAGACAGTTTTAATGCAAACAGTACCAATAGCTAGCCCAGCCCCGAACCCGAGCTCCCTTCAACACAGACTGAGATACGCCTATCCCTGCTCCAAACCGAGGTTTCCATGGTTCTGACGGCGACAACTCCGACCGGCCCTAGTCAACAACAGCCCTCAGCGACAGTTTCTTTTCCAGTGATAATGACTTTAACTTCTACTGTTAGAACTCTTTCAATATTACAGACAATTTATGTATTGTTTACTGTTCACTTTATATATACAATTCGTTTTATAGTGAAAATCTGTTTTGGACTGTGGTACATTCTCACACACAGGTATGTCTTTGCTATATCATTTCTTTTTTTCAAATATATATCACAAGCTTTCAATTCTCTGACATTATTCCTTTGCGTAACTTTGTTAGTAGGTCAATTTCAACATATTCCTAAATAACTGCTTCCTGCTGTAATTGACCTTTATCTATTTAAAATAGTTCTTTCTGTAAACATACCTACTACAGTAACTTTCCTCACTATTGTTAAGGTTCGTACTAACGATATCTAACAACACAATCAGAGAGGGTGAATGAACATAGTGACCCTCATTTGTTTTCCAGAGCTTCGCATCAAACAGTTCTTATTGAAATATTAAACCGCAGTAGATATATTGTTCACACTAACAGACATAACAAAGTTCTGCCGTATTTACCCATCGTAGGGAGAAGTGTACTTTCCGCCTGGCCCGTCTCAATCATATTGATGTTGATGCTGTGTTTCAGCCCAATGGGGTTTGATGACGTCAGTGAGGTTTTCTCTCACGTGTTCATATTAGTAATGGCGACTGCCTTAGTCGGCCAAAAAGGGCTCTTATGCCTTCAAACCAGTCAGAAGAGGTGTTTCATTCTCTGGTTTAGTAGTATCAATTGATATTGCTGTGTTGTTCGTCATATACATACTTCTAAATCAAATTTGTTTGAAACGGTCATGGCCATACGCTTTCTTCCACACGTCTATGGTAGCCTTAGCAATACACGTCCAGTGCACGGTTACACTCAACCACACCGAAATTGTTCTACTATTATCTCAGCTAAATCACTTTACTATTTCATTTTCACGGTATCTTCACTCTCAGCTTCGTTTAAATGCAATTATTATCTCATACACGCGCAAGTCGAAGTTTGATTGTAAGCGATGTGGACTAACTTCAGGGTCACTAGGGAACTGATAGCACATAACTAAATTTTTCCTTCCTTTACTTTTGATTACTATCTAAATTCTGACGCCATTCTCCTTGTAAACATTTTTTTCTCACTGTCTGCACCTATTTCAGTTGTTTGTTTTTTTGGATGTAATGGGAACAAACACCCAATACCGGCTTACTGGTAATATACATAGGAATGAAGATTCTTTTTTTCCACAATGCGTAGCATTAAAACAATAACAATATTTACTCTTAAATATGTTCCGCCATGCATAATAATAATAGTAGTAGTACCTTGTAGTACCGCCCAGTTATGATGACAATCGTCTAATAGGCCTAGCTATTTTATAAAAAAAATGTCATGCACTTATTGTATTTTTTGGTATTTTTTATACTTTCCAGCAGTCTTGTGTCTTTTATATTAACTTCTTTTTCTTTATCGAGCCTCGAGGACTCGGCTCAAATGACCAGGAGGGTATTGTTATGATAGAATTCTCAAGAAATTTTTATAACTTAAATTTTTATAATTCAAATTTTATAATTCTTTAATCAATGAATTTTTAAGGAATTTTTATAAAGAGTAAGTTTTCTTTTATAATTCAAATGTTTATAATTTTTAATAAAACAGAATTTTTAGCGCTTGAGTTCTCTAAAACATTATAGTACAAAAGTGTACAGCATTGATATTTTACGGTAGGAGTTAGATTTTTCTGGCAATACACAGGTGGGACGTTGTAAAGGCAAAATGCTGATGGTAGCAAAAATTCTTTCACGTCTACGTAATTCAACACCTTCACCTGACCAGCTCAACAACCTTCGTGTAAAGAGCGTAGTTCAACTAACCTGTAACCATTTTTGGAAAGGGGAATGCGTTGTATGAGAGTCTCGTGAAAATCTCGTGGCTGGAGACCTCGCTTTAGCTTGTATCGCCTAAACTCATGACCTTATATAGATTGAGATGCGCATTCCTTGACCAAAAACTGGATATAAGGCGCTGTGCGCCTTGAGAAAATAGTTGCTACGTCTCTTTCTACATTTGAAGAGTTGTTTGTGTTTGCAGCCTCCTTTGTAGTTCGAACCCGGTACCCCTCTAGCACCCCAGCGATGTAGCCAACACATCGCAAGGAGTGACACCTCCGCAAGGGAGGCCGCAAAGACATCTTGCAGAACGACCAAAATCCTTTCCTAATAAGTAGTGAAGTGGTGACAATGCAAAAACCTTTCATAATATGAGCACAAAACAACCGCAAGTTTTTTATGGTTAGATGGTTAAAATTATGCCCTGGAAACGTTTAAAATGCTTGAGTTTCCGGGGGATTCACCCTCTGGGTCCAGTGACGGATTTATGATTTTGCCCCCTATAGGCACTGTCAGAGTTGCCGCCACCATCCACTAAAAACGAAACCTTAAAACCAGAACCTTTAAAGACATTTACGTCTTTAAATAATGGCAAAATTTAACAAGAGTTTTTTTTTCTCTCTCTCTCTCTTTACAAAATAAATACATTTTTTTAAAATAAAGCCAGATTTTCATCTGTTCAAATCTGCCGCCCCCTAACTTTTTCCTCCCTAGGCAGCTGCCTTGTCTGTCTAATGGGGAATCCGCCACTGCCTGGGTCCCCACCAGGAAATCCATGTCACAGACCCCTTGCCTACTTGTTGAGCTCCCTCCTCCCGACCCCACGATATTTCTGGATCCGTCCCTGATATATATATATATATATATATATATATATATATATATATATATATATATATATATATATATATATATATAGACGTCTATACCACGGCTACCAAACGCAAGCTTGATAATAAAATGTGTCAAAATCATAACAATATTATTTTCGAAGTGAAGACATTGTGTTTAAAATCCTTCTAATATATTGCCCCTTAGATAAGATATTATAAGAAACAGGTAACTCGAGAAATTGCAGTTTCACATGGTAAGACAGTGTTACACTCGCCCAAAGTAAACGGTGTTTTCAAGACCGGGCAGTTTGTTTGATATATTGTAATGCCAAAGCGAGGACAAAAGCCAATAATTTTATATAAAAAAATGCCGCTAACTTACATTTGAAAGAAGAATTCCAATTGTCTCTGCAGTTTCCACCAACTTTCCTAATAAATAATCCATTTTGATCAAACGTCCATTTCGAGAGAGCTACTCAAATGCTCCTGTCAAAGGGAAGATTGCTAATTAGCTGGTACAAGGCCTAAACTGGCAAGCTAATATCATAGGCGAGTAACTAGTAAATCTGTGTTTCCTGAGTGGTTTAGTTGGTGACGTCATTCACACAACGGTTACGTCATTCCCAATAACAGCTAGTTTGGAATTTACCCTGAACTGGGGGGGGGGGGGGGACCGGGGGGCCGAGTGGTCTAAGGCGCTTTATAAAAGTATAACTCTAGGGTGCAAATTCTCCTCGGAGTGAGTTACCTCCCTTGGGTAGGATATATTCTGAAAGCATGACTGTATGTATGTACGTATTAGCGTTTTACGGCATCTCAGCACAATAAGGTGCCAACTAAAGGTAAATTTCGAGAAACATTGTGTGAAAGTTGGTGCGAATCGGCGAGGACATGTAAGATACTAGTACTTTTTCGAATGTAAGTTAGCAACATTTATATTTTTCTTCGGAAAACTAAGTACATTCTCGATGGAAATATCTGTTGGCGTCTTGGCTGTGGCGTGATAACGTATCAGTAAAGCTGCCCAGTCTTGGAACATAACATTTTTATGATTTTGATCCATTTTAGTATCAAGCTCATGACGCGTACCTGTGATCTATACGGGTTTATAAAGTTCTTTCGAACTTAATAAATTTGACTAGTGCACTAGCACGAGTACCCTAACGAATCATTTGCTCTTGACCTGTGTAATTTATTTCAAGGGTGAATATCTTATCCCCCGTTGTGTAAACCTTCCTTCCATTTAAGTTGCGGATTGTTTTGTGTACATTCCATGCTTGATTGTAAGTCTCGCATTGCACTGCAATATCATCATGACCAAGACACTAGGATTGAACATCGTATTATATCTTATGTTGACAGCTGCAGCCATAATCTACAACAGTTTTTTTTTTTTTTTTTTTTTTTTTATAGCTTTTTTTTAACTGCCTCATGGCCGATTAAGGTTTAACGCCAATGCACAATGAATGCATGTGCTCTCACTCGTAGTGTAGCCTACCGGTACCGGATGTGGGAGGAAATATGACCTCTTCGGGTGTAGGGATTGGGGAGGGGCGTTGTGTATAACAGGAGGGAGTCAGGAAAGTTCTGAAAGCCCTTCACCCCTACCACGTGTCAATAGTAGATCAAATACCTCTTAGGAGTACAGACTGTAATTATTATCTAGTTTCGTTAAAGTTTTTATTATTGTTATTATTATTATTATTATTATTATTATTATTATTTACTAAATTCATTGCGATGTCGTGTGAGCTTAATCAATAAGACATATCGAGTTATATTACTGTATCAGCAAACATTTACCGTATATACCGCGACCCTACTTGTACCATATTTGTCGTTGTATAATCTGCAAGATGATCGGCGTCTACGCTTTTCAGTTGAAATTATAAATGGAGCGAAGATCGTTGGCCAAGATCTGCCTGTACATTACGTGGTATCAGATTTTGACCTACTGCTCGCAGCTGGGCGCACGTTAGATATGAGCAAATTAGGCGACCTAGCTGTCAGCGTATCACCTAAATGGAAAAAAGTGCAGAAAATGAATGAATCAGCACGCGCACATATTTTAAAGCACACTTGTTCTCCCTAGTGCGAAATATTTTTCGTGTTTTTTTTATTTCTGTCTTCATGTGTTTTTTTTCGCGGCACGTGCGCATTCTTAACGTACTAAATACTGTCCTAATACGTGTTAGATTCATTTTTCAGTGATATTTGTTTGTGCGAGGAAAGGTCGCGTTCTAATAATAAGTAAACTAATGTCGCTACTCAGACGCAACTCTAGGCAATCGGCAATTTCGCCGAGAAACTATTTCTTAAACATCAGCCATAACTTTGTATACTATTTCTTCTCACCAAAATTATTTGCAGACTTCGTCCAAAAACAATGTTTTGGGAAAGTCATTCACAAATGAAAATGTGTTCATTAATTATATAGTTTGGTAAGCAAGCTCTGCTGTTGTGGGAGTGGGGTGTATGGGCGAATCAAACGAATGTTCAGTGGGGAGAAGAAGGTTTGTGAGTGGTGGGACCAACACCCAGTATTTGTGTTGCCACTCAGGAATTTTATTGTTAACATGGACCAATCTAATTTCCCAACCTCTCTTTTCAAAGACAAATTGACGGTTCGCAAAATTACCATGAGCGCGCGTGACGGTACGTATGCTTTAGAACATGTATATTGCTGCGAAACTCCTTCCACAAAGTAAAATTGAGGATTAAGATGGTTTGTTGATGTGCAAAATATGACTGTGAAATTCGATCCAAAGTCATAATATGGTTTAGGGATTGGCTTGGTCGGGGAGACGAATAACTTAGAAACAATTAGAATGGGCGGCTTTTCTTAAGAGTTTGGATTCCCCACTCCAACCCCCCACCCCACCGCACACCCTTCGAATCGAAACATTAAATAGTTGGTCGAACTCTTGTATCAGAAGAAGTAAATAAAACTGATGAAGTCATGGACATATTGTTGGCCGCATTGTTTTACATTTACATCCAGTCAGCCAAACATACATACATACATACATACATACATACATACATACATACATACATACATACATACATACATACATACATACATACATACAAATGGATGCCTTACCCATTTATTTATCCCCTTTCCTACAGACCATCAGTGTATAAATATAGTTTTGTTTTGTATTTTCAAGATATGGAATATAAAAGCTCCTGCATTTTTCGTTCACAAGTAAATGTGTGTAAATGTTGTTTTTCATTATTATTATAATTTTTTTTTTTTAAATTTTTTTTATATTCTTCTTTTTTGAAGATTCAAGATGGGAATATATCACCGGAGAAATACTGCGGAGATCTCTTACCGCCAGAGTTTAAGTCGAACAATAGCGACGTCTACGTTGAATTTCATTCTGACAAAGACGAGGATCAATCCATCTTCAGAGGATTTAGGATTGCTTATGCTTGTATGTACACCTTTCTTTCCTTGTACATTTCGGTTTTAAAAAACAGGCACATAATCCATGACGAGAAATTAATTCCGCACATATCAATATCTGAAGCTAATACTTTTAAAAATCAATATTATATAATATCTATCTATACATATATATATATATATATATATATATATATATATATATATATATATATATATATATATATATATATATATATATGTGTGTGTGTGGGTGTGTGTGTGTGTGTGAAATGAATTCCCAGTGTTGCCCATAAACATTTGTATTGTTACTGAACCGCCAGTTTTCAGAAGCAACAATTGTTGAAAATCTACAGCTACAGATTGACTGGTTACGCTGGCCGTACGGTCAAAGTTTTTCTTTCCTAAGATATGATTTTGGCAGTGGCGTACTAAGGGTAAATGGCGCCCGGAGCGACGATGATGGCCCAAAGGGCCAGAATACAAGGCCAGAACTTTTATCAGCTGTTTTGGCGCCCGAAGACCTCTGGCGCCCGGGCAACTCCCCCCCCCCTCGTTAGTACGCTACAGGATTTTGGTCAACCCTTCTCCTCCCCAATTTGGCATTTAGCTACCCCATCACATACTTTAAGGGTCTGCCCCTGAATCAGCCACATTGAAAATCCTAAATAACATCAGTATCACGATCGATAACCCAGCATTTTTGCTGTGATGCGTTCGAAATTCTTTCAAGAAAAATAAGAGACCGAAGTCAGAGGGTCATAGTGAAAACTTGCATTGTAATGTATCATTGAAAGGAACTTGTAAATTCGTATGAAATTTTCCTATCCCTTTGCAAATATGTTACTGCATATGGAAATAAAATATGCTTACAGTAAATTGAGAGCCAAAATACAAATTGCATTAGAGTGTGAAATACTATCCTGGTGACTTGAGGAGAAAATGACACACCTGCTAGCGACCAATAAAGCGATTGACCAGTCAGCGTGGAACCCGCTTGGGCCGCACAGATAACGTGAACTGTACCTGAAGACCATCTTGAACATGGAACGATGTGAATCTTGATACGAGCAGGCAGAAAATTGACCTCAGGATTGATTTAGGAACTCGTAATTATAGATCATAGTGTCTGTACTGTTGGATATTGTCGGCAAGACCGAAGTTCAACGGGGCTAGCTTGCGAGCCTCGTGACACTCTGGAGGGAACACAATATCCAACAGTACAAATACAATAATTTATCTATTATATACCCACTACACCCACCCCATTTAAAAAGGTCTGTTTTTAGGTGCTATTTCAGAATTAAAAAGGAAACGGGGTGAATAAAATGATGTCGCACAAATCTTCGAGTGCAATGCGTATGAATACATGGAATGACATTTTAACACTAATACAGTTTGCTTCATCCAAGGTACGTAGTTGTATTTTATTCTAAATTATAATGAAATTGAAATTGCAATTATTGATAACAGCATCATTGAATGGATGTCTAAAACAGTCATTGGAATCTCTGATTTGGATGTGGGGTACATTGCATGTTGTCTCGATGGTATTGACTTTGTCACCAAGACGGTGTAGGTTGTTTTTAATGGAGGCTGCACTGTCATTAAATGTAGATTATTTATTATATATTTTATAGTGAGATATTGAAATATATCAGTGTGAGAAAAATGATATCGCCACAGTGGTCATACAACTTTCATCGCCACAGTGGCGATATCACTTTTGAAACTACTTTCGTTTTCCATTTAGGAAGTATATCTGCCCTTATGTATGTTATTCAGACCCGTATTTCCATATTTAGGCCTATTTAATTTTTCTTCTTCTTTTGCTCCTTCTCTCTCTCTCTCTCTCTCTCTCTCTCTCTCTCTCTCTCTCTCTCTCTCTCTCTCTCTCTCCAACAGGATGTACAGATCTTAAAATGTGTTAACTGTAGGCCCTCTAGTATACATATATGCAATCAATGAGGTGCCAACAAGAAATGCATAAAACGAACTCCAAACAGCAAAAAAGTAGACACCAAGTATTAACTTTTTTTATAATTAGTTTTCTGTATGAATCATGGAAACTGTCAGTGACTGAACTTACATGACCTGTTTGCAATGTGTCACTGACATAGTATTGTATACTCTACGACAAACGGTACACATTTTTAGAAAAAAAACTCCCTATTAAATATAGTAATCATTTTTTTTAAGTATCAATATTAACTAGTATCACAATTGTATTTGATAACGATCGATAAATCAGGGGTTGATTAGTGTTGATTGCAAATCGAAATTAAGTGATAATCGAAAATTGGATACAGCGTCTGCTACCGAGCAAGACTGCAAGCTTGCCAAGGCCACACAAAAATTTACGTCTGAAAGTAGAAAAAAAAAACAAAATGAAGAACGAAAATCCTTAAAAGTAAATTTACAATCATTACAATCTTTTGTTTAAAGATGTTACGCTCTGAAGTCTGTCAGATACAACCATTCTGTTTTGTTTCTGGTTACCCCACCCCAACATTATCAATGTGCGCATGAAATGTGTTGACAAAAATAAAAATGTTTTCCTTTTCGTACTAATACAGTCATTATTTTGACAAAATACACAATTTGAAGCATGATATGTACAAGCTAAGTTTGTGAAATTTAGGATCTTCGATGTAGTAATGCGGCTGTTAATCGCACTGACAGAGAATGAAGAAAACCCATGCAAATCGACGGATTTTTACTTTAAAAATATATAATAAAAGGAAAATCTACGTTTTATTTAGTACATACACGTAAATATTTCACGAGTGAAGTGGAAACATTGTATTGTCACGAGTAGCGAAGCCAAGAGTAACAATACAAAATGTTTCCACCTCACTCGTGAAATACTCAAAAAACGTAGTTATCCTCTATATCTCCCTTCATGAACTGGAGTTGGAAAATAGGGATATTCGGATTTTTTTTTTTTTTTTTTTTTTTTTTTTTTTTTTCTCCATCGGGCGATGATCACAGGATTCTAAATAAATCAGAACTGGGTTTCTGTCATCCGGTACTTAACATAATCAGGAATTGTTGGTTTGTACTGAGAAGCAAACATTTCAGCAGTCAGTTTATTTAATTGATCGGGGATAATGTTTTCGATTGATCTGGGTTCTCTTTTAATTTTTTCGTGACATTTTTCTTATTTCTTGCCGTTGCTACCTTGGTATTTTTCTTTGTGGTTTTCAATGAACTCAATGACATCAATTTCTCCCTCAGAAACATGCCTGTTTGAGGTCCGACTTGTGACTTTGTTGACAGCGTTGACCCGATTCGCGTTGTTAGCATGAGGCTCATTCAGGGAATATCTTGTTTTTTGGGGTTGTTATTGTTGTTGGGGTTGGGGTTCTTTCTTTCTTACATGTCTCAAGCGGTCTGATAGAAAACATATCAATGTCTTTAGATGTAAAATTTGATAGCCAGTCCATCAAATCATCTGCATTGTTAACGAGACTTCATTTAAAAAAAAAAAAAAAAAAAAAAAAAAAAAAAAAAAAATTGCAAAAGTAGTTCCTTAACTACGTCGAACGCGTTGAATTATATAGCAACAAACTTACTGGGTACTATGTGTGCTTAACAGCATCTAATAAGTGCTTGCCAACGTCCAATAAGTAGAAAATTTACTGGATCATTCCAAGCAATACACATAGGAAGTCACGAGCTGAGTATATAATAATTCATAATATTGCGTCTAGAAATGCTCGAGGACATTACCATTTTTTTTTTAAATTTCTAGGTATTGTTTGGGAAATATCTTCTTCAGATAACATTAGATAGGCCATCACAAAAATAAGTTTATCAAATACCCAGATCGTAACTTTCGATGCATATGCATTGCATGGTATAATCCAACAAATTTTCCACTTATTCGTTGTCGTCAAGCATTTATTGGGTGCTGCCAAGCACACACAGGATCCAATAAGTCTGTTACTACGTTCTACATAGTTGAGGAACTACTTTTTAAGGTTCTTTAAAAATGGTGGTCACGTCGAAAAAAAAAGAAAAAAAAAAGACCTCAGTCTTGCCATAATTTCATTACAAACGCTGTAATCAATAATTATCACATATGAAGGTTATACAGGGATAATAATAATAATAATAATAATAATAAACACTTTAGTTTATGAGAGTATCTCAGTATAATATACTATTCTCCGCAACGGCCCTCAGGATACATTAAGTATAAAGCACAATGTACATATGATATGCATTAACAGAGCAAACTGGAGAGCATGTATTTCAATATTTCACTGTTTAAAATAACACTTGTCCTTCAACATGATGGTTATACAATTTTGTTTTGAACACATTTGAATTTCTAAATTTACGTTAAAGCATGTGTGTTCGAGTACACAAACATCTGTAATGTCTCGTCATATCTTCATTATCTGATAGCTTTGATTTTTAAATATGATTAATATACATATATATATATATATATATATATATATATATATATATATATATATATATATATATATATATCTGTATCTGTATCTATTTATCTATCTATCTACCTATATATATATATATAATATATATATATATATATTCTCAAATGCGTAATCTTCACATATCTTTAATAATTAACTTAAAACTGCGACGTATTTTAAAAGCAAAATAGAAAAACTTTGAAACACTTGTAATTAGACTTATTTTCTGACTGGACATTAGATTTGTAAATGTATCCACTGAAGGATTGATATAATACATCACGTCGAAATATTTCCATCTTAAATTGGTACACAAAGCACATATACATACAAAATGGTACTCATCTTCTACACACTTTATATTTTCTTTGAGACATAGTTTGCAAACTCTTTGAATTTTTCAATTTTAGTGTGTCTTCCTCTTTCAATCATTAAATCATTTTTAGAACATTGAAAAGATGCAAGTGTTTTTCCGAAAATGAAAGGTAAATCTAATGTTAAATATTTCTCAATATCCAATAACGAATTTTACTGACTGCAATATACATTTTACGTAGAATCGCCTATCTTACTTGAACAGATCTATAATTAGGAATCAAATAGACGTTGTGTGAACATAGCTAGAAACGTGTTTCTGTCACCCATTTTTTGCGTTAGCCACGCATAACCAAAACCATGAGAAAACAAAATTTTAAAACTTTACTGGCTCATGTGTTTTGCCGGATTCATCCAGTTTTTAAAAATAATATAACATTGGAAAGGGTATCTACTTGTCGGTATATGTATAATTTGAGTCCAGTACTTTGCACATCTGAACATATAAGTTGTACTCAAAGGATATTGTCCACGTTCACCGAGATTGACATAATTATTCACAGTATTTGGTACGTTAAGATATCTTTTACAAAATCTTTGCTGAATTGCTTCTATTTCTGATGAATATTCATACCGACATATTTCTGAACGGTAACATAAGACTGGTTTCACCATAGCATCAAATATTTTCAATATATCCTTTACATGTAAGCTTCCAAATATTTGTTGGTACCAAAACATTCTAGATACTGATTTCAAAGCTTGTGATGCCAGCCTATTTTTAGCCTTAGTCCAGCTCGACCTCGATGTGAAAAGCAATCCATGTATTTATATCACGACACCGTTTCAATAGGTTTGCTCCTATAATACCAACGCTCATAATTTCTCAGAAAGCCACCGTTTTGAAAGACAGTTATTTTTGTTTTTGCTAGATTAATTTCCGTTCCTGTTTCAATGCAAAATTCATCTATGACTTTAATTTGTTGTTGTAGTAACCGCACAGTTTCAGCACAATTAGCCACATCATATGCATACATTAAGGCAAAGATCTCTGTGATGAAAATACCCCTATCACACTTAGTTCGTAACTATTAAACTAAATCATCATAAAAAGAGAAAAAAAAATTGGGTTTAGAACACATCCTTGTCGTCTTCTTCCCACACTGCAATTAAAATATTTAGTTAGTCCATTTGGTGTCCGCACACAACGTTTCAAACAAGACAACGTATTCTTTAAAACTGTTAAAATATTTTCATCAATACCTTTCTGTACAAGAAAAAACCATAGTTTATTATGTCGTACACAATCGAAAGCTTTTGAAAATTCAACAAATAAACTGTAAAACCTACCACCAGATTTACATATGTACTTCTGAACAATTGCATGCAAACTAATAGGTTATGACAAGAACTGTAGTGTTTTCTAAAGCCAGCCCGAGACTCATCTTTTAAATTATTGCTTTCTGCCCAGCTATACAAGCGTTTGTTAAAAATAGATGTGAATATTTTGCACAGGACATTTATTGGAGAAATTTCCCTGTAATTGATAGGGTCATTCATACTACCATTCCTAAATATCGGACATATATTATACTTTTTTGACCATTCCTTTGAATATTTCCCCGCTTCAAAGATCCTATTAAAGAGTACATTAAGAAATGAAACAATGCATGGTAAAGTCCTCTATTAACAAATGACCGGAATCTTGTCATGACATGGAGTTTATTGTTCAAAGAGCGAACTCTATCAATTATTTCTTGATTTGGAATTGGTTTATTCAATTCAAGATTTTCATTCTCATTTCTTGCAGTACCTTCATCGTTATCCATATTTCATCTCTATTAGACATTAATAAAGAACGAAACTAGTCTAGCGAGACATTCTTTGTTACTTTTGATTCTCTTACATTGACCCTGTCATAGTATTTTCCCTTTAACACTTTCCAGAATTTTTTAGGTCCATTTCTTGATTGTACAAGTTTATCTCATATAATGACTTTTTCAATTGACACAATCTTTTAAATGAGTTTCTACAGTGAACGTATGCATCTAGATGAATAATTTGGTTTGTAAATCTACATTTTCTTAAAAGTTTAAATTTCTCCTGTTTAGAATGATTACAGTCTTGATTCCACAATGGAGGTTGTAACCTCTAAGGTAAAAAAGGGAACTTCTGTGGCTGCATTTCAACACAAATTTCCTTATATAAAGACTCAATCGTTGATATTTAAATGTAGTAAATCGGTTATGTCTTGACAATATTCAATACATTTCTGCTAAAAAAGTTGGAGAAAAGATTCCCGTTTGTGTCTTTCAATCGAAACAAATTGTCCATCATTATCGTCGTCAACGCCACCATCACTGACATATTCATTATAATCCCTTGTAATATGTTCGAAACTTTTTAACACTATTGAGTAAGGATTCAAAATAATTTTTCAACATTTTACACATATTATTTTTACCATGATCCCCATCAATGCAAATTGGCAGCATATTGGAAGTGGAAGTAGTATTTTTGTTTAATTTGCTTCCAGAAGTCACTTTGGTCTAAACTGTATAATTTGTTTGGGAGGGTGTCTTCTTTATGTTTTTATTTTTCCATCTTATATAGCCTAAGGACATACTTAAATTGAGATTATAGTTCGACGCATTAGGTCACTGTGAGACCCATGCCGAGATTTACTATTATCCTGCCACATAAAGTGAGCATTTCGTGCATAGGTTTGATAGTTATTCCAGCCCGGTATAACACGGTGACCAGATTTAGATTTTCTCATCAAGTCTTTTACTAAAGCTGGACAAAGCTGGCACTATATCGGTGTAAAACCTGTTAATCTCTTTCATATGTTTTGGATTATTACAGACCGCTTGTACAATAAGGGATCTCAACCTTGTTTACGAAGAATGCACAGTTTGTTTTAGTATAAATAAGTTTTTCGTCGGCAATGAAGTCTGGCTGATTGATGTTGTATTTGCAGCTTTTTGTAGTTACAAGTTCACATATACATGAAACAAGACCGGAAATTAGCAATCGGGAACATCGTTTGGACATTTCTGTCAAATTGAGAAATAACCTCGGATGTAGTTGTAGGAATATACATAAATTTGATGGGTTCGGTGATTCACCTCTGACTGAGAGCACCACATATGTTACAACAGAAAAGGCCGAAGGCATTCCGATTCTGATTTTGTCTCCGTCAGCTGCCACATTGTGTTAAGTGAACAAAAGTAGTTCCAAATATAATTATCAATGGAGGCGAAATACATCCGAGGTTTCTTTCTCGACTTGACAAAAAAATATGGCCTAAAATTTTTTGATTGCGGGAATTAGGTCAGCATTGATAGTCATTAAAGTATGGCGATGGTCAGACCATATATAATTGTAGCCATAATGCAAATTCGTGTTCAATGAGTGATGCTTGCAAAGTTATGTTCTACTTGATAATATAAAAGTTCTGGTGTGACCTTCTCTTAAAGTGGACAATAAAAAATTAATGGTGCATGATTTGTTTCTGTAGTGATGTTTTGGAAGGCATTATGAGTCCATGGCATTCTCAAACTTTGATATCTCAATCAACTCCCAAACAATCTACACGTGGTTTACATAAACTATATATACAACAAGTGTGTGTGTGTGTGTGTGTGTCCTGTAGAAACCGTTGATCACAGCCTCTAGTGAATTCGGTATGGGGATTTTCATTGAAAAATACTAATTGTCACTGAAATAATTACTTTTCCAACCTAAATATGAAAGTTTTCGTGGAAAGGTGTACCAGGCATTGGTTGGCAAAGCACACTAATACTTAAGTATAGCACAAACCACACGTTTTCAAACTCTCTGCTTTCAGTTAGATTAAATTCAGTTGTTTTGTTGACGTTTGAATAGGCTTGTCATTACTTTAGGGGACATTACAAAATCTTAATCTACTATCCATAGGGGACTGGATGCCATAAAACGTTATCTTTCGAAATTAATAACGCTTAAATAGACTTATTAATGAAAAAAAATTCTATTATTCAGCACTCTATGAAGTGCCAAAATTTTGGTTGTATTCGGAAATGTAATTGCTTGCAGAGATTTTATATACCACATAGTGCATTTGATTTTGGCGTTCAATTATTTCTCTATATGTTTGGTGTCAAAGATTTGGCGATTTTCTAAAGTGGAATTATTCTGTTTGTAACACAGTGTAATTGTTCTTAAAACACATCTCGTACATTTTGGCGGTCTTTGAATTGGCGTTAACTGATTTTTTGTTTTCTCTGTCAATATAGCCATAATTAACTCACCGCCAATTACATGCGTTTTACAGTGCAAAAAGAAGGTTCAGATCAAATGTTGACATTTAACCTTTCATCCCAATTAAGGGATCTGCGCCACACGGCTGATCCAAGTACCAGACGAAGGTGATTTTACTCTTGAACCTCCGCCAAGTTTCAGCAAGGAGACTGGTTGTAGGTGGACAATCAGCGCCAAGGACGAACGCAGCCTCGCCCTACATCAAAATTACCTAGGCACGTCCACTCCCAGTGGTTGGCAGGTATATCTTTTACGTCACACTAATATCTTTATTCTATGTTCTTCTAGAAAATAAAACTTAAATTTCTTTTTCTTCTTCTGGACTCTTGATGTCAGTGGTACTAACTGAGAGTGATAACGGCATTTTGGTAAAAAAAAATATAATATTAATATTGAAGAAAAAAAAAAGAACGACATCGGCGCAGAGGACTTTCCCTTATTTTCACATACGCTGTAGATTTGTCCTCTTCAGTAAAGCCAGAGGGATACACAAAGAGTATCAAAGAGTAAATCATCTCTTGAAATGAACCAGCGATAAGATATAGCAATTTCCGGTTGGTCGAATGCAAAGCGATAACCCTGATGTAAAATTATGGATAGAGGCAAGACTGACGCTTTAATATTAAAAATGCAAAGTAGCTGACCTATCGCTAGCACGGCGATAGCATGCCATTTTATATAACACCAAATCGTCTTTTCTTACAATCACTCCCATTTGAATATATCTATATCACACACACAGTCACACACACGAGCCTCCGACACACACACATGTGTGTGTGTGTGTGTGTGTGTGTGTGTGTGTGTGTGTGTGTGTCGGAGGCTCATAACTGTACCCGAATGCTTCCACAAGTTTTCAGTGTAGAATACGGTTATAGGGAGCCACTGTAGGTCAGATGGTAGAGCATCAGACTCGTAATCCATTGGTCGCGGGTTCGACACCCGCTCAGGTCAGCTTGGATCGGCTGCCTCGGTGTATCCTTCGGAAAGGCAGTTAGCTTACATTTCCTCAGCAAGATATAGCCAATTATTTGTTAAAAGTACCGTTGCAACCGACAAAATAAAAAAATAAAATATCTAATGACATGTAGCTAGCGGTAGCATTGGCCATTGGTCCCTTGAAATTTGCAACATGTTAAAGTTTGATTGACAGGTGGGATGAGTCAGAAACTCGTTAATTTAACGACGTTGTTGGCAATACATTGTTTTCCCGTTCAATAGAAAAAAGCAGTAGTATATTACCAATACACAAGAAAGATAGCAAAAATGAACCCACAAATTACAGACGCATTTATTTACTTAGCTGTGTAGGCAAAATCAAGGTTCATTTTCAGACATGTATACAACTACTTGCATGAAAATGATCTTATTTACAAATATCAATCGGGATTTCTTCTAAATCACTCTGCCGTGTACCAACTGATAGATATGCATCACAGTATTTGTGAAGCATTGGATAGTGGAGGAGACATGTTTGTAATATTTTGAGATGCATCGAAGGCATTTTACCGAGTCTGGCATAAAGGTCTTATCCATAAACTTAAAAGCTATGGAATAGAGTTAGATCTGATTAACTGGTTCACCAATTATCTTTCCGACAGAACACAAAATGTTGTTGTGAAAACCGCAGAATCAACAATTCAATCTGTTTCAGCTGGAGTGCCGCAGGGTTCAGTTCTAGGACTGTTATTGTTTCTTGCATATATCAGTGATGTTGCTGATGATCTGCTTAGTCTCGCCAGACCTTTTTCCGACAGTTCTGAATGCAACTGTGGGATAGAAGCAGAAAGTGCATATCATTATATTTTCATTTGCACTCGATACACAGTTCAAAGGCAAAATCTACTACTGAGTCTTAACGAAATGTTCGTTCTCATCTCTAAAAACACTCTTCTATTTGGCTCACCTGAACTTAAAACAGAACAAAATTTGAATATACGTAAAAAAAAAATCAAAAGTTCATTAAGGATGCAAGGCGTTTTAACTAATGCTTTTTTCTTATATTCTGAATATAAAGGGATTATTTTTTTCTCAGACAGTACAAGGACCAATTTTTTTGTTGATATAGGTGAATTACATACTAAATTCTATTCTTTCCGAAGTTTGGTAACAACATTGTTTACTTGCCTTGGATATATTCTTTTCCTTTTTCAAACAGTTATCTTTTAATTTTCAGCAGATCTTATTTATTGTGTTTTGTTCTTTTTTTCCTGTTGCTTGTCATGTTTGATTAATTGTACCACTATATTTGTATAGGGAAGGGCTTGTCTAATGTTGTGAGAACTTGTAGCTCGACCCCTTTTGCATAATTTATCAAATAAAATATGTTTAAACTAATACAAATTTTATTAAAAACTTACAGTTAAGTCAGAAAGTCTGAAATGTATCACGGTATAATTTATGATTGCTTTGCTGCTTTTGTTAGGTTATTATACGTAAAGAAGGGGACATGAAGTATTATAGTTTCGTGATTTATCAAGTCATAATTTCATCCATCCTTTGCATAATCATAGTGGAAGAAAATAACTGCAGGTTGCACAAAAACTTTGTCAAAGCAATTTTTACTTTTATGCGCAGTTACGGAATAAAATCCAAATTAAAGAAAATAAGAACTATAAGGAAATGAATGTAAGCGATACAAATTCGAGTTTATCTATCATTTTCATGTTTCTTGTTTAATAGTTATTCCCTCCAGATTAGATATATTTTTTATTATACCATGGACTTTTTAAAGAGAAAAATTAAACAACAGATGCAGGAAGTCAAAGGGAATGATCAGAATAACGATGTAAATTTTGATCATGAGAAAAATCTGCACTTTTGCATAATCGGTCCATATATCCGCAACCATCACAAAATAATAATAATTAAACAAATCTGCATAGTCCAGAAAATTCTGTACATGTGGACACCCTGACAAAAGTTTCCATAGTTTACAGAATATTTCATAGCTTGGGGTAAATAGGCTCAGTAAAATATAATGTTTTGTTATTGCCATTATTCCTAGCGCCGGCAAATTATGAATGTATCTTTCAGCATCTATTTGTTTATACGAAGTTAATAATTCATAAATGTGATGTAAGTAAATAAGTATGTAAGTAAGTATGTATGTATGTATGTATGTATGTATGTATGTATGTATGTATGTATGTATGTATGTATGTATGTATGTATGTATGTTTGTATGTATGTATGTATGTATGTATGTATGTATGTATGTATGTATGTATATGTATAAGTATATGCAATAATGTATGTATGTATGTATATGTGTATGCAATAATGTCTGTCTGTCTGTATGTATGTATGTACGTACGTACGTACGTATGTATGTATGTATGTATGTATGTATGTATGTATGTATGTATGTATGTATGTATGTATCTATGTACGTATCTATGTACGTATGTATCTATGTATGTATGTATGTATGTATGTATGTATGTATGTATGTATGTATGTATGTATGTATGTATGTGTGTATGTACGTATATATGTACGTATGTATGTATGTATGTATATATGTATGTATGTATGTATGTATGTATGTATGTATGTATGTATGTATGTATGTATGTATGTATGTATGTATGTATGTATGTATGTATACGGCAAGTGAGCACAATACTACTGATATTGTGCCAGTACTTATAATTAATAAATTCAGGATGTTACACGAGTGCTCATTTCAATTTGAGCCACGACGAACAAAAAAAATTTAAATTATTCAGTGAGCTTCGTTAATTGCATTTGAAATATGCACAAATGTCAGATTTTATTTAGCATATGGCAGAAATATATATTACTATTCTCCTCATCCGTTTTGCGTAAGCGCGCATTTCTTGCCGTAGAGTCAGGTAGAATTTGTAACGAAACAAAGAAAACATTTCCTTGAAAGCCAACATCTGAATCATAATAGCAAAAAGCTGTTGATGGTGTGTCAGCGAGAGTGTACAACAACATATACCTTTTCAACAACATATACCTGTACAACAACATATATTGTTTCCCACAATTGTATGCTTCCATTTAAATATTTGTAATACTACTATCGATTCCTATAACATCATATAATTTTACCAGACAATTAAAAAAATCAAATTTAACATTGAATTTTAAAACTTTACCTTCGGTTTCTAAAACAATTGTTGACATATTCGCACAGTATACTACAATTCCTACAGAACGGTTTGTTTTTCTTAGAAATATCCAATCAAGGAATTGATTCCATTTTTATTTAAATACGGCATTTTTGCAGTTCATATAAAAAGTTCAAATGTATATCTTCAAATAATAATAATAATAATAATAATAATAATAATAATAATAATAATAATTATTATTATTATGATAATAATAATAATAATAATAATAATAATAATAATAATAATAATAATAATAATAATAATAATAACAATGAGAACAAGAAGAAACGAATTTTCTCATTCTTATCCTTTATCAACAATATTATAATTATTGTAAGCATCACCTATTAAGGATGATGATAAAGATGATGATTAATGACTATGCTACTGATGATGATGATAGTAACAATAACAATTATAATAATAATAATAATAATAATAATAATATTTTTGTCACTTATTTTTATCGTGATTATCATCATCACTATAAGCATTTCTTGGTTATGATAATGATGATACCATTTTAAAAATTATTAATATTAATAATAATCATCTTTGTTGTTGTTGTTATATTATTATTATTATTATTATTATTATTATTATTATTATTATTATCAGAGATGTTAATTAGACTAAAAATCAATTCTTTTAAAAAATGTCGGAGAAAGGAAAGATAGATTTAGTGAACAAAAAGTCTCAGAGAGAGAGAGCGAGAGAGAGAGAGAGAGAGAGAGAGAGAGAGAGAGAGAGAGAGAGAGAGAGAGAGAGATTCATCTTTAAAAATTCAGTATTTCATAATATCCATGTGTGCTATGCGTGCTTTTAGAGCCGGGGTCCCCAACCTTTTTGTGCCTACGGGCACAGTTGTGAGTTTATGAGAGAGTGGAGGGCACCAACCTATTAACTTGACCCATATATTATTATTATTATTATTATTATTATTATTATTATTATTATTATTATTATTATTATTATTATTATTATTATCATCATTCATTATAACCTCTTCCGCGGGCACACAAAAAACCTTGGCGTTGGGGACCACTGTTTTAGAGCTTCACAGTAATTAGACTAAAAATCTAATCATGTATGTATGTATGTATGGATGTATGTATGTATGTATGTATGTATGTATGTATGTATGTATGTATGTATGTATGTATGTATGTATGTATGTATGTATGTATGTATGTATGTATGTATGTATGTATGTATGTATGTATGTATGTATGTATGTATGTATGTATACGGCAAGTGAGCACAATACTGCTGATATTGTGAAAGTACTTATAAAATATATATTTTGCCATATGCTAAATCTATATCTCAATAATAACAGAGTTTCAATCACTAAGATGAGTTATGAAATCACTTCTATCATATATTAATTGTACGTTAAGATGAAAATCCTCGGCAATGCACGTTCTTCACAATACAAAGCATATTTGCATGGCAGCTATACGGTAGGACGAAAATTTGTCACAAAGTTTTAGAAAATGAAAGCAGTTACTGTATCTCTTTCAGTTTGGTAAACCTAGAAATAAATGACAATGTATTCACAACAAAAGACTTCCGGATACTTGTGGCTCAATGGTAATTTTTATTTTAATTGAAAAGTTACATATTGAACTGTGTATGCTATACAGTGTGCTTGAGTTGCCTCTTCAAAGAAGAGGGATTGGTGCTGTTAGTTTCAGGAGATAAGCTGTAAATGCAATCCACACACTTTTCACCGCCCCTCTACAAGAGTCACTCCTAGCTAGTTTGTAAAAACAACGGCTGAAACAATTATATATGTTAGTAATTATCCCGATCTAAACGGTACAACTATTATGACCCTTGATCACTAAAGACCTTCCCATTACCGTATTAAAGGGCGCGGCCATATTCGTATCACGTGACATTCCGCTATTACGGTACTGATATTGCTCAGCGCGTGGTAATATAGAAACTGCATTCGTACACATTTACTATATATTTTATTTATCTGCACTAGTATTTAAGTTAATAGTACATCGGTGTGAAACAATGTTTGGTGAATTAGATACCCTAAAGTTTTATTCTTGTTAGATTTAAGGCCTTTTTTAGTTCTTTTTTTTAATTAATTTCATGACAGCAATTTATTGAATGGTTTTTCTTTTCCTCAATTCTAATTTCATCGAAATAATTGTTTTCATTAATGATTTTGCCTAATGAAACATGCCAGCTATTATAAGTCACAATTTTCGTACCTTCGCATACGTATTCTTTTATTCACTAAATCTTTTAAGTTTTTGTGAAAATATCACAAAGGTACATAAATGAATATATAAATTAAAGCACAAGTAAAGAAAATAATCCAGTAATGAATTAAACAAATAACTACAATAATTGATCGATCAATAAATACAATTATATTTAGTACACTATGTCAAATGTTAAAATGAATCAAAGACTTACAGGACATTAAGTATTTTGGCTAAAAAAAAAGAAAAAGATTTTTTTTTATAGTTTATTCATGATATTTTCCCATATCGCAAGAATTTTTTATCGCACAAGAAAACAAACAAATAAAAAATCGGATAGGCTTCATCAGCGTGCCCTTGGAAAATGTACTTAGCTCCCATTTGCTCGGTATGACACAGCCAATAACGTGTTGAAAGGTCCATTAAAGGGATTGTTTATTTATTTTATTGAATTTTGACATTGAAAATTAGATATAAAACGACCTATCTTTCCACACAGTATATGCAGCGATGCGCTTTGTGTTAATTACACACTTGTAAAGTAGCTGTAGACAAGTTTGAGTGTTTACATGATATGAAACATTCTAACTTACATTTGTCCCAAAAAATGCCTAATGTTAATTCTGGTGCGTGCCTGGTTGTACCCAGCGCAGACGGGGAGAAATTAACAAAACCAGCACGTGTCCCCATGAAAACTAACGATATTAGCGTTTACCTGCAATCAGAAGCATATGAACAGATGTTATTACCTCCAAAAGTTAATTTATATGGATGTTGAACCACAGGTATAGAAAACATAATCATCGTGTACATTTCCCTTACTGGTAGTACATAGAAAATGCAGATCGTTATACAGGTAAATGTTCAACCCAGTCGTTTTCAAGGTTGCACGTTCATTTCTTTCCGATAGCCCACCAGAGCAAATACGCATGCATGTACCTTTACATATGTCGTACGTCGAGACAAATTTAGGTTTCTTTTTCGGTCCGAACGAGGACATTATTTTTTCTGAATCTTTACTATGCTGCACTATACAATTGAATAATTTACAGAAAGTTCATAATTTTATCGGACCTTTTTAAAGCTAACATGCATTCCATCAGATTTTATGCCATAATTCTTTAAAAATACGTACACAATCCCTTTAAAAAACCAATCAACAAATCAATCAATCTAATATCGCAATATTTATCACTGTCTACAAGAAAGTGCCAAGCATTTTCGGGCAGTGGCGTACTAAGGGTAAATGGCGCCCGGGGCGACGACGATGGCCCCAAGGGCCAGAATACGAGGCCCGAACTTTTATCAGCTGTTTTGGCGTCCCAAGACCTCTGGCGCCTGGGGCAACCGCCTCGTCCGCCCCCCTCCCCCCCCCCCCTCGTTAGTACGCTACTGTTTTCGGGTGCCCCATAGGAACAATGGTCTTCATTAGTCATTTATCTCCAGATTAGATGGAACCACAGGTAAAGCCGGTCAACTCTAATCCTATCCAAATATAATTTTAAAATACCAAACACCGGTTTTATTTTTTTTATAATTTTGCCAATAATTTACAGTAAATATTTTGCTATTAATATTAGTAGTAAAGTTGAATTTTGTTGTAAAGAATACTATTTTTTGTTCCCTTCAAATTGTATTCCTTTCCTTCTTATTCAAACCACCGCCCATTTGAATTTTATATTCCCGCATAACAATATTTTCAAAGAATTCTAGTCATAATCGAGACAAGGACAATGTATTGTAGAAACAATGCTCGACAGTATCTGATCATTACCTTCAGAACAATTTTCAAATCAATATGTGCAATATTTGGATATGAGAAGGTCCCAAATTTATATAGGAAAAGATTTAAAAATAATGAAAAAAATTATACAAAAATCAAATATTTGAGATCATATACTAATTGAAGTTTTATTTGTCAGTTGCATGATATTATGCTCTAACAGATACATATTTTTCCTTTATTTTTAAATTACATCAGTTATGAAAAATACTTGGTTTTAAAATTTATTGTATGAACCAACCATTCAATAGCATAATCTTCAAGCATTTATTTCACAAATTTTATTTATTTTTATTGATTTTATTATTATTATTATTATTATTATTATTATTATTATTATTATTATTATTATTATTATTATTATTATTATTATTATAAATGGTAATTTAATAAATAATATAATTGTTCTACAAATACAGCCAGTATCTTTAAACTGTAGCTTTAAAGTGAAAAATTCGTAAGGAAACACTTTCAGAATATTTGTCTAAAAATATGAAACTTTCAAGATGAATGCCATTAGATGCATGTTTTTGGAACGTAACTTTTGACCTCTGTGAAAAATTCGCCCAATACACCATGACCAAATACAGTTTCATTTTCATAACTCGTGTAATTTAATGAAATGTTCCTTAATTTGAATTCCTCTTGGTAAATTTTAGCTTGATCACTTAATATAATAATAATAATAATAATAATAATAATAATAATAATAATAATAATAATAATAATAATAATAATAATCAGCAGCAGCACGGGCATGATGATGATGATGATGATGATGATGTATTTTAATTCATGGCTAAAATTACCATTTATATAATAAATATAAAGTTTAGATATAAAATATAAAAGTTTATATTTAGCAAGAGATATCAAAGAAGGAGAAACAATTCTTAATTAACGATTTTTTTAAATTTATTATTTTGTTAATTATTTATTAATTGCACTAAGCAGTGTAAGCATGCAAGGTTTTGTCCAGAAAGACACCATTTAAGTTGTTTTTAAGACATTGTTGTCTTGAAATAAGAAAGACATGCTAGCATACACCATAATATACATTGAAACCCCTTGTCTATATTTGTCACTTAAGTTTATATAAACATATTTTATCCTTAGAGGATACCATTATGACAAAATAATTTTCTTTTGAAGGAAAACATAACTGAAACAAAGACAGAGATGTACTAAAACTCAAGAGGAGATAAATACCACTTAATGAATGATTTAGAAACGTAACTTTTGACCTCTGTGAAAAACCTGCCCAATACATCTTGGTCAAATACAGTTTTATTTTCGTAACTCTTGTGTAATTTGATGAACGTCAGGCAATACATGATTTCCGGAAAGACCGGCACTTAGAGAACTACAACCTAGTAGGAATCTAATATGTAGAATTTACGCATTTCTTCCACCTTCGTAATAATAGACTGAGGGTTGGGGGGTGGGTGAGTGTAGGGGGGTGTTTGTTGTTGTTGTTGTTGTTGTTGCTGTTTTTAAACTCACAATTTAAGAATGATATAAATGGAATGCACAGAAGGATTGTTTCTGACTTGTAGTGGAAGAAGATTCCATTCCGTGACCGATTTCGGTAGAAAAAAAAAAACAATTGTTATAAGCTGGTCCCGGCAAAACTTGTTTGTAGGTTAGATCTGGTTACATGCAGAGCTCTTGGTGGAACCACAAACTGTCATTATTCTGTTTGTACAACATCAAAATGGCAGACTAATTAAACTTGAAAAATTGAAACGGCATATTCGTTTTTGGTTTGACAAAATTTTACATATGCAGTTCAAGAAGGAACATACATAATATATGTGACAAATTTCGGATGAGGATCATTTGGGTCAGGGGGGGAGGGGCGGGGGATTGTCGTGAGGAGGGGGGTTGTACGCAAAGTTAAGAGATCATTTTGTGCGAAGTAGAGGGTCTAATGTGATACTCTTTCAAGTTCGGCAATAATATACAATGTGTGTGTCTGTGTGTGTGTGTGTGTGTGTGTGTGAGAGAGAGAGAGAGAGAGTTTTTGTCTTTTCCAAAGCTATAACCGCGATAAATAAATGTGTTTTCAAGTTAAGTGTGCAGTTTGAATTGATAATATCTGAACATGTTTCTAGGATATCTACTATCGTTTGCTGGTATTCATTGTATAATTGAAGTGTAGCTGTGGCTTTGGCATAAAAAATAAATAAACTTGATCGTTGATTTAATCTAACTCTAGACTACAACCGGTTAAAGAATGATTTTATGCAAGCTACATTGGCTAGTAATAAGGTATAATATGAAAATATTCTAAAATTTGAAAAAGAAAAAGAAATCAATGCAAGAAAGCATATAATCTAACCCAGACCAGTTGTGGATGGAGAGAATTGTGAAAAATCTCTTCCTGCGCTGTTCATTTTATTCTCTTTTAATAAGTGAAATAAATAAATAAATAAATAAATAAATAAATAAATAAATAAATAAATAGTTTTAAGTATAGAATAAGTACGGAAATTATATGCCTCTTCATATTAGCTTTCCTTGATTTGTTTATATTTGCAAGTATTACATACTCATCCCCAATACAAACGCAACAAGGAAAATCATGCGACTGGTGTCTTTATTTCATATCACAAATTTTATATTTCCTATCAGAAAAGATATCCAAACAGACAACATTGTATTACTTGTACTTGTCTGATTGGTCTGGTAATGTTTAATTTTGATTTTTAGTTGTGATACATAATAATATGAGTTGCCTATTGATTTTAAATTTAAATTTTTATTGTGCTCTACATGGGATTTAAAACGCAAACAATGACTGTTTTTTTACTAACTAATGAAGTTTACTGGGAACATTAAAGCTGACATGAAGCTTTTGTGATCCTATTACAGCTTACTGGCCAATGGAAAATAAAAACTGGATATATAATATTATAAAATATGTAATATTTCTCGTTTCAGGTATGTACAATGACATGTGTACCTTTGGAAAGCTACAGTGAATGGTTTTATCCTGGAGTCAATATCGATCTGGTGTGGCAGCCCATGGAAACACAGTCTACCAGGGTGCCAGTTTACTTCAAATCACTGGGTAAAAACAGTCTGAGAGTGTATGTGTGTGTGTGTGTGTGTGCATGAGAGAGAGAGAGAGAGAAAAGCTTGTCAGTTTAGGACACGCATGCAATAGACCAATTGTTAAAACACAGAATAATACAATCGGTCCCCAGCTTGAACAATATGTCTCCAGTTGCGTTTCTTGACTTAATTTCGTACAATACGCTTCTTTGCAGATAGCATAGTTAGCCATAAATGGCTATTTCCCCAACATGACCGCTTGGTGTCGTGTGTGACAGGTAGGACTGATGGTGATTGTTTATATTGTAACAAATTTAAGGTATATGCTATTTGTATTTACGTCTCCGTTTATAGATTTGTTAGATTTTAGTGATTATTATTTGATTATGGGGAATCGGTGTTGGGAAGATATTTCTCAAACCGAGTAATTAGCCAATTACTAGGGACAGACGTGATAATGTACAGTATTCACGAGACTTTATGGTAGGGTGGATTAGTTTTGTAAAATTAACCCTCCCTAATTTCTTAACATAAGACATTCTTGGAATATCTTAACGCATAAGTATTTAGTAATTTGAGATAGGAATAATTCTGTGTATTAGGTGTTTGGGCCATGTTTTATAGTATGTGGCATGAAATGCAGAATTGCGGCTTAGAAAAGCATACTGATAAATCATATCAAATCTGAAGCAAGAAAACCCATACAAGTGTGAATTAGAGTCTCCTGAATGTGAGGTCGTTGATTAGAAGAAAATTATTTGTGGTATTTGCACGTTTAAGAACCCTTCAGTTCACAACAACTGTTGTCTTGGGGTCCTTGAAAATAGGGGAAACATAGACCTCAAGCCAGCCTCGCGCAGGTGTTGTTTAATTCGCTTGGTAGTGGAATCCTTTGCATGTGACAATATTGACACAATGCCAGTAACACTGGTTTTGTTACCGATTGTAGTTTTATTTCACAAAAATTGGGTAAGTATGATACACCAATGAATGAAATATTTGATTTTAATAATTATTGCGGATTAAGATACATAACTTGTGATAGTGTCGTTTAGATTTATCAACACTTTTTTTCGAGGTCTCGTGTGGAAAGCAATGTAACCCAAATTAAATATGGTGCCTACAGTGGCCAACTTAACAAATATATTACTTTTCCTCTTTAGAGGTGAATGTTAACTGAACATTTGTTTAATATGAAAAACATTGGGTCTGTTTAAATCCTACTCTATTGTACCGAGAAGAATGAAATTGCTTTTTAAATGGAAGAATAGTTATCTACAAATACACAATATGAATACCTGTAAACTATTATCTACAAATACGTGATATGAATACCTGTAAACTATTATCTACAAATACGCGATATGTATACCTGTAAACTATTATCTTCAAATACGTGATATGAATACCTGTAAACTATTATCTACAAATACGTGATATGAATACCTGTAAACTAATATCTACAAATACGCGATATAAATACCTGTTAACTATTATCTACAAATACGCGATATGAATACCTGTAAACTAATTCTATTTGAGACTGTTATAGACGTTAAAGATTTTTTTCTTCAATTTGAAAACAGAATGCACTCTTTCATTAAAACTACTCTGCAATTCATATATTTTGAGATAAAAATATGCATAAACTCTCGAAATTGAATTAAATTGATTGTTCTATCACCCCTATTAATGTTTGCGAAAATGTTCAACTTAGATGTAATTAGAAATGCTATAAAGTACTCTAGGTAATGCGTTAAAACTCTATTTTTATCTCTACACCCATTTTAGTAAAAAGTCACCCCTGCATTGCAACCGAGGACAAATGCCAACACAATGGAACCTGTGTACCAGACGGGGACTCTTATCGGTGCAACTGCACAGGATCCTACACCGGAACGAACTGCACGACAGAGGTGAACCCGTGCATACCCGATCCGTGCAAAACTGGCAGCAGTTGTAAATTTGAAAACAATTCACATGGAACTTATTGCTCAGATTACAATGTATGTACATCCAGTCCATGTCAGCGGGGTCAGTGCCGTAGCAACGGATCGCAGTACGATTGTGAGTGTCCGCCTGGCTATACAGGAAATAACTGCTCAAAAGGTATTGAAGAAAACGGAAGAAACATTCCTAAATTTGTTGTTGACTCTATGGTCATAATTATTAGAGTTATGATGTCATGACTTAAATATCTTATGTCATATTATGCGATATCGTGGCATAATTCTTCGTCACGCCACAAAGCAACATTATCGAACAATGCTGTATATACAAATACTGTAACTGAAAGTAGTATCTCAAACTGGGGGTCAGTAGGCATGAGATTTATGAAGATTATCAATTACATCATACTATTTTGCTACATAAGGTTAAGAACATTGCATTTGACTTGTATTATCATTTTTACATCTAACGAACGCAAATGTAAATCCTGGTTCTAGTTTTAAATTTGATCATGACCCTTTTTCGAATATCCAATCTGACTTTTTTTCTTTTCCTTTTTTCTTCTTCTTGCAGCTGCTTTGTTGTATGGATAATTGTAGCTTTTTATTACATTTATTAGCTATTTACCCAAACTGCATTTATTTTGATAGAAAAGGCTGACATTTGTTCTCATTTTATTGTTCGTGCTTTAAAATATACGAGGGTTCGCCTGGTTATATGGAAATTATCTGATCACAATGTATTGAAGAAATCAGAAGAAACACATTATCAACAGAAGACAAAGGAACAGAATCTAGTCTGATTATATTTCTTTAGCTAATTACCCAAGACTTTACAGAACATTCATTTCAAAATATATTTTCAGTGGTTGACACAATTTTTTGTCATGGGGATTTTGTTAATTACTATGGATTTGACATGCATTGGAAAGATACACGAGTTGAAGACGAAGACGTCCAGCCATGTCCTTTTGGCGCCAAAGGTAAGTTACGTGAATCAGCAACGTTTTTGTTTGCATGATTTATATTCAGAATGTAAACAGATAATCTGTCTCCCCCCCCACCCACTCATGTGTAGACAATCTGTCTCCATCCCCACCCACTCATGTGTAGACAATCTGTGTCTCCATCCCCACCCACTCATGTGTAGACAATCTGTGTCTCCACCCCCACCCCCACTCATGTGTAGACAATCTGTGTCTCCATGCCCACACACTCATGTGTAGGCAATCTGAATAACGGGTAGGGTGTAATGGATTGTTATGAAACTAGAACTTACCCATCACTCCTATCTGTTGTTATATGGCGCCAATGTGCAAATTAACTTCTAGCATGTTTCTTTATTCGGACAATTTGCTTCTCATCAAAACTTCAGAAACAGGGAACCTGACAAACCATACTGCACGCACTACATCTGCCAAATTATTGTTTGGGTGAGTTCCATTGCCTGTGCCATGAATGCAGTTGCTGGATTGACCATGAAGTCCACTGTGGGTATGGTGGAATGCATAAGCCAAAGAGACAAAAATGCTATCACACCGCTAGAGTTAATGGAGTGATATATGATGTCAAATGAACTTTCGATTGGTCAATTAAGATTCTGTGGTGCAATCCGATTGGTTTGCAGCAGTCTGATGTTTATAAAAGTGAACAGTTTCAGGTCCTTTCTGACTTCCAAGATACAACAATAGATAACTTGTTCACTGCTTATTTCAAACATGAACTCGAGTTTTGAAGATGTTTTCTTCTTTTATCAGTGGAGTGAATTTTTATATTTTGTGGAGGTATATTAAACTTTGCTTTCACAGTGAACATATTTTTCTTTTACCAAAATGACATACTTTACAACGTTAAATAAGATTTGAAAAGAAAACGACCGGATGGACCAATAACTGGGAGAAAAGTAAATATTAAAACTAGCATGTCACTGAGAACTAGCAACAGTTAGAAAACTATACTCTAAGGGCAAATAATCTACACACTCACTATTAAGTTCCTTGAACAGAATACAACAGTCCTTTATATAACACGGACATCGTCATGGACACCATGAACTTGTTTAAATTTACTTCTATGATTGTTTCTTAATTTCTATTATCTTAGTTCTTTGCTGATGAGAACCAGTAATAATGTGATTTAATCTATACAATATCTTTTTTTTTGATATCTTTTTTTTTTGTACGCAACATTTACGCCATAGCTTTGCTTGCCACATACCGCGTGGTAATTTAGCATTACTTATTATGGCTCCCATGAATGGTGTTATAATGAGGGATAACATTTTTCTTCATAAATACAGAAGTCTAACAACAAATATAATCCTTTGTTTTAAACCAGGAAATGCAACACGTTTCTGCCTTCGAAAGGAAGGATTCTCAGATAATGCATTCTGGGATCAAATGGATCTTTCCGATTGTGTCAGCAAAAGATTTACGGAGCTATTACAAGCGGCAAGTATACAGAAGTTACACAACAATTAAAAGCTTTCTTCCTATTCCAAAAACCCAATCTCTCTCTCTCTCTCTCTCTCTCTCTCTCTCTCTCTCTCTCTCTCTCTCTCTCTCTTTCTGTCTATCTCTCTCTCTCTCTCTCGTTTTGTTTATTAGAGTCCTCTTTATTAGATTTGATTTTTTGCCGGACAGGTGTTTTTGGGCTGTTTTTATTCTTTACGTAGAAGAGTACTTCCTTTGATGGACTGTCTTTCTCATACTTACACAAGAATATATAATGTATCAAATGATTACTGTACCCGTCACACACCCCGTAGCCTACAGATATAGAATAGCTCATCTCCCAGGATGTGAAGCAACCCAATTCAGTTCAGCTTTCTTCGCTGAATGCTAACTGATATTTTTGTAACTTTTCTACAAAAAATAAATAAAATAAAAAATGTAAGTCCCATTGTTATTGGTTGGGCAATTTTCATTATATATATATATATATATATATATATATATATATATATATATATATATATATATATATATATATATATATACACACACACATACATACATACATACATACATACATACATACATACAGCAAAGGGAAAAAGGGACCTAGCTGCTGTTGTAAGTTTAAAGCGGGCTCAGCCCAACCAAACAAGATTTGGAGCACGTGTTTCTGACATACCAAAAAGCAGTGGTTTTGGTTTTAGTATATAACACATTTGGTTTAATATATAACACATTTGGTCATAAAAGCATGAAAGACCCATTTGCAATGTGCTCCTCAATATTTGTAACAGGTCATGTTAAAAATAATAAAAAAATAAGAACGTCACTTACGCACACTCACGTATGCTCGCACACATACTCACACAAATTTAAAATGGATTAATATATGTAACTATGGTGGTCAACAGGTACATAAATGAACAAGATACTATACACAGGTATACACATTTCAGCATGACAGAAGTCGTATATACAAAGATACAATGAAACATGCACAGATTATCTCTGGATACAATGATACAATTCTGTATTGGGAGGCTTTAATATATCAGCTGGTCAAGAAAGAATTTCTTTAAAGAGGTTTTAAACAAAGCAAGGGAATTTTAATTGTGTATCCTCAGGGGTACGGTATTCCAAAAGGTAGGTGCTGATACAACAAAAGAGCTCTTGAAATGGTTGTTTTTCGACCACGGAATCTAGAGTTCGTTGTTAGTTGTTGATCGGAGATTACGCTCATTGTTTGATGATCTTAGTTCAATTAAGTTAGATATATAATCTAGAGAAAGATCATTTAGATACTTATATGTCATGATTCCTTTAAAATAAAGAATATGTTTTTGTATATGTAGCCATTGTAGACGTGAAAACAAAACATTCGAGGGAGTCGTAATAGGAAGTTTAAGAATTATTCGCGCGGCCCTTTTCTGGAGTTTGTCAATTCTGGATAGATAATAATTGGATGTTCTTCCCCATATGGTACAGCCGTAGTCTATCAGTGGTAGTATATATCCCGAAAAATAAAGTTCAAGCAACTGGGGAGGTGAAAATTTCGACAGCAATTTTAAGAGAGTTATCCTTTTGACGACCATTGCACACTTGTGATCGATATTTGTATTCCAGCAGAGGTGTTGATCAATGTAGATACCAAGAAGTTTTTGATTTTTAACACTAGACACGTCTAAGCCATTTAGAATAAGAAGTGTATCCATGTTAGTGAATAGGCGCTGCCTCGTTCCGATTCTCATACATTTCGTTTTAAATGCATTAATATGGATTCTGTTTTGTTGACACCACACTGATATATTGTTGAGGTCGATTTGAAGTTTATGTTCAATGGAGTCAAGAGATTTACCAGATGTATGCAGTGTAGAATTGTCAGCGAATAGATCTGTATTAGAATGCACTGGATACAAGGCTAAGTCATTGATAAACAGTAGAGAAAGAAAAGGCCATAATATACAGCCTTGAGGAACACCACTTAAAATATGACTTAAGTTGGAAGTATATTTACCCGTACAAACAATCTGGTGTCTGTTAGTGAGATACGACGTGAACCAAGTAACTGAGTTTGAAGAAAACTTGTAGGCTGATAGTTTTTTAATGAGCACCGAACGGTCACCAAATTGAATGCTTTTTTAAAATCAACGAAGACTGCACCAGTAAGTTCGCCCGATTCGATTGCTAGTAGTCACTGGTCTATAAGTTTCGTCAATGCAGTTTGACATGAATGTTTTTGTCGGAAACCTGATTGTGATTTATGGAGGAGTTGACACTTGTTTAGATATCTGAAAAGATGCTTGCTGACATGTTTTTCAGTAATTTTAGAAAGTACAGATAGAACAGATATGGGTTGATAGTTAGATGGGTCATTCTTTTAATTTCCCTTATGAATTGCAAATAAATTTGATAATTTCAATGACTCGGGAAATTTACAGGAAGTGATACTACAGTTAATTACTTCTTTCAATGACTCAGAGATTGATTAAGCCGACATTTTCAGAATTTTGGGGTGAATTCCATACAGACCCGCTGATTTGTAAGTGTTTATTTTAGTGAGAATATCGATAGTATCAGTTAATGTAATTCGGCGGATATTAAAACAAACATGATCGGGTACCCTATCATTCACGAAGGCAGTAAGTTTATCTATGTTAGGCAAATTAGACCTGTCAAGTGTTTGGGAAATAGTAAAAAAAGAGGTTCAGTTGGTTTGCAATATAGTGATCATCGGTGTAACTAGTGCCATTGACTATAATTTCACATGGACTTAGAATTATTGGTTTCGTAGAAGTTACTTCGCGCAAGTGATTCCAGATGGATCTCTTTTCAGAGTTTGAGGTGATGGCTTCTTTGAAAAAGGATCGTTTATGTTTTACAGTGAGGGATTTTACGTTGCGCCTCAGCAATTTCATTAGTATACCATTCTGGTTGTTTTGATCGTTTAATTGTTTTGATTTGTATGGGAGCATGTTTATTTATGATAGTAAAAAAACAGTATTTCCATATAGACAAATCATAGTCTGGGTCTGTTTTAGAGAACGTTAATGAGCTAATATTTTGAGACAGTTCAGAGAGAAATTCATTTTCAGCAACTTTTTTAAAGCACCGATATTGCATATAGGAGTGTGTATTGTTTTTCTTTGTGCCATACGAGTTGCACATATGGGATAGTGATCACTAATAGAGACACAGGGTACGTTAATCTCGGAGATTTTGTCAGGTAGATGTGGTCGATTAGGGAAGAAGTACGGGCTGTTACTCTTGTTGGAACATTGATTACCTGTGTAAGGTTGTACAGTTGTATCATATGAAACCATTTAGTGTTAATATCGGAGATTAAATCAATATTAAAGTCTCCAATGATAATTACTTTATTGATAAAACTAAAGCGGCCTCTAGCTAGCATTCAAATTGATCAGTCTACGATGAGAGAGAGTTTGGAGGTCGGTAAGCAGAGCAGATATAAATAGATTGGCTGTTGAGGAAACTTAATTCGATCCATATTGATTCTACGGTGGATATTTCGAAATCAGTTGTACTCATGTAGTTACGCTGTTTGAAACGAATATATATATATATATATATATGTGTGTGTGTGTGTGTGTGTGACAATTCAATTTTATTAGAAAAAACCCCACAAAAAACAGTGATGTTGTATATGTCGATAAGTAGAAATACCCCAAAACATTGTAGGCAAAATACTTTAAATCGGGTTTAGCCCAACCAAACCAGTTATTGATAATGTGTTTCTGAACCACACCAAAATCAATAGAAGTAGCCAAAAACAATAAATGTATAAGTCAAGTTCATATATAATCTTAGAATTTAAACCTGTTGGATAGATAGTATCCAGATGGTGAATCCAATATGTTTCTTTTAACAGACGTTCCATTTCCGAATTAACAATATCAATTACCTTAAATGAAAAATCTTGTAAACTATGGAAGCCGTTATTAAAGTGTGTGGAGACAAAAGATTAAAAAGATGGATCAATAAAGTTATTTATGTCAAGTCTATCTTTGTTTGTGCGTTTTGATACTTGCTGAGCTATTTGTCCAAAATATTTCTTTAGCAAGTTATCAAATAAATAACATTAGATGTTTGCACAGTTAGTCTTAAGTGTTTTCTATTACTGCTACTGAAATAAGTATTTTGATTAATGAAAGAACAGTGTGAAGATCTGGGTTAATTATATTTTAGTTGATGAACCATGACTTTTAAACATTCACAATCTTAACTCATTTAGTATTGAAATATGATAAAATTGTGAAATCTTATGTCAGAACCAACACGCCCTACTCTCCAGTAATATTTTTTATACTTAATAGACATACTTATATTTCATCTTCGCCTCGTATTATTATTTATGCTTATGTACATATATTAAGTTCTTCCATTCAGCTTTGCGTAACCTCAGTTACAACTTTGTTACATGCCATTACTCTTGCGTCCTCTATTAGTACTTTTCTAAAGTGCCAATCTTTTTCTTGTTTTACGTCCGCTGTGTTTTCTCACAATTGTCACACATATACTCGGCATTATTTAGACTTTGAGAGACAATATTTGCATGTATTCTGTCTCTAAATTTATAAACTTCTATGATTTTATCAAATTGATCCGCTGTCATTTGTTTCCTTTGTGGAGAGCAAGAAAACAAATGAACAAAGTCATCATAAACAATGTAAATGGGTCTTTGTAATCATAATACTTTTCAAAATGTATAACTTTTGATATAAATGACCAACACAGAAGGATCCGGGCAGGCAAAGAGGCTTTCTTGTAAATATTTTGCTGACAGTTTCTGTTCTAATTGTTACTCGATGGATTATAAGTAATTTAAGCTTTTTGGTTATACAAATCTTCTGGTCTTAACATTAAACTGTTTTAAATTATTTTGTCACGTTTCTTTGCCTGTTCTGCAATCTCAGGCCGAAGCGTTCCGTAGTCAACACTCCATATTGAAAACATCAATTCTGAACATCACTAGTGGTCTGATAGCTGAGATAACATCAATTGATAACAACGTCGACGTTCAGCTATTGCCAGGTGACTTGTCTTCCGCCACTGACACGGTCAGGACAATTGCTGACGTCGTTCAGAAGACGGAAGGCAGCATGAAGGATATCCGCGAAGTTGCCCAGGTTTGTTGCTGGGCACAGTGTAAGAAAGATAAATTGTTCACAGTACAGAAACCAATAAATGGTTGTAATCATACAATTAAGGAGGAAATATATCAGTTTGTTGTATAATCATCATATGATCACTGTAAGTAAACATTTGAACAACATATATGTGATAATTTGGAAAATGACAATGTTCTTGTGACAAATGTGTTGCAATTATTTGAGAATTAGAATGCGCGCTACCATCACTGAGACTTTGGTCGTAATTCTTTAAAACATTGCATTTGTGCAGACAGTCACGAAAAGTTTCATCTGTTAAATAAAACACGAACGATGGCTTGACATTGATATAATGTACTTGGTCATTATATATATATATATATATATATATATATATATATATATATATATATATATATATATATATATATATATATATATATGTATGGTATGTATGTATGCATGCATGTATGTTTGTATTCTTGTTTCAGGGCTATGGTGATGCTCTTGGCAGTATTATTGATAAAAATACAGCGCGGATATGGAGTTTTACAAAGTCGGTAAGCCTTCATCTGTAATATCCTTACTTTGTTACAAAACTATTGTCATTGTTTCCATATAAAAAAAGATTAAGTTTTAAAAAGTTACTAAGTTCTTAGCTTTGAATTTGATACATGTATAACATGTTTCTTCCTTGTCTCTTTGGAGATAAAGTGGTGACTCAGAGGACATGCCCATCCGATCCTGTTTTGTGCGCTCATACGTTCACGTACGCCATATGTCGCATAAGACCTTGGTTCATTAAGAATTAATATAAATTACTGTAAAATATCTTAAGAAAATTGAGGTTGAAGTACACAGCGGTTTATGAATTTCGATCTATTTCTTTAGAGCAGGACTGTGGGTCATGGAAAGTGATAAGGAAAGGAGGGGAAGAAAGATCATAAATAACTTGGGGGAAAGTGAAGCAACCTCTGCTTTCTCAAAGTGTTCTTGTGTGTCATGAATTAATAATAGTGGTTGATCTTTATCCGGCGCAGGGTTTTCTGGAAGTGAAGATTAAGGAGCTTCTTCAATCTACGGAAACATTGTCTACAAATATAGCATCGCGTGCCACAGATTCGTTACAGAGGCGTCGCCGGGGAGCCAATAGCGACGAACACTTTACTGTGCCAGTGTGCTCAAAGAACATTGGTACGTCTGAGCATTTTATGATCATTTGTTTATAAGTCATATGTTCTCTCAGTTACCTTTGATTAATTTTTTCAATATTTCGCTAATTTAATTCTAACGTGAATAATTTTAATTAACATGTGGATCGAATATAGAGCCGGGAGTTGTACAAATTATTGGGAATCCTTTTTCTTTGTACATTTTTAATATTCAAAATGTTTTTAGCAAAACAAAACATCCGAAATTCATCATTAGTTAATTATATTGTCCATACTTGTGTTTACTCAGCCGTTTTATTTTTATGCAATCGAATTGTGAATGAACGAAAGCATTTTTTAAACCGTATGCCTTAATCGGCACTTTTCGACTCTTTAAACATTGTATGAAAACAAAAGCAGATACATATACAATTGTAGCGGTAATGATTTATCGTGATGATCGTTTTCAGAATTTACAGTTACCATGTTACCTAAAAAAGACGCAGTGCATGAAACCAGTTACGAAGGAACGTGTCCGTCATCAAGCACAATTATCATACCAGCAGAAGTCTACAGACTGGCTGCAGAAAACACTAATGGTATGAACGGCTTTCCGCAAATAAAAAATATATTAAAGAAATATTAGCGCTAAGAGATTATCTAAACAGATGGAAATAAGGGGTGTCTTTTTGTTAATTCTTCCAAAGATTTTACTTCTAGTCTCAAACACTTTTAGTAGTAAATTGGTCCTGGAGCAGCAATCGTAGAAATACAAAATCTGATATGGAAATTTGATATTAGATTGGTAGGTTTAAGGTATTGTAGCAAGACTTATAAACAATGAGGCAAGAAATGAAGTCAGTTTTGCAAAATCAAGGCACGCTGGCAACCACCACTCTGGTATGGCAATATAGCCATATCTTACTAGCGTTGAGTATGCCATACTAACAACCGCTAGGAAAATGGCATATACGGTATGAGAATACACTTAATGATTAGAAAAAGACTGAAAACTGACATAAAATGGAAGCCACTAAACTTTGTCCAAATGCTTCTTTTTGTATATGTTCAATCAGCGATAAATTATTTATCTGATTGAAAAGCACCAGTGACAAAGTTAGTTCAGCATATTTTAATATTTGGCAGAAAAACTAAATCCGTAACCACGCCCAATACTTTCGATAGTAGAATCAATTAATAAAAATTACCTGTAATTTGTCTTCACACTTGTTCGGATGCCTATATTATCTAGTCATTATTCATCCATTCGTGCCATGTAAAGAACTCATTCACTTTTTACTGACTTTGTTTAGAGTATTATAATTTGTTTTAGTCTGCGACATAAGACTGATGATTTTATTCGTTCCGCGCCAAGGCCTGGATTATATTAATTTCGGAAGGTATTTCAGCCGTTTTGATGTAAATGTACTCAAAATCCATATAAGAAGGCACATCTGATTGGCCGAAGTTGCAAACTGACACACCGGTTCAATGATAAATTACTGTCTCATATCACTGTAGGCGGGGAAATGTGGGGCTTTTATTACAGCAGTTTCAGTTGGCTAAGAAGATGTCAATCGTAGACTGGTGCTGAATTAAATTGTTAGATGTAGGTTTAAAAATCTTACATTAGTTGGATATACATGTATACATGTTCAACAAATCTGAAAGGGAGGAAGCTTGCGATTATACTAACCAGACAACCTGGGCATGCAGCTGAGTCTAAATATGTACATATGCTCATTAGAGCATAACACGTAGGTCACCTCTCTCTATTCTTGACAGTAATAAGTAGTCGTACCAAGCAAATTTCCACCACTTGACAGTAATAAGTAGTCTTACCAAGCAAAATTCCACCACTTGACAGTAATAAGTAGTCTTACCAAGCAAAATCCCCCCACTTGACATTAATAAGTAGTCTTACCAAGCAAAATCCCACCACTTGACATTAATAAGTAGTCTTACCAAGCAAAATTCCACCACTTGACATTAATAAGTAGTCTTACCAAGCAAAATCCCTATTCTTGACAGTAATGAGTAGTCTTACCAAGCGAAATCCCACCACTTGACATTAATAAGTAGTCTTACCAAGCAAAATCCCACCACTTGACATTAATAAGCAGTCTTACCAAGCAAAATTCATATTCTTGACAGTAATAAGTAGTCTTACCAAGCGAAATTCCACCACTTGACATTAATAAGTAGTCTTACCAAGCAAAATCCCACCACTTGACAGTAATAAGTAGTCTTACCAAGCAAAATTCCACCACTTGACATTAATAAGTAGTCTTACCAAGCAAAATTCCACTACTTGACAGTAATAAGTAGTCTTACCAAGCGAAATCCATATTCTTGACAGTAATAAGTAGTCTTACCAAGCAAAATCCCACCACTTGACATTAATAAGTAGTCTTACCAAGCAAAATTCCACCACTTGACAGTAATAAGTAGTCTTACCAAGCAAAATTCCACCACTTGACATTATTAAGTAGTCTTACCAAGCAAAATCCCTATTCTTGACAGTAATAAGTAGTCTTACCAAGCAAAATTCCACCACTTGACATTATTAAGTAGTCTTACCAAGCAAAATTCCACCACTTGACATTAATAAGTAGTCTTACCAAGCAAAATTCCATCACTTGACAGTAATAAGTAGTCTTACCAAGCAAAATTCCACCACTTGACAGTAATAAGTAGTCTTACCAAGCACAATTCCACTTCTTGACAGTAATAAGTAGTCTTACCAAGCAAAATCTTACCACTTAACATTAATAAGTAGTCTTACCAAGCAAAATTCCACCACTTGACATTATTAAGTAGTCTTACCAAGCAAAATCCCACCACTTGACATTAATAAGTAGTCTTACCAAGCAAAATTCCACCACTTGACATTAATAAGTAGTCTTACCAAGCAAAATTCCACCACTTGACATTAATAAGTAGTCTTACGAAGCAAAATTCCACCACTTGACAGTAATAAGTAGTCTTACCAAGCAAAATTCCACCACTTGACAGTAATAAGTAGTCTTACCAAGCAAAATTCCACCACTTGACAGTAATAAGTAGTCTTACCAAGCAAAATCCCACCACTTGACATTAATAAGTAGTCTTACCAAGCAAAATTCCACCACTTGACAGTAATAAGTAGTCTTACCAAGCAAAATCCCTATTCTTGACATTAATAAGTAGTCTTACCAAGCAAAATCTCACCACTTGACATTAATAAGTAGTCTTACCAAGCAAAATTCCACCACTTGACATTAATAAGTAGTCTTACCAAGCAAAATTCCACCACTTGACAGTAATAAGTAGTCTTACCAAGCAAAATTCATATTCTTGACAGTAATAAGTAGTCTTACCAAGCAAAATTCCACCACTTGACATTAATAAGTAGTCTTACCAAGCAAAATTCCACCTCTTGACATTAATAAGTAGTCTTACCAAGCAAAATTCATATTCTTGACAGTAATAAGTAGTCTTACCAAGCAAAATTCCACCACTTGACATTAATAAGTAGTCTTACCAAGCAAAATCCCACCACTTGACATTAATAAGTAGTCTTACCAAGCAAAATTCATATTCTTGACAGTAATAAGTAGTCTTACCAAGCAAAATCCCACCACTTGACATTATTAAGTAGTCTTACCAAGCAAAATCCCTATTCTTGACAGTAATAAGTAGTCTTACCAAGCAAAATCCCACCACTTGACATTAATAAGTAGTCTTACCAAGCAAAATTCATATTCTTGACATTAATAAGTAGTCTTACCAAGCAAAATTCCACCACTTGACATTAATAAGTAGTCTTACCAAGCAAAATCCCACCACTTGACAGTAATAAGTAGTCTTACTAAGCAAAATTCCACCACCTGACATTATTAAGTAGTCTTACCAAGCAAAATTCCACCACTTGACAGTAATAAGTAGTCTTACCAAGCAAAATCCCACCACTTGACATTAATAAGTAGTCTTACCAAGCAAAGTTCCACTACTTGACAGTAATAAGTAGTCTTACCAAGCAAAATCCATATTCTTGACAGTAATAAGTAGTCTTACCAAGCAAAATTCCACCACTTGACATTAATAAGTAGTCTTACCAAGCAAAATTCCACCACTTGACATTAATAAGTAGTCTTACCAAGCAAAATCCCACCTCTTGACATTAATAAGTAGTCTTACCAAGCAAAATTCATATTCTTGACAGTAATAAGTAGTCTTACCAAGTGAAATTCCACCACTTGACATTAATAAGTAGTCTTACCAAGCAAAATCCCACCACTTGACATTAATAAGTAGTCTTACCAAGCAAAATTCCACCACTTGACATTAATAAGTAGTCTTACCAAGCAAAATTCCACCACTTGACATTAATAAGTAGTCTTACGAAGCAAAATTCCACCACTTGACAGTAATAAGTAGTCTTACCAAGCAAAATTCCACCACTTGACAGTAATAAGTAGTCTTACCAAGCAAAATTCCACCACTTGACAGTAATAAGTAGTCTTACCAAGCAAAATCCCACCACTTGACATTAATAAGTAGTCTTACCAAGCAAAATTCCACCACTTGACAGTAATAAGTAGTCTTACCAAGCAAAATCCCTATTCTTGACATTAATAAGTAGTCTTACCAAGCAAAATCTCACCACTTGACATTAATAAGTAGTCTTACCAAGCAAAATTCCACCACTTGACATTAATAAGTAGTCTTACCAAGCAAAATTCCACCACTTGACAGTAATAAGTAGTCTTACCAAGCAAAATTCATATTCTTGACAGTAATAAGTAGTCTTACCAAGCAAAATTCCACCACTTGACATTAATAAGTAGTCTTACCAAGCAAAATTCCACCTCTTGACATTAATAAGTAGTCTTACCAAGCAAAATTCATATTCTTGACAGTAATAAGTAGTCTTACCAAGCAAAATTCCACCACTTGACATTAATAAGTAGTCTTACCAAGCAAAATCCCACCACTTGACATTAATAAGTAGTCTTACCAAGCAAAATTCATATTCTTGACAGTAATAAGTAGTCTTACCAAGCAAAATCCCACCACTTGACATTATTAAGTAGTCTTACCAAGCAAAATCCCTATTCTTGACAGTAATAAGTAGTCTTACCAAGCAAAATCCCACCACTTGACATTAATAAGTAGTCTTACCAAGCAAAATTCATATTCTTGACATTAATAAGTAGTCTTACCAAGCAAAATTCCACCACTTGACATTAATAAGTAGTCTTACCAAGCAAAATCCCACCACTTGACAGTAATAAGTAGTCTTACTAAGCAAAATTCCACCACCTGACATTATTAAGTAGTCTTACCAAGCAAAATTCCACCACTTGACAGTAATAAGTAGTCTTACCAAGCAAAATCCCACCACTTGACATTAATAAGTAGTCTTACCAAGCAAAGTTCCACTACTTGACAGTAATAAGTAGTCTTACCAAGCAAAATCCATATTCTTGACAGTAATAAGTAGTCTTACCAAGCAAAATTCCACCACTTGACATTAATAAGTAGTCTTACCAAGCAAAATTCCACCACTTGACATTAATAAGTAGTCTTACCAAGCAAAATCCCACCTCTTGACATTAATAAGTAGTCTTACCAAGCAAAATTCATATTCTTGACAGTAATAAGTAGTCTTACCAAGTGAAATTCCACCACTTGACATTAATAAGTAGTCTTACCAAGCAAAATCCCACCACTTGACATTAATAAGTAGTCTTACCAAGCAAAATTCCACCACTTGACATTAATAAGTAGTCTTACCAAGCAAAATTCCACCACTTGACATTAATAAGTAGTCTTACGAAGCAAAATTCCACCACTTGACAGTAATAAGTAGTCTTACCAAGCAAAATTCCACCACTTGACAGTAATAAGTAGTCTTACCAAGCAAAATTCCACCACTTGACAGTAATAAGTAGTCTTACCAAGCAAAATCCCACCACTTGACATTAATAAGTAGTCTTACCAAGCAAAATTCCACCACTTGACAGTAATAAGTAGTCTTACCAAGCAAAATCCCTATTCTTGACATTAATAAGTAGTCTTACCAAGCAAAATCTCACCACTTGACATTAATAAGTAGTCTTACCAAGCAAAATTCCACCACTTGACATTAATAAGTAGTCTTACCAAGCAAAATTCCACCACTTGACAGTAATAAGTAGTCTTACCAAGCAAAATTCATATTCTTGACAGTAATAAGTAGTCTTACCAAGCAAAATTCCACCACTTGACATTAATAAGTAGTCTTACCAAGCAAAATTCCACCTCTTGACATTAATAAGTAGTCTTACCAAGCAAAATTCATATTCTTGACAGTAATAAGTAGTCTTACCAAGCAAAATTCCACCACTTGACATTAATAAGTAGTCTTACCAAGCAAAATCCCACCACTTGACATTAATAAGTAGTCTTACCAAGCAAAATTCATATTCTTGACAGTAATAAGTAGTCTTACCAAGCAAAATCCCACCACTTGACATTATTAAGTAGTCTTACCAAGCAAAATCCCTATTCTTGACAGTAATAAGTAGTCTTACCAAGCAAAATCCCACCACTTGACATTAATAAGTAGTCTTACCAAGCAAAATTCATATTCTTGACATTAATAAGTAGTCTTACCAAGCAAAATTCCACCACTTGACATTAATAAGTAGTCTTACCAAGCAAAATCCCACCACTTGACAGTAATAAGTAGTCTTACTAAGCAAAATTCCACCACCTGACATTATTAAGTAGTCTTACCAAGCAAAATTCCACCACTTGACAGTAATAAGTAGTCTTACCAAGCAAAATCCCACCACTTGACATTAATAAGTAGTCTTACCAAGCAAAGTTCCACTACTTGACAGTAATAAGTAGTCTTACCAAGCAAAATCCATATTCTTGACAGTAATAAGTAGTCTTACCAAGCAAAATTCCACCACTTGACATTAATAAGTAGTCTTACCAAGCAAAATTCCACCACTTGACATTAATAAGTAGTCTTACCAAGCAAAATCCCACCTCTTGACATTAATAAGTAGTCTTACCAAGCAAAATTCATATTCTTGACAGTAATAAGTAGTCTTACCAAGTGAAATTCCACCACTTGACATTAATAAGTAGTCTTACCAAGCAAAATCCCACCACTTGACATTAATAAGTAGTCTTACCAAGCAAAATTCCACCACTTGACAGTAATAAGTAGTCTTACCAAGCACAATTCCACCACTTGACATTAATAAGTAGTCTTACCAAGCAAAATCCCACCACTTGACATTATTAAGTAGTCTTACCAAGCAAAATCCCACCACTTGACATTAATAACTAGTCTTACCAAGCAAAATCCCACCACTTGACAATAATAAGTAGTCTTACCAAGCAAAGTTCCACTACTTGACAGTAACAAGTAGTCTTACCAAGCAAAATCCATATTCTTGACAGTAATAAGTAGTCTTACCAAGCAAAATCCCACCACTTGACATTAATAAGTAGTCTTACCAAGCAAAATTCCACCACTTGACAGTAATAAGTAGTCTTACCAAGCAAAATTCCACCACTTGACAGTAATAAGTAGTCTTACCAAGCAAAATCCCTATTCTTGACAGTAATAAGTAGTCTTACCAAGCAAAATCCCACCTCTTGACATTAATAAGTAGTCTTACCAAGCAAAATTCCACCACTTGACATTAATAAGTAGTCTTACCAAGCAAAATTCCACCACTTGACAGTAATAAGTAGTCTTACCAAGCAAAATCCCACCACTTGACATTAATAAGTAGTCTTACCAAGCAAAATTCCACCACTTGACATTAATAAGTAGTCTTACCAAGCAAAATTCCACCACTTGACAGTAATAAGTAGTCTTACCAAGCACAATTCCACCACTTGACAGTAATAAGTAGTCTTACCAAGCAAAATCCCACCACTTGACATTAATAAGTAGTCTTACCAAGCAAAATCCCACCACTTGACAGTAATAAGTAGTCTTACCAAGCAAAATCCCACCACTGCTCAACAGTTACAAAAACAGATTACCTGATCTACTTCTCCTGTCTATTGCCACTTACTTTTTGTTTCTTTTTTTCCTAACCAAACCTTTTTTTTTCTTCTAATAGTAATTAGATACACAATTCACAGTCGCAATAAATTATTAATGGAATTAAAAGCAGATTGACATCCGTATCAAACACAAGAGAACAAGCATGTAAGATTAAATGGGTATGTAATAAAAATACACACATTTTCTTCTTCTTCCAAATCGGTGGAAAGAACGAGTTTCATATAGCATACCGGTAATGCCATATCAAGCGTTTCATCGACTATGAACGAAACACGAATGTGGTTTTTGTATTTAAATATCCTCTATTTCATGCTTTTGAAAATAATTTTTGCTATGCAGTGTGAATGTAATTGAAAACAGGTTATAATTTTCGCAAGTTCGATTTGGTACAACTAAGAATATCAACAGGCGATACAAAAATACGGATTGAATAGCCACATTAAACACTAAATCAATCATGTAAGATTGAATGAGAATGTAATAAAAGAAGAAACGGCACGTTATATTAATTTATTCACATGATGTAAGTGTAAAGTGTGGTTTAAGGACTTGTCTTTTTTTGTGGTGTTTTTTGGATTTTTTCTTGTGCGAAAATATAAATATATGCAAAAGTGCTATCAGATCAATGATGTAAGTTTGAATGCTATTTAGATGGGCCTTTTTGAGAAGTTGGCGGTAGGCGTCTTGAGCTAACTTTGTCAGTGTTATTTATATATCGGATTAAAATGACAAAATCTTATCCCCGAAAAACATGCGAAAAAATGCATTTGGAAAAAAATATAATGGCTGATCTCATTCAGGTAAGTTATACGATTCTAACAGAAGTGCCAATTATATGATTACAGAAGTATGTACAACGTTTTGGAAGAGACAAGTAAGTAATAAAAATATTTTGTACACATATCGTGATTGTTCCTTACATTGTTGGGAATTTAAATGAGAAGATACATTTAATGTATTCCAGTACCATTTAATTAATAAAATAGATGAATAGCATTCAAAATATTTGCCTCCCACATAATTTACCATATTTTTAGTGTGTAATTAAGCTCAAGATTGAATATTATTTTATATTTTATTCGTAAAATTTAAGTTGTACATTTTGTAGTAATATATTACTGACAAATATCCTATATATATTTCACACCAAAAAATCTGGTATCAATAAAATTAGTGTATTTTTATATCTAATACTTTGCTGCATAATTGTTCCATTTATAATTTTATTATCACAGAGGTACGTTTTCTCTACCGTATTATTGGATTTTATTAGCAAGCATGCAGGATGTTTCAAAGAAGTTACAACTCTTGCAAAATTTGCAAAATAATATAATTACCTTAGAATTGTCAGAAGTTTATAATGTATAACTGTGGTTTCCTTTTGTGACAAATTTTACAGGTTCCTACGTAAGCCATTATGTTGCAAGATTTTCTTCTGTGGCAGAGGTTGTGATGGAAACAAGGAGGCGGATGTATATGCAAGTGTATGCTAGATATATTATGTTTGTATTTATTTGTGAATGAAAACATTCTAATAGTAAGCTTGAACAATCGTAGTATATTGTGCCACCTTGTGAAAGAGATTAACTGCTGAATGAATGATGAGATTTGCAATTGCTCATTGAATTCCGACACCTCTTTTTGCATCCATAAAAACACTGTGCACGTGCTTTTGAAAAGTATATTAATTGAAGACCTGAAAAAGATGATACAAACATAGATACATTTCAAAACAGATACAAAGCATACAAAATCAAAAGATACACAGAACAGATACATTTTAAAGTGATTGTTTCATGAGTATTCTGGTATGGTAAAAAAGAACAAAGATAGGAAAAGAAAAAGCCATGAAGGTCTAGTTTTGCTGATAGGAAATTTACGCTCTGTACCCCGTATATGGAATTTATTATATAAAGTCAATTGCATATATTTAAGGATAATAAGATTAGCTGTCAACTGTGATATAATTTGTTTATTCAAGTACAAATATGAATTTTAATGATTCAAACATATTTTTATGCTTCGATTAATGACTGATAGTTTACTATGCATGCAAAATGTAGACCAACAAAGTGTGCTGTGTTCTACCATAATATTTTATTTCCATTTGACTCTCTGGTAGCTTCCATATTATTTAACAGTATTGCAGCCCCTTTTGAATATTTGTGCACATGTTTTAAGTCTTTAAGTTTTGCGGGGTTGTGTCATCTTGCTGAATCGCTGACCTAGCCATTAGAAAAAGAAAAAAAAAAAAAAAATCCACTTTGTTTTCCATGCATCAAATTATATGTTGCAGGTCATCATCTGATGTGTCTGTGCTTAATTCAGATGTCATTTCAAGCAAGATGCTTGATGTCCCTAATAGTTATTTCCAAGATTTACAAAGTCCGGTTGTAATAATATTCAAGCTGGATGTAAGTATAAGCATCTTTTCAAGACATAGAAAATTTTTTGTGAGAATATTTAACCTAGATATAGGAATAAACACACAGAAAGACAGAAAAGAGCATCCAGTAAAGCATAACCTCTTCACATAAATGTTCAGTGTTTCCTTCTCATAATAGACTAACTGTCATCATCATTGCAATATTTGCACTTTCTATACAAGTGTTTTTATTTACAATGTAAGCATATTTCTGCATCACGGTAGTGCATGAGAGTTCACATTTCCTTTTTTCTGATTCACCTTTATCATATATCCTAATAAATAGTATTTTGATTAATTTTGGCCCATTAATCCTTTTTATTCTCAAATTCAGCTTGTCTCCGATTCATATAGAACTAAAGTTATATAAAAAGACATAAGTTATAAATGAAAGGAGTAATAATGTATGGCGTTTCTTGACTTCATGCCCCAATATTTTGTGCTCAATGACCAGGCTCTTTTTCACTAAATTTCTCAAAATTTTCATTAAATTGAGATTTTACATTATCTTGCTTACGACAAAATTGACAATATTGCTATTTTAATCAGAGGTAGACGTAACAAAAAGAATGAAAATCAACTCTTGCAAATTGTTATACCTCAGAATATTTGTATTTTGGGAAAAGAGTTGTAAATTCATAAAAGGAAGTCCTCAAATTTTTCTCACCGGTAGAAGAAGGCTTATTTTCTTGGTGGAAATAGGTTATTGTTGAAGGTTGTTTAGTCCCTGATATCTGCTTATAGTTCAGTGAAAAATTAATTGTTACTATCAAAATGATGAGAAAGACTATTAAAAATAAATATAAATTTTTTGGAAGAAAAATTGAGATCTTTTCTTCAATGGCAAGGCTCCGAAATCACCAAACTGTCTGAATAAGAAAATTGAATTCAGACGCAAGACTCCAAAACTAGAAACCATACTTTGAAGCCTTTGGACATCAGTGGCATTGTGCGAAAAAAATAGAACACACATAACTTAACTGATTCAGAAATAAATTATATTCTTCATTTATTTTGCGAAAGTTTTTGAACTACAAGCATTTGTTGAAATTAAAATTTGAGCTAGTAAGCCGAGACAAAAATAATTTGGTTTTTGAAAACATTAATTTGTTCAATATATGCATTTTTCAGAATTCGACTTTGAGGACGAATTTGGAACCTTTGTGTGTATTTCTGAATATGTCTTCAAGGTAAATATACGGGTAGGAAATTTCGCACGCAAAATGTCTGATCATCTATCATGAAGTAAATAATCCGGCTGAGATATGGATTTTTTTTCTTTATAATTTCAACATAAGTCATGACTTGTTCTCCTCTATAGTAGTTCTAAGCCAATTAAAAAAATGAAGGAAACGAAAAAGCATTTCTGGTTTTAAAAAAAATAACTTAGATATAAAAGTAACAAAGAAGCACTTTAACAAGGCTGATGTAGGAAAGATATGGAAAGCTGGCTTTCCATTAAAAAGAAAATAATTTAATATCTTTGAAGACAATACAAATTAAAAACTTTTATAATATGACTCGGCTGAAGCATGATAAACTTTTCGAAGGAATGGACTATAGTTATTCACTCCGAGAGTGTAAAGCGATGGAATGTTTGATTGCCGAAATGAAAGCAGATTTGAAATAGTTTGTAACGGACGAAATTCTGTGGTATTATAAAAGGTTAGAAATGCACACATATATACAGCCACTGATTTCTTTCATTTTGTCTTTGAATGCCACCGTCTCAACCTCTTTAGTGAAAGAAATTAGTCCCATTATTTTAACCAAAGAAATATGTGAAGCATATACCTTTCCCATTTTTATCTTGCACCGACCATATTTAATAATAAAAATAATAATAATAATAATAATGATAATAATGAACCAGATATTTGTGTTTTTACTCTCTCTCTCTCTTTGTAGCATGACGTTTGCTAATTTCAAGATTAACCTATTGACATTATACTTGCTAATGTCAGTCTATTAATTTTCTTGCTCTTATTAATTAATTCATTAATTTAATTATTTCTATTTACTTATTTACTTTTATTTGTTTCTGCTATATTAAGAAAACTAAACATTTGGGAAGAGCCCTGTATTCCATGTAGGCCTCAACATATTTACCTTCAGGAAAAGTTGAAAATAAAAAACAAAATAAAACTAAATGATATGAGATGAATTAATAAATCATCTGCAACGTATTTAAACATCACATATGCCATTTTAAATTATGTATACACGCATATCAATTATGCAACCTTATAAAATTCAAGTACATACAATATACATATACACATAAATAATATGAAATAGTTGACAAACATACACAATTTATAAATTCTCAATTAACAGCAATAAAGACAATCAGTGGTCAGAGACAGGCTGTGAAAGAAGCACCAAGGACAGTAATTACACCCACACCGTCTGTCACTGTTACCATCTGACCAATTTTGCTGTTCTCATGGATGTGTACGGCATCAAGGTAATCTGATTCTGTACCTATATTAATGGCTCGAAAGACAGAAAATACAGTCAATTTAAGGTACAATTGCAAAACAAACTGTCTATTGATTTACTAACATTTAAAAAGGACACATTAATCATTATATTGGTAATTTTGTTCCCTGAAAAGAACATGATTATCACGATAAGAAAATGGATGTCATATATTATGTATAATTGTGCTGCGGTAGCTTAGATTGCATTTTCAGTACTTTGTCTACCAATAAATACTATTAAGTAGGAGGTTTGGTTTCTATTACATGTTTATATTTTGTCTTTATTATCATATATGTTTAGTTTTTTTTATATGTTGTGTTCTGTTTGCAATTGTGTTTATTTTGCATTATGCTACAGAGCAGTATGTTATTTCAAAAACTTTTATGTACTATTACAACTTTCTTATCCATTTGTCACTTTTCTAATGGTTTGATACTGAATTTTACTTTGTTCAGAACCTTTTGCCGATTTATAATGGTTATTTTTTTGAATAAATCAAAAGAAGAATAAGCCATTCTAACGGTTTTAAAACATTGTAATAAACTGTACTACTAAACAAGTTGTACAAGTTACAAAGTCTGCCATGATCTGTACACACAATCTGTCATGGTCTGTGTACACATTATGTCATGGTCTGTACACATTCTGTCATGGTCTATACGTAAAACCAATTGTTTTGACACCATTTTTCAGGACACCATTGATGAATTAAATACAAACATCTTGACGTATATATCCTATGCTGGGGGAGGACTGTCTGTTCTTTGCTGCGTCATATCCATAGTTGTGTTTGAGTTCTTTAGGTGAGCAATTCTTTGATGTCATCATTCACTTCATATGTATTACGAGTCTTTCGTTGGATGATACAAGTGGTACTTTTGCACGTTCATTGGTATAATTTTTATGAATACCATAATCGGTATTTTTAAGAATCTATTCGAAGGCACTTTTCATGTGAAAAAAATTTTCAAAAAATATTTAGACTTTATAAATATCAGGTTGTGGTAAACAAAAGATTTTATTCTGTCATTATTACAACAGACCATCAACTCCATGGAAACTTCTTCAAAATAATAGCACTCTTCATCTGTCTGTCTGTCTGTCTCTCTGTCTCTCTCTCTCTCTCTATATATATATATATATATATATGTGTGTGTGTGTGTGTGTTTACATACCAAATCATATGCATACATACATAGTAAACTAAACTGACTAGGACGGATAAACTCTGGCTCATTTTAAGTCATAGAAAAGTTGTACCTTTTAACAGTGAAATCATCTGGAAAATCAATACGAGTCATTGAACATAATATATGAAGTTCACATCATTAAGTTTAAAAGAAGTGGTCATATTCTGGTTCTGTGCTTCAAATTTATTTCATAGTGCAGTATTTTGTGTTGGTTCTCTCCTCCAGACTTAGAAACGAACGCATCCGAGTGCATGAACAGCTTGCATTATGTATTGTAGCAGTGCAGTTACTGTTTCTGTTTGGAGTAGATCGGACTGAAAACAGGGTATGTAATATTTTCCTCTCAGCTTTCAAAGAAGAATCTGAAATACATACTGGATTTAAGAGTTATGATAATTTTCACATGTAACATTATCCTTTTACTGTGTGGAGCTTCATAAATTCTTCCCACTTTTTAAAAATGAAATGTTATTATGTATTCTTTTAAGGAATACCAAAATTGTCATTGACTGAAAGTGACCCTTATCAAACCAATATTGAAATCTCACATTTTTAGTCCAATGCGACAAAAACAGTACCAATAAAAAACTATTGCAATTATGTATTCTGATATTTTTATCATGATTTCTAAACCTTGTATAGCTAATTTTCTTTGTTATGATTGTCAAATGAAACTTCATCATCTTCTTCAACGATGTTACTCAATTTTGGGCCATATTAGTTGATTCTTTTGAAGCCTTTATAATTTCATTCCTTTTGTCTTCCACCATTTTACTCAGTAATCCGCTTTGTCTGCCCATCTTATTTCACCCATTACTTTTTGTTTCAAGAATATAAATTTAGTAGCAATTAATTTGGAGACGGTGAGAATTCATATATTTGTTTCTTTTTTTCAGGGAGTGTGTATGGGTATTGCTATAGCCCTGCATTTCTTCTTGCTAGCTTTATTCAGCTGGATGCTTGTTGAAGGAATACACCTGTACATGTTACTGGTTAAAGTCTTTAACTCCGGTTCACATTTGAAAAAATACATGTTGCTTGGCTGGGGTATGTAAACATTTCATACTTTTGCTACTTCTAACAACAATCAAATCTTGCCTTCAAAACAAGTAAACACACAAATAAACAAACGCAATTTCTGAAAATCAACGCATGTAATCATATGAATTCCAAGAAATTAAAGATAGAGTTTCATTGACTCTCTATTTTAAGAAAACTCATATGCAACTTTCCAATAAACTCTTATGTTACTATACATTAGATTTGATAAAGTGGAGCCACACATATTGATCACGGTGCAAGAAAAGCAACAGGAAAGTTAATAACTAATATGTGCAAAATTTAGACACTTTATTTTCTTTCAAAATTCTTTCCTAATTTGCATGCAATAGTATGAGTTGTAATTCATAATTCTATTTATTTAAGGTGTACCCATCGTGGTTGTTGGTATTTGTGGTGGTGTATTCCATGAAGACTATGGAACAGGAGATATGTATGTCCTAAGATGCAAGCTTACGCTACATAATCATGTCTTCAGTAATGATGGAGCATCATTGGCTAATAATCTAGCATTTTCGTAACGTTTAACACGAAAACTAATTTATATTTTCAAGATAGATAGTATTAAATACCAAAAGGTTTAATAGTTAACAAGAATAGTTTTAGAGCAATTACATACTGCATCTATACTATTGTGTTACAGCAATTACATACTGCATCTATACTATTCTGTTACAGCAATTACATACTGCATCTATACTATTCTGTTACAGCAATTACATACTGCATCTATACTATTCTGTTACAGCAATTACATACTGCATCTATACTATTCTGTTACAGCAATTACATACTGCATCTATACTATTCTGTTACAGCAATTACATACTGCATCTATACTATTCTGTTAGAGCAATTACATACTGCATCTATACTATTCTGTTAGAGCAATTACATACTGCATCTATACTATTCTGTTAGAGCAATTACATACTGCATCTATACTATTTTTGTTAGAGCAATTACATACTGCATCTATACTATTGCATCTATAATATTGTGTTTAATATGATAGCAATTTTTGAGACTACATAAATCAAGACCTTACAATGTACGGACGCTTCTTTGTGAAAACTTGTATCATATTTCTTGGCTGAAAAAAATTGTGTAGTGCTGTGATATTTTGGTCATTCTTGTTTAATTACTTTAAGAAGCACCTGTTCGTCTCCTCGTGTATCTTCTATTCATGTCTCTATATCTTAAGATTTGTTTTTGTGTGAACATGCTCAGTGGCTATAATCTATAAATATATTCATAAAAACTTTGATAGCTTAAAAATCAATCACTCGAATTCGGCATAATTTGAATGTCTCGCTCATTCCCCATGTAAATGATTCTCTTGCCTGCAATCCCATACAATTAAAAACAACAGAAAACTTGTAAATGTTAGTGCCCTGGGTACTTCGAGTTCTCAACATTCTGTTATATGGACATACGAATAGCTGTAGTTTGACCACCACATTCAATTCACTCAGATATCTATAAAAGTTCTAGAAAAAACAACAATTTGCGAGTTATAAGTACTACATATGACTTTCAATATACCACATATAACTTTTAATATACTACATATGACTTTCAATATACTACATATGACTTTCAATATACTACATATAACTTTAAATATACTACATATAACTTTCAATATACTACGTATAACTTTCAATATTAGCTACATCATAAAACTCATTGGCTTGAATGCGCGCAAATTAAAAATTCCTCGTCATTTTATAAGATTTGTGATACCGTATTGGCATCTCAGTCTTTTTTTTTAGGGATCTTTGCAAAACAATGCGGATAACAGAATATCATGTGTTGAATGATGGTACTTAATATAAACATGTACAGTAAATGTTAATGCACACGTGTCATAATTTAACAAGTATGTGTTAAGAAACAATCGATTCAAAAATAAATGTATGACAAATTTTTATTTGTCTACCAGATGCTGGCTCACGCAGAAAATGATATTAATCCTGTTTGTTCCCGCAGTTGGTCTAGTTATACTGGTAAGTATTTAAATCAATAATACTATACTTTTATATCTATGTGTTACTTTACATTATAGGTGATGTAGAAAGTAGAAAGACAATTTATAAATTATTATAATCTGAAATATTTCCACTTATTCATACCATAAAGAACAACTAATTTTGCTTTCAGATTGTTGCATGACCCATGAAAACTCGGACACTTGTAAAATCTCTCTGAAACATTAGTGTATGATTGTGCATCTATTCATTTAATAATTGTTTTAGCCAGATTTTCAAATAAGTTTTTCTTTAAATGTTGCTAAGTTTCATTTTAAATTGTCCAAAGTTGCAGATGCCACTCAGAATCTTAGCTCTTGTCCTAATCAACCAGAACCCGTTCGTTTTGTTTGTTTGTTTGTTTTTCAAAGGATGATTTATTCGGTAGTAAATCCTTGTAGCCTGTTGATCTAAAGGATGATTTATTCGGTAGTAATCCTTGTAGCCTGTTGATCTAAAGGATGATTTGTTCGGTAGTAATCCTTGTAGCCTGTTGATTTAAAATAATGAATACAGCTAATAAAATGTGCTATTTTTTAAATTGGAAAATGTATCATAAGACGGCATGTATCATAAATGCATCATAAGATGGCATGTATCATTATATGGATATTTACTTCTCATGGTCTCTAAGCTTAATTTTTGCACACTTTGACAAATGTTGGACCTTTAAATTCAAGATGTAGCTTTTGATGAAAACCAAGTACACCGAATGTTTTTACCTACCAGAAACAGTGATCTGATCGTATGTTACAACAATGGTTATGAGTGTTGGTGACGTATTAATATCTGAAGTAGCCATGCTTTCTTGTGAGTCTTATTTCTTGTTGAAGCTGCATCTTATTTATTAAAATCATTGCATTGTACTTACCATTTTTATACGATTTACTTGTATTCTTGCGCGAAAGTCATGCCGTATGTTTTACTGTTTTAGAATAATATCTTTTGCTCAGAATTCATATCATTCACTATGAGCGTCTAAATTATGGCAATTTCAAAAGAGACTAAAGCATACATTATTAAAATTATTACAGTCAATGGTTTTTGTGGTGTTAAAACTATTATATAGTATATTTTATATGTGTGCCAATGATGTCCTGTCATTACAGATAAACACAGTAATCCTTCTGATTGTGCTGAGGATCATGGTACGATCTATGACACATGGATCCAAGGTGACCTCTGAGGAACGATCTACTATTAGGTGCATATTTATATCATGTTTGTACATTACAGATTAAATCCTTAAGTGTACAAGGATGATTTTATTTCCCCACATGCAAATAGAAGGGCAATCGTCAGACTATTTTGAACCGAAAATAATTTTAGCTCGCCCACACACACTTTCTGAAGATCATATGTGTGCACTGTGGGATTTGTAGACTGGTTCCCCATTGGTAAAGGTTTGCCTACGAGAGAAACTTGTCGTGTCTGGAATTGAGTCTAGAACTTAGAAATCGCCGTCTTGCAACAAACAAGATTAATAGACGAGTTAAATCTATTTAAAACAATTGTTAATTGGAATACCAACGATTGAGGGCATGTGAATCAATTCGTAGAAACGCTTCAATTATTCACGAATCCATATATGTAAGAAGATTGAATACATGTCATAGCCATGAAATACACCATAAAATGGATATTTACATACGAAGTAACAATTATAATTAAATGACAAGTATAGCAGAAATGTGAAAATGACGTAATTTACTGCCAGAAGAGCAAAGCTATAGAGATAACACTCGAATACAGAAATATGTATACAAACATTTTTCTCTTTCAAATCGTCAGACAAATTCTATTTTTTATATTTCCTAATGTTAACATTATATCCTGCTTGTTTTATTAACGTATCTGTATTTATTTTGCAGAGTTGGCCTAAAGGCAGCAGTAATATTGCTACCTATTCTTGGTTTCACCTGGATATTTGGTTTTCTGTCGGTTACTGGAAAGGAAACACTCGTCTTTACGTACTTGTTTACTTTCTTCAACTCTTTGCAGGTAAGTTCATTCGATGTTTGTACATATGGAATGCTGCATTGATCTAAACAATATTATAAAAATATAAATTTAACATTAATAATTCAACCTACCTTATATTAAATTTATCATTTGAACTCTTGGTTCACATTCAATATTTGGGAAAAGAAAAGTAGGTCAAAACACGAATGCGGTTTGTATTTATTAAATAACCCTCATTTAGACTTTCTAAATATTTTGAGCTTTATAGCATGAGTAAAATTCAAAATGAACTGGAATTAATAAAAGTTCGGTTCACTGTGTCTAAAAATACTGAGGCGCGGACGTCACAGAAGAAGTTCCAGTCTGGGTGTGTCATACTGAAATACGGATTGATATTACTAATTTCCTGTTCAATTAAAATTTCTAACTGTATATGAGCTGACACATAGACTTGCTCATTGCATTGAATAAAAGTATTGCCCTGATGTAAATACCTCAGTTAATTTACATTTTCTGCTAGATTATTGTTCGATTTTTCTTTTTTCATCGTTTTATGCTTTTGACTAGTCTTTGCAAAGTTTTGCCTCTCAGTATCAAAATGTACATATTCAGTTATTTGATGTCAGTGTATCTTCCTTCAGTTGTTGATGATGATTTTTTTTTTGGGGGGGGGGGGGATATTTTTTTCGTCCCCTTTATAAAGATATGCTTAGCTCGTTGGAAAACCTTTTTCTCTGCATCAACTTTGTGAACAAACAACATTTACATAGGGGATAAAGTCAATAAAGATGTTATAGCAACCTGAATAATTTAGCATAGAAAGCAAGATTAAAATTTATATTAAACAATATATGTCTTTCTTCATAATTTTGCTAAATCCCTGTATGTTTAATTTGCTTTCCTGGAAGCATAATGAGGTTTCATGTTGGTTTCTGTAATGATGAATTCATAAATTGTCATTTGCATTCTCAAGTTTGATTCAACGTTATGCACGTATTTTTTATTTTCATTCTTGAGAGCTCGAAAACTCGGTTCTTTCTGTTGTGTTTTTCATCAGGTTTGAGCAATGACAACTGATATATTTGATGCGGCGGTCAGTATAGTAATATTTAAATATTGTAAACAGTTGTGTTTACATAGTTACAGAAACTTAGTATAAAATATGATTCAATTTGTAATTCGAGTTCAGATATTGAACAAATGTAGTGTTTTTCTATTTAAACCGATTTATTATCTATGCTCAATGAAGCACTAACCGGAAATGACCAGAAAGATCAATGAACATATTGTGGATACAAAACGCAAAATGAGGCAGGGCATATTTTTATTGATAACATTTGATTTAAACTACATAACCCCCAAAAGCATTTCAAAATAATATTGGTCTTAAATTTAATAGACACCGACATAGATAACGAATATCATTTCTAATTGAACTGCATAGTTAATATAATCTTTTGCATATATTTCAGGGCGTTTTCTTCTTCGTCTTCCATTGTTTGCTAAGCATTGATGTAAGTAAAAGTGGACTTCTCTGAAAGTATCAACATACATGCTCTCTTCACGTTACCATTGTAATGAAACCTTAAGAATTTACTTACTAACTAGTTAGTGCAATTGCATATGAATGCAACCAAAATTAATTTATCTCAAGATTCGTGTAGAATAAAAACCTAAAAATAGAGAAAAATGGAAGGAAAAGAGTTACTAACACCACCATCCCTACTACTGCTATTGATATTACCAACACTGTAGAGAGTGTTTCTAAACAGGATCAATTGATTCAGAGCAGGACCATTACGATGATGTGAAGATTATACATATCTGACGATGATGGTCTACTTACAATATTACTTTTACATGGCTGAGGTAAATACATTTTCACCTTTCCATTAAATTAATCTTTATTTTGATAATAAGTGACGAAAATCAATAGGTCTGTTGAACAAATATTACCTTACTTCTTACTTTCTGTTATTTAAAAACAGAAACATTTGGTGTGTATCTAACTCAGTTTTGATCATGATTGTTCACTTACAATATCACTTTTGCTAAATTAAGATAAAATTCATTTTTTTAATATCCATTCCATTCATCTTTCAAAACTATTGTAAATCCAATACAGTGAGATCTGGTCTGTAAATGACTGTCGTTGGACGTGAGAAATATCTCCTTTAAAAACAGGTTTCCCTTTAAGTAGTAAACTTTCAGAAGATAGATGTGTTTTGATATGTCCTAAAAGTGTCTCTCTAGACTTGTGTTCTTTATATGCAGGTGTCCTTTAAGGGAGGTGTAACTTTAGTTTTATTGAAGGCAAACGTGCTGTAGTATGAAATTCTTAACCATTACAACCACAGGTTCAGAATGCGTACGACCGTCGAAGCAAGCGCTTGAGTCACATGAAGGCAACAGAATCTGCCTTCAGCAAGAGCCAAGAGAGAAGAAACTCTGATTTTGAATCATCTGGGTATTGCACCAGCAAGGGATCGGTAGGAACATTTTCTTCTAGTAGGAAAACGTGTCCTTAAATATGCAGAGGCCTTTTTTTTGGTGGGGGATATACCGCATTTTTGGAAGGGGTCAGAGCTATTCGATTCAACATTTAATTTGTCAGTCGGACTTGAGGATAGTCAAATTTATCAAAATCTAATGTAAAAATGAGTGTATTTTATATGAAGTAAGAATTTGTTGTAAAAAACTAAACATGAGTATTTTTGTTTTTGCATGGAGCAAAAACTAGAAACACTACTACGAAAATTAATCAAGCATGAATATTTGTTATTTCTGTGACTAGAATCAACGACACAGTTTTAAACGACTTATAAATATAAACCAATTTCATACGCAGGTACATATTTACATTTCTACCAGTGAATAACCGCTTTGGTATGGAATTATTTTCTTTAATTAAAACAAAATAGTATTTTCCTGCCATTTCTTTCAAATAGATTATTGTGAAAATACTTGTTTTTTTTGTTGCTAGAATATTTCAGAGGCAAATTAAAGAATTGTATGGCGACTAAATTAAATTTTTGATCATTGTGTGTGTGGTATATATATATATATATATATATATATATATGACACATCCTATTTTCTAGTTACATTCCATAGTGATGGATACCTCGACTTTGGATAGAAAACGCTCCGTTGCAAACGGTCATGTGCAAATCCCAGTTACCGGAAAAGGATATGAGAATCTCATTTGGACAGCCGCCATTGGCCGTTCTGAAGTCACTCGTAAACCAGCGGTTAGTTTCGATGATGAAGTATTTCTAGAGGATACCCATGTACGCCATAGAAAGAACAGTTCAGACATAATCCGAACTCCAATCGATACACATGAAACCGAATCTAGGCTAAATGGTCACGTGATCAGTTATAACACCACGCCTATGCGCAAGAGAAGTGACATGAGCAGCTTTCACACACCTTCGTATCATGCGGCTATCGATGGTCTTGGAGCAGATGATACTACGTATGGCTCAAATCGAGGTTTCGGTCAAGATGTCATATACGCCCAAATTCAGAAATAGTAATAGCCACATAAAATCAGCCTTTACCGTGGATTGTGCATAATATGTATCTTGCCTATCTATAGGTATTGTAATACTTCTCTTTTGAAAATATGTATTCAATAATTTTGTACGTAGTTTTTGGTCTGTCATAAATCAAAATCCATTTGTAAAACTATTGTATCCAAGTAATGATAGACTTATTGACATGTATAATCATGGTCAAGGTTAATTTAAAAGAGAATTTCACCACTTGCCAATTATAGCCTGGTTGTTCATTTTTCACATGGGTTACCTCTCTTTGCAAACTATAAGGGACAACAGCAATACATTTTCCCTGTAACTAAGAAAAAATCATGCTCAGATTTTTAGAAAGCAATCAGTCAAACAAACCAACAGTTATCTAACTGTTATTCAGATGGTATACTGTAAAATGTCTTAGAAATTTTGCCAATGTCAGATGAGGGTGAACACTTGAAATACTTGAATGGGCCCAACAAAAAGGGAAATAACTTTGATGACTGTTCACAAGAATCACAACTCTTGTAATCGGCCGATCATCTATTATAATTCTGATCCTGTGTCTTATTTATCAAGATTTATTGTCATGTTTACGTTAGTAGAAGAGCGAGATATAAAGGTCAATTTTATGACAGTGGCTGTGGAGGTTCACAGTTGTCCTAAGATTTCATTGTCTTTTTTTTTTTTTTTTCATTTGAGCATGGGTTTGACATGCATGGCACAACCTTCTTGTTCTACATTCATCGTTTTCTTGCAGTAATAAGGATACATTGACTGAGACTATAAGAAACAGCAGCAGAAATAATACATTCATTTGCACCCTTTTTCTGATGAAATGTATTCTTTGAAATCATTTGTTAGGAAAAAACTATCACTAATAATTTTACTTTTTAATCCAGTAACTGTAACTGAACTCTAAAGGCTATGTAGCTATTTGTTGTACATTGTATGTATGTATGTATGTATGTATGTATGTATGTATGTATGTATGTATGTATGTATGTATGTATGTATGTATGTATGTATATGTATGTATGTATATATATGAATGTATATATGTACGTACATGTATGTATGTATGCATGTATGTATGTATGTATGTATGTATGTATGTATGTATGTATGTGTATGTATGTAGTTATGTATGTATGTATGTATGTATGTATGTACGACATTAAAATTGACTCAGCAATAGACATTAAGCTTTATTTTTTCTACCAGGATTATTGTAAAAAGCATACACATATGATACCAAAATCGAATACATAATTCGTTCTACATGTAATTTTACAACAATATTGCGACACTTAGTGTCTTCTTTTGTAGTGGCATATAATTCCCAAGAATTGCATGAAATACTTCAGATCTAAGCACAACATGGGTCAGTTAAAAACTAAAACCATCATCATAAAAAAAAGTATTAAACTTTTCTATGATTTTCTTTACACGAATATTTATATGCCAAATTTCAAAGCAGTGGTGACACTCCAACCTCATCTGCTTACTTATTAAACGTAGCTATAATGCTTCATGGACCTACTTCACATATAAAATAAGTATATGTCTTCTTTGGTGCACTATATGTGCAACTTTTAAGTCACTTTTTTCTTCAACACAATTCATCACAGTGGCTTAAAATGAGATACCTTTTCATCAGAAAGTATACAGGTGTAGTCACAGGTGTAGTCACACTAAATATTCAGAAGTCTTAAATATAATATATGCTGTTTCATGATAATATTAACATCTGTTCATCTGTATATAAATGTAATAATGAATATGTGGATATAAATATCTGTATATAACTGTATAAATGAATATGTGCATATAAATATCTGGATATAACTGTATAAATGAATACGTGTATATAAATATCTGCAAATAAATATTTTTTAAACTGTTTATCTTAGTTAAGTGCTTTTCCACATCTTCCATATCATAATGTAATATTAACCCAGTTTTAGGCTAATTGTATTATCTACAAGAAAACTTAAGCCTCACTGTTTCTCAAGTTAATCGAGTACAAATGCGTACTTCGTTTCTTTTTGTGTATTTTGATACAATTTAATATAGTTTTTTAAAAACTTTTATTCAATATAGTAGTTTTACCATTTCATTGTGTTTATTGACATTCGATATATGAGAGGACTGCTGTTTTTCATTTATCGTAATTTGCCATTTCATTCCAACAAAAATGAGATTTACGGACAAAACATTTATAAATTAGAGACAACTTGTATCGGCTTGTGGTGTGACAGCTAAGAAGTCATTAGTACATTTATTACGTCACATCATCTTATCAGACTTTAGGATTCAATTCTCAGTAGGGTACGAATTAAACATTCTCTAACCTGTATGATAATATTCTTTCTCCATATATAATTTCACTTCATATTATTACTCATCTTCCTTTAGGATCGAGGTATAGCACTTTCCGCTCTGTCTGGTGCATATTTGTAACTATCTATATTAACTTCTCTATGCCTTGATGTTTGTCAGAGTAATCCGGAGTGACTATATACTTGGATGAGCGTTAATTACTGGGTCGCCATGCGAGTGTGTCTGCTCCGCACAAATGCCTGTATCCACGATTACGTTCCATTCTTTTTTTAGGGGCTGTGCGCTTAGTCGATAGGGCATGGGGATTGGTGCGTGCAGGCAATGCAATATGTGCTGTAACTTGCTGACGATTCTCAGTAGGGGACTATTTAAAAATTCTCTAACATGTAGCATTATAATATTCTATCTCTGTCTTTTTTATTATTTTTAGGGGCTGTGCATTTAGTCGATAGGGTATGGGGGTTGGTGCATGCAGGCAATACGATAAGTGCCGTAACCCGCCGACCCGGTTCAATTATCAATTCTCAGTAGGGGACAAATTAAACATTTTCTAACTTGTAGTATGATGCTATTCTGTCTCTGTCTGTCTCTCTTTATATATAAAGAGTATGATGCTATTCTGTCTCTGTCTGTCTCTCTTTATATATAAAGAGTATGATGCTATTCTGTCTCTGTCTGTCTCTCTTTATATATAAAGAGTATGATGCTATTCTGTCTCTGTCTGTCTCTCTTTATATATATAAAGAGTATGATGCTATTCTGTCTCTGTCTGTCTCTCTTTATATATAAAGAGTATGATGCTATTCTGTCTCTGTCTGTCTCTCTTTATATATAAAGAGTATGATGCTATTCTGTCTCTGTCTGTCTCTCTTTATATATAAAGAGTATGATGCTATTCTGTCTCTGTCTGTCTCTCTTTATATATAAAGAGTATGATGCTATTCTGTCTCTGTCTCTCTTTATATATAAAGAGTATGATGCTATTCTGTCTCTGTCTGTCTCTCTTTATATATAAAGAGTATGATGATATTCTGTCTCTGTCTGTCTCTCTTTATATATAAAGAGAGACAGAATAGCATCATACTACAAGTTAGAAAACATACTAATATATATGAAAAAAATATTGGCATTTCTGCAAACAAATACCAGAGCATGCATATATAATCATACTCATTCAAAAAAATCAGCACCGAAGTATCTCCAACAATATGTATCAGATGCCATCTTTTCTGACAGGTAATCTGCACTAGAAAACATGTTTGCTTGTCTGGAAACAGGCATTGGGAAATTCAAAGGCCTGAATAAAAAGTAAATAAAATACTATATAGCTCTATTAACTGTTTGTACAATAACCATTTATTGCCAAACTTTTCTCATTTGCAGTTTCTATATACACTATATTTTTCCACATTAAAATTAAAAAAAACAATCTTTTGAACTGAGACGAAATTGCATTGTATCCATTATATCTACATTTATAAATATACAGTTTTGTGTTTAGAATTTGTAAATTAATTAAATCATCAGTCTTTTGTTTTTGTCTTAGTTCCAAACATATTTTTTTAAAATTCCAAATTATTTGTGTGACTACACTTAATTTTTATCCATTGTAAGATATCATTTAACAAAATCGTAGTTATCTGACAATCCACAAATATATGAGATATTGTCTCTGCGTGTAACATACAAAACGAACAGAGCTAGTTTGAAATAATTCTAATTCATTTGAGAAATACATTCGTGGCCAATATTCTGTGTAATATTTTAAACTGCAACCATCTTTGGTTTGAACATTTTGTAGTTGTATATGGTAGCAAGAGAAATTTCAGCCACTTTATCTTGTAACTCACCAAATTCAAATTTCCATTTCCTTCTAGAAGTTTGTATTTCATTGTTTCCAATAAATTTTTCATATATATTTTTACATATTGTTTTAATGATAGTATACGAAACAAAATTTATAATGGTTGTTGTAAATTTGAGTCATACTTGATACTGGATTTTTTTTGGTATGACTTTATAGCTGTAGGTATACTTTGATCATATCATGTATATACATCCACATGTCAGCCATACTTGTTTATAATTCCATATATTAGTCATATTTGGTGATAGTTCCATACGTTGATCATGTCCGTTCATATAAGGGATCATTTGTGTTTATTCGTTGAAATTCCGTGCTTTGATTAGTTCCATTTAGGAAGGATATCATTTTCTTATATCCAATGTTTAACTTGCAATGTGCTCATCATTTTGTTATATCAACTGTTGGACTTTATGCTTAAGAGTAAGGAGTCAGATTCATTCATTATTCATATGCATTATAAATAAACATCTCAGTCACATAATTGTGTTTAGTGTTTTCGCTAGATTCAATCCTACCCGGCTTCAGTTCTGTTACACTGTGCTTTTTTCTTTAGTCATTTTTTGTATAACATTTGCAGCTTCCATATATGATATAGGATCGTTTATTTAATGTTTCTGTAAATCATTCAGTCTTATAATGTCTGGATAATAAAGCATCGTTTCAAGGTCGACAGGAATAACCTCACGCATTTTATATAAATTCATATAAAAAAATTTAGTTTCATCCGAAACTTTTTTCTGACTGTCTGTTAAGGAACCATTGGTTTTAATAAGAGGAAGCATCATTTTACCAATGTTATTTCTTTTTTCTAAATTACAGAAGTTGTGGTCACTTTCTCTCTTTCTTCAATATATATTGCTCCAACCATAACCCTCACTTCATCCGTGTGTGTTTCTAATATCTTCTCTTTCTTATTTTTCTCCTTCAGTTTTGGTAATTCATTCACATTGTTTTCTCTTCTAAATTGCTTTTATCTGCAATTATTTGATTTTCCTGTAGATCTAGAGGGGTTTTTTTTGTTGTTGTTTTTTTTAACGATGCATATGAAACTCTATATTATGAATTTTACTTTACCGGACTCAACTTTACATAATGACTATTTTACGCATATCTTTCTATAACTGCTGTTCCATTACTAGAAATATTCAAAATGTACGAAATGTATGTGATATATCACACATTTGTTTACTACAAGAGTTGTGACTATTCGACAGTGAGTTAGACTGTCTTTCATGAGAACATGAAGATTATTTTGGATCATGTGTATCACCGATTCAATCTTCTAAAGACATTCACATACGTGGACCTTACGGGGGGGAGGGGGCGGCGGGGGTATATTATATCGTAGATCTCTTGTAAGTATTATGGATGTACATCACCTCGATGATCCCAGATCAACAGGTATTACTACCAAGACAGGTGATTGCTCTTTGCTTTTTGTAAATGTCTGCTTACCTTGTGATTTAGTTGAACATTTTGGGGAATGTGTCAATTACATTGGTAAAATGAATTTCATTGTAGAAAATTTTAGTACCGCAAATATTTATGTATTAGGAGATTGGAATCCTAATAGGCTCAGATCCACTCCCTTTGGAGATGAACTTAGGCAATTTTGTGATGAACATGGTTATGTCATATCGGATTTAAAACATATGGTAGACTACACAACAAATTTTACTTTTCTCAGTGACTCGCACAATACTGTCTCTTAGTTGGATCATTGTGTCTCTACACAATCTGCTCATTCCGCTATTAGTGATATGAGAATAATTTATATCCTGGTAGGGTCCGACCAACGTCCTACTTTAATGACTATCAATGCTGACCTACTTTCCTGGTTTTTGATTCATGCCCCCATGAACTCTTAAATTTGAAATACAACATCAGTTGGTTAGACCTCACTGCGATGAAAAAAATGAACTATACTCAAACATCTGCATTCTTATTAAGCAAGATAGAGATCCCTTATTGTGTAGCAGTCTGTAATAATAATGGCTGTAGTAATCCTACGCATATAAAACAGATTAATAGATTTTACACCGATATAGTAACAACTTTGTCCAATATGGGTAAATACTTAGTGAGAAAATCCAAACCAGGTCACTTTGTTATACCAGGCTGGAATGATTGTATCAAAGAATTGCATGACTATGTACAAAATGCTTACATTATGTGGCGTGATAACGGTAAGCCTCGTTATGGACCTCTAAGAGTCCAAACGTGCCAAACTAGCGCTCGATTTAAGTATCTCCTTTGACTGTATAAGAATTTAGAATTATAATATAGAGATGACAAATTTAGACCAACAAGAATTCTTGAAGCAAATTAAACAAAATACTACTACAACTTCCAATAGGCTACCAATTTGCATAGATGGAAATCATGGCCAAAATAACATATGAAACATGTGGGGAAATCCTTTTGAATCCTTTCTGTTTCAGAAAAGGATTATGTTCTTTTAGCGAGCAAAGCCCCTTCCAGTTTAATTGAGCTGATCTCTTTGTCTTATCTCATAGCTAAAAAAATATGGGTAAATGTCCAGGGTAAGATTTTGTATATGTAGATCAGGTAAAATTTTCAGATAATATACACCATGTTCTTCTAATGATTTTATTTATTGGTATGTTTATACATAACTTTGTTCCAGATAATTTCACAGAAGTTACAATTATCCCGCCATTGGAAAGTAAACTTGGTAACCTGGAAGACAAAAATAATTATAGACCCATAGCTCTTACGACAATTATTTAAAAAATATGTGAATGTATTGTACTACAACGATGTGAAGTCACAGTTTCTGATAATCAGTTTGGTTTTAAGAAACAACATTAAACAGACTTATGCCCCTATGTATTTAAAGAAACTGCCAACAGTTATTAAAAACATAGTAGTCCTGTGTTTGCATGTTTTTTAGACGCTAATAAGGCATTTGATAGGGCCAATCATTGGACACTTTTGAAAAAGTTGCTCAACATTTAAATACCCGTCTACATAGTTAATACTCTACTTAACTGGTATGGCAAACAATTTTACTATGTGCGTTGGAGAAGTGCATTATCAAATTCCTTCCATGAAACCAATGGGGTGAGGCAGGGAGGTGTTCTTTCGCCATTGCTATTTAATATATACATAGACGATTTAAATCGTAAGTTGGGTCAATGTCACGTGGAGCTACATTTGAAACCAAATGATTTATATCTTAACAACTTTAGTTTTGCTGATGATATGTCATTGATAAGTCCTTATATCACATGTTGAAGGAAATTATTCAAGATATGTGAACATTACGAATTTGAGAATTTTATATATATATATATAATACACAAAAAAAGAAAACGGTATGCATGGTTTTCCAGTCAGCTTCTTTCAAATTACCATCTCCTCCCTCTGTACTTCTTAACGACCATGCTCTTGCATATGTCGACAGCTATAGTTATTTGGATCATATTTTAAAGTCTAATCTGTCAGAGAAGGAATGATACCTTACTCATTTTTGAGTACAAACATGATTTTACGTAAATTTAGAGATTGTTCTTTGAATATCAAAATTAGATTATTAAAATCTTATTGCTACACAATGTATTGCGCACCTCTCATGACAAACTTTGGTGCCTGTATAAAAACAAAATTAGTTATTGGTTATAACAATAGTCTATGTTTATTATTAAGCCTTCCAAGATGGAACAGTCCCTCGAACATGTTTGTAAACTATAATGTATTTAGTTTTGAAGAATTAATGAGAAAGTATGTGTTTTCAATGATAACAAGAATATCTAATAGAAAGAGGTGTATCTTGAAATCTCTGTGGAACTGGGATATTAGTTTTTAATTCTCACATTACAGATAGAAGGAACAAATTACTCTTTAAATGTATTACATAATTTTGTTTTGATAATGACATACATATTCTCTAGTTGTATATCTGTCTCTATATTTGTACATAAGACATCTACGATAATTTATGTTTAAAATACACTTATATTTTAATTTAGATGTATGTACCATGCAGTCTGTAATAAAAACACAAATTTTTATCTTATGTTAATTTCTAATTGAAACACTTTACAGAAAAGTTAATTATTTATTACACATTTGAAATCAGATACAGGTATAGTCTCAAAATGATCTAATTGTTCAGCACATACGTATTGATGTTTAACTTTAAAAAAGCTTCTTTTTTTCTGACATATTCAGGGTTTTTTATTATTGCATTATTCAATTTCCAGAATGTTTCTTCTTTAATTTCTTTCCGGGAAACTATCTTCATTTTTACAAGAGAATGATCAGACCTATTTCCTGGTTCAACGTTTACATTTTCAATAATTGTGAATACATTTTCCGAAACAAACGAAAAAGTTATGTCTGGCTTGTTTTTCTGGAATACTTTTTTCCAAGTATACCTATGTATTCCTATATTATGGAGGCCCCGGGTGGCCAAGTAGTCTAAGGCACTCGCCTTTACAGATCACTCACATCTCACCTCTGCCCGCGTGGGTTCTAGTCTCGGCCTGACCAACGCGGGTATGTAAAATAGATTTCCAGTAGCTTCCCGTGGGTCGGTGGTTCTTCCCAGGGTCTTCCTTGGTTCTTCCTCCATAACATATACTGGCCGCCATGTATAGCCTATTATGTGCTGAAAAATGGCGTTAAACCACACAAAACCAAACCAACCCTATATTATGTTTCCTCCATACATCTAAGGCAACTTCTCTTGCTCTTGGATTATAATTATTATTCTAATTGACAGTATCTACATCCGAAATGACAAAGTGCAATGAAAATCACATAAATGTTGATGGAATCATGGGGAGATTTAAACTGCTTTCAAATTTAATTCATTTACCCCTTTCTTGTTGGGTCTGATGTAAATGTTTGGAAGATAGTTTTCATTACTCTTCACTGGACGGCCAAAATATTATGTCATGACATCATCTCAATCTATGAACTCATTTGCGAGGGAATGCAGCTTTAAACCCCGCAACGCTATTGGTCGCTATTGCAACACTTAGGGTCACCATTGAACATTAGGTGTTAGGTCACAGCCGGTAGTGTAAACTGTATGTATGACATTTCTTCGAAGAAGAAGAAGTTAAAGAAAGGTTTTTATTCATAACCAGAAGGGTATATAATCTATTTTTAAAGACGCGTACTTTTTTTATACCTTTGATACAATTTAAAGTCGAATGCATAAAAAGTTGATTTCCAACAGGGAAACAATACGGGTGTTTGTAGAAATTGACTGTTAGTACTGGATAATTTTGGGACATAGTAAGGGGTACTGGTGTTAATGGATCCGAATGCCGAATGAAATTGGGACGATCATATGCACAAATCTGGAAATTAGGGACTTGAATCAGATCTAGAACACTGAGATGAGCATAATAAAAACATGCCGGCATGCAACAACAACCCGCACCCCTACCCATCCCCTTCCTTAGCCCCTTTAATCTAGTGAGCTTTGATCTGTACTTCATCTACACAAAAACATCTACCATATATAGTTCTGATTGAAACTGAATTTTGTTTTCATTTGCTTAGTATTTATACAGAACGAATGGTGCTTCGAATGTAATAAGTTTTCTTTGAAGTTTCACCAAAACTATTTTTTCTGGTACATTTAAAAAAAAAAAAAAAATCGCCGTCGTTTGGTCGATTGTAGCTAGTCCGGTAGCATGACTATTTGAGCGTATCACAGCATACATTACTCAGGCCAGATGTCAGCATAAGTGGATTATGATATACAGAGGCGTAGCTATGATATTTTGCGCCCGGGGACGAACTATAAAATTGGCGCCCCAGCCCCCTCCCCGTTTAATCACATTTTTCTATTACATTGAATAAGGAAAACAATTTAAATTTTAATAAAACATTGTATTTAAAGAAGCAAATTTATAGAAATTATAGTACATGACCCACTCAGTCACTGTCGTAGACTGGTTTACATAGTCTACAAAAGATTTATTTTTCTTGATTTCACTGTCGCAAACTGGTCAATTACGCAATCAAAATCTGTTTTTTCCAATGTTTACTTATTATAATGTAACGTTGTAAGCCTCATTTTGGCGCCCCTGTACCTGGGCGCCCGGGGACATATGTACCCCCCTGCCCCCCCCCCCCCCCCCTAGCTACGCCTCTGATGATATAACAATACACTGGTAAGATAGTTTGTCAATATGAACAAAGGATTTGTTTATGTAACAATAGATAGATTCCAGTGCATTTTATATCCAAGTTTGCGGCTTCCTTTCATGGTGCCTTTGAATTCCTCCACTCCAAACCCAAGATTGTATATACAAGTTGGAACAGCCAAAAATGTCGCCAAAAAAATCCGCAGATGGTATATTTTGTCGCCAATCAGGGAAAAAAAAGCAATTTGCGACATTGGCGAAGCCCAGCACGACACACATGACGAAATGTTTGCAAGCGTTGCCTTTGAAGTGTACAATATTTTTACTTCCTTATCCATACATGCATTTATCGAAAGCAATCGTGGACATTGCTGGAAGTTTTCCCTAGTACCGAGGAAACTTGACCAATTCAACGTTCAACTGGTAAAGATAGTATCAACATGTCTGCATACTTTTGTGGATAAAAAGGTCAGTACTCTGCAACTCTCCTTTAAATACAAGAGCTTGTTTTAGGTCACTACGAGCCTGTGAGGTTGGAAAGTTGGAACTTGTTAATAGGTACTGTGTCGACGTAGGAGAGAGATATTCACTGGTATGTCTATGGAAAGGAAACGGAAAGTCGAGAAATCGAGTTGGAGGAGCTGATTTCGGGGCTGTTAACCCTTTAGTTGGATTAGTTCTTGTCAACATTATCACTTAGATAGCCCCACCCACCCACCCCCGTTCTTGTCTAAATTATCACTTTGTCTACATTATCATTAAGATAGCTGTCCCCCCTTAGTTCTTTTCTACAATATCACTTAGATAGACCCCCCTTATCACTTAGATACCTCCCCCTCCCTTAGTTCTTGTCTACATGACCCCTCCCTTAGTTCTTGTCTATATGACCCCTCCCTTAGTTCTTCTCTACATGACCCCTCTCTTAGTTCCTGTCTACATGACCCCTCCCTTAGTTCTTGTCTACATCACACGGGCTCGTATTGTTGCATACAATTTACACATCAGTCATACATGTACTATATAAATACTACAAGGGAGGACACTTCTCTCCTTTCTAACGTGACCAATTTGCGAATCAACGCAAATATTTCAAGCCACACTTTGCGTGGCATAATAAATTTGGTACCGATATTGAGCCAAGGCATTCGACTTTGTATGCATACACAAAGTTTGACTTACTACCACACCTTTAAGGAATAGCAGACCATTTTCCCACGCTACCGGTCGACATGGCCATGATCGCGCCCGCTTAATATGCAGCTACAACACACTAAATGGAATTCTGCCCCCTTATTGGTTGTCTGAAAATCAGATAATCAGTAGGCGTAGTACGTCATTTTCGGTCGACCAATGAGAGGGCCGTATTCCATTCAGCTCGTAGCACTTGCATATTAAGCGGGCGCGATCATGACCATGCCGACTGGTAGCGTGGGAAAATGGTCTGGCATTCCTTAAAGGTGTGGTAGTAAGTCAAACTTTGTGTATGCATAAAAAGTCGAATGGCTGAGCTAAGCATCGGTACCAAATTTATTATGCTATGCGAAGTATAGCTCGAAATATCAGCGTCGATTCTTAAATAGGTCGCTCCAGAAAGGAGAGAAGTGTCCTCCCTTGTAGTATTATATAGTACATGTATGACTGATAGATAAGTTGTAAGCAACAATACGAGTCCCTGTGGTCTACATGACCCCTCCCTTAGTTATTGTCTACATGACTCCTCCCTTAGTTCTTGTCTACATGACCCCTCCCTTAGTTTCTGTCTACATTATCATTTAGATAGCTAACCCACTTCACCCCACCCCACCCAGGTTTAATTATATATATCCGCTCCGGAGTTGTGGAGCACCGTTGAAAGTCGGAAAAGCATAGAGCAAAGTTGTTTGTTCTACAACTCTAACATAGTAGAGAAAGTTAACGTACTTTTACATTTCTTTCACCTACTTGCACTGACATTAATTTTGATCAATATTAGTAAAAGTATGTGCTGCCTGTAGCAGACAGCTGATGAAAGTGACTGCTTCTGTGTGTTGGGGGAATTTAGTTGAAATATCATTAAATACACTAATTTTGCCTGTCCTTGAAATACAGAAACGAATTTTCTCAGTGTATGCGTTACTGTTTTCTGAAAGTGCACTTATGAAAAATTTAAAATATCATAAAGCTAAAAAAAAGTTCTAGGTTCATTTTTTAAAATACTTTTCGTCTGAAGTTCAAGAAGTGAAAATAACCATGCAGAGCTAGAGCTTGCAATTGTCCATGAAATTCACATAAAAAATAAGAACTAGCTGTGTACTCTCAAACCCCAATTCGACGCCATCATTTAGATATCAAAATAAAAAAAATGATACGTTTTTTAAACCTCCCCCAGGGTATACACATTTCTCTTTTCATAATAAGTATTACCAGTGGGGAAAATCAGAAGGATAACTTTTACTTAAATTTTCAAACCTGAGAAAATGAGAAACTCAGGAGCCGAACTATAAGAACTATAAGAAATATTGCTCCTAAGCTATATGTTTAAACATATTTTATTTCCTAAATTATGCAAAAGGAGTCGGGCTTCAAGTTCTCACAAGTATTCAGTGACCATAATCCCCATACTTTCATTAACAAAATTAAAAATAAAAATCAAAGATTGTGGAGGTGGAGTTCAATGCTGCAAGAATACAACATTGACATTAGACACATCAGGGAAACGATAATGTGATTGCAGCACTTCCCCATACAAATATAGTGATACAAATTAATCAAACACGACAAGCGGCTGAAAAGAACAGTGTTACGATAGAATTTTCAAGAAATTTTTATAACTCTAATTTTTATAATTCAAATTTTATAATTCTTTTAATCGATGAATTTTTAAGGAATTTTTATAAAGAGTAATTTTTCTTTTATAATTCAAATGTTTATAATTCTTAATCAAACAGAATTTTTAGCACTTGAATCCTCTAATACATTGCATTACAAAAGTGTACTGCATTGATATTTTACGGTAGGAGGGAGATTTTTCTAGCAGCACACAGGTAAAAGATTATACAGGCAAAATGCTGATCTTAGCGAAATTCTTTCACGATTACGTAAATCTACTGGTTCACCTAGCAAAGCGAGCAACCTGCATGTGGAGAGAGCGTAGTTCAAACCTGTAGCCATTTTTGGAAAGGGGAATGCGTTGTATAAGAGTCTCGTGAGGTCTCGTGGTCCGAGACCCCGAGCCCTGAACTCATAACCTTATATAGAATGAGGTGTACATTCCTTGACCAAGAATTGGATATAAGGCACTGCGCGCCTTGAGAAAATAGTTGCCACGTTCTCTTTACATCTGTGTTGTTCCTGTTTGCAGGTAAGAGGAAATTGTTTTATCATATTTTAAAAGACTTTTTGTAAGATTTTTTAGGTCTTGGAAGGTATTTTTTCTTCTCTCTCGGAACATTATGTGTTTTTATTCTTAATATTTAATTCTAAATCATATTCTTTTGTGGAGTGTGAAGATTTTATATTAGTAATTTATATACATTTTAATTGTGTAGATTTTTAGTAGGAATTTATATGAATTGTAATTGTGTACATTTTTATTGAAATTATGATGATGAATTATTGGAAAAACGATTTGCTGCCAGCTTCATGCGTTTGATAATTAATTTAGAAATAAAATATCGTTTGGTTTGCAAAAACATGATACATGATATTTATTTTGGTCGTAGTTCGAAATATTGAGTTTTACTGTATTTTAAGTTATTTTGGCCATCTTTGGTTTATTCAATATTTAGTAATTTACAACAGAATTCAAAATTACAGAAATTAAATAAATGTATGAAGTTGGCAAGCTTTGAATCAATATATCAATTATACGTCTATTCTTGTATTTAGAATATATATCTTCTTATGTGGTTTTTATTTGGAATGTTTTAATTTAATAAAGTTGCTACGTTCTCTTTACATCTGTGTTGTTCCTGTTTGCAGCCTCCTTTGTAGTTCGAACCCGGTACCCCTGTCGCACCCCTGCGATGTAACCAACACATCGCAAGGAGTGACACCTCCGCAAGGGAGGCCGCAAAGACATCTTGCTGGGCAAACTTTTCATAATACATGTGGCCCAAAGAAAAACTTTCCTAATAAGTGGCGATGATGAAATTCTCTATATAATAAGTGGTTGGACATGCAAACATTTTTCATAATAAGATGACCACCCAAAAACATCTTTTCATAATAACAGAAACAAAACACACACACACAAACAAATAAAATGTGCCGAAAAATATAAAAAAAGGAAAAAAAAATATATCCAAGGAAAGTAATGAATGGTTCTGTGAAACTTAGGAAAGAATAGAATATAATATGTAATACACATACATCAAATATCAAACTTAGGAAAGAATAGAATATAATATGTAATACAAATACATCAAATATCAAACTTAGGAAAGAATAGAATATAATATGTAATACACATACATCAAATATCAATTGGTCATTGTATTGTCTGAAGAAATTGTATTCCCGTTTTATTTAGAATCTAGAGAGGAAGTACTAGTTAAAACGCTTTTTTATCCTTAATGTAATTTTGAAGAAAAAAAACCCATTAGATATTAACATTTTGTTCTGTTTTAAGTTCATGTGAGCCAAATAGAAGAGTGTTTGTAGAGATTGGAACGAACATTTCGTTAAGACTCAGTATTAGATTTTTCCTTCGAACTGTGCATCAGTGCAAATAAAAATATAATGATATGCACTTTCTGCTTCATCCCCACAGTTGCATAAGAGATTATCTATCAGGTGATTGTTTTATGTATATTTAATCTATAATGTGTGTTTAAATCTTGTCCATGAAGGTGAGTTGCACTTTAGATTCTGGCCACTTGTAAACAGAATGTTTACTAGGATTTGAGTTCAAGGCCAGTCGTGTTGACAGTTAGACTGGTTTTTTTTCTTCCCATTTGATTGCTTCACATCCTGTTGATATAGGTCAAGTAAAAATGTGTATAAATAGGGATTTGGTAAACAAATAATTAATTCCTGTTTTAGATCAGTCTGTGGGAATCCATTTGTGGTCATATTTTACATTGTGCCGTTGAAATCAGATATATTACTCAAGTGCCTATTGACTTTTGAATTAATAATATTTGTTCAAAACATTTCAGAGATATTAAAAATTGCCTTTCAAATTTAAATTGACTTTGTTTTGCAATTTTCATTGTCCCTGGTAAAGATTTTTTTTTTACACATCTGAGAAATCTTTACTGAAACCAGCAAGCATTGACAATGTCATCTAATGTTGAGAACTTTGTTTAAAATCCAACCCAGGGTTAGAGTCTATGAAAAAGGATGAGTTGCTCGAGCTTGCCAGACATTATGATCTTTCTGAAGCCAAATCATCTTTAACAAAGCAAGAGATAAGGAATATTTTAATTCAGTATTTGTGGGAAAGGAAATTTTGGATAACAATGCTTTTGATTTGATTGGGAAGTCTTATCTGGTTTGATTGGAAACTAAGGGAATTACAGCTTTAAAAAAACCCCAGATGGAATTGGAAATAAGAAAGCTGCAGCTTCAGAGAGAAATGATGGAAATGCAAATTCAGAAAGAAGAGGAGGAAATGCCAATTCATAGAGAGAGAGAGAGAGAGAGAGAGAGAGAGAGAGAGAGAGAGAGAGAGAGAGTGAGAAAAAGAGGAGAGGGAAATGCAGATGCTGGGAGAGATGGAGAAAGAGCAGAGGGAAATGCAGTTTCTGAGAGAGAGAGAGAGAGAGAGAGAGAGAGAGAGGAGAGGCAGATGAAGAATATAGAATAAAAGAATTAGAACTGGCAAGCGGACCACTCCACCACCCCACCCCACCACCCTTTACACACAAGTTCAGGTTTTGATGTTACCAGATATATTAGGTTAGTACCCCCTTTACAGGAAAAAGAAGTAGATAAATACTTTCTTCACTTTGAGAAAATTGCTGAAAACTTAAAATGACCCAGAGAGCATTGGACTTTGTTTACTACAAAGTGTACTTATTGGCAAAGCTCGTGAAGTCTACACTTCATTGTTGGTACAACAGAGTGTTGATTATGATGTGGTTATGTAATATATCTTGAAGGGTTATGAGTTGGTACCTGAGGCATATCGACAAAAGTATAGGAATTGTAGAAAAGAAACTGGACAAACCCATGTCGAATTTGCAAGGGAAAAAGAAAAACTGTTTGACAAGTGGTGCTCAGCCAAGAAGGTTGAGAAAGATCTCGATAACCTGGGACAGCTCGTATTAATTAAAGAGTTCAAGAAGTGCATCCATAGTGATGTCAAGACCTATCTTGATGAGCAGAAAGTGGAAACTTTGGAAAATGCTGCTTGCATGGCTGATGATTATTCGCTAACTCACAAAGTTTCATTTGGCAGTAAGTCTACCTCTAAGCAGGGTTTTGGTTAAAAAAAAATCTCAGTCTCATACGAGTACTTCCATATTTCAATCCGGTACAACTTGTAGGAATCAAACAACTGATAAGACTTATTTCTTCCTACGTGCACTTATTGTAAAAAGATAGGGCACGTAATTTCTGATTGCTACAGGTTGAGAAGTAAGCAATAGAATAAAGACATAGCTATTTCAAATGCTCTTATTTCAAAGAGGTCAAGGTCACGGTCTTGTATTGAAAGCAATACATTTGTTGAATTAAACAAACCCCAGTCTGATTCTATTTTGGAGACTTATGAACCATTCATGTCAGAAGGTTCTATATCACTTATTGATGATTCTGAAAAGCCTATCCCTATTAAAATATTAAGGGACACAGGAGCTTCTCAGAGTCTTTTTGTTTTCATGTACTTTTTTCTTTGTCTGGGAAGTCTTCTTCTAGTGAAAGTGTTCTTATTCAGGGTAGAGTGCGGTTTTGTAAATGTTACTCTCCATTGTGCCAATTTGGCATCAGACTTAGTTTCAGGACCAATGACTGTTGAGGCAATGACTTCTTTACCTACAGAAGGTATTCATTTGTTACTAGGCAATGACCTAGCTGGAGAAAAATCGTGGTTAATCCACTTGTAACTGACAAGCCTTGTTTGGATCAAAAAGTTGATCCTAGTGAGATTGAAATCTCTGATTTGTATCCTCTTTGTGCGGTTATCAGAGCTATGACAAAAAGAGCTCTTGAGAGTGATGTTGATCAGCAAATTATTCCTTTAGCTGACACATTTATTGGTCAGTCCTTTGATGAGGTCACCTTTTTCCCTGGTATTGACCAACCAATAGGTATTGATCACAGTGATCCTCTTTTTACAACTCATTCTCTCTATTCAAATCAGGGTGTCAAAAGTCAATCACTCGTTGTCGAATAGGAACAAGATCCTGAGATCTCCTGTTTTTTTCAGAGGGCTATTAGTGAAGCTGAACCCACACAAGTCCCAGATTTTTACTTTGTGAAAAATGGGGCCCTTATGAGAAAGTGGAGATCACCTGAGGTACCCGCTGGTGACGAGTGCTCAGTGAGCTATCAAATTGTCATTCCGAGGTCATATCAACAGGAAATTCATAATCTAGCCCATGAAACTTCATTGGCTGGTCATTTGGGAGTCAATAAGACTTATCACAAGATCTTGAATAATTTTTATTGTCCGAAACTTAAAAGTAATGTTTCTAAATACTATAGATCTTGTAACACTTGTCAAATGGTAGGAAAACCCAATCAGAAGATACCTAAGGCTCATCTGCAACCTATTCTTGCATTTGACAAACCATTTAGCAGATTAATGGTTGACTGTGTCGGTTCCTTACCTAAGACCAAATCAGGCAACCAATATTTGTTCACCATAATGTGTGCGTCCAGAAGATTTCCAGAGGCAATTCCTATGAGAAATAGAAAACTAAAACCATTATTGTTGGCCTGCACAAATCTGTCCAGTAGGATCAAGAGTCAAATTTTAAGTCTGGAATTTTCCAACAAGTTTTGCATGAGTTAGGCATCCAACAGTTTAAATCTTCTGCCTATCACCCTGAAAGTCAAGGGACTTTGGAAAGATTTCATCAAACCTTGAAGAATATGATTCGGTCATATTACTTTGATACAGGGAAAGATTGGGATGAGGGTGTTCATTTGTTGTTGTTTGCTGTTAGGGAATCAGTTCAAGAATCATTCGGTTCTAGACCTTTTGAACTGTTTTTTGGACATACTGTCCGTAGACCATTGAAATTATTGAAAGAGAAATTTCTTTCAAATGAAGATTCAAAGATTAATCTTCTTGACTATGTCTCTGATTTCAAATACAAGTTGTCAAAGGCTTGTAAAATAGCAAGAACTAATCTTCACTCTACTCAGTCAAAAATGAAATTAAGATATGACAGAAATACACAGGAAAGGAGTTTTCAGCCTGGTGATAAAGTTCTGGCTCTCTTGCCCATACCTCAAAATCCCCTTCGAGCTAAATTTGATGGTCCTTATATAGTTGAAAAGAAAGTAAATGACTTAAATTATATCATTAACACTCCTGGGAGGCGGAAACAGAAACAACTTTGTCATATAAATATCTTAAAGGAGTATTTTGACAGAGATCGCACAGTTAATTATTCAATCAATTTAGTTGTACCTGTCCCAAACAGTGAGGATGTAAACGATGGAGTGCAATCTTACAGTTGTGACTCTGGTTTAACCAAACTTCAGAATTCAGAAATATTGAACAATCTGGACCAGAAACTTTCACATCTACAACAACATGAAAGGAATGAACTAAAACAGCTATTACATGAGTATGAGCACTCGTTTCCTGACGTTCCAACAAGAACAAATAAAATCCACCATGACGTTGATATTATAGATTCTACACCTGTGAAATAGCATCCTTATAGGACGAATCCTCTCAGGCAGGAATATTTGAAAAAAGAAATTCAATATTTACTGGAGAATGATTTTTAGAACCAGGTAAAAGTAACTGGAGTTCACCATGTATTCTTGTGCTTAAGCTAGATAATACATTCCGCATGTGTACTGACCATAGAAAAGTCAACAGTGTCACTAAAACAGATTTATTTCCAGTGCCAATAATAGATGATGGCATCGACAAAATTGGAAATGCGAAATATGTCACCAAGTTTGACCTTTTAAAAGGATTCTGGCAAATTCCACTCACGGAAAGAGCAAAAGAAATTTCGTCATTTGCAACTCCAGATGGGCTTTATCAGTATAAAGTGATGCCTTTTAGAATGAGAAATTTTCCGGCAACATTCCAACATCTTATTTAGATAATTGTGACGCGTACATCGATGAAGTCACTATTTACAACGACACCTGGGATGATCACTTGGAAACCATTCGGAAATTCTTCGATCGACAAAGTGATGCAAATCTGACGGTTAATTTATGCAAAAGTGAGTTTTGCCATGCTTGTGTCACATTTGTAGGTCATATTGTGGGACAAGGTCAAGTGAAACCTGTAGAAGCTAAGGTCAAGGCTATCTCTGAATTCCTGGTGCCTGGTAGTAAAAAGCAACTGATGCGATTCTTAGGTAAGGCTGGATATTATCGGAAATTGTGGTCAAATTTTTCCATAATTGCTGAACCTCTGAAAAATTTTGTTGAGTAAGAAATCCAAGTTCTATTGGTCTGACAAATGTCAAGAATCTTTTGACAAATTAAAGGCCATACTTGAGAGTGCACCAGTTCTTTCAGCACCAAATTTCAGCCAATTATTTAAAATGTCTGTTGATGCAAGCGATGTAGGGGTTGGTGGAGTATTGATTCAAGAAGATAAAAATGGAGTGGATCATCCAGTGTGCTATTTTTCTAAAAACAAACTAAACAAGCACCAGAATAATGATTCCACAAATGAGAAGGAATGCTTGGCTTTGATATTGGCTTTGCAACATTTTGAAGTGTATGTCAGTTTCTCTTTCTCCGATTGTTGTATTCAGTGATCACAATCCCCTTACTTTCATTAACAAAATGAAAAATAAAAATCAAAGATTGTTGAGGTGGAATTTAATGCTGCAAGAATACAGCATTGACATTAGACACATCAGGGGCAAAAAAAATGTGATTGCAGATGCACTCTCAGGTGTATAGAAGTACCATATTGCTTTATGTTGTGTATATTTTGTGTAATTAGGCTGAGTATTATTCATAAGACATCTTCCTATGTAATTTGGATTATTACAGTATCATATACATGTTTGACAAATATGTAAAAGAAAGCTTTATTGCACAAATCTTTCCTTTTCTTTATGAGATGAGGTGTTATGGATATTTAATCTATAATGTGTTTTTAATCTTGTCCATAAAGGTAAGTTGCACTTTAGATTCTGGTCACTTGTAAACAGAATGTTTACTAGCATTTGAGTTCAAGGCCAGTCGTGTTGACAGTTAGAATTGGGTTTTTCCTTTTATTGCTTCACATCCTGTTGATATAGGTGAAGTGAAAATGTGTATAAATAGGGATTTGGTAAACAAATAATTAATTCCTGTTTTAGATCAGTCTGTGGGAATCCATTTGTGACCAGATTTTACATTGTGCCGTTGAGATCAGATATAATTCGAAAGGAATTATTTATTTAATATATATTCATTGGAATTACTAAAGTGCTCATTGATGTTTGAATTAATACATTACTTTGGACTTTTGGGAACTCATTCAAAGACATTCTGGATTGTATCATTCTGTTATATCAGGATATTCAAGACTATTGGAACTCATTCGGAACATTCTATATTTTCGGACTTGTGATTTGGACATTTAGGATTATTTGGAATTTGGTTGACTATATTGTTAGTATCTCTTGAATTTCACTTTGTATTGTATGGAGATAAATTGCTTGTTGATATTACTTACATTGTTGGTTTCACTTTCTTTCTGTTGCATATTTTTAAGACCTAGAGCCGTAACAATTGTCATACTGATCTTTCTTAAGGTCGCTACATTGGTTTCTGATCCTAGCATGAATAACAGAGCATTTGCGATCACCAGAAAGATAATAAGAAGAAATGCTATTGTTTTGTGTAATACAATTTTTCAATTTGAAGAAATGACTTTCAATTTTGACATTTTCAGGTAGGTATTCCACATGATAATACAAGAATTAAGATTTTTTTTTTGTTATTTCATGTCTGGCATTTAATCAAGAGAAGTTTTGTCGATTACGTAAATTGTATCTTGTCGTTTCTCCCACCTAAGGAGGAAGCAGTTCGTTGAAATAACTTGGTGAATCATTATAAATAATTCTATGAAAAGTACAGAGTTTGTGGGATTTTCTTCTTTCTGAAAAATGGGGCTAGCCACATTCCTCATAAATATTGCTTGCGTGGCACTTCTGGTTATACTTGTAGCTATCCTAGCAGCCTCTAACTGTAGTCTCTCGAGTCAATCTGAGTTTACATTTGAACGTCCTAAACTGCCCCCTCCACCCACCCACCCACACTTCAGCCCCATGCCTGGATCCGCCCGATTGTTTTCATCACGGAGACTTGACGCTTTATCTACAGCAAGACAATTTTGAAGAATTCACAAATTCAGTATTTTTTTTTTTTTTTTTTTTTTTTTTTTGAGGTTTTGGTCGGATGGAGAAGGGAGTCATTTCGGAATGTTAAGAAATGGATAAACGTCTACCTGTATAGAACTTTGCGAACCAAGACAACGGAAGAGACTTAACTTTTATATTTAACTTTCGTCTGCTTTCCCACTTTACCGTGTAGAGCGGGGTCGGGTCTCCTCGGACTGTCGGGGAAACCCAGACACTTGCTAACTAATCATCGTACGTAATGGCTGATATACAAATACTTCCCGTGATGTACTTTAAATATACGTATCTACTTCTTCGTTCCATTTATGCATCATTTGATTTTGACCGTGGGAAAATTCACCATGCTATCTCTACAGCTATTGGATATATATATATATATATATATATATATATATATATATATATATATATATATATATATATATATATATATATATATATGCAATGAGTAAACATTTAACCAACCATCTAGAAACATTTTATTATTATACCCACTAATGACATCATACACACAAGTCACCTGTTTGAGAAAGCGATGTGTTGATATGGCCTCATATAATGGCAAGTATTAAAAACAAGCACGAGGCTGTCCGAATTAACAGTACAAGAAATTCACACATTTGTCTCTTCTCGGACATTAACTTGCAAATAGAATGCAAAGCTATCAGAATCACACAATAGAACCCGAACAATGATGCCATTTAGGATTTTAGTGAAAGGAATCAAACGTTAGAGATGATATGCATTGCCTCATTAATTCTCCATTTCTTTTTTGTCAAAGCTTTGGAAAGTAAATGAGTGTTTCTTGCGACACCCTTTGTTCAACGAACTTCAGATGATGCATAGAGGTCTGAGAAGAAACATAACAGCGATATACACAAGCACGCAGTTTTGATCCCTGCAAAAAAAATACAGTACAGCTTAATAACGGAATAGATGTAACTTACTCTGCAGGTATGCGTCTCTGCACGAGAATCATGCTAATCGGCTGACAGTATACGGAATAGTTAACTACTACCCGTCGGTTGCCTTGGTGAGTACTTTGCTCCCATTTCCTCGGCATGATTTAGCTAATAATGTGTTAAAAGTGCCGTTAAAACCAACCAGAAAAAAATAATAACTTCTGCACTGAAGTCAACATTAGACGCTCTGTTCACACGTATCCCCTGTGCATTGATATCGCATTTGCGAGAAATATTATTGTGCTTATAAGGACTATTTGTAAGGCCACCAGGTTTCATATGATGGGTGGGTATAGTATAGTAAATATTATGTGAAGAATATGCTAAGTGGAAAATGAATGTGCAGGTACAATCTGTTTTGTGGAAAAGCTATTTGTAAGAGCAATTTTATATTGCATATTACGTGCAATGGATAGATACATAATTGAACTATTGCAATGTAATTATCGTGTTGCATAAAAAAGAAACTAAGATGCAACGAGCGTTAAATTTTGCATACAAATAGGGCCTTACGTACACCGTGTACGGAATATTCCGATGATATGTAATGGAGGCTGCCATCTTGGTCTTCTTCTTTGTCAGTACAGTGACATGAATGACAGTCACATTGCATGTATATCTTTAACCGATCGCTATCAAAGTTACCATATTTAAAATATATTTGTGGTCGGAATTATTAGAAACAAAGAAAAGTCCTAACCATCTGTGAAATTCATACTATCATCTGAGCTATTCTTTTGTTTACATTTTACTTGCTTTTCCTCTGTCGTTTCACCGTATGTAGTTCGGTCAATATTAATCCGCCGAACATATGTTCCTGTATAATTTGTCGCTCCTTCTTAATATCCGAATAAAGATAATCAAAAGTACTTTAAATGAGCTAAATGTCCTAAATATACCTTATATTTATTCATAAATGGTACATATATTGATTTTACTTTTAACCATGAGAACTATTGTTATTTATGCGTGGAAAGGCTCTTGCCGCAAGGCAAGGGCCTGGTTCAAGAGAAGAAAATCTTAATTTTTATGAAAATTAGGAACTGATCAGGTAAGATATGTGAGCAGTTGCATACTTTGGAAGGTCTTATATTCAGCTCGGTTAGATGTTACGATTGTCACTAATCGTGAATTGTAAAGTCAGTGTAGCGTAACATGGTCAGTGAAGGTGCATATGTCATGTATACATGTAGACGTCTTCGTGTTTTCTACACTGGAATCTACGGTGTGTCGATTAGGCCACGTGTAGGGAAAGAATTCAAACTTATTGTATGTATATTTATTGGTGGTGTTTTAGTGCGATTTCTTTCATTTGTTTTAAATATTTATTGGTTTTTGGGCTTCTGTGACATCTGAAGACTTTGGGTTTAGTCATTTCTTATCGTGCTACAGTAGAGTCATTTGCAAAGACATGGGGTGCTTGAGAAAAAAATGAAAAACAGCAATTTATTATGATGAATGAATAGCACAGGCTCCTGTAATTTAAAAGTGAATGTAATTTAGCTCGTTCCAGAGGGTAAGATTGGGCACGAGTGCCAATATTAGTTCTGTCTCGACATTTGTATTTTAATGCTAAGGAAATGTATATATGATTATAAGATGGGAATCTTAGTAGTTTCCAAACTATGACCCAGGGCTAAGTCCCTGAGAAGGGGCTGCGATACAGATGAACCTCAAGGGCCAATGCTAGTCACATTTTAACATTTGTATGTTCATGTTCACTAAGTTAGATAGATATATAGGTATACAGTGGTGATATCTCAGTAGTTTCGATGTTATGAACCAGGGTCTATGTCTCCAGAGGGTAGGATTCAACACAGGGGACAATTATTTATTTGCACATTGTCATTTGTCTTTGCATGGTCAGGAAGTGAATATGGTTATGGGATGGGAATCTTACAAGTTTTAAAGTTAGGACCCATCGACAAAATCCCTGGGGGTAGGAATAATGCCCACGGCATGACCCAAGGGTCGTATTAAAATCCCAGATGGAAATTTGTATACACATGAGTCAATGATTGCATGTTCCTGTTTTCAGACATGCGAGACACACTATTCATGAGTTACAGGAAAGTGATGGCTCACTATGCTCAAGCTTTTTGTTCCTTACATATGTTTGGAGTATTTCTTAAAAAATAGTACAATAATTTAGACCTCATCCTCACAATCCACCCCCACCCCACCCCCACCCTTAATTTTTCCTGAGCCATTCTGCGTCACTTAAGGTCCCATAACATAAAATTCATCACATATATTCTGTGTGCTTTTGGGATGGGTTTCCATCATCAAAGAAACATAAAGAGAAAACATCAGACCACACTGTTACATTTTGTACATTTTTCCTTGAACCCATCATAAAGACACCAAAAATACTGGTTAGAGAATTATACCCAAGATTCATGAATGTTTACAGTAAGGACCTTACCAATTGTGATTAAGTACCTTTCACCTAACATTATGAGAACATTTATGCACAGCCAGGCAGGCACATAGATAGTTAGATAAATAGATATATAGATAGGTAGATAGATAGATAGCAAAACAGATTTACAACATGTACAGAACGACATATGAACAGAGAATACGACATTATTCCAATCTGTCAAGCTTGGGGATCATCAGAATATTTGGCACTTACATTATTTTCATTATTAATATTACCAATATATATATATACACAGTTATGTGTCACTGACATTTTCTTTTCTATTCAGAGAAACCCCATATTGATATACACTGCATCAAAGTCTGCGGATAAAAAGGTATGGATTTTGTTAAATTTTTATTTGAAGTTATTCTTTCATAAACTCACTAAAAAGTATTACATGATACATTAATGAAGGAAGTAGGACAACACTAGTACCAAAATTCGTAGACATTTGTTCACAGTCAGAGTGCCATCTGCCACCCACCTGTACTAAATTGAACATTACCAACAGCCCGTAATATTTCGTCTGTCAATGTGACTCAGATTTACGGGCGATTTACTTGGACAGAACGGTCATGCATTGGATTTATTACAAGAGTCCCAAATGGGCCTAAGATTGCTCAACTAGCTGACATCTGCATAATAATCAAATGCAAGTTCAGGTAGCCAATAAATCTGGGTTAGTAAGTTGACTACTGTCACAATTTCTTCAAATTCTGTTGATTGGTTATGAAAACTGTTGTTCGAAGGTTTCTCCATGTTTGTATCTTCACCCATATTTGACAATAGATAAGCTTCGTTTGTATAAAACTGTAAAAGGGCTTTATATCAAGATGGTTTTATATCTGGTTAAATTCCGTTGAGCAGTTATTGAGAAAAGGTTTATATTTTAGACACAGTGGTCATATCGGATAGCAGATGTTTAATAGGGCTACATGCCATAATGCTTTCTGTAAAATTGAAAGCAGCTCGACGTCATTTGCATATATCGGAAAGGGCTTTATGCTTTGTACCAAATGTGGTTAAATTTGAATGGGCTTCATGCTTCGTACCAAATGTGGTGAAATTTGAATGGTCTTCATGCTTTGTACCAAATGTGGTTAAATTTGAATGGGCTTCATGCTTTGTACCAAATGTGGTGAAATTTGAATGGTCTTCATGCTTTGTACCAAATGTGGTGAAATTTGAATGGTCTTCATGCTTTGTATCAAATGTGGTGAAATTTGAATGGGCTTCATGCTTTGTATCAAATGTGGTGAAATTTGAATGGGCTTCATGCTTTGTATCAAATGTGGTGAAATTTGAATGGGCTTCATGCTTTCTACCAAATGTGGTGAAATTTGAATGTGCTTCATGCTTTGTACCAAATGTGGTTAAATTTGAATGGGTTTTATGCTTTGTATCAAATGTGGTGAAATTTGAATGGGCTTCATGCTTTGTATCAAATTTGGTGAAATTCTTTTGAGCGATGCTAGAGAAGTCGTTCAATGGTGTTTATATATTTAGTATCAGCGACCATATTTGATGGTTGATCGGTTTCATTAGTACAAAATAAGATGCTTTCTGTCAAGTTTGGTCAAATTCGGTTGAGTGCTTTTCGTGAAGTCGTTTAAACGTTTATCGATTTTTAGTAACAGCTACCAAATTTGATGGCAGATTATCACCATACCTACACAGCTGAAAGGCTTTATGACAGGATCTTTTATGTGAATTTTAATTTTAAAAAAATCCTGTTGAGCAGTCATTTTTAGAAACAAAAGTCGTCGAAATGTGGTTCCAATGACTTTCCAGTGTGATTTTTTGGTTGGCTTTATCCATGAAATAAATTCAGTGTGATTTTTTTGGTATGGCTCTATCCATGACAAAACAATATTTGCGAAGGGCTACCTTCGTACTTTCACCAAGGAAATATTCAAAATCAGGCAAGTAAAACTAGGTGATCCCGTTGTTTACAAACTGAAAGATGTTAATGGGGAGGATACTAAGGACATTGTTTTACGAGAAAGAGTTATCACTGTATGACAAACAGGACGGTTTGTACAAAGTTGAGAAGATGTCTAAGAGAAAAAGAGTACATTGATCGAGAAGTGGTCAATAATAACAATGTGGTGCAAGGTAGCACTGATGAAATAGATAAAAGAATGAAACGAACGAGAAAAGATTTAAATGATTTGGAACAAAAGTTACAGCAGATACAGGTGCATTAAAACTGAAAAAAGAAAACAAACAAAAAGACTCTCGCGTTAAGTGGTACCATTGACAGGATTACCACTGAAATAAACGAAAACACAGATACATTCAAAACTGAATCGATCTCGGAAATCAAGAGTATTGCATTGATGGGTTAGAATGGATGAACTGAACAAAGAAATCACTAAAAACAAACAAGCGTTTGAGGAACAAACGAAACATATGCCGAGATGTATATTTCTCTACGATTTTCTCATTGTACCTAGTGATAAGTATCCCGATGGCGCCATATTAATTCAATTCCATATACAATACATTTAGTCCGTAAAGGAGATGACGAATTTTAAGATACAGAAGGTTTATTGAATATTTTAAGCTGAAACTACACCACAGTTAACAGTTATGGATTTGACCATGATCCATTACGTTTTGCTGAATAAAAATTACACATAATAGATCAATTAGAGCATTATGTCCTTCAAATTAACACATCTGGCTTGAGCACAATTTTTATCAACTTGCACATTGAATCCTCAATTACAAGATATTTTGACTTTCATGTTGATTTTTTACATTGCATTAGAGGTTAAAATACCCCCAAAAACATTTTGTTTACTCCTTAGACATTGAACAAATATCTGTGCTTAATTATACAGCTTCAAAGAAACAAGTGTATACTTTCTGGAAGAGGAAAATGTTTTACTCATTGGGATGAAAGACATAGTCAGAATGTAATATAGACACTGTCTGCAGTATCAAAATTTGCTATTGTTAGGTACAACAAATGGATACAGCAGCGGTCATGATTTGAGGAGCAATATATAACGACTTAGCATTTACACGAAGCGGCTATCGATTCGTGTTATTTGTTCCCAATATATCCATTGAGGAACAATTTAGACATGAAAATTCATCCAAGAATACCATAGAAACACTAAAGACTTCAATGAAAACAGGTAAAAGACATCTGACTACTAGAATGAAAGATTGATACAACAGAGTTTGGTGACTCGGTATTTAAACAACCTCGATAATGCCTGTTTTCTGTATGTGTCTACCTTTAGTGATGATGGTAGACATGATTTAAACGATAATTCCAAACTTAAAATACAAAGACAGCCTAAACTAAATAATTTCTACCAACATTTCGATGAACAAGTCAAATATAAATATATATTCATTGCACTTGTGATGGGTGTTTGTGTTTATGTAGCTTTTTCAGCACATTAAGTACCATATATGTCTCCGTATGGTAAATACAAAACTCCTAAAAATCAAGAGAAAATACATTAAGGAGTTAAATACTTCAGATCAACAAATCACTGTTTCACACACACACACACACACACACACACACACACACACACACACACACACACACACACACCAAGCAGCGTTAAACCCGAGCAAACATTGCAAGTTTGTATACCAACGCTCAACCCAAATACTATTATTATACCTATAAGGATTTTCGTGTCTTTTGAAATGAAGTTGAAAGGAGATGCTAACAATGAGGCGGTAAATAATTTGGGTAGAAAGACAACACCATATAATACGATAGTGATGATTTTTTGGGGGGTAAATGACTGCAACATTATCACGATATACAAAGATGTATATATCCCTGTATCGAAGCGAACAAACAGGATTCAACAAGGCATCATGAGTGAAACATTGAGAAAATTGAGATCATGGGCAGGTGACGCGCAAAACACTGGTACTGAACCTGTACAGTTTGTGGAGTATAGAAGAAGTTTAAAATACTGCTTGACTATCAAATACTAACAGACCATTGTCCACTGTATCCATGTACTCTTGCGCAGGATTTCAGATTTAACATTACATTTGCAAAACGACTGGAGAAAGTGATCCTAAAGGTTGTACAACTCAAGCTTCTGAACTAATACAACATATTACATAAGCCACTAAGTATTTATTTGATGAAGAACAAAAACACATAAGTGTTAAAAAAATGTTACTCTGACATTCAATGTATCATGCTTGATTTGAAAAGTACTGACGATAACATAACACGTGGCAGTGGACATAAACTTGTTACAGAAAAACAAGCTATTCGTTTTCAAATGAACAGAAAAAAAAGTGTAGATGCCCACAATATGTATAGCTATATCGTGTCTGATTGTCAGGTTAACATTTAAAACAATCAACTGAAGTAAATTTTCTTTCAGGCATGCATAAATGCATTTAAAAGAGCTTCATAACATAATAATTTGTGGAGTGAGTAATTGTGGTAAAAGATTGTTTGTGCTTAATCTGATAGAGAGTGAATACACAGATTTTTAATTACATCGTTATCATTTGTCCAACATTTCTGTGTAACAAGTCATAAGAGAAAAAGATGAAAACGTGATCCTAATAGATTCCGAAGATAAGCTGGATAAGTGGTTAGAGTTACTAGTTGATTTGTATCAAGAAACTAATACTTTCTTTCTAATTGATGACTACGGGAATCTTGATGAGGTGAAAAAGAAAGCAACTTATTTAACCAAGCAATCTTTGAGTGGTAGGCATTTTTAAATATCAGTATGGGTGATCGTTCTGAAGTACAATTCTGTGATAAAAAAAATTTCAGGGAAAATATGCGGAAGGAGAAATTATAGACGCCGAAAACAGAACAAAACAAGCCAACTGTTAATGAAGATTTAAAATTCTTTTTGATCACATATTGTTTTTATTCCATTGAAAATATTCTTTTCATCGTCATCATTCTGGAATGAATAAAGTTGTGCCCTTAACCCACAGGACCCTCTGATTGGTATACTGGTTTGCTTATCTTTGAAAACTCCCAGAACTATTTTTCGCTTGGATGATGTCATAGATGTTGTCCTATTAATAGTCACTAGAGTCATAGTCATACAGCTTTATGTCATCTTTCATGTCTCTGTAGCATTTTTATTTTTATCTCAACATGAATGCACAATCAATCCATATCGGCACAAAGAAAAACGTTTTTCCGCATTTTGTTTTTCAAATTGGTAAAATTTGAAAATCAACCATTTCAATAACTCTAGCACCGTAAAACCACTATAGATATGTTTGGTTACTTTTATCCTTTTTGATTTTCAGACTGACTAGCACCAAATCGTCATACATAATTGTTTTTCTGGCAAATAATATATCTTTTTGACACCTGATTTTTTTTTTCTTTTGGACGTATTTTTACTTTGTTCTCTTTCGAAGATTTTCCATTTGCTTTCCAATCACCGGTATCTTTACAACTTTAAGAGGTCCTTCTCAAAATAATTAGGAGCTCTTTATCCAAATTTTTATTCAGTTTAATGTATGGCTTTAGGCAAGGTTGTTCTTGAAACAAGTTAACTCGGGGTATATTTTTTTACACCCAACTGCGGGTAAAACTTCAAGTTACTGTAATATATCAGATTTATTATCTTTGGTTTTCAATGTACACAATAACTTACGAGGGATATTTGAACAGTTCTGAATAGTTTGTTATAACATTTTGTTTCTTTGAACCTGTCAATAAATTTAATGCCGATTGATAGACAAAATAACGTTCTATATAATTATCTGCAGTTGCACGTACAGCACGCTGGACACATACAAATACATGCATGGGACGTAAGATAGGTAAATGACAGTGACGTAAAAAATGTCGGAGAAGAAAAAACAATTATACTGTTGAGCAAAGAGCATACTGTAATATCCAGGAGCTCTTAGGGTTCACTTTGACTGATATCAAGGTCGACTTGGATAAAGTCTACGAAGGTGGTTTCATCGTATTAATAATGGTCGCAAATCCATTGAAGATGTCTCACATTTTGGAAGACCATTGTCTGCGATTGGTGAGCGGGAAATGGCTACTGTGATGGAGGCAATTGTTGAAGATGCTCTATACACAGTGTAATATATTTCTATTATCTCGGGAGTCCCGCATTTGTTGACTGACAGCTGATAAAAAAACAGACTAGCTTTGAAATCCCCAAACAGCCACTCGCCAAATATGAAAAGAATGACAGAAGACGTTTGAATGAGATTGTCACATGTGATGAAACATGGATTTACCTTTTTGAATCCGATTTCAGAGAAAATAATAAAGTTTGGATCGGAGAAAAAGAACGGACACCAGAAATCGCTTGACGTTGCCGGACTGTCAAGAGAGTTTTTATACGCATTATTTATCGATGCTAACCCCCGGTCGTTAAGGTACCTGTGCGTGCCTCTGCTATTTTAACACCTTTGTGCCTCCAAAATGTTGCCAAGAGTTGTAGAACACTACCGAACCACCAGACCGCGCACCGGTATCCCAGGTATCCACCGGTGCATAAATCCACCGTCTTGACAGACTTCCTGGAGGAGCACAGCATCCATACTTTGCCACATCCTCCATTCGGCCCTGATTTTGCTCCAAGTGATTTTGGCTGAATCCCTTTATCAAAGACTCGCTGAGGAGCAGACGATTTGAAAGCCGCCATGCGGTTGGAGTTGCAGTTTTCTAGTGCATGAAAAACATACCAAAAAGTGAATACAAAATGGCATTTAATAATTGGATATCAGACTGAGAAAGTGTGTAGCATGGGGAATACTTTGAGGGAGTGCACTAACACACTGTTCACTAATAAAGAATTTTGTTGCACATCGCACAAATATTCAGAACATTTTTTAAAATACCCCTCGTAGGCAATCATTTATACATTTTTTTTGCAATGGAGATAAATCATTTTCGTCTGCAATTAATTTCTATGGGGGTAAGGGAATAGTCCTTGAAGTGGTCGTGCATACGTTTTGGTATCTGCAAATCCACTTCTAAAATGCACCCTGTGTCACTAGCATTTAGCATTTCGAGCAGATTTTCCTCTACTAGCAAAGTGGAGCGAAGCTTTGCATTTAGCCTTCTAAGTTTTTCAATATTTACACATATAAAGTCTTTAATCGGCATGTATTGGCTCATATCCCTGTCATAGTGGTTATTGTGATCCAAGTACATATTAAAGGACTATGGTATTGACTCATCTTGCTGCATAGAATTCGTTATTTGCTTTTGCATACACATGTAGGTTTATGCGTCTTCCATATTTAATTCTACTCTCAATCATCAAAAACATATCGTAGTCTGTCAAAAGTTCTTTCAATTGGCACCATGAGCTAAACCTGGTGCACTGTAATAATTGCATACAAACACTACAAAACTCCTCTAAGATGCCATACAACATTAAAATATCTTTTGTCACCATTTCGTACTTTCGCTTATTTCCTGTCTAAATGTGGATGCAAAATTTTAAAATAAACGTTTAATGACATCATCAGTTTTAAAATAAACGTTTAATGACATCATCAATTTTACCTCTGTTCAATATATTCATATGTCTTATTCTTTGTTCAACTGTTGCTACTGTTTGGACCGTGCTTTGTCGTCGGCTCTTTCATAAGTCTGATCATTAAGTCTTGTTGTACCTTTACAGAATTCAGATTTTAGAATTTTGCGAATGCTGATGTTCTTCAAGTATGGTTAAATGCCACAGAAACATTCATGCAAATCTTGATTGTTATCACCGTAAAGACTGTACTCATTTAATTTTTGTTGGAACAAATCTCATACGTTTTTCATGATGATTTAGTTGAAATTTTGCTGTTCATACGTGTTCATTAATTTCTAGTTATAGACGTAATAAAGGATCTTTCAATTTTTTCTCATTTGCTTTGGAATTGGTAAATCAAGTATCGAAGCCTTCATAACTGATTTATTTAACTAGTAATATTTCAGTGTATATTGCTGTTACATTTATGTTGTTTAAAACATTTCAATTAGTCTGTGTTGCCATCATGCTTTGCATGCACTGTGTCATCATGCTTTGCATGAACCATGTCACCATGCTTTGCCGTTCATTGTGCTACAAGTGGCTCAGCACTGAAATAACACTATGGTCCAGGTTTGAAATAACAGTATGGTCCAGCTTTGAAATAACACTATGGTCCAGCTTTTAAATAACACTATGGTCAAGCTTTGAAATAACACTGTGATCTAGCTTTTAAATAGCACTATGATATAGCTTTGGAAAAACATTGTGGTCAAGCTTTGAAATAACTTTATGGTCTAGGAATTCGAGAGTATTGTTTTTTCACGTAGTGGTATGGAAGTGGTCCAGTAAAGTTCACGCACCGCTACACGAGATGGTAATTTGTTTTCACGCAGTAGGATGGAAGTGGTCCAGCAATTTTCACTTAGCCCTGCACGAGATGCAAATAGATAGTTGATAGTAATTGCCGATTATAGAATTTTGAATTCATCAGTGGTTATTTTTTTTTCTTTCTATTTTGTTATGCCCAAAAATTCTTACTATTCAAACGTTTCAAGTGGTTCAGAATTGACATTTACTATCTACTCCTAGTTTTTCCATCATAACACTTTAAACTGCATTTCAAGTAAGAAATGCTACTCCAGACTTCTTACTCGAAATTGACCATTTCAACCTCTTGATTATTCAGAATATTTTCGAGTAAGATTTGAAGTCGAGTACATTTTTGTGACAGAGGGGCCTGGTTTCATCCTCTGCAGATTGTATCTGCATTGAGAATTTGAATATATATATATATATATATATATATATATATATATATATATATATATATATATATATATATATATTAATCTGGGGAAAATACGCCCAAACCTATGTTGTATCGTTGAGATTAAGAAGTACATGACGTTAAAAATAATTCTAGACTAATACACAGTTAAATTTATCTTACAACATTCTTGCTTATAAATTAATTAATAAGTTTGGTTTGCTTAAAGGTGTGAATTGACATGTTTTGTATTCAATATTGATTTAAGTTATCTTTATTCAACGTTCATAGTGCCGTCTACCTGTGAAATCTCACCTCGTTTTAGTAAAGGTTGGTTGTTTCTAAAGTACTAATTTTATGCTTGTAAATGCTACCAAACTTATCAAATTCATTCAAAAAAGTATAACAATGAAACATTGACCCAGGCTAAAACTACGGACTGCATTGCCTCCCTTGATGAAGCTCGGTTTGTTGTTATGTGTGACGTCATTCTGAAATGAGTGGAAGTAAAGAATTTTCATTTCTTTGTGTTGGTTTTCACAGCACATTTAACAAATTATTTGTTCTACAAGTCGAGGAAATGGGAGGACTTGGAGAGAGGGGGTATCGAACCCGCGACCGTTGGATTACGAGTCCGACGCTCGACCCTATAGTGAACTATAGTGAATGCATTCTACATGTCTATTTTCAGATTCATTGGGAGGCCGGACTATGTCTCTAAATAAGAAAATCCTGTTCTTCCTTGCCATTGTGTTGTCGTGTACCTTTGGATTTCTAGCTTTTCTTCGTGGCTATTCAGAAAACAAGCATAGTGCCAAAGGAAGCCGTGATATATTTGACAGACAAACAACATTTGAGGAGACAATTAGAGAACGAAAAGCTCAGAACAGTGCGGAAAAGGCTACGTGGGTAATTTCCTCGCAGAAAATCGATATGTTTCTTCTGATACTATTTACGTCTTGGGTAGATCGACAGGACAAATACATTGTCCAGAATAGGACAGTTATAAACTGGCATTCTTTCGGGCCACATATTCACCCTGTCATTTTCACAGATGACACCAATTTAGGCTACAGGTGTCGACAGCAGGGATGGAGTGTGCTTCCTCTGAAACACACAGCGCTTGAAGGTGTACCTGTGGTCAAATACATGTATCTTGATGCGATGCATCATTTCAACTCAACATTCTATGGTTTTGCCAATGCTGACATTCTCTTCAACGATGGACTCGTGAAAACGCTTCTCACAATGAGGCAATTTAAAGAAGTGTATCGGGATCCAGTTCTGATAACTGGCCGTAGAACCAATGTTGATTACAAGATTACAAGTTATGCTTCAGACTGGAGAAACATTACTAGCTTGGGAACTAAAGGCAGACTTGCTACTACTCTGTCTGCTGATTATTTCATCACAACAAAAAATTATCCCTGGAAGGACTTGGACGAAATTATAATAGGTCACCAAAGGATAGACAACTGGATCATTCAGTTCTCGCAGATTAAAAATATCTTTGTCATCAACTCTACACCTACTGTTCTAGCTCTACATCAAACAACGGAGGTGGGAAACTTTGAAAACAGTTTAAAACCGAATAGACTTTACAATCCTGATCTTGTAAAGAAGGTCAGAAATATAACGATCAATATCCAAGAGGCACAGGTAGGGTGTGGTGAGTTTGTCACAAAATTCATGACATCGGGGCAAGTACAAGTAGTTAGACAAACTCGGCTAAAAGTATGCAAAGTTTCATACTAGAAATTATCAACTGTACTGATAATTTGATTCAATATAAATGCATCTGGTATTAATAAAATAATTAAGTATGCTGTATGACACTAAAGCTAATAAATTGTGTTGTGTATAAATGACACTGTGGTGTAAGGGAGATAACCCCATTGGTCTTGTAAACTTGGAGGAAAACGAACCGCTTGTGACAAACCGGTTTTATTAAATGTAAAATGCATATACAAAGTTATATTTACGGAAGCTGTGCTTTTAATCATTCTTGTAAGGGATAGTTTCTCACTTTCTTTTCCGCAATCGACGATTTTCCGAACCCATATGATGCCGCCATATTTGCAAACACGTCACCTGTGAAAACAATAGTCTGTACCGCGACGATGCTAAGTCTTTTCCTGGTATGTGACACGTTGTCGGTTGGTTTAAAGTGACTCGAAGATTAGTAGATTTTAGTAAGTTTCGAGATAATTTGGATATATTTTGATTTCATATTAAAAGTACTCGTCTTAGAAGATTCTCTCAGTATCGTGAAAAAAAGAGAAGAGATTACGATCGGAATCGGTAATAATATAAACTTGACGTGGTGAAAATGCTATCGGAGTATGTTACACAAATGTAACAATTATATAAACTGTTTCCTCGTGTATCTCCATAATCTGAATTAATTTTTAATTGTTTACTTTATATTTTAATATCGTTGTTTTTATTGCAACAGCGAATTGGTAGACCAATGTACTGGCGAGAGACAGGATTTGACTTAGTGACTTCACAGCTATATCCATCATGGCGACTCTCGTAGCCCAGATTATAGACGCGAATGTTTGAAATTAATCGGCCATATCTTGAAAACGGAGCAGCAGTCTTGGTGCATTCATTCAAGGAACAAATACAAATTAGAGGTCTTTTTACTTGAAGACTTTTGCTTGAATGATTTCTAGCTTTTGTAAGCAGCTTGGTAAGGGGATTTCAACCCTTCCGCTTTAGAATGGCATGTAAAAGGATTCGAAAAATTTTAATGTAAATAAAAACTGTTCACTATTGTGCCATAAAACCAATGATCTTAAATGTCGTAACCAATGCACATCCATATTGTCTTCAGACATTATAAAAAGCTGTATTTGGTCTAAACTCAGTACAATAACTGCAATTATCCAGATTGCTATAAACAACGAAAAGGAAGCCATCCGCTCAGGAGCGAACAATCCGCCCCCTCGCGCCCTCCACCACCAAACTACCCTGTGGTCAATTTAGGATATTTTGGCAGTGAGTGGTCACGTTACCAATCATTTGGCGGTATATTGTGAGACTGCAGCAGATTATGACACTCGGCTGGCTCATATTTCAATCCCAATCTGCTTCAGACTTGGAAGGGATAGCAGTATTATGGAAATGGGGGATTGACTCGAGTTGACCAGAGCGGTCCCCTTCACCTCTTTTACCTGAGGAAATTTGCCTGTCTATGCAAGGACAATCTAGGAGACAGGTATTTGAAAGATATGAGTAAGCAGTGGTGGGGGCGGGGGGAGCAGTGTGTTTGGGGGGAGGAGGGGCTCATTTACATTCCGTCTACTCTGGACATTTCCCTCGCAAAGATATTTGGGCTATCTTTGTTGCCATGGGTACACTGGTTTGCCAGGGAGTGTAATTTAGAATACCAGTTCGTCCCACAAGGGCCGATAAAATATTAGAACCTGTAGCTGCGGCCGTACTCTGCCATCCATTTTGTATTCAGTGTTATTTTTGTAATTCTTTACACTTTATATTCCAGTGAATGTTTGTTAGCTAGAAATTATAGTTTAGATTCCACTCTATGCTTGTTCTATCTATCCTCATCTTTCTATCCATCTAACTTTAGATGCTACCTATTTGCCGATCTATGTATTTATCTATCCATCTATCTCTCTATTCCATTTACGTCAAATTCAGTAGCTCATAATATCTTGGTATAAAAATAATTATTAATTGTATTGATAATTTGATTTAATACACGTGGAGTTGATACTAATAGACATTCAAGCATACTGTATGACACTAAACTAGTAAAGTGCATTGTGTATAAACGTCACTCTTTATTTAAAAATTGAGTACACTATTAGCATTTTAGCCATAAGCTAGAATAAAAATAATGAATGAATATGAATGCCTGCCAGCAGTTATTTTACATCTCAAATTTTATACGAAATGTAATTTAATAAATAAAATATTAAAAACTTTGGATAAATAAATAATGGACTTCAGATTTTAAAAAAATGAAAAAGAAGCAGTGCATCATATTCCTACAATTCAGTTTAATGCTCGAGTTAATAACAAAAATTGCAAACGCATTAAAAAGTAAGAAAATATGCTAAACAGAAAATAACTATTTTACATACAAGTCGTTAAACATATGTTACAATTACACTTAAAATTTGACAATGATGATTCGATGGACAGATACAGAGCACAGTGTGATATGAAATATGTACACAGACAATATGCTATATTTGACATATAAGTCATTAAACATTTTGTACATTTATACTTTAAAATTTGACAATGATGATTCCATGAACAGATACAGAGCACAGTGTGATGTGAAAATTTGGCAAAATCACTTGAACTGGACAATATGGATGGCAATACCAGGATGCGGAATATCTTATCTGCATTCAACTGATCCTAGCATACCAGACGTAATAAAACCAATATATAGGTTTCACCGCTACTTTCAGATACAAAAACTGTTGCCAGAATGCATAATATCGTTAACTCATGATAAAACTTGTAATGGAAAAAATAATAATATAGATCTTAATACAATTTTAACATAATCTGTAATAACTTAATATTCCTCCTTATCATGATTCGAAATAAATAAATGGAAAAATAAATATCTTATTGATAATGGCATGAGGAACATAATATTGTACATCAGGACTTTGGAGAACCTACATCATGTAAAAGATGCTTGCAAACGGTATTATAATTATGGCGCTGGAATGGTTGAATACTAGAGAACATGATAAGCTAAAGGACTTTACTCAGTGAGAACACAGGGTTAAAAAACAGGATGGGTTCATTTCTTTCTACAAGATAGCAACGGACAAACAGAAGAAGTAATATCTAGAAAAAATAAAGTATTAGATCTGATGTAATCTGTATTTTAGGTTGTCAGGTATATAATAGAACATCTATTACGTAGTCTGTTTCCACTGTACAAGACACTGTAAAACAAGTTGATTTAAAATTTATCACAAACTTGCTGTCATAGTCATTCATCGCTTCTCTCTAGAAACAAATAAAAAAGCACTTATAATTATGGATGTGGTTGCAGGAACTAATGTAATTTACTTTTTTAATGTTTGTTGTTTTTTTTTTGTAAATACTATTCTTGCTCTTTATCTTTTTATTCTTTTTCTTACCAGATTTAATCCTTTTAGTAGAGTTCCAAAGAACATGCTAATTAATGCAGGAATTAGCAAAATAAAATTATCAGCTTATAAATAAATAACTTTTCTAGTTATTGTAAAAAGCCAGCTTATAACACTGCCAATGAAAGCAGGTAATGCTGCTGCTTTTCTTTTTAGATAACTCAATCAAATAGTCGGCAATATTTTTCATACCTCTTATTAATTAGTCAACGAATATATATATATATATATATATATATATATATATATATATATATATATATATATATATATATATATATATATATATATATATATATTCCTTCTCCTACTGTTAGACCTTTTACAAAATGTATTATGGCTATACCAAGACTTGCTGCTATCCTATATCCTAAAAAAATAGGATATATTTGAGTGCAAGTTTAATAACATGTAAACACATACATTGTAAAGAACCAACAAAAGAAGAAGAAAACAAGAACACAGAAAAGTATGTTAAATAAATAGGCTGCGCATGAAAGATGTACTGAATGTTTTTATAATCGATGCATTTTTTCCTTTAACAGTCGGTGTAACAACTAACACTGTGACTGTTATATATGTTTACCACTTAGTTAAACATTTAAAAAGAATATAAAAGAGGATAAAAATATTCCAATTAATAAATGATAGAGTAACCAGGTTTAAAAGTTTAAACCTTATATCGTGTTCTTCTATTTCTTTTGTGATCGAATTTTATTATTTTTAGACCCGTTTTCACTAGCTCTTATATAGCTTGTGTTTGACCAGTGAAAGCACCTTTTTGTTGTTCTAGATCAGAAAAAGCAAACAAGCACAAGGATCAGCGTCTTCAAGATTTGAAAAATTTACTTAGTTTACATAAAATTAAATCATAGAATACCAATCATTTTTAAAGTTGTATCAAATTCAATGTTTCATTTCATCGCATTTAAAATGCTAACTCTTGCTAAGTGGGATATTTTGTGTTTTTCATCATTGTGATACCTTTGATTCATGTACTCGTTTACATGTTTTCCAAAAAGAAATTCTCCAATTGATAAAATACCTCTTATTATTTTGTCTCCAATTTTTTTTTACATGTCTTGTCACACGGAATACAGTAGCTTTTTTGTTGAACTCTGTAATGACTTGTTTATGTTGCATCTTGGGCATTTTTTGATCTCTGTTTATTTATCACTATTTTTAAAAATTAAACTATTCAAAATAATTTTAATATGGACTCAGGTTGAACAAAATAGTTAAGGGATGGTGTTAAATAGCTTGCAAATTAGTCTTTTCTTACTTTACATTTAGTCTTAAAATTATATTTGCGTCAACTGTTAATTTTGTTCCAAAATAAATAGAAGGTTGTGTAAGTAAAAATGAAGATATTTTTATGATTGGAGAGAGAAGCGAACAAGTTCTTAAATCACCAAAGGAAGTAACTTCACCAAAAATAAAGAAAGATCTACGTAAAGTTCAATTAGGAAAATAACTTGATAAACGTTGACCAGAATTTTAAAAAGCCAAAATCAGAAAAAGTTAAAACAAGAGCAAGAACGGAAGGAAGAACTAGATAAAACTAATATTATAAATGGAAGAACTCAACTTGTGATAAGTAGTTGAAACAAAATGTATTACTTGATAGGTGGTATAATTGTTGCATGAGGAATAGGTGCTATATAGTCAGAGCGCTCTATTTTGATACCTGATAAGTCACCTAAAACAATAGTTAACATAGTTCTACCAAAATAAACAGATAAATCCATTTCCAGAAATTCTGTGAAGTTTTTAGGAAGCAAATGGAAAGTGGGAGAAACACTATAAATAAGATACAAAAAATTAAATTCAAATCTTACAGTTGGTACCAGCATGCTTTCAAAGAAGATGTATAAGATGTCAATAGATTTATCATCGACAATGGATTTTGAAGAAGTTATAAGCTTGATCATTCCGATTTATTTGAGCCAGTTTACAATTGATTATCTAATAGCAAGACAAAATAATTAAGTAAATAAGTGAGTGCTAGTGAACCTAAATATATTTCGATGCTATAAAGCAAAAGCAAAGAAAGCGAAGATTAGCAATAACAGCAAGTTTGTCAGGATAGAAGCGAACAAAGTAATGAAACCTAAGCAAACATAGCCTGATAAATTTAATATAATTACTAAGTCTAAGCTATCTATTTCTTTTTATATCTAAATGGGAGAGAAAATACCGAATTCATCACCATTATGCCACCTACCGACAGCGGCATTAATATTAGGCTGATAAAGATCTACGAAATTAAGAACGATTAGGCTAAAGAGATTGAACATAGTCTTAGAAAAAAAAGTATAAAATAGCATACAAGTGTGTTTTAATTGGGTAGAGGTTAGCATGGCAACAGCTTCAGGTGGAATGGATTTGCAGCTGCTGGTTTAGGAGTCGCAGGAAAGGAACATAACTTATTATCCCTTTAATGTTTAGTGGGTTTGGTGCAACGTTACTCAGGTTTGTTTCAGATGGTTTCAAAGACAAGCAAGTATACAGTGACGTTTTCAAACCAATAAGATTGTAAGCTGCTATAATTAACTTAAACAGTATTGATGATATGATGCGTTAGGCAATAAGTAATAATGAAATAAGGCGTTAGGAATTAAATATGATAGTTGTCAAGTAGAACAGATATAAGAAGATAAAAACAATGCAATTAGAATGAAAGTTGGTAACACAAAATGCCAAAATATTAAAGAGTGTTTGAAAAACCTCTTTTTGAAGATGAAAGGAAAAAAGGAGAAATAAATTTGTGAGAAGTTTACAACCATGCGAAGCTATACATCACAAGGCTATAAACAAAGTAGTTATACATTACATATCGTTAACTATTGGTTGCTTAAATCTTATTTGTTTAATTTACGCAACTTAAATAGAAAGTGACGTTATCGTAGAATTTCAGCCTGAAGAAAAAAAACATTTTCAAATGCAACCGATAACAGACATGATAAATTATCGATTTTATTACAGAGAATATATTAAGTAATCGGCTATTACAATATTTCAAATGATAAAAACAAACAGTAGATTTTATTACATTAACGATAAGAATAAAACAGAAACTGTTTTAATTACGGATGGATTATATAACTTTGACATGTACATGAACAGAGTCACAGAGGTAACGACTACTAAAAATGACAATGAAGAAAGTATTGACATTGAGTGCTTGAAACACAATTCAAAAGTCTTAGTAACTTCGAATAATAATTACACAGAATATATTACCAACTTCAACTCTATATTGCAAGGATTCAATAACCAGAGATGTATACTGATACCACACATTTATTCAGTATTTCAGTCCACCGGCCCATAATACACATAAAACAGCATAATATAACGTTTGAACAGAGTGCACACAAACAACCGGTGATATAATTGCATATATGTATTAGATCATAGTACACATCATGAACTTTCTCTTCTTAGGAAGGCATAGTACAGAAAAGTAACTAGACTAGTCAAGGTACTAGGAGTAACAGCGGACATAAGATTTTTTTTTTTAAGAATGATCTGTTATTAAGCCATCTTTTATGTAAATACTTTTCTCTGACATCCTCGTATGTGTTACATAGTAAAAGAAAATGATGTTCATCTTCTACGATTCTTAAACAATTCTTTTCACATTTTATGCAGAAATATACAACCATCTGCTGAATCAGATACAGTTTGTGGGTTTTTGAAACCGAAACATTTATACATTTTCCTCGACCAGCTCAATAACACCAAAAATTACTTTGTTAGAATATCTACCTGTTAAAAATGTTTTTCACGGTGACTTTGTTGCAAGCAATAACAACGAGGTACTATAAACAGATTAAATATCAGCATTAAAAGTGAGGACGAAAAAGTAATAGATTTTCACAATATGCTTGTAACGTATGGTATGTTTTTCACCTTAAGTAAATAGCGTCAGACATTGTTAACATAACTGAAGAAATATCTTTAAGAGGTCTTTTTGATTTTAGTGTTTTAAATCAGTAGAACAAAAAGGAGAAAGCCCTTCAGTAGATCAATCAATAAACAATGACTTAAACTTAAACAACCACCGCATTACAAATTTAGGTGATCCTGTACACTCATCTGATGAAGTTGCTAAACAAATTGTAAACAGATGCATTGGTAATCAAATGCAAAAGACTTTGGAAGATAATAAATTTCAAAGATCTAAAAACAAAGAGGGAACAAGTTGATAATAAATTAACGGTTGTAAATCAAAATATCACAGATAGAGCTACTAAAATTGAAGAGTTACAAAAACAATTTGATGATAACAAGAATTTGTTTTCGAAACACATGATTTATTGAAGCACAGAATTAATGTCCTGTCTAATGCTATAAAAGCAATCCAAACTGTAAGATAACAAACCAGAAGAAATATCTAACATTAAAAAAAAGATAAAAAGATAAACTCAGAATAGATGCATTAGAAAGTGGTATGGAAACAATAAATAATTTTCTGGAATAGTATTTTACAAAAACATTTAGAACAGTTAAAGAAAGGCTTAACAATTGAAATACAACAAAACGATCAAGAATCTCAAAATTTAGATAATGATTTTAAGGTGTTGTGGCAAAATTGGAAGAAAAGATAACGTCTAACACTGACACTTTGTCATAGTTACATAAAATAATGATTTTTTGTTGTTGTTGGTTTCTACGGCACTTTTAAACACATTATTTGGCTAAGTGCCTCTCCCAGGAACACACTGAGGCAGCCGACCCGGGCTGGCCTTGGCGGGTATCGAACCCGCGACCCTTGTATCCCGAGCTCTACCAACTGAGCTACTGCGACCCTCAAAATAATGATTTAACAGAAATAATAAAATAATTAGATGAGAACTAAAACAAAACAAATGTGAGTGAAATTATGAATAGCTCTATGAGAAAGACCTGAGATTTATCTATTACTGACTTAGATGATAAGGTAAAACTTATCAAAAGTCAGGATTTAACAACTCTAAAAAAATTAACTTACTGCTGGAATAGAAAAAAATATACACCCCACCCCCCACCCCGAAAAAACCCCCAGATATCAAAGAATATACTGATAGGAACCAATACATAATAGGTATTGTACAAGGATGTATTGACAAATTAGATAGAAGGGAGAAGCGATTAAGAAAAGATTTAATTGATAAAGAACAAAAGGTTACACCCAAAAGAGGTGCTTTCACAGCAGATCATGAAGAAAACAAATTCTTGGAATTAGTACTAATATTGATTAAACAACGTTAACATTACGTGAAATAATCGATACAGTAAAAAATGAAATAGAAGGAAACAGAAACATTTAAGACTGAATTAAACACAGAAATGGGTGTAATGAGATTTGCAATAAATACTACAATTGATGGAATTAAAACAGGTTAAATGGAACGGAAGAATGGAAGAAAAATTAATATTTGGACGTATATTGCTATATATAATTTTTTAATTTTACTAAGGAGTATCCAAATTATTATAATTTATGTAAATGAGTTCTCAGTACTTAGTACTTGATCTAGTGATAATATAGATGGGATGTTGTCTTTCTTTAGATCCAAAATTACACCAGAAACAATAGTTGCCTCTTTTGGACCTACGCTCCATCACGATTCACTAATTTATGCAGACACGCAATAAAAGATGTAACAATTATAGATGGAATTAAATAAATAAGTCAGGTTTTTATGCAATGTTTATAAATTTACACATTCATTCTTCTTATAATATTAAGTTTTAGGTTGGCTTGGGTTATGTAAACAATCAAACTAGTAATAAATATTATTTAGATTTTAAAAAAGGTAATAAACATTACACTTTAAAAGTCTAAGTGACATATTATCTGGATGTGGAAAATATTTTAGTTTTAGGAATACAAGTTTAAAAAACTGCCCGTTGCATAATTAACAATGAAAGCAGCATAAAAATTTGTTACAGTTAAATAGCATTAAAATAATATGGCAACAGCAGCAGTAATAATCGGAGTAGAAATTGTTAATGCTTCACAGGAAGGAATTTGTTGTTTCAATTATTTGATCCAAAGAATGAAAATGAATACAGAATAAGACATGGTAATTTCATTGAAGAATGGCAGAAAAAACTAATGAGTTTGATGAAAACAGAGCAAAATCACTCGAAAGATTTAGAGAACAAGGTTTGGTTTCTCAAAACTGAAATAATTTGGAAGATGTTTTTTCCTTTATTCTTCTCCTCATCCTGATGCTGTTTAAAAGAAAACTGAACAGCTTAAACTTGATGATTTCTACTGGCCTTTTGATAAACAGATAACCTATGAGTATGTCTTTATTGCCGCTGTAATGGGTGCTAGTGTTTATGTAGGTTACAAATATCTCTAAAAATTACAACTAAGAAATAGCGATAACAAACAACAAAACATAGGGAAAATATATAACTCCTCACAGATAAGAAAAACACGACAGGGTGTTAAACATCTTAATCCAACGCATCGCTGTATTACACATAAATCGAATTGTAAAAAACCTGAAGTGGTAATACCTAAGTTTGTGGTCCAATGTCTTGATTGTACCCGGTAGTTTTGTTTCGTTCGATATAAAGGTGAAAGGAGATGCTGATAAAGCAGTTGTAAACAATTTGGGCTTATTAGTGACGTAACTATTTCTTATGGTAGTTATGTTTTAAAAAAATTAAATGATTACAACATTTTGATGCCGTTTCAAGATTTGTGGTTACCAGTATCTGTAAGAACAAACAAAATAAAACAAGATACCAGTAATGAAAAACTTAGAAAGATAAGATCAGAAACGGCTGATGCACAGAACAGTGGCAAGGAAGCTGTTTATCTTATTGAATACGGAAAGAAATTTAGAATACCGCTTGATTTTAGATACTAAGATATCATTTTTTCTTGTATCCTTTTGTTCTTCCACAAGAATTTAGATTTACAATTATACTAGAAAATGCATTTGAAATGATCGACGCTGCTAACCAGGAATTATGAACTGGAGAATATTTGTCTACAGTACGATATAAATTAGTTCTGATCAAATAGCTCATTCTGTGCACGAAAAGTATAGGAATAGAATTGCTTTCTGTTATCATTACATCACAAGAGAAAGAGATAACATTGTTGATGTAGCAGCTAATACAACTTTAACAAATGCAATACTTGATTCGCCAAGAATGAGTTCAAAAGGAGTATCGGTACTGTGTAAAACCGATACAGAAACTGATCATGTAAAGTATTTCAATTCAGCAATAGAAAAAATAATAATTACTGTGGAAGGATTACCAAACTTGTTTTATTCACAGCGGTATAAAATAAATCAACAATTTGCAAAGGAAACAAAATATTTCTTTAACGAGGAATAAGTACGTAAATTAGCAATATTAGTGATAATAATTTTTATTCGGATCATAATTGTTTATGGCTTGAGTTATGAAGTACACATGATAACAAACTGCTTTGGAATATGGCATAAATTAGCTAATGTTCAACAAGGAATACATATGCTAATAAACATAATAGAAAACGTTGATACTCACAACATGTATATTTACAAAATCTATAAAGTCTTTATGTGTTTTTTTATTATTTTTTTTAATACAATTTTAATAAATGGATCAATTAAAAATATTATTTATGAATAGGTTTCATCTATGATATTTGGAAATGTAACATATATAATAAGAATTGTACAGTTAAGCAAAAGGATGTGTAATATGTGACTTTGAAGTATGAAGAAAAAAGAAAAAGAAAAAATATCACAAGTCAACAACAAATTAATTCACGTAAATATGTAATGGTACCACTATAGACCAGGGAATACCCTGATGAAATAAGTAATTATGGATGCAATGAAAAGGGATAATATAACATGAGCATAATTAAACTTTGACTAGATTGAAAAAAATATAAAAAGATAACAAAAAAAACTACAAATTGCTATACAAGATACTAATCAAGTTAAAGGGAAACGAAGTAAAGAGAAATAATGTTAATCTGGTTGTGAATGTATTTACGTTTTGCGCTAATTTTGTCCAACTGAGTTACGATGAACAAAAGTTAGAATATGTCTCTTTTTAGAAAAGATATTGTCTATGCATGACTTAGGCACATCTATAAAACCATCCAACACAAAAACCAGCATAAAAATTAACCACAACCAATTAATATGTAAGGAATATTTTGATTGCATCGAGAAAAACAACAAGTCAGATATCTCATTTACACAGCTAGAGAAACCAACACAGTTTTTGATACGCACAATGAGCTTATATGTAACATTTAAATAGCGTGAGAGAAGCGAACACGTTCTTAAGCACAAAAGCAATGTAATTAAAAGAACATCATAACATGGTTATATGTAGTGTTACAAATTATGGAAAGACAGATTTGACTGAAACGATATAATTTAACTTTTTGATTTTTATGTAATTATCTGTTCGGTACTGATCAACAATAAGACCTACAACAGAAAATGGACTCTTAGAGACGATAATGCAATTGAAATATATCCTGGTGATAAATTAGATAAATGACTAAAATTACCCATTAGTGTTTACCAGGCAGTTAATACTTTGTTTCTGATAGACGATTGTGCCAACAATCATAATGTACAATAGAAAGCAACATACCTAACCTAGTTAGCATTTAGTGCTATACATTACTTAATATTTGTGTGGATGATAGTGCAAAAAAAACTCTGTCATAATAGATGCTCCTGAAAATGTTAAATTTTTAGTGGTTTTTTTTGTCTCAAAAGATGCAAGGTCTACGGAAAAATGTGTTTGGATGTGGTAATAAGAAAAGAAATAGTTGAAAAAATTAACAATAAACAAAATAAAATAAATAATAAACTTTTAATGAGTTTGAAATATCCATTTAATTATAAGGTGGTAAAATAATAACCATAAGGACGTGTTTATCTTATCCAGTAAATATCCATTATCATTGTAACAACTTAATGCAGCTTTATTTTATGTTATATTATATGTCCAGTGATGATCTAATTAAATTCACCACTTGGTGAGTTACAGTTGCTTTTAATTGGGAATATTTGCACATTTCTAATTTTAGATTCTTTTTATTTACTGATTTTTAATAACCTTGCATACCTTTTTTTCATTTATATCAGACCAAAAAGAATATACCTTACTTCTAAGACTACAAAATTCTTATATTGATGCATCATTCAAGTAATTTTTAAAAAGTCCTGGTATCTTTTTATTCTTTTGAGGAACACCAAAAACATTACCTTTATCATATTCACATGTGTCGTAAAAATGTATATTTTCTTTAATGTTATTGTAAATATTTTCTGTCTCTGCATGAATAAATAACGAATCTGTATCTGATATTAAAACTTTCATTTCTAGAACTGTAACGCGACCATAAATTGGCTTGGTTATTTTTCTTTTTCTTTAAACAAAATAATAGCATATCTTTTTCATGATTGTTCTCCTTGCAAATAATATATCTTTTTGAAGTTTAAAATATGTCTTTTCTTTAGTACAAATTTTTACATTCGTTGTCTTTCTTAAACTTTCATTTTGTTTGCCGAACACAAAATTATTCATCAGTTTTAAGAACTTCTTTGCAACGTTGTTTGTTGTTTCTTGTCACAAAGATGTATTCAGTTCAATTTTAGGGTTGTAGCCATGGCTCTTGATAAAATATAACTGCTGTTTGAATCTTGTTTAGTTTTAATTCAAAAAAGACACACAACTTCAAATTGTAATAGTAGATAACGTATCTGCCTTGGTTTTTTTAAATAGTGAACAATAATTTAGATATTGAAGTTTTTCCACCCTTTTCTAACTTCTTTCGTTTTCTTTTGTGATGGAGATAAATCAGGCTCGTGAGGTATTAGTTTTGTGGTGCCAAAGGATAATCTAAAAAAAAGTTGTAAATTATGTTGGTACTTCTCACTCTGTTTATAACATTCCACCAAATGTATTTTCATCATTCCAAAGACATTCAATTTTCTTCTTTGTTTTTTATTAGTTGTTTGTTTGCCCATTTAAAGTTTTTGACAGGCATGTGTTGTCACATGGCCCAACCACATAAATTCTTGGTATCGGTTCATAATGAATGACCTTGACATTGATATATCGTATTTTTCATTTGTAAAAAGGTTTCTGGTTTCACCTTCAACATGGTAATCATGATTTGCCTTAACATATTGATTTTGTATCATGCTGATTTCTCCTCTAATTCCTGATTCAATCATTAGAAACATAGGATCTGTTAATAATTATAATTCTCTACCGCTGTTCTATTCAACGCTGCCGTTGCAAACCCGAATAAACGGCCCAATATGTGGACATCTCGCCGTTGAAGCGTTGCGTGTACTTGAGCATTCACCGACCCCGCACGCGCCTGCTGACTTTGCGTTGTTGAAAACAAAAGTCACTTATAAACTACGCTTAACGGATACGAAATGCCTGTTGACGTTTACGGACGAGCGAGCGCAGCGACCCGACGCTGCGCCGATGTGGATCTGACTAGGTTTGCCACCAATGAGGATCTGATCGAGTTAAGCAACCGGGATGTTGTTGAAGTCGACCCGGTCATTCTTGTGATTTTTCAACATCAAACTGGAAAACTTAAAACCTCTAACGTGGACATCAACGATGTTGTTCTGAAGCCGCGGCGGGAAAAACCTGGTCGAAATCACCGAGAACCAGAGAGTCGGATACTTACATCAAAAACTACGTCGACGATGCCGATCCTGCAACGAAACAATATATGGATGCAAAGGCCGCCCAGGTGCTATCAGCCATACCATCACCAATACGTGTAGTAACAGCATGGGAATATATCAAAGGAATATATCAACCAGCGAAGGAGAGGAAAAAACTGACGTCTCAACAAACATTCAACTTACTTTTGGTGTTATTACCGGAGATTACTTTGATAGACCTGAACCTCACATCTTAAAGGTGCGCGAGTCTGGATCGTATTTGTTCATCTTATGCGGATATAGAGGCGAGTGGGGTACAGTGGCAATATTAGTAAATAATCACCTGTGTATTATTTCATCCCCAACACATGCCGTTACAGACACCCCGTTTCAAGAATTTTTACATATGCAATACCAAAATCATTGATCGCCAAAGATGAAATTCAGTGCGAAGGAATTAACGTCTATACAGACGGGTACTTAACCGTCTTTGGCGTTTGCGCTTGAGATTTTTTTTATTACATTTGCATGATGGATCCTGAACAGCCACGCAATGACGATGTTGCGGGATTTACCAACGGGGTGCTAGATCAGTTGGGAGGACTTGCCAACATCGATGGTGATTTTGTTCCACTTGTCAACGAATATCTGCGTGACAACGGCGTTAACAAACCCTGATATATGCTCAAATATAATCTACGCGAGAGCCAGATAGAAATCGATCGTTGGAACCACCTTGATGTACCAATACCAACTCGAAGCCAACTTGGAATCATCGCATTAGCACGCAAAAACGCTCGGTCGCTAAAAGCTACGTCGCCGTCGGGCGTGAAAATATCCAGAGACTGTTTCTACATTGATGAAGTTATACTCACTGACAAATCCACTGCGATAAAAATTCTCTTCAATTATATCGCACCAACTTTGACTCGGCCAGGAAAAGAAAAATTTCGACAGATATCACTGGTCTACAGCCAAAATGCTTCCGCAATAAATGTTGTCAAACTTTACTAATTCTGGGTCACTGAGAACGAAAATGATGCTTAAAATTGTTGATTGGCTCTAGTTTTTAAGATATTATACTGGGTTAGTATATACGACCCTTGACGGGAATGGCGGAGGATAAGTGAGTTATAAAGGGAAGGGATCTCAATTTAAACCAGAAATGACTAAAATACATCTTTGACTGGATCTATGAATAAATCTATGACTGGGTTTGGACAGTACTTGCTTTTTAGGCAAATCAATGAATGATGCAATCTGAAGCTGGTATTGCGTCATACATGATATAAATTGCATCATGTTATTCCTAGAAGTCATGGATGATGCAATCATAACTAAGCTTACATCACTCTGCTGAAGAAATTGCCCTATATCAGCTCTACAAATCATACAGTGTCCTTCTCTCTTATTTGTCAGTGTTTGATTTTGCAAATGGACACATTTCTGTTTAGCCAAAGTGAGCAGAGATGCCTCGTACTTGTGTGAACAATGCAGATAACTTCTGCTATGTTTGTGGTGAAGTGACTTTTGCATCACAAAAGCGCAGTATAACCACTATGGTTAAGAAAGTCTATCACCTTTATTTTGGCTGCAAAATTGGAGATCAGGACAAGATGTGGGCATCACACATATGCTGCAACACTTGTGCAACAAATCTTCGCCAGTGGTTGAACAGGAAAAGGAAATCTATGTCTTTTGCAATGCCAATGATTTGGAGAGAGCCAACAGATCATATCAGCAATTGTTACTTCTGCATGGTGCCTCCAGTTGGGAAAGGTGTGTCAAAGAAGAAAAAGTGGACTGTGCATTATCCAAACATTCCATCAGCTATACGCCCAGTACCCCACTGAGAAGGACTGCCGGTTCCCGATGCACCAGAATCATTCTCACTTGAGTCAGACGAGGAAGAGGAAGAGGATGAAACTTCTAGTCCTGAACCATCAATGTCGCATGATCCATATTTTCTCCCATCCTCCTCCTCTGAACCACACTTCATAACACAAGGTGAACTGAATGATCTTGTCAGGGATTTGGAACTACCCAAGAGTAAGGCAGAGCTGTTGGGCTCCAGACTACAGCAGTGGGATCTCCTGGCAGGTGATGTTAGGGTTTCCATGTTCCGTGACCGTCAAAAGGATTTTGTCCCATTCTTCTTCATGGAAGGTAATCTTGTAGCCTGCAACAACATTGATGGTGTGACGGCAGCCCTCAACGTCGTTCATGATCCAGATGAGTGGAGACTGTTCATTGATTCATCGAAGACGGGTCTTAAAGCTGTTTTGCTGCATAATGGCAGTGTTTTGCCATCAATTCCAGTTGGTCATGCAGTCCATATGAAGGAAACCTATGAAAACATGAAACAACTTTTGAGGTGCAAAAACTATGACCAACATAAGTGGCAGCTTTATTGCGATATCAAGGTTCTTGCTCTCTTGCTTGGTCTGCAGACTGGATACACAAAGTACTGCTGTTTTCTCTGCGAATGGGATAGTCGTGCGAGAGATTTCCACTACATCAGGAGAGTTTAGCTACTCCGACAGTCATTGGAGCCTGGGATGAAAAGTGTTCAGCATCCACCACTTGTTGAATCAAGGAAGATTTTGTTACCACCCTTGCACATCAAGCTGGGTCTGATGAAGAACTGTGTCAAGGCCATGGACAAAACACAAGCATCTTTCAAGTAACTGCGTGGAAAATTTCCAAGGTTAAGTGAAGCTAAGATAAAGGAAGGTGTCTTTGTTGGTCCTCGGATTCGTGAACTTCTTCGAGATGATGCATTTCACCGTGCACTGCGTGGCAAGGAAAAGACGGCATGGAAAGCCTTCCAGTTAGTGGCAAAAAAATTTCTCGGAAACAACAAGGCAGACAACTACAGGGAGTTGGTGGAAAAACCTCCTCAAGGCATACAAAAGCCTTGGTTGCAACATGTCACTAAAGATACATTTTTTGCACTCTCATCTAGATTATTTTCCACCGAACTGCGGAGCAGTGAGCGACGAGCAGGGCGAACAATTTCACTAGGACATTGAAACAATGGAGAAATGCTATCAGGCAAATGGAGCCCATCAATGCTTGCAGACTATTGCTGGACAGTGACAAGAGATGCTCCATTTAATGAATACAAGAGACAAGCCAAGAAGTGCCGAGTTGACACTCAATAAGGAATAAACTATGTAATTATATATACATAATAGTTTTTTGACTTTTGTTTCAATATATTTTTTATTTATATAACCCTTTTGCTGTTTTTTAAAGTGTTACATAAACAAACCAGGACAGGTGAAATATTATCATGTAAAGCAACCATAAAGACATGAAAAGACCTAGGTTTACAATTTATGATTAAAAGTCTAATATGTACACAATATACATAGACGTAAAATGTAAAAACTTAAAATCTTGGAAAGAGTATCCAATCAGTTGTTTTAATTGTCATATTTGAATTCAGCACATCAAAATCCCTAATAAATAGCACATTTTATCTCTGAAGCAGACGACTTCGAAAAAATTGTAGACCAGTGATATTCACTAAAGACGCACTTTCCCGTGTGACAGTTCTTGGGCGAAAACGAGAACAGTCGTTGGAGACACAAAGCAAAGGCGTAATCAATGTAATTTTAGGTGAACGTGGTGCCAAGCCCCCAGAACGCACAATCACCGGGGACATAAATATTACTCGGAAAGATATTTTCTACGATTGCATGGCAGTTGTACCAGTGAAGAAAAATGTATGGTTGGAAGTGCGTGTGCGTGCTGCACACGAACTAGGCCAGCCTGTCAAGCGATTAATCTCTACGATGACAGTATTAGTAGAAGAACTGTGATGGACCCTCAAAGCTATTGAAGGAAAGAGTGAAAAAAGGGTCAAGTCATATGGTATAGAAGGCATTGACCCAGATCTAAAAAAAAACATTATCACACTACTTGACGCTGAGAATTTTCCGCATTCAATACTTTTTTCTTTTTACTTTTTAGGGTACTATCATTATTAGTATAATAATTGAGAGTGCAGGACAATAGGGTATTTTCATAAATGGTCTTTAAATAAGTGTGGGACCGAGGGGATCCTTCCTGACTGAGTATGCTTGAGAGGTAACAGACATGTGTGTGTGTGTGTGTGTGTGTGTGTGTGTGTGTGTGTGTGTGTGTGTGTGTGTGTGTGTAATTTAGTAACAATAGGACTAACGATCCCTTCCACATTCACCATTCTTTCCATAGCTACCAAACTTTCGTATGCATCGTAAAGTGCTAAGATGAGAAAACCGTGAGTTAAGCGTGAGTGGCGTCTTGAATTCAGACGAAATATTTAGTTGTCCAATTAAACTTATATTTTTCTTTTTAAGTATCAGGTTTCATTACTATCAGAGTATCATTCGACCCGTTTGCCACTTTTGTTATCTTCAAAACTATGTGAACATGTTGTGTCACTATTTCTATTGATAGATTACACATAGAGAGCATACTTTTATAATGATAACATATTAAGGACTTTACTCAGTGGGGTGTACACATTGCCTATTCTGGCCTATTTAAGTTACATATATACATACCGCCCTGTTACCTTTGATACCTTGCTCAAGTTACTTCCTCATCGAGTATTAGCGATCCTGGAATGAGTTCCAAACCGGATACATTTAGCGACTGATATTTTTCCTTGATTAGTGAATAACTGAAAATGGTAAGTAAAAATCGTGAAAACTTCGTAGGTTCTGTGCAGATTAAGTGTTTACGACACCGAATAGATTGAGCAGTACAAATATAAAGACTGTAGCATTTGTGTCCAGTTGCCAGATTAAAATTTTACTGACAACAGAAATGAACTAAAAATTACAATATATTTTAGAGGTATTCGGCGAATCTGCAGATGGCGCAGTTTGGTGGTAAGGTGTGATTCTTTTGTGCACTTAAAAGATGTATGGGACAAATTTTTGATCAGACTAAAATTAGGGTATAATTGTATGTCCTTTGATAGTGTATGATGTTTTGTGTAGATACACTGAAGCAGGATGATTGTCTTAAAAAAATCCGAACCCTTCCAATAATAATAATAATAATAATAATAATAATAGTAATAATATTGACTTCTCGTTATGTCTGGAATGCCGGGTCGGTGGAAAAATATATATGTTTGCTTCGTATGTCCATATGGTGGCCTTTCTAAACGAGTTCAGTTCGTGCTGATACAGTTATATAGTTTAACAGTGACGGGACATCCTCATTCTGAAAAATAAAGTCGAGCCAGAATTTTTTGCAATTTTTTTGTAATTATTATTATTTTATAAAATTTTGGAAAGGGGGATATGGGTGGGGGTATTGTACATATGTAGTAATTTAAAAAAATAAGTGAACGAATGTATATGTCGACAAGAATTTGGAGAAGGTTAAGTAGAGAGAATGATGATAAATTATGCGATTCGGAACTTCATTATTCTCTTGTTTTTAAAGGTCGAAAGCAAGGTATGTCGAGATATAAAACTAAAGGTTGGGATAAAGTACTACTGAGAGAGAGAGAGAGAGAGAGAGAGAGAGAGAGAGAGAGAGAGAGAGAGAGAGAGAGATTCACAAAACATTTTTATCGTTAGTAATTTATTATTTCCTGATGGAACACTGAAGATGTACATTGCTGTAGAAGGTGTAAAAGTCTAATGTTAAACATGTAGGAAAAACGATCACATTTTCTGTATATTTATTGTGTCTATTATACCCATATTTTCCGGTCACAACTAAAACTTACTAATAATAATCCATAATGCCAAGAAGTATGAACAAATAACTTTATTATACCTTAAAGTCGGAGATATCTTGATACCGTCCTTGCGTTTTTCCGTCCATCTCTTTGCCCGTAATTCTATTTCCTCCTTAACCAATTTGGTACATTAGAAGTCCATAAGGTAATCATGTGTAAGAGAGTATAAATGTTAACTCTCTCACTTGGGGTGAAATATATGAAAGCTATAATGGTAGGTAAAATTTGTACATATCCAAAAAATATCATAATCTTACTGATGTCATAATATTGTTTATTTTTGGGGTGGGTGGGTGGGGTGGGCAATTTTCCAAATAGGGCCTATAAATGGCAACATTTTTAAGTGTTTGGCTAATTTATTGGTACTCGTATATATATATATATATATATATATATATATATATATATATATATATATATATATATATATATATATATATATATATATATATAGAGAGAGAGAGAGAGAGAGAGAGAGAGAGAGAGAGAGAGAGAATTACAATATACACAAATCAGAGTGGAAAGTGCTACCCCTGGATCCTAAAGGAGAATGCTTGATACCATTAACATAATTTTTAAATACGAATATACGAATATATAATAGTATCATAAAGGTTAGAGAACATTTAATTCGTTCTCTACGGAGATTCGAACCCGGGTCCGCGGGTAACGGCACGCATCGCCTTACCTGTAAGCACCAACCCCTATACCATTTGTAGGTGCGACTGCGTTTTATACATTTCATTGTGGGAAACCCAACTGCTCTGCTGTGGACTGCAAATGTATAAATTTCCATATATATGACCCGAGTATCAGTCAAGTATGAAACGTGATATCAAATGCGAAATAAAATGTTGCTTTTTAACAAAATTTATATTCCTTAATTTTGTTGTTACATCGTATGGGACGGAGTGGAGAGAGTTGGACACGAAGCCATTGTTGATTTTCAGTGTTTGATTGGTCATGAAGCCATTGATGATTTTTTTTTCTTTATGTATCCACAGTATTTTTCCAGAAGGTTTTGAAATTTTCCCTATAGTCAAACCTGCTATATTGGTCACTTTTATTTAGCAGCCACATATACATTAAGGCAACGTACACCGAGTTCCATTTACGCATAAATTCTAACACGTCTACCTGTACATAAAAGTCACTTGGTCATAAAGGTTAACGTCTGTACTGGATATACTTGCTTATAAGTCGAGTCCAAATGTAAACTGCACAGACTCAGAGCTGCCGTCGCATAATGCGCCGACAGATCTGGGTCTATGCAGTTTGCTAGGAGTAATCAGTGGAACAAACAACATAGACCCTAATCTGCATGCGCATTATGCGACGGCAGATCAGGGGCTATGTTGTTTGCAGTTGGACTAAACTTATCAGCGAGTATATTTGGTGAGTCCCTGGTGGACATGTTTGACTGTACATAAAGGTCGCTCGGTCAAAAAGGTTAGTGTCTACAAGTCCCTTGAGGACATATTTGACTGTAGTACGGCATATCTTTCTTCAGCAGTTCATGTTATTCCTTTTTCACTTAGGAATTATAGTTTGTTTTATCGAGACCCTCCGCACTACGTACAGTAGTTTTATCGAGACCCTCCGTACTACTTACAGTTAGGATCCAACCCATTCTAAATCGTACCCAACCTTCAATCTCGGGAAGCAATTACCTGACACAATTATAGTCTTGCTCAGAATAATTTAATCACTTCGAACTTTACAAATTCCAAACTATATCCGCCTCTGTCCGCGCAGACTTGTGCGATGTGGAAAAATGTCGTCGTCAACACCCAAGCTAGGTCCGACCAGATAAAATGCTTCCAGGTCAGTACCCAGATGAATAGTTTATATCTACATTTTGAATCTTCATTTTGCCAATGCCTTTCACTGTAAAGTATTCCTAAAAGGAACAGGATTTAACCATGGCATAATTGGGAAACACTCATTTTATATTTTGAGATACATTTCGTTGTGGTTACAAAAGTAATGTGGCGGAAGTGCACATGTAAAATTGGTGTGTGATATAGTCAAACATATGGTTTGATTGGCCCGGAACCAGAGCTATTGACCTTAGTATATGATCAGCTCTTGAATGTAAGTATACTGGGCAAGTGCTGTTAAGTCTTGATGGTCAGTGGTTTATAATGGCATTGTCACCCCTTGGGATCCAACTGTTACTGGAATGTTGCTCTATCTTTAGCTTGCAGAAATGTATGTGTGTAATATATAGAACAATTAATGGTGCTCTGGCCCCTGTCAGGAATTCTGAAAATTGGGCGTAAATGGCATCTTAAATCTCTCATTTTAAGCACAATGCTGAAGCCACACACCTAAACCTTCTCACACTTATTGGATATTCCATTAGAACTAAGAAAAAAATTATAATTGGATATTTATAGAAAATTACATTTTAATTTAAAAAGAATTTAATTGAACAACTAAAAAATTTTAAACATTGTACTGTTTATAGCTTGGCCTCATTTTAATACCCTCAGTATGAAGTTAAATGAGATTTTGATATTCTACTAACTTCGCACTGACTCACTTTAATATATATTCTATTAAAAGGAGAAAGAATGGGGGGGGGGGGGATTTATTAAAAATACATGAAGACATCATTCTAGTTGATCTTGTACCTGGGGATCATTGGCCCTATTTTGTATGGGTCGAAACAGTTTATTTCTGTGGTTTTTATGGTATGATCTGCTAGTAACAAATATACACTTATATAGCTTACAACACTTAGTTACATGATATTAAATGAGAAGATAGAGATCAAGTACCTATTATACAACCCACTCTGTCTATCTACTAGTTACATGGTATTAAATAACAAGATAGAGATGAAGTACCTATTATACAACTCACTCTGTCTATCTACTAGTTACATGGTATTAAATAACAAGATAGAGATCAAGTACCTATTATACAACTCACTCTGTCTATCTACTAGTTACATGGTATTAAATAACAAGATAGAGATCAAGTACCTATTATACAACACACTCTGTCTATCTACTAGTTACATGGTATTAAATAACAGGATAGAGATGAAGTACCTATTATACAACTCACTCTGTCTATCTACTAGTTACATGGTATGAAATGAGAGGACATAGATAAAGTACCTATTGTACATGCCAGTCTATCGACTAATTACGTGGTATGACGTGAGAGGATAGATGAAGTACCTATTATACAACCCACTCTGTCTGTCTACTAGTTACATGGTAATAAACGAGAGGATAGAGATAAAGTACCTATTATACAACCCACTCTGTCTGTTAATTTGAATTAACCTTGTACAAATAATTTTAGAAAGTACATAGTTCCATGTACAACATACTGATATCTTCATTCTTATTTTGAGTTCATGGGATCAGAATTGTATCTATCTTCACATTTGGTTAAGAATACAAAGATCCAATTGTATATATGTATGACCTAACAGGTACTGATTATGCTGTATGCACTTTAGATATGCAGAAATTTTATTTCCATATATAATTAACTTCCTTTTGGTAATATCGTTTAATTGACTACATTGCGACCCAAAATTCCTGTGTACGGTTATGTTCTAAATGTTGTGCAGATAATTACCCCCCTCCCAATCACCACGACCATCTTCAACCTCATGGTAGTTAGTGTTTCTCATTAATTATTTGATCTGAAAATTGTCCAGATATTCTAGCTAATATATTTCTGCAAACCTTGTATATTTTGAGGATGAATAGTCACTTTAATTCATGTTCACTGCTTCACATTTCTGAGTCTCACTATGTAGCGGTAAATGTTTTTCACGTGCTTGCATTTCACTTTTAAATCGCCATATTTAGAACTTTTTCACTTCATTTACTTGCAGCTTAGTGATATATGAGATTAAAGAAACTTACGTGATCTCTTTTCAGGTCTGACCTGGTATTGGGAATAAGGCGGAAGTGTTCGATAACCTCAAAATGGTCGATAGTAGCAGCAGGTTGTGATACAAAGGCCTCATCAGGATATGTCCAAATTATCAGGCAAAAGTCACCAAAATTAAATCATACTAACACAATGGGACATGGGAATTCAAAGACATTACTTAGGTCGCCAGCAGAGAAAACAACACCACCGTATAAAGAGGTAGAGCTATAACACATGATGTTGGTCTCATCACTAGGGGTGATTTGAGTGTGCTATTATCTTTCCAAACAACTCGCTGATTACCTAACACAACAAAGCTGGCGTATAGAACTTGTCAGTCTTTCTATAGTGTGTACACCTATGCACGTTTTACAAAGAATATTGCTTTTTTGCCTCGAAAATCACTGTGAGCTATCGTGCTTTACAAATCCCTGGATAAAAATCTAAAAGTTCCACAGGCCAAAGTATTATTTGTCTTAAATGTCATTAACTGGTAAATTTTGCTGGGCAAATGATGTCAAGTCTTGATGTGTGTAATAGTCTATAATGGCACTGTGCTTCTTGGAATCCTAGTGTGATTGGTATGTTGTTCTGTTTTTAGCTTGGAGAAATGTATGTAATATATAGAAACATTAGTGGTGTTCTGACCCCTGCTATTTTAGGAAGACAGAGCAGTCTAATGCACATAATGAGATGCAGTGGCATGACGCGAATTCTGGTGCAGTTTAATCAAAAAGTCAGTAGATATATACTGTATACAACATGCAAGATAACAAACGCTACAACGCCTGCAATAAAAAATAAAATGGAGACGAATCATATGCGACAACATTCTTTGAATTATAAAATTCTCTTAAGTAAAGTCTAGAGTTTTTATCCTTTTGTTTACACGTGAAACATTACACAGTAATGCAGTTTAAATTAAACTGGATATGCCCTTGAATTTTTTTTTTTTTTATTCATACGAGGGGTATTCAAAACGTTCTGAATATTAGTGCGCTATACAACAAAGTTCTTTGTTAGTGAACAGAAACGTCAGTGCATCCCCTCAAGGTACTCCCCATGCAGCTCTATACACATTCTCAGCCTGACTATTTAATTATTATAAGCCATTTTTGTATTCACTTTTGGTATGTGTTCATACACTGGAAAAACTGCACTTCCAACCGCATGGAGGTTTTTAAATCGTCTGCCTCTTGGCGAATCTTTGATAACAGAATTCATCCACAAATCACTTGGAGCTAAATCAGAGCCGTATGGAGGATATGGCAAAGTTTGGATGCTGTACTCCTTCAGGAAGTGTGTCACAACGACGGATTTATGCACCAGGGCGTTGTCATGGAGTAGATGGATTCCTCAGGTACCGGTGCGTGGTCTGGTGGTTCGGTACTCTTCCACACATTTTGGCAACACTTTGGAGTCACACAAATGTCCAGTGACGCTAGCAGCATCAGGCACAGGTACCTGCACGACGGGGCCTTTTGCATCGAAAAAAATGCGTATAAAACTCCCTTGACAGTCCGCTTACATCGAGCGATTTGTGGTGTCTGCTTGTTTTCTCCGATCCAAACTTTATTATTTTCTCTGAAGTCGGGTTCAAAAAAGTAAATCTCATTTAAACGTTACTGGTCATTCTTTTCATATTTGGCGAGTAGCTGTTTGGCGATTCAACACGAATCTGATTTTGATCAGCCGTCAATAAATGCGGGACCCATCTTGCACAAACCTTACTGAACTTCAAATGATTTTTTCGTTTATTAAAAACAGCTGAAGAATTAATGCCCGTGATAATAGAAATATCTTCCATTGTGCATCGAACATCTTCAACAATTTCTCTCTTCACAACAGCCACTTCCCGCTCACGAATTTCAGATAACGGTCTTCCAGAACGTGGGTCAGGTTCCATGGATTCGCGACTATCTTGGAAACGACGAAACCAACCTCAGAATTGTAGGATATGACAGAGAATTTAATCCGTAAACTTTATTCAAGTTGACCTCGACATCAGTCAAATGGAACCCTAAGAGAGCCCGGATAGCAGAATTGTTTCTCCTACTTCGATATTTTTACGTCACTGTCATTTACCAATGTTACGTCACACGCACATATCTGCAGGTGTCTGGTGTACTCCATTTGTAGTTGCAGATCATTATACAGAACGTTATTTTGTTTATAGATCGGCATTTCATTTATTGACAGGTTCAAAGAAACAAAAATATAATAACAAATTATATTCAGAACTTTTCAAATACCTCTCGTATTTCGGAGGCATTTATGATGTCAGCATTTTGACTAAATTGTAAAACTATGCAATTTAGATATTATTATTATTATTATTATTATTATTATTATTATTATTATTGTTGTTATAGAAGACAAAAAGAATTTTCAACATATGCATGCGGAATTAAAAAAATTATTTCAAATATTCAGAGGACTCAGTAAAACTTTAAATAAAATCAATAATGAATAACAGTAAAAAAAGAAAAATATTTTAAAATAATGCGTGATATTTTTTCAGCATAATTTCAAACTAAGAAATTGAATCAAAATTTTAAATCAACAAATAATAATAATAATAATAATAATAATTATTATTATTATTATTATTATTGAAACATAGAAATAATACCTTTTTACATAACAATTTTGTCATTCATTTTATTTATATGTTTAGGAATTGTTTTTGTCTTATTGCATTTATAATAATAATAATAATAATAATAATAATAATAATAATAATAATGTCTACATTACATATTTTTTAAATGTTTGTCAAATTGCTGACATCTTAAATACCGTGCAAATATGAATCAAGCAAATTATTCGGGTAAAGTCACTTTTATTCAAACTGCATTAGTTTTGAATGTTTGGCATGTAAGAAAATGCTCAGGGGAGAGGAATAAAAGCTAGACTGTAAATACAGAACATTTTCATGATTCAGAATATTTTGTCACTGTGTTTTCGTTTCTATTTTATTTTAATTGTAGCGGTGGATATCTCACCTCGCGATGTACGCTAGGCTGTTCCGTCTTCCAGAGGTCCGCTCTGGGGTTTTGGGAGGACCTTTGAAAGTGGAGAAAGTTCTTTCCTCTACAACTGCCACAATGTAGAGAAAGTAACATACACTTACATGTCATTCACCTACATGGACTGACATTAAGTTTTGACCACTATTAGGAAAAATATGTGCTGTTCGAAGCAGACAGCTGATGAAAAGGACTGCTTCTGTATGCTGGGGAAATATACTTGAAATAGCACAACAAATGCTAATTGTGCCTATCCTTGAAATACAAAAATTTTCAGTGTAGGGATTAATATTTTATGAAAGTGTACTTACGAAAGTTTAAAATATTTTTTTTTTTAAAAAAAGCTAAAAAAGAAGATATCGGATCTTCCTTTTTTTTTTGGAAAAGAAAATTTACCTCTGTAGGTAAGGAAATAAAAATAGACTTGCAAAGTTAGCAATCTTCTACCACATCACCAGTAAGGCTTAACTGTGTTTCCTCATACCCAAATCAACCTTCCCTAGGATATACACATCTCGTTTTTATAGCAAGAATTACCAGAGGGTAAAATCAGGGGAATACAATATCATAACATCTTGAAAATGGGGCACACAAACAAAGTTGCAAAACACCCAAGCGGAACCTTAAGAAAACTTTAAACATTCAGGCAATTCCTGTCCTCTTTTTCATATAATCACGTATATTGTTTTGAATAAAATGGCACATAAATATTGATGACATGTATGAAAATAAGTTCATTATGCCTATTTTGCTCTTTCTCATACAGCATGACTTGAGGCAATATTGTGTGTGAAATGTACCTACTTATGGGAAACTTGAGGCAATATTGTGTGTGAAATGTACCTACTTATGGGAAACTTGAGGCAATATTGTGTGAAATGTACCTACTTATGGGAAACTTGAGGCAATATTGTGTGTGAAATGTACCTACTTTTGGGAAACTTGAGGCAATATTGTGTGTGAAATGTACCTACTTATGGGAAACTTGAGGCAATATTGTGTGTGAAATGTGCCTACTTATGGAAAACTTGAGGCAATATTGTGTGTGAAATGTGCCTACTTATGGGAAACTTGAGGCAATATTGTGTGTGAAATGTACCTACTTATGGAAAACTTGAGGCAATATTGTGTGAAATGTACCTACTTATGGGAAACTTGAGGCAATATTGTGTGTGAAATGTACCTACTTATGGGAAACTTGAGGCAATATTGTGTGAAATGTACCTACTTATGGGAAACTTGAGGCAATATTGTGTGAAATGTACCTACTTATGGGAAACTTGAGGCAATATTGTGTGTGAAATGTACCTACTTATGGGAAACTTGAGGCAATATTGTGTGAAATGTACCTACTTATGGGAAACTTGAGGCAATATTGTGTGTGAAATGTACCTACTTATGGGAAACTTGAGGCAATATTGTGTGTGAAATGTACCTACTTATGGGAAACTTGAGGCAATATTGTGTGTGAAATGTACCTACTTATGGGTAACTTAGAGGTCTTAGGACATAGAAATAACGTCAACTTAAATATAAAACTGTTGGATTACGCAAAAGAAAGATAAGCAAACATTGTTCTTTAATTTATGTTTAATACAAATTAAGGTACCAATGATGGAAAAGCAGCTTCACGGGCTTTCATATACTGGTGTCAGAAGAATTAGTAAACTTTTTACCCTTTGACCTCTGTGACCCTGATATGTTCCATCCCTGTTGAAAGTGTAGAATTTATCAGTGATAGCTAAGGAATAATTGTGGCAAATTTCATATTCGTATCTTTTAGCAGAGAATTGGTTCCTATGTTGAAAAGTGAATACTGTTATGTGGAAGAAATGCATGGTAGTTACTTATTATTTAGACAACTGTATAGATGTTTGCGATTTCAATTTTTCAGCTGTACAACAATCTTACAATAATAATATCTGACTGGCCCGAGTCTCGCTCAGAGTTTTGGGAACAACATTAAAAGTGAGGAAGAAATGGGGCAAAGTTGCTTGCTATACAAATCTCACATTGCAGAGAAGGTTAACATACATTTACATATCTTTCACCTACTTTGATTGACATTTAGTTTTGATCACTAATAGGTAAAGTATGTGCTGTCTGAAATAGACAGCTAATGAAATTATTGCTCATGTGCGCTGGGGAACTATGCTTGAAATAACAACAAAGTACACTCAGTTTGCGTGTCCTTGAAATACAGAATGAATTTTCACAGTGTAGGCATTACTTTTTTTCTGAAAGCGTACCTTAAAAATCTTAAAATATCAAAAACCAAAAAGGTTTTCGGCTCGGGTATTTATAAATATTCATATATATATATATATATATATATATATATATATATATATATATATATATATATATATATATATATATATATATATATATATATATATATATATAATTTACCTCTGGAGTTCAGGAAGTGAAAATAGTTATGCAGAGCTAAAAATCTTCTACGAGATGCATAGCTGAAGTAAGGCTTATCTCAAACCCAATCAAACCTCATCTTTAAACTTCCCCTAGGATATATACATTACCTTTTTATAACAAGGATTACCAGTAGTGAAAATCAGAGAAATACCTTTTCTTTAAATTCTGAACCCTATACAAATTATGCGAAACTCCGACGAGAAGCCAAACATAGCATGGATTCAACATTGCTCTTGCAGTTGATGACATTTTTCCAAATTGCAAAAGTTTGCACGGATTGACGAATGGAATATTGAAAGGTGTGAATTGTGTGCAGTATGAAGGGATTAGCTAATTATGAGCTAGATTTTATGAAGGGATTAGCTAATTATGAGCTAGATTTTAATCGACCAGGTATTTGCTTTCCAAGAATGAAGGTGGAGTACGATTTAGAAGGGGTCGGATCCTAACTGTAGATCGGTAGAGCTAAAACGAAGACCAGTCTGCTGATGTCAACTAAAACCTGCTGACTAAGTGGTAAAACGCTGACCACTGACCGCTCTAAATATTCGCTACTTTCATTCATTTGGAAATTTTCATATTTGTCATGGGAAATCGTAAATTATTGACAAAATAACCAAATTTCAAGACCCGTTTCGGTGAGGACCGTCCCTAATCCAAGATACGAGTGTAATCTGACAGACTGTTTAACGGCAATAAAAATCATCATAACCGTCTAGAAAGTCGTTTTTATACCTACATGACAATATAGAATAATACTAAGACATATCTTCTTAAATATGTATGTAACACCATATAAGTAAAAAATGTATATATTTATATTTCTATATTTTATAAGCTATTTCTATACTTATTAAATACATTCTTGAAAGATCAGTTACTTATACGACCTGATTTAGAAGAAATAAAGCGCTTGAGTGAGAATTTTTATATTAGAAATATACTGTGGTAAAAAATAAAGGTTTACCCTGTTGTCTACATGCAATACTTTCTGCAACTGGATTGTGATAGAAATATTTTTGGAAATAAAAGAGGATTATTCATATCACAAATGCTAAATATGATTAAGAGTTGTGGAAAACAAAGTGTAATAAAAATGTCAACTAGTGAAAGGGAGTAATATATAAATTTCTCAAGAAATTTAAAGAAATGAAATGAAAATGATTGAATGTCCTATAAGTCATTTGTTTTTACCAAAGCCAAATATCGTAAATCCCGCTTTCATGTAATAATAATAATAATAATAATAATAATAAAGGCTAAAGAACTAGCTGATGAATGTTAAATTGTTAGAAATTACAGAATATCCGCGAATCATTTCCTTCACTTCAGAAAAAAATCCTTTTAATTGTGTATCCAGGAAAAGAACAATATCTGTGATTGTCATGTGCGAAGATAATGATGAAGATATTTTACCTGAGAGTGTCCGACTATTAACGATGCCATGATTTTCACCCCAACAATCATTGTGTCAATCAAACTCACAGCAACAGCAAAGTCAATGCATGTACTAGCACCGTCTTTTTTTGTCTTGAAAACCGGTAAATGAATGAAAATAACTGACATTTACAACCGTCAGTATTGTAGCACTTGGCAGTTTGAATGATAGGTAAAACGCTGACGTCATCAGACTGGTCAGTGTTTTAGCACCACCCCTATAGATCTGATTATATACAGGCACGATATTGCTAACATCTGGATGAAAATGACTCACTTCCTTTGAATATATTACACATAGATCACACTAAACCTCTCTCAGCATTTGGAACCATACAGTGGCACTGACGCGTGTGACTCTACTACTGAAAAAACAGAGGTCCTCCGTCGGATAATAACTGTTCCCCTATGTAGAAAGATAACTGTTGAAAACCTACTTTACCCAATGAAGTTAAGTTTTCATTCAAAGTGCACAGACCTACTTTACCCAATGAAGCTAAGTTTTCATTCAAAGTGTACAGACCTATTTTACCCAATGAAGTTAAGTTTTCAATCAAAGTGTACAGACCTACTTTACTCAATGAAGTTAAGTTTTCATTCAAAGTGTACAGACCGGACTTGTGAGTTTTTTTGTTGTCGTGGCCTTGGATAAAAGTTTTGGAGTTAGGACATAGCTTAGCATCGTAGCATATCTAGAAATTAAGAGATTTTTAAAAACATATTTACAATTTCTTTGTTTAGGCTTTCTGGAAATCTAATAAGCTTTTGGTGGCTGCTATCGACTTTGGAACAACATTTTCTAGTTGGGCGTTCTCCTTCACACATAATTACCAGAGAGAACCAACAAAAATACTTGTCAAAGATTGGAATAGCGGAGTAGGCATATCTTTCAAAGCCCCTACTACAGCTCTCATACGACCAGATGGCGAAACTTTGGAAGCCTTTGGTTATGATGCTGAAGACAAGTATGCGAGGTTGGCAGAAAGCAATGAGCACCATGACTGGTACTATTTTAGAAGATTCAAGATGTCCCTTTTCAAAGACAGTGTAAGTTGACGTTCTTAAATAGAACCTGCACATATCTAGTTATAAGGATGTAAGTTTCAATTACAGTTAAAGATGTCAAATACGATAATATATAAAAAAAATTATTAAAGAAGGAAATACAAATACATATTTCACACTTTAGGGAGCTTTTATGATATTATTTTCTTCAAAACGACTTAATCGGACTTAAATGTGCAAAAATAACACATATCAGTCTAAACGAGACAATAAACACGTGTAATGGTTTTGCTGTGGTGGGTAGAACACATTGCCAATATTATATGTTTTGACGTGGATCAGCCGAGCCTGGGTGCCGGTAACATAATATTTTCTAACGAACTGCTTACAAATATAATATTTGACATATATTGAAGAACAGAATATTTCACAACAAAACTTCAAAGTGAAAGCGAACAGGCACATGTCTTTAAATATAATACGCTTTTATTGTCGTCTGTAGAACCCTAAAAGACAATTTGTTTTTGGGGATGAATCCATAGCTGATTTATTAAATTGCATTTGAGTAAACCAACTCGTTATAATACAATAGAACCATAAACACTTGAGTAAACAAACACATGTTATACACACCCTACAACCATAAACACTTGAGTAAACAAACACATGTTATACACACCCTACAAACAGAAACATTTGAGTAAACAAACACATGTTATACACACCCTACAAACAGAAACACTTGAGTAAACAAACACATCTTATACACACCCTACCAACAGAAACACTTGAGTAAACAAACACATCTTATACACACCGTACAACCAGAAACATTTGAGTAAACAAACACATCTTATACACACCCTACCAACAGAAACACTTGAGTAAACAAACACATGTTATACACATCTTACAAACAGAAACACTTGAGTAAACAAACACATGTTATACACACCTTACAAACAGAAACACTTGAGTAAACAACACATGTTATACACACCCTACAAACAGAAACACTTGAGTAAACAAACACATGTTATACACACCCTACAAACAGAAACATTTGAGTAAACAAACACATGTTATACACACCCTACAAACAGAAACACTTGAGTAAACAAACACATGTTATACACACCCTACAAACAGAAACACTTGAGTAAACAAACACATGTTATACACACCCTACAACCAGAAACACTTGAGTAAACAAACACATGTTATACACACCCTACAAACAGAAACACTTGAGTAAACAAACACATGTTATACACACCCTACAAACAGAAACACTTGAGTAAACCAACACATACACGCAGTACAACCAGAAACAGTTGAGTAAACCAACTCATGTCAAACATAGGGTACAACCAGAAACATCTGAGTAAACCAACACATGTTATATATACATTACAACCAGAAACATTGGAGTAAACCAACACATGTTATATATACATTACAGCCAGAAACATTGGAGTAAACCAACACATATTATACACACACGGTACAACCAGAAACATTGGAGTAACAAACACATGTTATATATACATTACAGCCAGAAACATTGGAGTAAACCAACACATGTTATATATACATTACAGCCAGAAACATTGGAGTAAACCAACACATATTATACACACACGACAGCCAGAAACATTGGAGTAAACCAACAAATGTTATACATACGGTACAACCAGAAACATTGGAGTAAACCAACACATGTTATACATACGGTACAACCAGAAACATTGGAGTAACAAACACATGTTATATATATATATATATATACAGAGTTCAACCAGAAACATTGGAGTAAACCAACACATGCTATATATAGAGTTCAAACAGAAACATTGGAGTAAACCAACACATGTTATATATAGAGTTCAACCAGAAACATTGGAGTAACCAACACATGTTATATATAGAGTTCAAACAGAAACATTGGAGTAAACCAACACACGTTATATATAAAGTTCAACCAGAAATATTTGCGGTAGTCTAATTTTTCTTTATTTTTTTTGCGATCTGGATTCGAGCACAGAAAATAAAAGCTCAGAATATCAACAAGAATATATACTCTTATCATTTAACCAGGCAAGCAGTAAGCATTAGAAGCAAAATATTAAATCCAACAGTTTTAGTATAAAAAAGCCAACAATTGAAGTAGCCAAATATTACTAGTTCACCGATAATTGGAACATGCTAAATTGTGATATTTTATGGATATCGTATGAAACAAGTATTTTAAAGATGCAGCATCACACCACATGAAGGCATGCAACTCAGTTAGTTAACTATGTATCAGCATAACACCATATGAAGGCATGCAACTCAGTTAACTATGTATCAGCATAACACCATATGAAGGCATGCAACTCAGTTAACTATGTATCAGCATAACACCAGATGTTGGCTTGCTGACACCATATGAAGGCATGTAACTGGCCAGTGAACAATGTATCAGCATAACACCACATAAAGGCATGCAATTCATTCAGTTAACCATGTATCAGCATAACACCAAATAAAGGCATGCAATTCATTCAGTTAACCATGTTTCAACATAACACCATATAATGGCATGCTGACACCACACGAAGGCATATAACTCAGTCAGTTACGAATGTATCAGCATAACACCATATGAAAACATGGAACTCAGTCAGTTAACTATGTATCAGCATAACACCATATAATGGCATGATGATACCACATGAAGGCATACAACTCAGTCAGTTAACAATGTATCAGCATAACACTACATGAAGGCATACACCTCAGTCAGTTAACCCTGTATTAGCATATCACGACATGAAGTCATACAACTCAGTTAGTTAATCATATATCAGCATAACACGACATGAAGGCATACAACTCAGTTAGTTAATCATATATCAGCATAACACGACATGAAGGCATACAACTCAGTTAGTTAATCACATATCAGCATAACACAACGTGAAGGCATACAACTCAGTCAGTAAACCATGTATCAGCATAACATCACTTAAAGGCATGTAACTCAATTAACCATGTATCAGCATAACATCACTTAAAGCCATGTAACTCAATTAACCATGTATCAGAAAATAAGTGTTTTACTTTTATTGTCTTTTAAGAATCTAACTCGCGAGACAATAATAAATGACGAATCTGGGAAGAAGATGCCAGCAATGAAGGTGATATGTCTTGTTATTCAATATCTGAAAGATGATCTCCAAAAAGAATGTGCATCTAAAATTGGCGGTGAACTTTCATATCAAGAAATGATCCAATGGGTTCTGACAGTGCCAGCTATATGGAACGACAAGGCCAGACGCTTTATGCGTGAGGCAGCTATACAGGTAAACGAAAGTACTGTAACTATATCAAGGGTATACACTAGATCATTACAATATATACATCCATGCCGATCATTATTGGGAATATTTTAATGATCATATCTAGCGTATTGAATTGTTTCTTTCCAGAATTACCTTTTTACCTCCACATCGCGCACTGAATGCTCTGCAAACATTTACATAAATTAGCTTGCAAGTCAGGTATTACAATGAATTTGTAACAGGTTCGACTATGTGGTGAACGAAACATCAATCTGTTTGCATTAATCGTACTTTGTTTTGAAACAAAATATGAGGTAATTTAATAATAAAATTAACATATCATTCACATATTTTGCAAATCCTACAGGTAACTATTATTCCTTGGGCCCAAAGAATTTTTGCACATGTCTTCATAAAAAAATGGAAACAAGGCTGGGAATAAAGTGACAATACTCCGTATATTAAAACAAATTATCATCATTTTTTACGTATACGAAATATTGATCATATTTTGTTAGATCTAAACACTTTTTTAAAGATAACAATATGTTCATAAAATCTAATATCAAAATACAACCACTAACAATTCTAAAAGAAGGACATACTGCCTTGATCGCCTCATCATCACAAACAGCAAATATAATAATAATAATAATAATAATAATAATAATAATAATAATAATAATAATAATAATAATAATAATAATAAACGATAACAACAGCATTAATAATAATAATAATAATAACAATAACGATAGCAATAATAATAATCATCATAATAATTAACAACAAAAACAACAACAAGAAATATGGACTTCTGGCGACAGGTAAAGTATAAATTAAAGTTATATTTCTACTCTTTCATAGGCTGGCATAAGCAATGATCAGCTGCTAATTGCCTTGGAGCCAGAAGCGGCATCTGTATATTGTAGATATATACCTCTTGAGACGAAGTCATCTGACGGTGGAACAACGATTGTCCCTTTTTCTCCCGGAACTCGTTACATCGTTGTTGATGCAGGAGGTAATCACACACACACACACACACACACACACACACACACACACACACACACACACACACGCACGCACACACGCATTGTACATTATGCTTGTTATTTTCCTCAGACATTTTACCAACTGACTGAAGCAAAAAGACTTAACAAAATGCAGCATCCCTTAAATATTTAAAAAATGAGAAATATGAAGAAAATAAAACAGAGGTTATAGAAATTTACACTGACCCTAGAATATAGAAATATACACTGACCCCAGAAAGAAAGCCTTCACTCTTTTAGAATCTTAACGTGTAATTAATTCTTCGTATTTTCAGAAAAAGTTAATAGCGTAAGAAATACATTGTCAATGGCAAGTCTTTTTGTAAGATGTGGTGGGGAATTTCAAACTTATATAGTAGACCGACGGGTTACCAGGTAAAGATGTTGGAAGCCCAGCTTAAGTACCCCAGCGAAGGCACTTCGAAATGAAACTGCTAGCTTTATTGACTTCCTTTTTTCCTTGTTGTAAGTCGTTCATAATTATTCGTCTTTTGAAAAAAAATTATATTTGTGAAAATATAAAGGACAAAATCATTATATGGTATGTACCCCAATGGACTACCTGAATTTACCATATAGTAGTCAAGACCCAGTGTACTGGTAGTCCCCGGAATTCAGGTACAACATTTGTCGGACCCTGCTTAGAGGTTTATTTGTTTTATTTTTGTTGCTTTGAACGGCACTTCTATATCATGCCGAGGAAATCGGAGTTAAGTGCCTTTGGCTAGGATACACAAAGGCAGCCGACCCAGGCCTGCTTCGAGATAAACGGGTCATGTCAGCATGTAGAATTGTTAGAACACATCAATCTTGGATAAAGAATACATTTTCCAAAATATTGAGTTTATTTTAATTTTAATTTTATTTATTTATTTATTTATTTATTGGTTTGTTTGTTAGGGGTCAGTATAAAAATATAACATGACAATACATAATAGTGTATGGAATCCATTTCCCAAGATTTTTCCATGAAAAAGCAATTTTAACTGTGGGCACTTGTCTTATTTACTTTAAACGAAAGATTTTAATAATAGAGATTGTTACAATGTTGGCTAGACATTTTACACCAGCACCTTGAGAGATATAACGGGTTTTTAAATCAGTACTACAGCAAAATTTTCTAAATCCCTTACCATCACACACAAAAATATCTAAAACTGTGTCATAGAAATTTCACAATTTTCATATTTTAAACAAAAAATGCAACTGTCATATACCAGCAGTTTAAAACTGATTTGTTTTGTACAATCTACCCCCCCCCCACACACACACACAGACCTATTGGAATATTAACATTAAATTTATTCCTGGGGAAGGGTATTATTTTCTTTTTATATATCTTTTTGCTTTGTGGGGAAAAAAATCCCCACTGACTCATCATTATATTAATAAAATTATATTTGCCAAAAGAGGACAACCATCAGTTACAATGTAGAACGAGAGTCATGAATTGTATGTATCTTGTATTCATCCTGACTTGTGGCTTTGGTATTTTCCTATAGTCACTGGGTCAAGAGCAATATTTCTCGTTGCTTATTACATATACTTAACAGTTTACGACATGGAAAATATTCGTGAATAAGTTGGATTATTAGAACGATTGTTGAACTATATATCAATCCTGTTATTGGTTTGTGAATCTTTGATCAGTAACACTACAAATAAAATTGAATTCCAGGTGGCACCGTTGATATAACGATCCACGTAGTAAAGGAGGACGGGAATTTGAAAGAAATTCACTGTTGACTGGCCCCACGTATGGAGGTCAAGAAGTAGATGAAGCATTCAAACAGTTGCTGATCAATATATTCGGAAATCCTGTTCTTCAAAAATTCAAAGTGGACGCGTCCGAAGACTATATTGGACTCTTTCGCGACTTTGAAGTGAAAAAAAGGAAGGTGTCTCCGCATGACACAGAATATCTCACATTCACCGTGCCAGTAACATTAGTTGATATATTTCAGAGAGAAACGGGAGAAACCCTAATAGAAGCAATAAATCGAAATCCTTTAGCAGCAAAAATTAATCTCCTCAAAGGGAACAAATTGAGATTGGATAGTTCTCTAGCTAGAAGCTTTTTTGACAGGCCAGTGAAAAGCGTATTAGAACACCTGCAAGTCTTTCATGACAACCAAGAGAAGTATGGAATATCAGTTGCCATTTTAGTTGGAGGTTTTTCTGAATCTCCGATGCTAAGCTGTGCAATTCAAGAAAAATGTCCTTCTTGGAAAGTCTTGGTTCCCGACGATGCTGGTCTCGTGGTGCTGAAGGGTGCTGTGCTATATGGCCACGATCAATCAGCCATCGTTTATAGAGTCGCTAGATATACATATGGAGTTAGTGTTGTACGCCGTTTTATTCACGGTAAACATCCAGTTGAAAAGCTGATAGAGTATGAAGATGGAACAAGCATGTGTAAAGACATTTTCAGAAAATTTTTAGAGGAGGGTTCCTTAATTAAACATGGTCAAATCGTACATGAGGAAAAAGGATTTACTCCAGGGAGGCCTAAAAATGATTTTGTGGTTATTCGTATTTATGCGAGTACCAATAAGGAAGCACATTTTACAACAGATGAGTCCTGCTTCTACCTTGGAGAACTTAAAGTTGGGGATCTCGACATGAATTTACCACGCGAAGAACGTACTGTAGATTATACTATTACCCATGAAAGCACAGATTTGCATATACATGCTATAGATCAAAGGTCTGGCAGAAAGCTAAAAGCTTCATTAGACCTTTTAAATTAAGTCTCGGATCTGCATATACATGATATACTTAAAAGGTTTGGCAGAAAGCTCAAGCTTCAGTAGACCTTTTAAATAAGGTCACGGATCTGCATATACATGATATACATAAAAGGTCTGGCAGAAAGCTCAAGCTTCAATAGACCTTTTAAATTAAGTACCACTCAGAAAGACTTGGACAATTACTTTTCCTTTATAACGAAGGGAAGATGAATGTGTGTGTGTGTGTGTGTGTGTGTGTGTGTGTGTGAATTGGGTGCACTTCTTTATACGGAATGTATTTCAGAAGCAAACACAAGAGTGTACCCGACATATTTTCTCTAATCTACACGTTGACAGGGGATCTCAGGCACAAGGACTGAGAACATATTTTCATATTAAGATTCTCCTTTAAAAATGTAAAGTGTACTTTTATTAAGTTCAATTTATCTCCTTATCTCCTTTCTCCAACTTTTTAATTTGCAGTGCAATGTTATACGCTCCAATCATTTCTTAGGAACGATTGCGTTTCATCCTCCCATGTTTATGACGATCAAAATTGGTAATGGTTTATACTACAATACAGCTAAAACGAATAATAGCAGAGTACTTAGTACCTTTTCAATACCATACAGAAAATAAAATAGCATTACTTAAAGTTATAAACTTTTAGTAACGATTTTGACAAAAGAATTGTCAGTCTAGGTCTAGAATATCTCTTTGGTAAACTTGCCGAATGCGTGGCAATCCTATAAAAGCATTTGAGAAAAGAAGCCATAACTTATGATTCCGTTCTCACTGTTGTACTTATATGTTAGCAGAGGATTATTTATATGTAAGATTACAGAAAAGCCTCGAGCTTCTTTGATAATGTAAATTTAAATCTATTATCTTCATTCCCTCTGTTTTACTATTGCAAATTAATCCACTAAGAAGTATGATAATATGTGAAGATTCATAATTGATACATGCTTAAAATATCCGCGTGCAGTTTTATCATGAATGCAAACGTGTAAGATAAAATTTAAAACATGTCTAGAATTATGCCTGAATTATCTGAAATAAGATTTGTTTCTCGTCATCACCCGCCATTTTTTCATCAACGCATCAAACCTACCATGAAATGTATTCATATATTTTCTCTATCTGTTATAAATTTGAAAAACTTCTTTATATTTATCTGGTATCTAGCTGCTATCAAAATCACCCTTCTGGAACAGTATATACGACCTTGATACATTTTAATCTGCAAGTTTAATACGGTCATGGTGATGAGAAGGGGTTATTCGATAAAAGTTTTTGAAAAATACACACTATGGTTAGGTCATTTGTCAAAAAGGATCAGAATTGCAAGTAATCATTTGGAAAAAAAAAGTTATTAAATAAATAGAAACAGAGAAATGTTTATGACATAGACTCAAGTTTGACATTAAAGAGAGAGTTATGGTCATAATACCGGCCATTATTTTGATCGGTTTTTATTGTATTGTATTTTAAAGGGTAGGTCAGGGTTTACTCATGAATAATTAAAATGAAAGATTATCCCTTGATATAATCATGGACTTCCACATACATGATGCCTGTTTAAAGACGAAATTAATCTCATTTATCCCTTATTTGAAAGTTCTAAAGGGATCATCTGTGCAGTTTCTTTGTAATAGACATTTAAGTTTTGTTTAAAATTAATCAAATGTAAAAGAGCTCCAGAACTTGAATGCTGGTCTTTGGTAAGATATAATACCTTTCTACACATACAGCATTTTTAGTACTGCACGTTACAGGACATAACTGATATCATGTAAATCCACATAATACATTGTTCATCAGTTGAAAGTTTGGAAAGGATCGCCATTGTAAAAATTATGTTACAGAGTTTTGAAGTAAAACGGTCAGCGTGCATGATAGTGTAGACAATTCACTGCCATGTTAGAGGCACCATAGTACTTATACCCACGTAATTTCACGCGAGAGCCATAGCGAACGCCATATAATGCGAGAGGTGAGAGTTTCCAATCCCTGTATGCTTACGTCCCTGATATAATAGCCCTCATTGACTTTTCACAGCCCGCGGTCTGGTATAGTAGATATTTTGACTTAAAGCGGGTATAAGCATACGACAACAGTGTTGACAATGGAGATAATTATTTCTTTTTTTGTCAAAAAAGTAATAATTTCAGGGCTTTAACTTATGAAAGTAATTGATACAAATTTACTTTTAAAACTGTCGGTAGATGGAACACTTTAATTAATTGTAAAATGTCTGAGCATTCATTTTCCCTGTTCTTATAAACTCTTTGTGTTTGTGTCTACTATTGTAGTGAAACAGTGTTGACGTTGTGATATCATTTGTTTGCAAACAGGATCACTCCTTTAGCAATTAAAATTAATTATATGTATAATACATCTGGCTGTTCATGTCATATATGCAGCATATTATGTACAGACACTATAATAATTTTACGGGATTAATATATCTTGGGTTCTTTCTCTAAATCCCTAATTAATTAAAATTGTTACAAGTGCCTGTGCAGTCGGCCGCTGTCGGCAATGCTGACTTTGTTAGGTCAAATTTGCCTTTCCTCAGTACTGCAGAGCAAAGCGACATTTTAAATCCTTAAATGTGACGACCAAAAGACTATTCGCGATCCTCGATTTGGCCAAGTTTTCAAAACTATGCAGATACTACATCTATAATTTTGTGATTGAGAACTTCTAGTTTAAGGAATGTGTGTTTCTATGTTATTACCATTCTCAACAATTATCTTTTCTTTTCATCTCTCAGCCTTAAATTTTCCTCTATATATTTAGGTTCATACATGTGGTCCTAAGTTTAGTGGAAATTATGAAACAAATCAGATTTAAAACTTGGCATGTTAAAGACAGGACCTTACTTGCTTTGTCACATACAACGACATACATCTCAAGTACCTCTCTGATGTCACGTATGGTAAGGGGACCTACCTCTCTGATGTCACGTATGGCAAGGGGACCTACCTCTCTGATGTCACGTATGGCAAGGGGACCTACATCTCTGATGTCACGTATGGCAAGGGGACCTACATCTCTGATGTCACGCATGGTAAGGGGGCCTACCTCTCTGATGTCACGTATGGCAAGGGGACCTACCTCTCTGATGTCACGTATGGCAAGAGGCTCAAGTACCTACCTCTCTGATGTCACGTATGACAAGGGGCTCAAGTACCTACCTCTCTGATGTCACGTATGGCAAGGGGAAGCGTCTCAAAAGCTCACTAAATACCACATTGATTTGTAATAGCGGCTCACAGGAATCAATATTTTTTAGCTGATACAGCTTTAACGGGTAAAGTAAAAATCGTTGAATTTTCAAAAATTACAATAAGCAACTTCGCCAATTCACGTCACCGTCAAACTCCCGAACTTACCCTTTTAAGGCATCATGTTCAAAGATTTATTTTTAAGAGACATTCAAATGCATGGAATGTCTATATAATATTCATCAACACATACTTTCCAATACATTTTATAGTTCCCTGTTTATGCTGACATTTTATTGCAGCCTCTCCCTGTCACCACGTTTTCCCGCTGTCGTTGCTGATACTTTTCAGCATATTTTTAAAAGGTCTGAAATCATTTCCGAACTAGTAGTTTTTTCTTCATTGTCATCCATCACTGTTATTCAATGTGTAAAAGCTTCATATGCTCAATACTTAATCAAATTATGTGTATATTGCTGTTTATTTTTGTGTGCTTCGTGCTTCTTAAAAATATCAAACAGTTGCTTTCATCTCTCTTCAAATTCTTATCATTTTAAACGTATAAAATCATTCAATATACGTAATTTTGCATCTCTGTCAACAGTAAAATTGGCAATACGAAAATGTCACACGTGCTATTGATTTTATAATTTCTGATTTGCGCTTTTTGTTTGATGTCTACATCGTTATAATGGTCTAGAAAGTGTTACATTTTCTATATTATTAGTTACATGTTGGCTTACTACGGTGTACGGAATGTTAGGACCGTCTTTAAATCCGTACACCCTGGGGTTTCGGCTTAGGGTGTGTAGGGTTCAAGACGGTCATTACATTCATAACACCTCGGTAAACTGACATGTAATGAATTTATTATAAACGTAACACAAAAATGTCCTCCTTTTAGCTGCCATTTTTGGCTATACACAAGATTGTTAATAGCGAGTTAGCAGTTGCACTTACCTCCCTTGTGCCGAATAAAAATCCTGACGAACGACTGACGAATCATATTTGTTTACTTAATATGTAACTATCTTTGGGTGATAATTTGTGCTTATAAATAATCCACACATAACTTATATATATATATATATATATATATATATATATATATATATATATATATATATATATATATATATATATATATGTACACACACACACACACACAAGCGTATAAACGTTATTTTCCTTTACAATCATCATTTGTGAGAGCGGCATTACGTCTCATAACTTGATCAACTTGACTTAAATGAATCTAATTTGACTTTTTAATTTAAGTGAGTTAAGAAATTGTTGCGATTAGGCGATTGCAAAGGAAAGAAGTTGTAAAAATGAAAGTAAAGTAAATATAGTAAAACATTAATTTAAAGCAATTTTGAGTATATAATAATAATAATAATAATAATAATAATAATAATAATAATAATAATAATAATAATAATAATAATTGAAACTTCGAAACTTCATACTCTGGATGGGCGACCAGAAAATCTTGCAGATATAAATTAGAACCCATAGGTCTCACATTTCGAGGAAACTACTACTACCACTACTATTATTACTATCGGGAGCCGCAGTAGCTCAGTTGGTAGAGCGTTGGGGGGCGCGGGTTCAATACCCGGCCAGACCAGCCGGGTCTACTGGCGCTTAGCTCTTAGCTTCCTCGGCATGGTATAGCAAATAATTTGTTACAAGTGTCGTGAAAACCAACAAAAAGAAATGGAAATTGTTTGCTTCCACTCATTCCAGAATGACGTCACACATAACAGCAAATCGAGCTTTAGTCAAGGGATAAAGTTTTGAAAGTGCTGTTAAAACCAACTATTATTTAGTCTACTACTATTACTGCAGCTGCTACTACTATTAGCTGTTTCCACTGCAGTTACTACTCCTACTTTGACCACTGCTGTTGCTCTTGATACTATTACTAATACTGCTACTCAGAATTAATGAAAATACAGAAATCAAGAGAGTGGAAGGGGACGACCTACGTTAATAAAAATGGCCATGTAAAGAAGACAGTTTTCAAATAAATGGTAATACGGGCGAATGAATTTGCAAAGGTTTGAAATCGGCATTATTCTGTGAGTCCCAGTGAATGTTCAGTTCTGGTCAAATTATCTATCATATACATATATTACCGATTCAAGTCTCATATTCTGCCATAAGTTTGAAAACCACCTACCTATTTACAAGTATTTTGCATGGACCATCACCACTTTTGAGCAACACTTAGAAACTTCGACAGATAGTAGATAAGTCGTTTAGTGCAAGGCAGTGTTAATAGCTGTAATGAAATATTTTGCAAGACAAAGCTGTCGTGAACAATAACTTCGAAAACAAAGACTCTATCTTTATTATTTTATTTGAGAACCAATACACATTTTCCAAATATTTCATGAGTGAAAGCAAATTTGATAAAATCACAAAATGTTGACAGAATTCTAGTAAAAATGACATAGGTTCTGGAGTGGTCATCCTATTCCATGCAGCATTGACCCCAGTCGGAATGACTCGTGGCGTTTCTACCAAAATCCACGTCAGAAATACTTCGATGAATTGCGTAACAAGAGGAAAATTGACGGAAAATGGCGGAGAACTCAGTCACACGCTGAAGAACGCTAGTCAAAATTGAACCAAGTCAAAAGAATTATGATACTTTTTGGAATTATCTCCACAAGTTCAGTACAAGAAGAAAGTTCTCTAGTAAGTTCATACTTGAAAACAGAAACGTGGGAATGTTTTGGCCACGAATAAGTGACAGGTCGCCATTTGGTAAACAAGGTACACGTATATGAAATGGCGGCTACTGTAGTATTTCTGAAGTGTTTTTTGGCCGAAAGACCTAGATGTGTTTCGATTGGCATAGACCCAGCACGTTTAGATCCACATCCCAAAACTCCATGTGTGGTTTAAAAATAATTTTTGGGTGGCGATACCGATCAGGTTAATGCCAAATTCAGCGTTTGTTTCGTCTCCCAGTTCGGTGTGCCATTTGTACACCAGATAGTTCCTTAACATATCAGGGGCAGCGTAGGTTCCGTTCCTGCCGAAGCAAGCTTTTGTACTTAAAAGAGTTCATTACTTCATTATATCCGGAACGATATTTATCTCCCCCACCCCCACCACCCATTTTGTACCTCACTTGTAGTAGAACACATTACTGTACATATTTGCCTCTGTCAAGTCTGGTGATAACAGACTCTATGTGATCTATGTCTTTTTCAAGATGTACTGTTTACGAACGATACTCCAAAAATGCGCCTTTTTTAGATATACTAATAAGAGGCCGTAATTTTATTGAATATACAGTTTTCAAACTTTGTTGTTTTCCTATTGCTAATACATGGAGCAACCCAGCAAATTTAACTGTGGGATTGCGGACTATTTGCAAGAAGTATTTACCTCCAAATTGAAGAGTTTGAAATTTGCAAGAACTACTTAACACACACACACACACACACACACACACACACACACACACACACACACACACACACACACACATTTTTACGAAAAAGTTTGCTTAGTTCAAATTACAATCAATACATATAACAGTATGACTTAAGTAAGTCATCACAACAAAGTTAACGGGTGTGAAGTGTGTTGAACTATTTTGTTGGACTCTTAACATACATATGTGCTTGGCGCAGGGATAATATGCACAACTGTACAGTGGATCGCCAGATAGCACCGGCGCTTTACTTAGCGGCGATAGTGCAGAGTGATTGCCTGTGATTTAGCGCAAAGCTTCATTGGTATAGTTAGCAATACAAGCTTCGTTACAGCAAAGCAGTTGGAACAATTTTAGCTTTTTCGTAGAGACACTATAAAATAAGGCTGTCCATAAAACTTTATTTTATAAATGTTAGGTGTTTACAATGCAAATCTTATGCTCTTTAATCTACTTTTGATTTCCTCGCCAAGACCTCGAATTTTGTTTGCAAGGGAACAACTTCAAACCTTCTAAATCACACAATATTCAAACTCTCACTCACCCTAACCAGACACAATATTCAGACTCTCACTCACCCTAACCAGACACAATATTCAAACTCTGACTCACCCTAACCAGACACAATATTCAAACTCTCACTCACCCTAACCAGACACAATATTCAACTCTGACTCACCCTAACCAGACACAATATTCAAACTCTGACTCACCCTAACCAGACACAATATTCAAACTCTGACTCACCCTAACCAGACACAATATTCAAACTCTCACTCACCCTAACCAGAATGTCAAATTTCTGAATAGGCACATTTTTCACAATATCGTAATCTCTATTCATTGTCATTAAGGCGCTCTTGAAAAGATAACGTGCAATAAGACAAGTCGATAAAGAACATGGTTTAGAATAGGGGTCATATCAAAGTAAACAGAGCCGTTACGTATCGATCAACGTATTCAAATTTAATTAAATTCAATTGTCCACATGTCAGTGCAATTTTCCTTGCGAACAAGCCATTTTCTACATATTTTTTTTTTTTGGATAGTCCCATCATTTAACAGAAGAATTAATCGATTGTTACTACACTTCTTTACATTCCGTCTTCAACACTACTAGCGTCCTTCCAGTTTTCGTCAATAAAACAGTTTAATTATATTTTCAATACCTTAACAAGAAAATTAGTTTACTACCATCTGTACAAGAAACTAATGCATAAATCGTTATATCGAGAATAGTTGACCCTATAGGCCGTTTCCAAAAAAAGAAAAAAGCTTTGTTAGGGCATGTAAACTACTGAACCAGTTCTCAATCACATACCTTTACATCGCTGTACTAGATTTATCTTAGTGATTTGTGTTATTTCAGTAAGTACATTTCCTGTTACATTTTTATACCTAATATCTTGGTGTGAATACTCATTTCATACTGCACCTCTGATCTAGAAATGACACCACTACATTTCATAAATGCTGTTCAATTTTCCCACACAGGTTGATCTCAAAATTACGTTGTGTTGACATTATCCATGGAATAAATACGTTGTGTTGACATTATCCATGGAATAAATACATTGTGTTGACATTATCCATGAAATGAATGCACTGCTACGCATAATTTATTGCTCATATCACTCTTCAATGCATCTACATGTTTATTTAGCAGTCTACGATATATGTACATGTAATACAATAATGGTCAGTGTTTATTTTCCTTTATTGTCTTATATTGCGCACCCGCCAACTCAACGCGTGTTTACACAAAGTAATGCAAACAAGATATGTTGATTCATGCTTGTCAAATTTATTATGATATGGACTAATGACTGTGATAATACAATAATTAATAACAAAATTTTAAAATGTATGCTTTTTGAGAATTATGACGAGAACTGGTTGCTGACGAGAACTGATAGGACGCTAGTAAATGAACCGTTTTCATAATACCGAGTTTTGAAGATAAACATGGAAATTAACACCCGAAATCATTTCACTTTTAGTGTGAATCCCCCTCAAAAGTTATTCAAGACCCCTAAAATATAATTCAATAAGATTTAAATGACTACCTTCACAGTCTTTTTAATGCGGTGAGGCGGGGGATGGGGTCAGTAAATACCAAAGCAGATGAATAAAAAAGGATGGATTTGATAGCTTTATAATCATCGACGAATATTCGAATTCTATTCGTATGAAGCAAACAAATATTCCAATAGGAAAATTTGGTATTCATTTCAGCTCTAGTATTTTACTTACAAGAATATACCTATTATGCAGCTTGCTGAAGCACATAGTTGAGAAACTGAGTGGAAATGTGAACAAATTATAAATTACACGAAAATTTTTGCCCTTTTCAACATATTGATTTTCGCAAGCTGCGTTAACATTTTCGGTGATTTTTGGAAAAGGTGGGGCCGCCTCAATGATTCTATACCAGCATCATTTGGTTACTTGTCATATAGTATATGTATCTTGAATAGATTCATACAGAAATAATCCTGACAACACAGTCCTATGAAATTGTTATGTCCATACTCCAGTATTCATCAAGACTATGTCTCAGGCCGGGGATACGCGTGATCTAAAGCTTCTGCTGTACGGAGGGAAACAAAAGAAAACACATTATTCCATTATACAGAAAATTTTCAAGTATACGGGACAAAAGCGATACCGTAGCCTGATATATATCCCCGTCAAACAGATTGGTTTCTGAGATGAAGTAAGCAGGCAGGCAGATTCTGACTTTTCACTCAGGATTTCAAGAAGTCTCCCGCATGGCGAATTCTACCTGCCACAGCGCTAAGTAATGTTTAACTGTGCTCGATGCTACTAAATCTCGCAAATCTTTTAAATCTTTTGCTACAATTTTATGTAAATGTGTTGACGTGATTTTGTGTCCGGCTAAATAACTGTAAAAACTTAATCTTCGTTTACAGTGAATGAGAAACACAATTCCATGTGCTATGTGGTACTTCCCTTAAACCCTTTGGGTACGACATGACACCGCACTTGAACAACAGCTGTCACGACTGACTTTGACCACCATCTGTGTCTCCGACATCTGTCCGCCCATTGAGACGTTTCAGACCGGTCACTCAGGCCATTCAGGGTTGGGAGATGTGTGCTAGCATACCTGAGGATGTGTAGGTGACTTTTATTTATCATAACCTTTTACAAAATGTGAAGACCACATGGCAGATGGGTCTTTCGTGACCAAATGTGTTATCCTCGTGAAATAAGGATTATTATTATTATGATTACTATTATTATATTATTATTATTATTATTATTATTATTATTTATGTCATCATCATCTTGAGTCGGCTTAGCTCAGTTGGTAAAGCGTCGCACTCGTAATCCAAGGGCGCAAGTTCGATATCCACCTAGGCTTTGGGATCGTTTGCCTTGGTGTGTTCTCGCGAAGGCAATTAGCTCCCATTTCCTCCGCATCATATAGCCAAATCATGTGTTGCAAGTACCGTTAAAATCGAACCAATCAACAGCAGTAATTAGCATTATCGTTGGTGTTATCGTCTTCGTTAATGGCAATAGATGTTGTCCTTTATCCTGCTCCTGTTCCTGTTGCTTTCATTATAAAATTAAAATGATTTTTACAGAAAAAGAATTACCCTGGTTTTCCTCACTGGTTATCCTGGCTATTTAAAAAAAGACCTTGTATATCTTAGGTATTGTTAAAAGAACTTTGAATTCCCTTTATTTTGGTGTATGATTGATGGGTGCAATTTGGCTTATAGAGTATACAGCTTGGTCTTACTTAAGATGTGCACCTCTCAAAAAACTGCTGGCTTCGCTTGGTCATTTTCACTTCCTGGACTTCAAAGGTAAATTTTTAAAAACAGAGCGGATAATTTTTTTTACATTTGATATATTTTGTAATTCATTCATTGTACTTTCAGAGGCTGGTATTGCCTACTCTGGCAAAATTCGTTTCCCTATTTTAATAACTGCTGAATATAGTGTACTTTTGACTAATTCAGGCTGATTTTTCGAGTACTTTGGAGCGACCATTTCTGTCTGCTGTGTGGTTAGATCATGTACAATTTCCACAAGTACAATATGTAAAGAAATTTAGACCACAGTACATGAAAATAGCATAGAGGTATGCCAACATTCTCTTCATTGTGCATGTTGCAAATTCAAACAACTTCACCTTACACCTGTCACTCTCTCAGAAGTACATAATGTCTGTAGAGCGCCCCCTAACAAATGTAGGTAGTAACGTTTGAGCCAGTCAGCTTTCGCCGCTGACTTGTGTGTGCCGCGAAGTAGCTCTTCAGTCAGGAGGTTATGAATAAAAGTGTTCATGTAATGACAAGTAAGATGACTTTTGCAGACACATATGTAATTCTACCATGGAATAGTATTCCGAGAGTTGATTAGAGTGAATGAGAAGTAGAAACTCACATCTGCATCTACCTCTTTTCTCAAATTGATAAAGCAATGTAGAATTGCATTTATCTGTAGATACCGACAATCCGTAGGCGAGCGTAACTTTGACCAGGCAAATGTTTGCGCAGTTCTTACGTTTTGGGACTCGTACCTTTAGTTTGGTCCAACGCAGAAAGTAAACGATAGCTTGATGAATAGAAAAATATATCAGGAGTAAAATGAGCCATAGATTATGGCTGAGTGCCTTCATGGACGAGAATACTAGCCAGAGATCGAGGGTCAGGTGTGGGACAGTGTGTTTCCAAGTTACCAACCTTGTCTCTTGTATAGTATGGTGGACAGGGTCCAGTCAGAGAACAGGTCATAGTAGTAATCTAAAGAACCTTTGTCAGTGTTTATGATTTTGTTTTCTTCAGGCTAATGCTTTTTTCAACATTAAGCTTGCGTCAGCCACCTGTATTTTGTGCTTGATCACGCTGACGAAGTATTTCTGATATGGATTTTCGGAAGAAAAAACACAAGGTTTTCCGATTCATAATCGCATTTTGGCTGGTTCCATCTGCGCTTCTGGAAAAAGAAGAGTGTTGATCTGTTTGTCCGATTTGTCATCTTCTCTTCTCATAATCTCTTCTGCCCCTTCCAAATATATAGAAAAAGAGGATGGAAGAAGACAAAAGAAATATGGCATTCGTAAAATTCGGAAACAACTAGCAAAGTTTGTATGTCAACTGCATCTTCTACAATTATGTTTGCAGACATGGAAGACTCTGTACGTTACCCCTGTTAAACAAGTTGGTAAAGTGAAAAGCGTGACTTTAATCATCTAATACGATATTATACATCAGCAAACGTTTTATGTGCACGTTACACTTGTCAACAACTCTCCGGAAATGGAGGTCATCATTTTCTAATGCTGCTTTCAAGTTGGCAAACTGTTCGATTTAGACACCGAATTCCACTTCTTCTGGACCTGCTCTTCTGTTTCAGAAGATCAAATCAAACGCGCCATATGTGTATGACAAACCATATTGCTCTTGAAAGTAAGCGTCAAGTTTTTGTTTGAAGTTTAAATATCACTATTCAGATCTATAAATTGCAAATTTCCTGAAATTTTGCTTGTGAGTCATACCAGTTGCACAGCGAAAAGCAGCAAACAAATTAGTGTGTCACCGATCTTCTTTTTGAGATACCGTGGCGCCGCCTATGATCAATCGAGTGACAATCGGAGAAAGTAACATTCATAAATGGAGTCAAAAACCTATATCAATTTGGGTATTTTTGGACAGAGTTTGTTGTCATAGTAAAAAGTGAATATTTCTGCTTTGTTTAAAGACACAGGTTGGACCTTATGTCTGAGACCCTCCCCGAATTCTCACTTGAGAAAAAAAGGTTCAAGGTAAAATTTAAAAAAAAAGTGTGACAAGGATTAAAGGGATCCTAAGTGTTAAGGCTCTTGTGTGGACCAAGCTTAGGACCCTTACACTTCCTGTCCTGGCATATTTTAGGAATGACCAAATCCTCTAGTTTTTCCTTATGTTTTTGGGACAGTTTTGACAGGATTCCCTTCCACATGTTTATAAACCCTTTCAGCAGATAGAGGTTTTCAATGACCTGCCCCAGTTGACGTCATTCGAGGACAACGGGTAATAGCTACACGAGCACTGAAAAATATGTCACTATCTCTGCTGATTATTTCTTTATTTTCTGAAAATATTTATCAGTTTCACAGCCGAATTACGTTTAATTGTTCTGCGAATCGTCTTATTTACAATCATGGAGGAAAATATAAACGTCACATTCAACTGCTAAACTCACTTTTCTGTCAACCACTCTTGCCGAATTGATGTTTAATGTAAGACTTTAATATCATTATCATCATTGTCATCATCATCATCATTTTGTTCTTCTTCTTCGTCGTCGTAGTGTTTTCACTGTTGTATCTTGATGGAACAAGTGATAAAACAGATTTCATGTACTTTTCTTTTTGTCATTGTTGTAGTTTCAGAAAATGAAATTGCAACATTTCCACCATCAGATGAAACACCAAATACTAATTCAAACCAATATACTTTTTGTGTCTCCTCACTTCTTCTTCCATAGGCGTCCGCTCTATATATTGGCTGAAAAAAAGTTTCTTTCTTTCAAACCTTTCGAGTATACAGTACTCCCCCCCCCCCCCACACACACACCTTTTCAGGTTTTTGCCGAAACCGTGCCCTCAACAATCTTTGAAGCAAAAGAACATTTCCAGCGTATTAAACTTCAGTCTCACTAGGGAAGCGTATAGATAAAGTCCACATTGAAATATCCTGAAATATTCGCTACTGATTCTCCCAGTCGGCATGAAAATCCAGGATTTTAAAGTGGAAATATGCTCTACAACTCTAGCTACATGCATTTGTGTTTCACATCGCTAAATTTCTTTTTTTTAAAGACAAACCAAAAGTCTTCTTGAAGTTTATGTCTATATCTCACAGTTATCAATGCAGTCCGCCATCTATTAGTCTGAATATATCTTCTCTCTGTAGCAGATATTGTTTTGTCTATAAACGCAAAAGCTCATAACTATTATGTTTTGGTAAATCTTCGTGTCGAAGTGTCTCACTTTAATACCAAAATCCTTTTTTTTTCCTTTTAAAAAAGGACATTTAGTACAAAGTAGTCATTAGCGGGCAACATCACGCGATCAGGTGTGCACGGGATCTCTCTCTCTCTCTTTATTATTATTATTATTATTATTATTATTATTATTATTATTATTATTATTATTATTATTATTATTATTATCAGCAGCAGCAGGAACACCAGCAGTAGTCGAACAGGAGGGGAGCGGTACTTCTTAGCTATCAAAAAATGAAAACAAACAAAACAAAAGATGAAAACATGATGGCAGAAGTTTTCTTTTTCATAAATACAATAGATTCTAATCTAAATTAAAAACTTTGTAAAACATATCATAAACACAAAAACCCGCCAGCCAAACCCAATTTTTCCACCCCATGAATTTAGTTTCTCCTTTTCATAGTCGTCAAAGAAGTTTTGGTTCCTAATAAACACGAGCGAATAGCCGAGTTGCCATTCGAAACTAATAGCCTTCTGTCCGTCTATCTTGAATACAACATTTGTCAGTTCCGTTTGATTATTCGCTACTCTGCTTGACAAAACAATTTCCCAAGGTTCAGTTACTTCAGATTTGAACTTGTTCTCTACATTTGTTGGATGTAATATTCCAGCAATTTTGTTACATCTAAACATGAGAATATCCCCATCCTTCGTTATTTCCATATCTGGCATCAGAACATTTCCATATCGACCAACATACTTGTCCAGAATTGGATTGACTGGATTGATCAGGTCAGGATCGGCGCTCGCAGACCGTTGAGAAGGGCTGGAAAAGGGTTTAGGGAAGGTGCACGCAGTTGTTTCGTTCATCCAGGCCGTCTCACTAAGGAGGATGTCAGACAAAAGGTAGAACACGGCGTTTAAAGCTCTGTCAGGTTCATCACTTGTTGCAGGTCCGTTCACGCTTCCGAAGATCCCTATATTCTTGTCAGGAAATAGCCAAATAAGGGACTTGTACGACACCAAACTACCGCCATGGTACAATTTGGTATATCCTGAAAAATATTGTCGTCAATATCTACTTTTTTATCTGTTTTCGAACAACTAATAGATAGATAGATAGATAGATAGATAGATAGATAGATTAGTAATTCAATGTCAATGAAAAAGACAGGTTTAAAACTGCTCAACTTATATTGTGAAATAAATGCCCAGTAAAAATGTAAAACCTATTTAAAATCTGGATACTAAATGAGCTATATTAGTTATATGATTTGTTAGCGACCCGGTATTGAATGATACCGAGTCATTATTAAAATTAACGGGCGGCGCTTGCGATAGATAGAACTGTAGTAGTTTGAAAACTGATCTACATCGGATGAACCTAAGACACGACCCCTCTTGTTCATGTGGATTCCAGCTTGAAACTTTAACAAAATGTTTCTTTGGCACTTGCATTTAGCATCAACAGAGAATTAAATTGCTTCGATCTATTACATTTCTTCATGTCAATACCTCAAAACTTTTAAATGGTAGCATTGATTATTCTCCCACTTATAATAAATTTACCTTGCAACAAACTCAAATATATATTCCGCAAACTCGTAGATTTGACGGATGCGTTAAGTTTTGTTTACTGCATACTCTTAGTAACTGCTTCTTTGCTTCTTTTTTTCCCCCAGTGTTATGTGTGATGTGTCAATACTTAACTTTTGTCTATGATTGTAAGTTGTGTCGTTATTTGAAAATACACACTTAGCTTTTGTCCAGTTATTTACATGGTATTTTCATAGGCAATTCGCAATTAGACTTTTGTGACATATGTCAGGTAGATCAGTATTTTCATAGACATTTCGCAATTAGACTTTTGTAACATATGTCAGGTAGATCAGTATTTTCATAGGCAATTAGACTTTTGTAACATATGTCATGTAGGTATATGTATTTATACACAGATTTTAGTAAACAAATTCATTCCTATTCTAGAATTTCGGTTCTAAAAGATTAGTCTGTAAGGAATCTATTTTAGTTGTGTTGTTGAAATAAGATATAATTTGAGAGGAATTATTTATTTACAATATTCATTAGAAATACTAAAGTGCTCATTGACTTTTGGATTAATACATGATTTGGGGATTTATGTGAACTCATTCAAATACATTCTGGATTACATCTTTGTGGTACATAAAGACGTTCAAGGCTATTGGAATTCACTCCGAACATTCTATTATTTTGGACTTGTGATTAGGACATTTAGGATTATTTGGAATTTAACTCACAAATTTGAATTTTCACTTTAATTGTCTGGAAATAAATTGCTTGTTGATTTTACTTACATTGTTGGTTTCACTTTCTTTCTGTCACATTTTTTAAGACCTAAACTCGTAACACCAGTCATGCATTCATTTTTTTTCTTCATCTACGTCCTCTTCTAATATTGTATTATATATATTTTCTTGCTTAACAGTTGTTTGAGTATTCTGAAATGTTGTTTTTCCCCTTTGCATGGTGTTTTTATTACATGTTTAGTGCCTCCCCATTGTACTTAGACGTATATATAGAATATCTCGAGTGTGACATCGCAAGTGACGATTCCGTTTTAAACAAGAAATAAGAAAATTGGATTGCGATTTCTGACAAACCCCCCTTTATCTCTTTGCAAGCAAGCGAATTATATGAAAAGAACATGATATTGTTACATAATTTTTTTTCTTGCATTGATTCAAGAATAACGTGTTTTCACTAGCATAGTTCGTTTAATTTCATTGATTTTAAGGGCGATTTATTCGAAATTTCAGTCTGAGTCCTTCGCGACATCCTTCTTGAGATAACTCACTTGGTATTTAGTCTATGTTTTGATGTACATACATTCATTATTATTATATATGTCTGAATGTTACCTCGATAATATGATGTAAACCACCCATAGCCATAGCCTAATTTGACATCGTCGACTGGAAAAGTTGGTTTGTTTATTTGGTGGTCATAAAATTGTGGATCGAGATGATTCATTGTCTGAAAACATTCCTTGAATAGATTTTCTTCCACCAGGGTCAAATTGGTTTCTATCCTTCCTTTGTTGAGGATGAACTTCATCCACTTGGCCATATCAGCTCCATTAGACATAATGGCGCCTGCTGGCTCTTCTGGAACTATTCTAGAAGGAATATATATATATATATATATATATATATATATATATATATATATATATATATATATATATATATATATATATATATATCGTATAATACGGATATATTATTATGTGTCTTTTAATCTAGATAGTACCAGTGTTATAGTGTTATTAGTATAAGGTATAAAGATGTATCTCTAACATCTTACTACTGCCCCCTCCCCTCCCCGAAATAAGTATTTGACTTGCTAAAGATAAAAGGAATTTAATTTCAAGTGCGATTCGGAAGCAAAACTATATTCCATCCTCCTTGGCTCATTTCAAAGTCTCTCGCCGTCTTTTTATCTGATCTAATCAATTTTTATCCCAAGTTTTTCATTAAAAAAAGTACATTTTACTGTGCAATCAAAATGTAATTACGATTTTTTGTAATGTCTTCTTATTCCATGAAAAGCGAGTAAATTATATGTATGTATGTATGTATGTATGTATGTATGTATGTATGTATGTATGTATGTATGTATGTATGTATGTATGTATGTATGTATGTATGTATGTATGTTTGCATGTATGTATGTAATATATGTAGGTATGCGCAAAAATCCACATATGAGATAGCAATAGATCGGTGAAATTCTTCTTCTAATTTACAAGAAGCGCCGATTTTCAAGTTAGACAAAAACAATTTAGCAGTCGCAAGACTTTAAAAGGTACCTAGTATTGACAAAAGCATAGAAAATAACGTAACTTACTGATATATGTTCCTGGTGCCATTGACAAGTTTTCCTTCCTGCTTCATGTAGGGTTTCGCGGCGTTTCCACCACTGACTTGAGAAGGGTTTGTGAGAACTGTTGTGTTATTCATGCCAATTGGTTGAAAGAGCTTTGTTCTGACTAGGTTTTCCCATGTGTCCCCGCCCAGGACCTCTGCCACGTGACCAGCAAGCATGTACATAATGTTGTTGTATACAAAAGTATCTCGAAAAGGTTGAATTTCTGGTAGAAATCTTAATCGTCTGAAATTGCGATATCATTATATAACTGTGACTTAATGTAATGATGATATGAAAGGACATTTTTCAGATATGAATATACAATACAGCCTCGATCATGCAAACATAGATTTTACTAATTTTCGGTTCTTTTACACCAATATGTCCTCCCAGCATTCCCAATTGTATGCAAATATCGACCTGATTATCGGAACTTCTGATATTCCAGCTATTTTCAGTACCCACCACCCTGCCGACAAGGTTTTGCATTATCGAAGTTCTGTTATACAGTAAAACTTTGATTGTACGGACGCCGATTATCCGGATGTTTCGCTTATACGGACTACTACTGTGCCCCCTAAATTAGTATTTAATACAATGAACTGTTACGGAATTATATATCATTTTTCTTTTAATAATGGTATAGTTTATTAGTTTATGATCTCTGTTCTTAGTCTAACAGCTGTCGTCTTGCCGTGAGTACATATACGGTATTTTCGATCGATATTTCGGTGAAGCATAGGTCATATAACATGTTTTCAGCGCGTGAGAGGTTTGAACTTTTGACCTAGTTCACCTACTTTTAAGAGTAAACATTGTATTGACCAGGAATTATAGTTTAAGGTCACATCCGAAGAATGAATCGTGTTTATTAGAAGGAAATTATTTCGAAATACCCAGTTGTTTATCGAAGACAAAGTATGGGTTTTTATTTCGAATCTGCGCATTCAGGCTATATATATATATATATATATATATATATATATATATATATATATATATATATATATATATATATATATATATATATATATATATATATATATTTGGATTAATAGTAGTATTCTTGCATTCTTCATAGTTACATTGAATTGATAGGTTATAAACAAATTTGGTTCGTTGCGTGTGGAGGATATTCTTCTTTGGAGATCTATTTATTATAAATACAGTGCATTCTGGATTAGTACTGTTTCTTCAACCTGAATAATTATCCAGCTCCGTGGAATTATCGGAAACATTTATAGAACTTGTGATATTCCATATTCGCAACTTATTCTTATTAACACATTAGTACAGTGAAGGTTACTTCATTCGGAATACCTCGTTCGGAATATTTGGATTGACTTCCGGATCAGTTAACTTTAGAACAATTTAGGATTTTTAAGGATATTCTATACTGTAAGTTATTTTTAATTCTTTCACTTTAATTGTTTGTTGAAATATTTTAATATTTTAGGAAATTAAAGATTTGTATTTTAAATATTGAAAGCTTGTTTGAGTTTTTTCTTTTGTTACATTACCCCTAGTCGTAACAGAACGTATATCTGTATATAAAAATAATGTTCAGATAATGATGTCAACATAGACAAAGAATAACAGAAATCAGAAACAAACACAATCGAATTTAATCTTATACAATTATAATTACTGTGAGATTATGAAAAACAAAAAAAATATGTTTTCAAAGTAGAACGAATGTAATTAGGAGAGAGGGCAGGAGAGAGTGAGATACAATTGGTCCATCAGTTTAGGATAAATCAGCCTTTAATTTCTCAATATTTCCGAAACAGGAGGTTCGCCATTTTCTCGTAGAGGTCGCTGCCTTTGTGTCTCTTAAACAGCGTTTCCAGTTATTGTAGTATTAGCGCTGTCAGGTCTAATGTACTCGACCCAATCATGTGTGTGTGATGGGGGGGGGGGGGAGAGAGAGAGAGAGAGAGAGAGAGAGAGAGAGAGAGAGAGAGAGAGAGAGAGAGAGAGAAAGGACATGTTTATAATAGTATTGCAAGTGCGTGTAAGTGAGCTCGCTGCATGTAGTTTCATAAAATAACAAACATGATGTAAAAAAATTGAACATCTGGTTATCCACAAGTTTTATCTAATTCATAATGCATGAAATATAAAGTTTATTACGTCCTATGAATGACGTTAGACGAGAAAAGTTAATCATGTCAAATGATCAATCTGGCGACCGCTTTGTGAAATGCTATTCAATATATTACATCTTAAGTCTACTCGCTAGTAAAAGAAGTAAAGAAAGCAGAGCATTCATAGTATTTATATATTTTTCATGTGTAAATGAAAAGGTCTATTTCTAAAAGTCCATTTTTTTAATCAGTCGGTGACATTTATAAGATTTCGTTTGACAAAAGTGAATTTTGTATTGATTTTGTTCACATTTTTATGTGAAGAAGAATTGATTTACTACTTATAAAAATGTAGAATAGAGATGCATACAGATTTGTTTAAATTAGTATTCATCTTATTAAATATAATATTCAAAATTTAGTAAATACACAAATATAAGAGCAATCTTAGGAATGTATACTCGTATAGAAACGTATACATCCAATCATCATCACCAGCGAGACGTGCCGATGGTACGTCACCGGAAGGGAAAGGGAGTTAATTCAGTTAATCCCTGAGTTAATCGGAACATCGCTCTACCATTTCCGTCAAGTCGAGAAATAACCTCGGATGTTGTTGTATGAATACACATAAATTTGATCGGTTGGGTAATTCGCCTCTGGCGAAGTTCACCACCTACGTTGCTACAGAAAAGGCCGACGATATTATGATTGTGACTTTGTCTCTTTCCGCCGCCATGTTGTGCCATGTGAACAAAAATAGTTACGAATATAGTTTCTCGATGGCGGTGAATTACATCTGAGGTTTCCTTATCGACTTGACGGAAAAGGCTGAGGATATTCCGGTTGTCTTTGTGTAACTGTACTGAGCCAACGCGGCACGGCCTGTTATAATTATATTCCGGCCTATGTCCCAATTACCTTGTTAGCCTCAACTTTGAAAATGAACACTTGCTTAGAACTGAATGAAGAATAATACAGTGATAACAAGTATGAAGACTAGGTTTTCCCCTTCAACATACGTAAACTCTGTATTACTCTGGGGGAAAAATGGCACCTTCTTAGTTTCAAGAAATAAATGTTTAAACGAACAGCTGAAACCAAATGAAAGGTAAACTTCTTAAACGCTTGTCATTTGTGGTTCTAAATAGAGCAAATATGTTCACAGTATTTTGATATGACCAGTTGTTAACCAGAAAGAACATATAGTGATGCAAACGTGAATACCTGTGTCAATGAAAGGTTACGAAAGTTGGAAAAGTGTATTTCATGCTCATCGGCTGCCCAAAATCACTTTTGTTTCGTATAGTCTACAGTATATGATTTTTTTTATCAATGCAGCTGATAGGTAGTTTCGCAGTTAAGCTCAGTAGATGATTAAAATTACAGAATATGCAAGGCATAACATTTTTTTCATATAAATTATTAGTCCTGTTTAAACTTTGGGAGATGTTCGGTTAGAGATGGAGTTGAAATACTGACCTTGTCATATCTTTTCTTGCAAGTCCGCTCGGATATCCACATAAGGACCCTACGGTGTTTACTAAACCAGTCTTGTGGGAAAGAATGTCCCTTAGAGTCGTCTGCGAGGTTCTTATGGGGTCAATAAACTGGACATCATCTCCCAATATATCGGATAACTTGCTCGTCCAGGAGATGCTGAAAGTACATACATTTAAGCAGATGAACAGGTTTAGATATTTCTCTCTACCCAGAAATATTACCAGAGTGAATAATTCAGTCTACTTTTCATATTAAATAGATTTCCATCAACCAGATAGGACGAATTCTTTCTCGAGAACGTTCAAGATCAACAATATTGTGGAAGTGAGTTCCACAAACACGGTATATGTCATAACGTGTTTTCTTCAACAAACCACAACTTCTACATGAAATCTTATTTCTAATATCTTCAAAGTTTAAGTTCTCATTGTGTACAAAAGATTAAATAAATTGAACAAAATATGTAACATTAAATATTTGACAAAATTGTGTAATATTTCTATGAACTTTTTTTTCAAAGGTTTAAATGTTCATATTCTTACCCTTTCTTATTGTTACTCAATAGAACAGATAGTAGTGCAGACGTGAATGCCTTTGTCAATGAACCAATAACAAATAATGTCCGTTCATTGACCCGTCTGTCTATCTCCAAGTCCGCCATTCCGTATCCTTTAGTCCATGTCTCGTTGCCTTTAACGACGGCGAGAGTCATGCCAGGTACAGTGTTACACTTCATTGTGCTTTCTATATATTTCTCCAGTTTTTGATCATCATCAAATACTATTGCCACACACGGCCACAAAAATACTATCAGGAAAATACAACTAAACACATGAGGTAACATCTTGTCTAGGATTTTGGACTGCCAGGACTCAGGTAGATGACTTATTTATATATCTATTTTCACGTGCCTCGGTATATCCGCACAATAGCGTTATTTAGCAGTGGCTCTCGTATGACATCACAGATAACTACCTCATATCTAAAAATAGAATGTAGTTAAAATGACGGGATTTTTCCGAGGGGTGTGGGGTGTTTAAGATCGAATTTGAAAGGGATAGTTTGTTTTACTCTATTCAAAATGGCCACAGTTAAACAACTTTTATTATCAAAATGTACTTTATTCTTGTAAATTACTTCCAAAGATTTACAACTGAATCGTACAAAGATCATATTATTATTATTGTTATTATTGTTGTTGTTGTGGTTATTATTATTATTATTATTATTATTATTATTATTATTATTATTATTATTATTATTATTTATTCTCATATATCTTTGTAGGGTCAAACAATGTATAGATGGAGGAAATAGTCAGTCCATTTCCATAACAACAGTGTTTCACAATTATTATTTAAAAGTCCCGCTTGGACAACACACAAAAGTTATCACTTAGAAAAAGATAAAAACACCAATAAGGTCTACTGAACGCTATATCATCTGTTTGTCCGAAAACAATATGGCCGAAGGCGCATTACCTTGTGGGTACATGACACCATATAATATTTACAGAACATGAGGTACTCGCTAAACAACGCTATGAGATAAGATACAGGATTCCGACCTTTTTGGTTCAGTGCAACAAGGTAAGACCTAAATTGGAATGGTGTGAACATACAGTACCTGAGATTGTCATATATTAGAACGCAGGTAGGAAATTTACATATACTGTCAGTGTGTTCAAACTCTATAATCGGTATCAATTTATTATCGAGACTAACTCCCGACTTATGCAAGGGCATGTTCAACTCATTCTGTAGATTTGGGGGAGTGGAAGTAGTTATTAGGATGTACATAAATCATCTTATTTCTAACTTTGATGAATTAAAATCAGTAACAGATATCAGATTGTAATTTATCAAATATTGGCAACAGATTATTTGTATTCTTTTCAATGGGTGACGAGAGTACAACAATGCACACAAATCCATATCGCCAGCCACTACCTATATAATTTGATTGCGTCATATACTTGATCTTCGCTCCATTTAGATTTGTTTTAATCTCTGATCCCATCCGTCTTTCTTCTGTTCGAAATGTCGATCGTAATTAACTTGAGCTAATGCAAACAAGAGTAAACTCCTAGTTAAACTTGGAATTGAGGAAACCAAACAACTGAGATATAGTCATAAATATTTATACATTATATACATTATATATACATTCATGAATTTCTTTCAAGTCAAATATAATCTTTTTAAAAGTTTCTCATCTTTGTAAGACATCATTTTCAGTTCATTGTGAAAACCTCACGTAAATCGGATGAAATATAATAACGTTATATCGACTTTAATTTATATAGGGTTTCCATGACTAACCCAGCTGACTAACCCAGCTGACAATATCGGTTTAGCACAAGATACAGGAGCAGTGAAGGGCAGTGATAAATAAAGCTAAATATTTCCAAAATGGGGCAAAATTGAACACATCTACCATCAAATTATAAACGAGAGTGCTCTTGCTTTATTTCAACCCATTTGAGAATTGGAAAATATGATTCGTTTTGCTAAATTTGAGCAAATATCTCCCCTTTCCACACAATTTATGTCACTCACACTTTGTTCCGAATGACCTGTCAAGCAGTGGCTGCCTGAGGGGGGTCGGCGGGAGTAATTGCCCCCGGGCGCCATGCGAGGGGGGGTGGGGGCGGGCGCCGTCGATAGCTTTTTTTTTTGCAGCTGTAACTGTAACCGGGGCGTAGATGTGGTGGGGTGGGATGGAGGTTGACACCTGACATAAAACTGTTCTCTGTGGCAAAGTAGGGGGGCTACTAAAGATCATTACCCCCGGGCGCCTCAGTAATGACGCCACTAAAGAACATTGCCCCCGGGCGCCTCGAACCCTCACGCCGCCACTGCTGTCAAGTGACCGTTTTACGTATGCAACAAAGACTTAATAGCACAACTCCTTTGGTTGTCTGCCATCAATTAAACGCATTGCAGCAACGCATGTCAAGCTTATTGTCTCAGGCGTTTTTTTATTTTTTATTATCCGCGTAATAGGTTGACCACTGGGTCAGGGAACCATCCCAAGGTCACCTTACAGTCAAACATTTCTGGTTATCAGATAATCTAGGGATAATAAATATAATGTACAGAAAAAGAAAAGAAAATACACACACACACACGCATGCACACATGCATATTGTCTCAGACGTGACTGTGCAACATTTCACAAGTAGCCAGCTCTGCGATCCTTGTAGAATGTTTGCTGGTACCGGCCCAAATGACAATCTAGTATCATGGACCGGTAACTAGTACACTAGGAATTACGGCGGTAACCGGTAATTAGTACGTATACGGCGATTGCGTTGTTAGAGACTATGTTGACTCCATCAGGCGGAAGTAGCCGATTGTGCATCGGGCTGAATAAACCCTTGAAAGTAATGCCACGAAATAAAATATTTATCGTGCTTTTGTTTCAGAATTTATCATATAACAATTTTACAAACATTTCCAGAAGAAGAAGATTTCTTTAAATTCAGATAGTAGAAAAGTCGGTTGACTAAGAGTCTTTCTTTATTTGTAAACTGGAACACAATATGTTGTTTATGAATAAACCTTTGGAGCCCCGGGTGACCGAGTGGTCTAAGGCGATAGCCTTTACAGATCACTGCCATCTCACCTCTCTCCGCGGGGGTTCGAGTCTTGGGCTCGCCCAATGTGGTTATGTGAGAAAGCTTGCCAGTAGCTTCCCGTGGGTCAGTGGTTCTTCCTGGGATTTTCCCGGGTTCTTCCTCCACCAGATATACTGGCCGCAATGTATAGATTATCGCTGAAAAATGGCGTTAAACCCATAAAACTAAACCAATCAAATCATAAATAAACTTTCAAATTAGAAACAAATGCTGATTTATGGGTTATCCTCCCTCCAATTGGGTACGCCCATGTAGTATATCAGTCAGGTCAACTTGATACACCACTGTCAATATTTGGCATAGTTCTACATCTATGTGACATGAGAATTTATCACAAAAGATAGTCAGATATAGTATTATAACACTAGGGACCGACCATTTAATTTTATTTTTATTTTATTATTTTATTTTTTTTTTGGGGGGGGGGGGGGAGAAGGAGTTTATTTCGAACCAGTATATTTTTTTTCTTTGACCTCAATATATATTTTTTTTCCAACTCATATAATGAATATAATTAGTTTTTTTTCTCCAGAGCAGGGCAAGAATATTTTTTCAAGCTATTTAATTTAACAGCCCAGTCCTCCCCTCCCTCCGCGCGAAAATTATGAAGGGATGCATACCTAATATTTCTGCATGAGATTTGTATCAGCTCGCTATTCACCTGTATCAACTTTCCATACGGAATTATCTTTTGTGGCACGTAGCGATGATGTAGGAATGTGTACAATCATCTCTTTAGCAAGTTGTCGTTGTTGTGGTGGTGGGTTTAACGCCATTTTTCAGCACATGAAAGGCTATACATGGCGGCCAGTATATTTTGGTGGAGGAAGAACCCGGGAAAAACCCGGGAAGAACCATCGACCCACGGGAAGCTACTGACAAGCTTTCTCACATACCCACGTTAGCAGAGCCCGAGACTCGAACCCACGCAGACAGAGGTGAGATGTGTGAGTGATCTGTAAATGCGAGCGCCTTAGACCACTCGGCCACCCGGGGCCCCTTTTTAGCAAGTACAAGTGTGAAAGATTTGCTTATATCATTTGTCATTCTTTCCTGTAATTTAATATTGTTGATTGTTATTTTTATTTTTATTTTTACGACAAACACTCAGAAGTATCTTTTTCTTTAGGATTTTTTTTTCTTAAGAAACAGGAATAAAAAAGAATAGAAAATGCAGCTTTATCCCCCTCTCCCCAAGTAAAAGTGATTCCGATTCCGTATTTTCCAAATAGATCTTATGATTGAATTTAAATTTAAGTCTGGAATACGAGAACCTGATTTGATATATTTGAAGTCCAATTTTAGTTTGACCAATGAAATATCTTAAATCTAGACTTACAACTCAAAACTTGCAGGTAAATCTGGGACATGGGCATTAGCAGTGTTCATACAACTCTATCTCTCCCCCACCCCATCCCTCCAGTACTTCGGATGCGTCTTGACTCTTTCTTAACTTCGAGGTCAATCCTATGGAGCATACCGTTCAGACTACCTCGGTTATTACGAAACAATAATTGATCGAGAAGTTGCGAAAGCATTGAACTTTTTTTTTTTTTTTACATTTTCTTCTCTTCTCACTAGTAAGTTCATTTTCGATAAAAGAAACTTGGGAATGTCTCCGCCAAGAATAAGTAATCTCAGTCGATAATGCATAGTGTGTGACGTGCACATGACGACATTTAATGAACAAGATACATGTATATGCAACGAGCGTATTCCGATTGGCATAAACCCAGCATGTATAGCGCCACCTCGTGGAACTCAAATGCGGGTCAAATCGTTCCTGGGTAGCGAACCTGATCAGATTAATGAAGACAGCTTCAGCGTTTGCTTCATCCCACAATTCTGTGTGACATTTGTACAGGAGTCATTACTTTACCATATCAATAATCAAACGGTCAACGTAGACTCCGTCCCTGCTGAAGCAAGTTTCTGTCACTTGGAGGAGTTTATACTTGATTATATCTGGAACGATATCTATATCTTCTATGTTGCACTTCATATGTAGTAATACACATTGCTCTACATATTTGTCTCTGCCAAGTCTTGTGATAACAGTTTCGATATGTCCGTCGTTAGAGTGCTAGTCTCGAGACCGAAATGAAGCGGGTGTGAATCCTACCATTGGGTCAGCCCGGGTCGGCTACCGTGGTGTGTCCTTGGCAAGGCACTTTACTCCAATGGCCATGGCACTAAATAACCTACTTATGTTGCTGTGCCATAAAACACAGAAAAACCAACTATCTCAATATGATCCTATGATGTCTTTTTCAAAATATGCTGTTTACGAATGATACTCCGAAAATGAGCCTTTCTAGATATGCTAATGAGAAACCGAACTTTTATTGAATACACTATTGTCATGCCTTGTTTTATTTTTCCCAGTCCAAAGAACACTCCAGCAAAGGACTATATTGAATAAAGGCCGTTTTCTGCTCCCTCTCCAAATTTCTTCGTATGATGTATATTACAAGTATGAGGTAGTTTGATTTAATTTATGACATAAGTTTTGTGTTCATGTGCTGGTTGCCATGGAAACCGTGTGTTAAGAAAATATCAAAGAAGGTACGCACATTTGTCATCATTTCCATGTATTTCTCATTGATACTGTCTGTCCATAAACTATTCACTAAATTTGAAATGATAGTATGTATTTTGATTATTTTTCTGGTGTAAAGTTGCATAAAACAAGGTTTTAATTTGTTAAAAAATGAGCGGAAATAAACCCGAGTAATCCATGATGAATAAATCTAAATTACAAGCCAACATGAAACTGTTTCAAGTTCCATTGCAAAAATAAGACAGTCCCTGATAACATTAAAAACTGTGTGCGTTTGAAACATTCTTTAATATTGTTGGCTGATATGATTGATTATGAAACCTTTCTAGAGGTTTCTGAGATCACTTCTTCAGCGAAAATATTGGTGTTCGTCCCCTTTTTCCTAGAAATGAAAGATGTTCTTGTACAATATTTTTCGTTAATTTTGTGGCAATACACACACACACACACACACACACACACACACACACACACACATTAGGAGGGCCTTGTAAATCCTCATCTCTTACTAAATACAGGTGCATCATGCCAGATAAAGTACCGTATACACATTTCCTATGCGGCAACACAGTGTATACTTTATTGTACATTTAAAAACAATCCTTTTCTTGTGTACTCCACGGAAGTACCGTACAGTCCCGGCCGATTTGTTTAACGTTAATACTGCCAAAGCTGGAAGAAAGATCGACTGAATTAAATGTTCTTAAATGTATTTTGGCTCTGACCTTACTCTATCGATAATAGCAAACTGTAGTGTGTGTGTGTGTGTGTGTGTGTGTGTGTGTGTGTGTGTGTGCGATGAAATGCACCACAGTAGAGTCAACCATATGCTATTTTATTTCCCCACATAATGGGTTGTATCATAACATAACTGAATATAAAACGTTAAATCCTTTTGTTATACTGCATTTTATAGGCAACAGTAATCTACTTATGTTCTTATTTGTTATGACATCTATTATGTGATAAACTGGAAATGTTCAGGCACGTTAAACAATAAAATGTTACATATTATAGATCCCGCTCAGTTTCTGTTTACTTTTTCCCGAATCCTTGCTGGCGCCACTCCAAAAATTCAGCCATGCGAACAAGGCAAACGAAACTTAATGTAAGAAATAAATGAATAAGATTGTTTAAAATCTCTGTTTTTGTTGTTGTTTCTTTTGAATATTTCGAGTACAATACTAGTATGAATGGAATAAAATGAGGTAAGAACATCACATACACACTGAGCAGCACGAAACCCTAACAAATATACAGATATCAATACCAAAGCATATATCCAAACTTTTGGTATGAATGTCAACGGAGATGCTAACAATGCGGTGGTAAACAATTTGGTTAGAATACTTGTAAAATACATCACCATATCATACGGAAGCAATGATTTGTTTATACAGTTAAATAACTGCAACCTTTTCACAACATACAAAGATTTCAAGTTACATATTTTGGTTAAAGCAAAAATGACTGAACGTGGTATAATGGGTGAAATATTGAGAATGTTTAGATCAAGAGCTGCTAATGCCTAGTATGATGGCAAAGAGGATGTACAGTTTGCGGTGTATGGAATAATGTTTAGAATACCACTTGACTACCAGATGTACAGTTTGCGGTGTATGGAAAAATGTTTAGAATACCACTTGACTACCAGATGTACAGTTGCAGTGTGTGGAAAAATGTTTAGAATACCACTTGACTACCAGATGTACAGTTGCAGTGTGTGGAAAAATGTTTTGAATACCACTTGACTTCCAGATACTAAGAGACCATTGTCCACTGTATCCTTGGACTTCTTCTCCGGATTTCAGATTTAACAATAAACTTTCAAAAGCAGGTAAAATGATAGAAGGTTGATACCATGACTACAAACAGGATAACAATTGCTTCCAGTACGATGTAGTTACCTCCTAATCAATTGCGCAATCGGTTCATGATAAGTAGCGAAGTGGGCTTCCTTACTTCTACGATTACATCATTGTGGAGATAATCAGCAATATAGCAGCATTTACAGCTTTATGTAATAATAGAAGTTCTTTCAAACGTGTTTTTATTTCAGGATTTTCAGTTGAGACAACAGTTTATAGAAGACACTAAGTATTTATTTGATGAAAAACAAAAGCACGCAGAAATTAGTAAAGTAAGTGTTAAATTTTTGTATTCCGATAATCACTTAAAATGGGTTCATTTTAGAAGTACCCACGATAACATATTGCATGGTAGCGTTCTAAATTAGCCAACGTGCAAGAAGGTATCCACTTTTTTAAACAATAGGGATAAAAATGTATATTTACTTCTTTTTTGATGCTAAAAATTCAAAATCAAATTGATTCAAAATCAGTCAGCTAAAATCAATAATATTTTTGGCTTGAATAAATGTTATTGAAAGAACGTCATAACATGATAATTTGTAGAGTAACTAATTGTAGGAAAACCTTGTTTACATTAAACCTTTTAAAAAAATTAATAAAAAGACTTCTATTAGATCATTGACATCTGTCCAACTTTTCTGTGCTTAAGACAGAAAGTGTTTACTATAGATAAAAAGGTGATCGTGATAGATCCTAAGGATGAACTATATATATCATTATAGTTACTGATTGATATTTATATAACAACCAATACTTTGTTTTTAATATATGTGAGAATCTTGAAGACGTAAAAATGAAATCAACTAACCAAGTTAAACTAGCTTTTAGTTCTAGACATTTTGAAATATCGCTATGGGCGATCATGCAAAGATACAACTCTGCAATCAAATATTTTAGAGAAAATACAAAAAATATACACTGTTTGAAGAGAACAATGTCATCCCAGGCTAAATAGATGGAGAAAATGTACATACTTTGAAACAGAACAGAAGAATCACACTTTTTAATGAGACTTGAGTTTCCATTCAATATAAGGTACTGACGTGTTTGTATGGTAAAGTATTTATGTTATCCAGTAAATAAGATTTTATATTGGAAGATGAATGAGCAAATTCTGTTTATTTTGATGTTATACATCTCTTGAATAAACGACCTGAGTACATTAATCTCTTTACAATTTTTTTCATGTTAGAAAAAGCAATTTCACTACTTTTCGAATTTTGCATTCTTTTTTTTATCACGTATGTTTGATGCCTTTGCATACTTTCCTTTTATCTGTGTCCCTCATGAATGAATAGAGTTTGAATATTAACCCACACAGCTCTCTAATTGGTGTTCCGGTTATTTCATTTGTGTAAATGCCTGGTATCTTTTTATTAATTTGTGGTAAACTAAATATGATATCATCTGGATAGTCACTAGAGTAAAACAAAAATGAATCTGTATCAGCATCGGTCATATCGGTGTTAAAGTTTTTTGTCTCAACATGAATGCATAATGAATCTGTATCAGTATCGATCATATCAGTGTTTAAGTTTTTTGTCTCAGCATGAACGCATAATGAATCTGTATCAGTTGTGGCTAGTCTCATTCTATCACGATATTTAGCATTTAATTCGATATAATAGAATTTGTACATCAGACATTTCGATCTCTCTGGCACAGCATATCCACCATATATAGGTTTGGTTAATTTTAACTTTGTTTTTTTCAGACTGACTACCACCAGCTCTTCATCTATTATTGTCCTCCTGGCAAATTATATATAGTTTTGGCATTTTAAATATTGTACTTCATCTGTACATATTTTAACTGGTTTTCTTTTCCCCCTTTCACAAATTTTCCTTCTGTTTCTCGAATATAGCCTTATTTATTATTTGAAGAAGTCTTTCTCAAAATCGTTTGAAACTTGTTGTCTCAAAATTGTATTTAGTTTAGTATATGATTTAAGCACAGTTGTTGGCCAAACATGATACCTGTGTATCTTTTCAGTTTCAAACCCAATCTCATGTACTTTTGTAATCATCGAATAGATTCTTTTCCAACTCTGATAAATAGTTTTCGTCTCGAATTTATATCTCTGGAGCTAACGTATAATCTTTGAAATGGTCTTGTAGGTGTAATGGAATTTCCAAATCTACTTCTAATGTACAAGCAGTATAACTAGTGTCGGGTATTTCAAACAGATTTTATTCTATCCGTCTAGTTTGCTCATGTTTTGCCCATCTAAAATCTTTTTTTACCGGCATGCACTGGTTCATTCCCCACTCACAAACATTCGTAGCGTTTATGTACATGATACACAATTTTTATTTTGACTCATCGAATTCTCCGTCATTTTTTTTTCCTTCATCATCCACACATAATTTGTTAACTTTTTTAGCATGCCTATGCTGCGTCATAACAATTCCGCCATGAGCTCTACTTTCAATCATCGAAACATGTCGTAGTCTGTCAAAACATCCAACTCAACACGGGAAAACTGTAATCTCGCATCATCAGTTAACCCTGTGCGCTGAAATGTCGTACAGGGTCATACATATAGTTTGCTATAGATACATACCTATATTCTTCAAAACATGTCCCACAATAGTCACACAATATTAAAATATCTTTCATCACGTAATAATCACTAGATCTCCGGGTGTTTTCAGATTCAAGCGTAACATCACATCATACACCCACTGATAATCGTCATTTGATATCTTTGAATCCTTAAGTGATAAGTAAAACTGTTTTTGGTTTGTCTCGTTATTTTATAGAATCTATCAAAACTATCCACATATTCGTATGGGTAGATATCCTTTTAGATGTGATTGCACATATGGTGCAAGTCTTGTTGTGTGCGTTAGCACAGTCCTGATTAGTAGCAATAATGTAGCTCTAGGACAACGTCATGTAGCCAAATTTGTTAATGTCTCAACAAACTTGTCATCCTTTAAATTATTAGAGACTGACCCATGAACCAGAAGCTATATACAAATCACATCGTTCTTTTCACAGTTATTTCCTTGCTATTTTGCATGAACCTATCAAGCATGAAATCTTTCCTACATGAAATATATTTCTCATCATTATTCGGTATTATTTTTACCACTTCATCTCAATCGCTTTTTTACATGAGTCTTTTTACAAGAGTCTTAATTAAAAAAATAGATGAATGTAATAACAGGATAGATATGAATTAAGAATGGGATACATTTTGAGCACCCAAATTTAAAATTACATTCGTTATAAGCAGCCGCTCTGTATATACATGTTAAGTGATCATACTGTCTAACTTTGCTTTAAATAGTTTTTTCTCACTGATACGACACACGCAATTGTTGAGTTAAAATGTTTTTCACCATCCTTTATGAGCACGATAGGCTTTGTTTTCTTCGTTCGGTTGTACACTATAATTTTCACTATCTTATCTAATAAGTTGTAAAACGCATACGTGCAATAAGTACCTTAGCAACCGATTGGTCTGAGACATTATACAGAACCCTGACTCAGTATGTTTAGATGTTTGCATTGTCCAGAATATATTATGCATAGCACTATTAGAAACTGTGTGGTGTGCAGCCCAGACATTTTGTACTGTCAGATGATACTTTCAAAATCACAATAAACAGCATATTGAACGTTTAATTGATGCTGATCATTTAGTAATTTTAAAACTAAACCTTTATCAGACATTATATCTATCTAGTTGTCTACCTTGCAACATATTCTGTTGTGTTATACTCACAAATGCAAATATTCTTCTGGCAGGGAGCTATTAATAGCCTCTTATACCAGGTCTTTTTTGCAGTTTTCTGACCTAAAGAAACAATTTAAGCATTTTGTACAGATATATTTCTCGTGCTTTTTTATTTGTGATGGCACTAATTTTGATAAATCTTTTATTCCAAACTAATGGTACCTTCCATTATTGTATATGTTAGTGTCATTGCTTGAAACGAATGTGATCAACATGTCAACGTGTCTGACCTTCTGTATGCCAGTTATTCTGACCGGTTTAATGTAGTTTCATCCAGCCGAGTTACGCTGTCGCTCGCCGAAGTGGACGTCCATAACGCTGTATCTCCCCTTCTAATATTTCATACACATTTACAAGATATCGAATTCATTCTAAATTTTTGAAACATTATCGATTCTAACGGGACATTTATCAAACCAATGACCTTATATATCCAAACTGTCAAATATTCAATCCTGTCAAGTGTCCATTTTGTACTTTCGCTTATCTTCTGTTCAAGTTTGGTTTGTAAAATGTCAGATGAACGTTCTCTGACATTATCCGTTTCAACTCTGTTCCTTATACAAAAGGATCTTGTTCTGTGGACAAAATATAAACTCGACTTGCTCTCATTTGATGTGATCTCTTCATAAGGCTGATCCTCATGTCCAGCAGTACTTTAACATAATCAAATTGTAGACATTCTTGAATGATAATGTTTAAAATGCGATTCAATGTCTATGAAAAACTGATACAATTTTGATTGTTACCGGTGTAAAAGCTGTACTCATAAATTTCTCTTCAATGAATTCACAAGTCTTTTAGTGATAATTTTGTTGAAAGTTTACTTATTTATACCTCCAATTTTTTTACGTAAACGTATTAAAGGAGTCTTTCATTTTTCTTACTTGCTCTATTTATTAATTTATTCACTTATTAGCATGTCTTCTGTAAAACCCTATCGGAGCTATTTTGTCGACCTCGGGTTGTATATTCTGATCTGCTTCGTTTGTGACCTACTTTAGATACTGAGGTTGGTCTCAATTTATACAGAAAAATATTTCGCCGAAACCACGTCGCAAACTTCAAACTTCTTGATTTGAAATACAGCCATTATAATAAATGAGCTATTCTAGTTTAGCATACAAATCTACAATATTTGGTTTCCTCTGCACTGAGCCTTCCATTATCCGTCTGTGTTGTAGTATTCCTGCATTTTAAAACCTACATTTATTGTAAGTATAATTTTTTCAATGTCAAGTAATTAGGTTATGTATGAGAGAGTAACTGAATAAAGACGATTGTTTTATTTATTGTACATGGTCAAATTATCTGCACAACAAATGAAACATATATCACTGTTGGTTCTTGAGCTATATATTTTTACATTAACTTTCGGCCATATTTTATATTGGGCTGTGGGAATTTGTTTCTGGCTTTCAGTTATAACACACAGTAAATGTTTTACTGACATCATTTATTGATTTTCTGTTGGAGTCTGTATGACCTTGGAACACAGCCAACATGTTGGGGATGTTTATTGATGTACTCTTAGGCCGTACGCCGTACGGACCAATGAAGCATTTAAATTGCATTTCTTTTGCATTAGTGTTTCAGTCAACTATTTCAGCGTTTATCGTGCATCGTTTAATCGTTCACCATTTATCTTCTTACATCATGCGATTTTCGTTTACAAATGCATTTAAAAATGCATTTGCAAACATTTATGTTAGACTGCAAAAAGAAAGTAACTCCAACAGAATGATATTTTTTTAGGGTTCGTTTTCACCGTTATCGGGTATGGTTTACGTTTGTGGCTTGCGGCATGCAGCGTTTGTTCTGTGTTTTTTTCCGTTCATTTACCGTTCTTTGATCATTCCGTTTGCATATCAAAAAGGGGTCGCTATTGTTTCATGGTCGGTATATCAAAGTATGTTTGCTCTCTACACAATGCACAAATCAAAAGTTTATAACTTGGGTCTAGGAACTCGAGCGTATTCTTTGATTTTTCATAAACATGTGAGTGGTCCAGCTCTGAAATATCGATATGGTCTAAGAACCTGTGTGTGGATTTTTAAAATATTTTTTTAAAAAATATGAGTGGTCTAGAACTGTTCTAGTATAGGGATACCAGACATTAAAGTTTTGATTTTAAAATTTTTAAGTGATCTAGGACCCTATACCCTCTTACTACTATGTAATAGATTCTAATTTAGATTGAACATTTTTTAAAAGCGTATAATACACACAAGATCCCGCCAGCCGATTTCTTCACTCCATGGTATTAGTTTGTTCTTTTATGGTCATCAAAGAAACCTTGGTTTCTAATGAACGAAAGGGAATAGTCTGCTTGTAGTTCAAAGCCCTTTGCCTTCTCTTTGCTCATCTTGAATACAAAGACAAAGTTAGTTTGATTATTGAGCGCAACTTCCCAAGGTTCAGTTAGTTCAAGTTTGAATTTGTTCTCCACATTTGTGGGATGTAATATTCCAGCAATTCTGTTACATCTACACATTAGAATATTCCCATCCTTCGTTATTTCCATATCTGGCATCAGAACATTTCCAAATCGGCCAACATACTTGTCCAGAATTGGATTGAATGGATTGGTCAGGTCAGGGTCGGTGCTTGCAGACCGCTGAGAAGGGCTGAAAAAGAGTTTAGGGAAGGTGCACGCAGTGGTTTCGTTCATCCAGGCCGTTTGTCTAAAATGGATGTCAGACAAAAGGTAGAACACGGTGTTTAGGGCTCTGTCAGGTTCATCACTTGTTGCAGGTCCGTTTACGCTTCCGAAGATCCCTATATTCTTGGCGGGAAATAGCCAAATAAGGGACGTGTATGACATCAAACTACCACTATGGTACAATTTGGTATATCCTGAAAAATAATGTAATCCATATCAATCTAATTTTACATCTTTTCAAACAAGGAATAAACAGATACATAGATTGATTAATAATTAGTTGTCACCGAAAATAGATTATAAAATAAGCGACCAATAAATGTGTAAAATCTATTTGAAATGAAGATCCTAAATGAGTAATATTAGTTACATCTGTGATACCAAGTCAGTAGAAAACGCACTAGACGGAGCGCTTGCGCCGAGCCCATGTAAGTTCTCTACTAACTAGGCCTTATCCCATACCAGATCACTAATAAACCAGGCAACAATTCACCCCACGGATGACTTTAGCTATCAGTTTGCACATTATTTCCTGTTTTTTGTATGTGAAAACATGGCCAGGAAACGATGAGAGATAGACTGGTCCCCTGTGGTTCTATTGTCTAAAGTAACGACAGTCACGACCTTTTGTCAACCTTTCCTAAAACAAAACGGCAGATGTCAACAAAATGGCTTATCTGCAGATGATTTCGGAATTTGTGTACTGATGTAGAACAATTCTGTCGATCAAATCAATTTAGTGGTAAAAAAAAGTAAATAAAAATGTAACTCTAATGTTTCATCGTTGGACATTTTAACGGTTTTTCTGACGGGATAAGATGAAAAAGGAACGCAGCCTTAAAAGTATTGATTAGGGAATAAGGAAATGCCGTTTGAAAATAAATTGGTTGTCTATTCTATTATTTTTGGACTAACAAGAGCTGGTTTACGTCTTGAAGGTGCCAGATGTCAGCTATTCTTTACTGTAACGCGCATAACTATTTTTTATTTACAGTAATTTAAAATGTAACTGTTTCATGCAGCCCCCACTCTACCCAATCCATAAACAGTAAACATCAGCGCTGAATGTTTCCAAGTGACTTTTGTAGTGTGCAAAATCGTGTAGATACAAACTGATGAGTGAAAACGAACGGATGCTGAACACGTTTTTTATATAGTAGATTATCTTTCAAAGTTGCCGTTAGTTCATTTTACAAATGGAGATGGTAATAAGAAAATCAGCTTTGCATGTTGCACAAGCTCCAGGTTTTGAATGCCAGGTTACATGCTTCTGAATCACTCCAATAAGTGTGCCCTGTATAGATACAGTATTGCTGTGGCTATATGTGAACACAAATCCAGAACAATCAAATAATTTGCCCCTTGATGCATACACACATCAAGTATCATTATTATCATGTAATAGAGCAAACTAGTAGGTCACAGTGACTTATCCTAGAGATGATGATATGTGTTCCTCTAGATGCATCCACTCATCGGGTTTCATTAAAACCTAAAGATTTAAAGCAGATGGGTCCGTTATTAAAAGTAACTTGCAAGAATTATGAATCATGGGGATGTAGATTTAAAGATAAAAATAACTTGCATGAATTATGAATCATTGGGATGTAGATTTAAAGATAAAAAATAACTTGCATGAATTATGAATCATCAGGATGTAGATTAAAAGATAAAAGCTTCGACATTATATTTCCTACCCATTAGGGTAGGAAAAGACAAACAATAGAAGCTTTTTAAATAATCTCCAGAATATGAAAGTAGGTCCAAGTGATTAGCATATCTTTTTTTACCGAACTGACTATAATCAGACATTGGGCTTCCCGAATAAAACGAAAACGAGGTGCAGCTAACAGCAAAATATAGAGAACGTCAGTTACATGAAAAGTTGAGACTAGTGATGTCACAGTTGTATTCCCGGGGAAGGGGAGAACGTTACAATGTTTACACTTAACATTCACAGGGCATGAAAAGTCACTGAAAGGCTTCAGTTTAAAAAACAGTACAAGATTCTAGTGATGGTACAGTTGTACTACATGGGAAGGGGAATCACATTACAATGTGTCAGCACTCTGTTCAAACTTGATGCAGTCACAGAAGTATGAGAAGGCAATGCAAACTTGGGTTTAGGAAACATTGTCTATTAAAGGGGTTTCATCCAAAATTATACAATATAATCTATTAAAGGGGTTTCATACAAAATTATCCAACATGGTCACAGACCTATGTTTTAACAGGATATTCAGTGCCTAAATGTATATCTTTGCTGTCACCTCTTATATGACCAACAATGCCTGAAAAATGAATGAAAGGAACAAACATTTTCATAAAGATTGAAATAAAAGAATGGTTAATTGTTAGTATCAATATATACTTTTCAACAAAATGTAAAGTACTTATAGTTATGAAGACATAGATGTTACCCTGTCACTTTAAAAATTCATACATGTTTTTTTGTGATTTTATCTACAAACTATAGTTAAAAGAAATCTAAGAGTTATGTATTACAATCCAAAAGGGAATGTAATGTATTCAGTTCTCTGCTTCAAACTGAGAAATTGTAATTGTAATCAAAATTTTAAAGAGCAGTTTAATCGATTACATTTGAAAGTAATTGTCCCCAGGTCTGGTACTCATAATTTATTCAACTAGAAGGAGTTTGTTTTTGAAGCAAAAAGCATGTTTTCCCTCTTTCAAAACATGACAATTAATGTCATTATATGACACAAGTACTTGACTGAAGGAAAGAAAAATCTGGCAAGATGGATGAAATAAAATGTTGTTAGGGTCTAAGATAGAAAGTCCCTGATGTTAAAGGTCAAAGGGCAACATGTAGTGCCTTGAAAGGGAAGTCATTTTGTGACATATATTTTCTGATACTATTGGACCAAACCTAACCTCTTTTAGTTCTTGTGTACTTAAACCTTATACATATATCCAAGGTCACCATTAGATAGTTAGTGGAAAGGGGTGGATGCTCAGTTGTGTGTAAAGTGTCTTGCAAACAATCTGTGATGAAAAGTGAGGTTATCTTTTGATGTTGATAACAGTGTCAAGGCAGCGATGCTAGTTACAATGAAACTACAATGCACTCAAGGCATGACTCACATTTATCCTTTACGGACAGTGGTGTTTAGTTTATATCGAAATTTAAAAAATATCTTAGATATCAGAGAAGGGAACATGTCTGCTAGAGCAGTTTTGACTGTAATTAGATGAATTGAGATAAGCTTCCATTCTAAGCAGACCACCGCACCCACCCAAACTTGACTGTAATTAGATGAATTGAGATAAGCTTCCATTCTAAGCAGACCACCGTACCCACCCAAACTTGACTGTAATTAGATGAATTGAGATAAGCTTCCATTCTAAGCAGACCACCGCACCCACCCAAACTTGACTGTAATTAGATGAATTGAGATAAGCTTCCATTCTAAGCAGACCACCGTACCCACCCAAACTTGACTGTAATTAGATGAATTGAGATAAGCTTCCATTCTAAGCAGACCACCGTACCCACCCAAACTTGACTGTAATTAGATGAATTGAGATAAGCTTCCATTCTAAGCAGACCACCGTACCCACCCAAACTTGACTGTAATTAGATGAATTGAGATAAGCTTCCATTCTAAGCAGACCACCGTACCCACCCAAACTTCACTGTAATTAGATGAATTGAGATAAGCTTCCATTCTAAGCAGACCACCGTACCCACCCAAACTTCACTGTAATTAGATGAATTGAGATAAGCTTCCATTCTAAGCAGACCACCGTACCCACCCAAACTTCACTGCATACATAATCTTGAGTCAGAAAACCAAATTATAAAAAATAAAAAAATAAACTTGATTTGTGTTTGTAATATAGATCCAAAAAGTCCAAGTCCCAATAAAAATTTGAATAATGTGTAAAATTTTGAAATATGGCATGTTGTCTGCATATGTATACCAAAATGCATACTAAATTGTATTTGTCTCCGTCGAGCGGTTTTTCTCAAATTGTGGAAACAAAGTTTTTGTTTAAAACAATGTCCAAAAAATCCAAATGGAATGTGTGAAAAAATGGAGAAAAGAGATAATAAAACGTATGTATTAGTTTAAACCTCTAATTAGGTCATCTAGATATTATTTTTAAAATGTCTTCAAACTTTATTTTTTCTACCTCAGGTGATTTTTGTTTAATCCTGCAAGCGATGTTTTTCTGAAGTTTTGTTTTTACAATGTTTTAAAAAATGCATGAAAAGAATTAAGTATAAACAGTTGAAAAATGTGTAAAACAAATTGGAAAAATTGCAATAATGACATGAAAATGCACCTCAGGTGACTTTGCTAAATTGCGCTTTTAAATATTTTGTCAAAAAATCTAAGTTCAAAAAGTTCAAAAATATATATTACAAAAATGTACAAGAACAAGCAGCCAAATGTCCTGAAATGCTAAACTGATTATTTAAATATTAGTACAAATATGCCTATCGTATTTCATTTTTCTACTACAAGTGATTTTTGTCTTAATTGTGCTTATTTATTTGTTTTGTCAAAAGAAGCATGTTTTTAAAAATGTGTAAAAAGAAAAAGAAAAAAAAAAAAAAAATGAGGTCACAGCCACCAAAACAAAATCAGGCTTTCGGGGCCCACACAATGTGTCTAAATGTCTAATTTGGTCTTGTGTGGCTCAATAGTTTTTGAGATATCTTGCTTACAAGGTAGTGTGACTGACAGTACTACTGACGGACAAAACAAAACCACCAAACCAATATGTCTCCCTCATTGGGGAGGAGGGGTGCGGGAGTGCAATATCTGAAATGGTTGGGTACATAAATAAAAAAACAAAACATACATATTTTAACCCTAAAATTAACAACTGTAGATTCTATTTGCTCTTTGCGTCAGTAACAATTATTTCTTGCTTCTGCTAAAGCTGGATGGATAATACAGTACTTACTCTCATTAAATCCAGTAATTGAACAGAGTTAAATGTTTACCTAACATCTCCTCATGAGACCAGTGTTTCTAAAAAAACGTTTGGAGTAAAAGAACTTCCTTGCAAATTGCCATATAAACGATTGTTTGGTTACAAATAGGGGGTTTTCATGTGACGAAACAATTATTATGTTCCAATTATCACTTGAGATTAAACAGTTCAATACACCTATACTACAATGAAAAATGGTCGACTCTCCTTATCTTTTTCTTCATAAGTATGTCGAAACAGAAATTAGCAAGATTACGTGCGACCAGCCTTTTCATTGAATAGAAAAATTTTGAAGATCAGCTCCTGTTGTCTTAACTTTAATTGATCTGCTCCTTATGTGATTTTGCAAACCATGATGTTTCACTGGGAATGTAGAGTCTATAGAGTATGGTGCACTTGAAATAGGTTATCGTTACTAAGCAACTACATTATACCTTGAGTTTCAATTATTAGTTATCGTATGCAACTCCTTTTGACCCGCCTTTGAATATAGGATACTTATGGACCAATTGTAACCTGGAGCATATTGCTATAAAATTGTACTTAATGACTATGACAATATGAATGATATACTGAATAGCATTTAATGCAACGAACTCGATTTATAATAGCCATCATTGCTGATTTTTATATAACCACGAGAACGAATTATCTCCCCTTTCATATTGTAGCTAGTAGATATTTCTCTGCATTAATGACATTCATTCTCATTCTTTACCTTAAACAAACAGGTAAATGATATTTTGAAACAGCTATGTAGCTGAAGATGAGTTCAAAACATGTTCAGCAGTCCATTGTTTTAACACTTTTGGTCCCCTTGGAATGACTATCAAAATTAAAATAACAAGTTAATTGGACTCCTACTAGTTTAATGTGATTGAGAAGTAGGAAATTTTGTAAATTGTACTTGAAATAATAATAATAATAATAATAATAACAATAATAATAATAATATTTTCAACAGAACATAACAGAAAGTTTATTCGATATTGTAAGACATCCGCCATTAATATAAAGTACAAAGAACAGATAGTGCTTCACAAAATGTACACCAGATATACATTATACGCTTAAAGTGTAAGTGTTTACAGAATGATATCGGGATTTAACTGCTTTTACATGATTTATATACGCTGCGTTTGCATTTACAATGAAAGTAAATATTTGCAAGAACGCATATTACTAAACGAAATGCACTTCCACACGGTTGATGCTTGATGGGGGGTGGGGATTATTTAGCTTTGAGGGAGCTGACGTAGCTCAGTAGCTAGAACGTAGGACTTGTAATCAAAAGGTCGCGGGTTAAATATCTGCCCAGGGCTACCTCTCAGTGTATCCTGGGGCAGGGCACTTAGCGCCCGTTGTAGCCAATATTGCGTTGAAAATGCCGTTAAATCCAACAGAATAAATTATTTTGCTTTATTTATTTATTCTAGTAGAGTTAAATATATTATTTTAAACACACATAGTTATATCTTTAAAGCTACATTCCCTCTCAAAACAAATTTTAAACTAATGATAATTATAACGCTCGTGTATACTCAATCAAACAAATCTCACTCAATTGTATTTAACACTCATTAGAAAGATGCTTGAACTTGCTTGCTAAGTGTGAGATAATCTAACTGAATGTGATTCATGTATATTAGAAATAGTTCAGAGCGACCAGAATAGTTACTTGTTTGACGATATATGTTGATTTTAAAAATACTTTTTAAAATTATTTTTTAAAAATTTATTTATTGTTGTTTTTGTTTTTTTGGTGGGGGTGGGGGGTATTCATGTTTTATACAATTGTAATATGTATGGATCCGCTACAATTTCTTCATCCTTACGGTATAGGAAGTATAAATAACTCATCAAGACAGCTGTCAGATATTTATGGCGTCCGTTCAACATCTCTTATTCTTTTTGAGCACAATAAGAGTTGAAATTACCTCTCTTCAGAGTGCCCCAGATATCAGTCCTCAGACGTATTAAAGAACCGTATGAAACTTAATGTTGAAAAGGCATCAAAATACTTTGTCCCGTAAAATACCAAATTTAATATTATTTACCCTAATTGAGATACTGTTGAAGTCTTCTGAAAGCTGATCTATTTGCGTAAACCTAATACATAACCCATTGTGTCCACGGAGTTTCCATTTCGAAAATTAAAAATAGTGAATCTTTTACTACTTCGACTGCCAACAACAGAGAATAATTAAGATTTCGATGTATCAGATCGTTCGTCCTGTCACTATTTTCAAATCTTAAAATGGAATTATAAATTATTTTCCTGTTGATAATGAATACATCCCAGTGCAAACCCAGACTTGCATTCAGGAAACACATACTCAATTTTAGTTTTACTACGTGCGCCTAATTGTGGGTATAAGTTTGTTCTTCTTTTTATGTCTATTTCTGTTTCTTCGCTGTTTTTTTACTTTCATATTTATTCTCTGTCTTTGCGTGTAATTTCAAAATTATATGCCTAGTGCCGCCTTTTGCACTTGAATTTGTATGAATAATGGAAGACTAAGGTGGCCGCCAGGGCCAGTAGCTTGTAAAATCTCACTCAGGTGTTTGTGAATTTCACATAGATTCACTTTTGGACTATTGTTTATGTGATTTTTTTCTTTGATTATATAGTTTCATATTGTTCCCAAAATCTAAAAAAATACCTTTTAACTTAGAATACCATGGCAAAAGAAGGATCAGCACTGGAAAAACTTAAAATTACAATTGATGTTTCTAAAATCGTTCAATATGACGCCATACACACTTGCTCATGACGTCGTGTTTAGTTATGAACTAGCCATTTTGGACAGAATTTTGAGTTTTTTTCTAACAGTTTCAAGTGGTTCACATGCAACAATCAATTTCATATTTTACAAAATATAACGGTATTCATGAATAGTTTAAAAACTCATTTTGGTTATCGCACATAGACTGTGAAAAAAACAGGAAAGCTGGAGTCCGTTGGCGCTCTTTGGTAGCGTTCATCTTTATAATGCTCACGTGTTCACGACATCTCAACTGATTTTACTACTACAATGTATAATGAAGACACAAAATAAGTCAACCGACCTAAACAATTTTTTTTAACAAAATTGAACTATTCTTATTAAATAGCCAGCGTGATGGAGGAAAAATGTTAGAGACTATAATTTTCCCAGTGTGTTTTACTACTGTATGGAGAAAAGAGTTGTTGCATGCATTGTGATTCTCATATCCTCTCAGAAAATCGTAATCTTGATCAGCGATGTATCTTGTTTCTATGGTGTCATGTACATTAGTGTTTCCATTGGTAACCTATGCAGATCTGTACGTAAGAATCCTGTTTATTCGACCCTTGCACATTGGTAACCTGAGCAAATCTGTACGTAGAAATCTTGTTTCTACGGCCCCGCGTACATTAGTGTTTCCACTGGTGACCTATCCAGATCTGTACGTAAGAATCGGTTCTTGCATTCAGTTCTCGAAGTTCTGATAGAATCGTCCAAGCAAGCTTTTCCTGGAGGTAAATAAGCAAATAATTACACCTATCTTTAATTTTTTAAAACAATTAACTTTACTCAGTCATTCAAGACGAACTAACTCCCGGAACTCAGTGAACATAACAGTCATAAATGTCCAATCATTTGTCTGTAAACTTTCCAGCTGTGTTTCGTTTTCATTTTAAAAATAAGGCTGAATGTTTTGTATAAATTGGTTGTTTGTTATCATAATATATATATATATATATATATATATATATATATATATATATATATATATATATATATATATATATATATATATATATATAACGATCTATCAAGACGAAATCACTCTCGGAACTGAATACGCAGGACATTCATAAATATCAAATCAGGTGTCTGCACACACCTTTTGGTCGTGTTTTGTTTTCATTTTCGAAACAAGGTTAAATGTTTTGTATAAATTGGTTGTCTCACATCATAAAAAATATAACGATCTATCAAGACGAACTTACTCCAAGGACTTACTGCGATAGAGAGTCATAATAATCAAATCATGCGATAGAGAGTCATAATAATCAAATCAGTGGTCTGCACACTTTACCGATTGTATTTTGTTTTCATTTTCAAAACACGGTTGAAAGCATTTTTAAAATTGCTTGTCATGCATCATAGAAAATATAACGATCTATCATTTGAATGAATTGTACATTGAGAAATAGATGAAAAGAGCAAATTATTACTGTACGCAGGTGTTACACTTCATGTTATCATGAAAGTACACGCACAATAGATATTGACGCCATTGTTTGTATAAGAGATTCATCGCTGTCACCGGCAAAGCGCCAACTGTAAAAGCATTTGTTTTTTGCCTGCTTTATATTTGACTACATTCGAAAGACGTGCATTTTTTGTCCTTTATAAAAAATTATCTCTAAAATATTACCCCTCACCCCATTTTCTTCTTATTGAAAGTATTATTTTGCAAAATATCTCAAATGACATAACTGTCAATTTATTCATTTTTACTTTTGTCTTAAAACAGAAATCTTGTTGAATTAAGATTAAGACAACTTAAAGTGAAAGTAAATAATTTCTATACGAATTTTTCAAACTAAAGAAAGGAACATAATAATAATAGTAAAATACTTTTCGACCAAATAGACGACAATGTACTGTTGTGTTTGTTCTTTTGAGAGAGAGAGAGAAAGAGAGAGAGAGAGAGAAGGGGGGGGGGGAGAGAGCATCTTGACGACCTGAAATTTGGTCTAATTTTACGTTTAACTTGTCTTCCAAGAATTTATACGTGATTATTTTTCTCTTACTCCTGATGCATTATTAATGAAAATAGGCAACTAACTTGACGGTCGAGACCAGGGACAGTAGAACGTACTACTATCTTGATTAATCTGCATTGATGATCCTCATGGAAATCAAATTATATGAACTTTCATTTATTCCAGAACATCTCGCTCCTTTCAGAAGTTGATATTTGTATTTCACTAAATATGACAATAACTTAGTCGATCTGTTTTCCTTGCATTTATATTCTCTCTGAAATCGGAATGTAGTGATCTCACCAAGAGATAGACGACTCTGAGCATGAGTTTGAGATTCCCCTCTCAGCCAAACAAAATTGACTTTCTTAGAGTAGATTCTATTTTGATTGGAAGACCCAAATCTCAAGTTGAACTCAGTCTCAAAAGATTTTTTTAAAATTTTTTTATTTTCAGGTCTGCTGCGCGTGACTTTTAAAAATAATGGTATACGTCGGGTAAGATATCTTGAATATGACGTCACAAGTAACAATAGCAGTGTAAACAAGGAATCAGGGAATCGGACTGCAATTTCGGAGTAATAAACTCCTTTTTCTTTGCAAGGAAACTAACACGTTATTTTTACTTTCACAGATTAAATGGATGGTCACTTAGAACTTTCAAATCTGATTCCACCATTACTTGCTTGCAATGGAATCGTTCTTTGCAACGTCATACTCTAGATATCTTTCTTGGTGTGTATTCTACGTTATGATAAATATACATTCATTCTTATGATATGTATATAAATGTTACCTCGATAAGATGACGTAATCCACCCATACCCGTAACCTAATTTGACATCGTCGACTGGAAAAGTTGGCTTGTTTGTCTGGTTGTCATAAACTTGTGGATCGAGGTGATTCATTGTCTGAAAACATTCCTTGAATAGATTTTCTTCCACCAGGGTCAGATTGGTTTCTGTCCTTCCTTTATTGAGGATGCGGGCTCATTCGGAGCAATTCTAGAAGGAATATAACGTATAGTATAGTGAGGCGTTTTTCTTATGCACATAATAATCTAGATAGGAAAAGTGTTATTAGTTTCAGGTATGAAGAATTATCTCTAAAATATTGCCCCTCACCTCCACCCAACTCCAACCCGACGGGAAAAGCAATTAACTTGTTAAAGATAATGGGAGTTTCAAGTGCTAGTCGGAAGCAAACATATATCCTATTGTCCTTTTGGCGCATTGTGAAGTCCTCTCTTGGTGCCTTTTGTTTTTATGATTTAATACATTTTATCCAAGTTTTTTTAATTTTTATATAAAATAAATTTAACTGTGCCATAAAACAGTAATTACAATTTTTGTCGTAAATATCCTCTTATTCGCTGAAGTTGCAAGAACATCAATGAAGATCATCAATAAATAACATAGTTGGTGATATATATATATATATATATATATATATATATATATATATATATATAGCGAGAAAAAATAAATATATGAGAGAACAACATATTCTTTAAATTTTCTTCTAATCAACAAGATGCAATGATTACTTGTGTGAAGAAAATCTTTTAGCAGCCACAAGACTGTAAAGTGTAGCCTGTATTTACAAAATCATAGAAACTAACGTTGCTTACTGATACATGTTTTTTGTGCCATTCACAAGTGTTCCATCTTTCTTCATGTAGGGTTTCGCTGCGTTCGCGCCAGTGATTGCAGAAGAATTGGTGAGAATTGCTGTGTCTTTCATGCCGATTGGTTGTAACAGCCTCGTTCTTATCAAATTTTCCCAGGTATCCCCACCCAGAACCTCTGCAGTGTGACCAGCAAGCATGTACATCATGTTGTTGTAGGCAAAGGTATCTATGAAGGGTTGAACTTCTGGCAGAAATCTTAATCTCCTGATATTATTATATGAATTAAAGCAATAATGATACAAAGGACTTTTAACATAAATATATAACTCTTACTTAAAGTAATAATGATACAAAGGACTTTTAACATATGAATATATAACTCTTACTTAAAGTAATAATGATACAAAAGGACTTTTAACATATGAATATATAAGTCTTACTTAAAGTAATAATGATACGAAAGGACTTTTAACATATGAATTTTTAACATATGAATATATAACTCTTACTTAAAGTAATAATGATACAAAAGGACTTTTAATATATGAATATATAACTCTTACTTAAAGTAATAATGATACAAAAGGACTTTTAACATATAAAATACGATAGGGCTTCGATCATCCAAATATAGATTTTACTAAGTTTAGGTTCATCCAAACCAACATGTCCTCCAAACAATTCAAGTACCGACTCGACTGATTATCCGAACTCCAGATTGTTTGAACCAATCCCATGCTCCTCTCCCCGACAAGAGTTTGTATTGTCAAGGTTCTCCTATACTACATTTGCCTATTCGTGACCTGAGAGACAACGTATTATATACGATTGCAGAGTCCATAATTGATAATTTTATATTTTAACCAACGAAGGAAATATTAATCCTTGAATGAAAAATGATGGTTAATATGTATTAAATCGATAAAGTTCGTTTTATTTCTTATATTTATAAATGTGTGCACATTTACACCACCAGTTAAGGAGAAATCAGTATTTAATTTCTCAATGTTGCCGACACATGATGTTCGCCATTATCTAGTAAAGGTTGCTACCTTTGTGACGCGTAACCGGCACTTCCCATTAGTGTAGTATAAACGCTGTCAGGTCTATTGAACTCGACCCAATCGTCGTGTGTGTGTCTGTCTGTGTGTGTGTGTGTGCGAGAGAGAGAGATAGAGTGAAATAGATAGACAAACATACAGAAAGTACATGTTTATACTTGTATTGCAAGTGCGAATATGTGAGCTCGAAGCATTATCAGTAGCAAATTATAAGATGCGTTGTTTTATAAAATAACATGATATAAAGAATGAGCAACTGTTATCCACAAATTTCATCTAATTTATAATACCTAAAATAATAAAATAAAGTCTGTTACGAGCTGTGACGGACGTACGATGAGGCAAGTAAAATCAAGTCTGTTACGAGCTGTGACGGACGTACGATGAGGCAAGTAAAATAAAGTCTGTTACGAGCTGTGAAGGACGTACGATGAGACAAGTAAAATAAAGAAGATACAGAACAATAATAATATTTGTATATCTTTCATGTATAAATAAACCCATATATTGCTAAAACTCCTTTTTTCTTCATCAGTCGCCGATATTTACAAGATTTCGATTGAGAAAATTGGATCTTGTATGAATTTTGTACAAATTATGTGTGACGAAAAATTGATTTACCGCTACTAAAAACGTAGAATTCTTATGCATACATATTTTTAATATTAATATTCATATTAATAATTAGTGTTCAAAATTTAGTAAATAAAAAAATATAAAAGCAATTTCAGGAATTTAGAGTCGTATAAAAACAAATACGTCCCAGTTATTATCACCAGCAAGATGTGACGGTGCGACATCACCGAAAGTGAAATTCAGTTCGTCTCGGAGTACCTGATAAAGCCAACATGGCATGGCCGTGTGATAATTAAAATGCTGTCTATATCTTTATTACCTGGTGAGCCACAACTTTGAAAATTGGCATAACATCTTAACATTTCATGAAAATTCACACACGGATAACAAGTTTGAAGACCGGAATTTCACATTAAACATACGAAAACTCACGGGGAAAATAAAATTGCATGATGTTAGTTTCCATGAATAAATGTTGAGACGAACAGTTGAAGCCAAATGAAAGGTAAACTTACACGTTTGTCATTTGTGATAGGAAAACGAGCAAATACGTTCAAGCGATTATGATACAACCAGTTGTTAACTAAATGGGACAGATAGTAATGCAGACGGAAATGTATTTGTCAATGAAAGGTCACAAAAATTGGAAAGGTACATCATACAAATTCCTCACTTTCCTCAGATCACTTTGCTTTCGTACGTTAAACACAGTCTACATTATATGAATTGTTTTCGTTTTATCATTGCAACCGATCACTAGATTCGCAGTTACGCTGTAGACTTGATAAAAATTACATAAATCTGCAAGGTATAAAACATTTTATTAATAAAAAATCATAGTCCTGTTAAAATGTGGGAGATATTAGGTTGGAGATAAAGCTAATATACTAACCTTGTCATATCTTTTCTTGTAATACCGCTCAGATATCCGCATAATGCCCCTTCTGTGTTTGCTAACCCAGTCTTGTGAGAGAGAATATCCCTTAAAGTAGTCTGCGAGGTCCTTATGGGGTCAATAAGCTGGAAATCATATCCCAAAATATCGGATAACTTGCTCGTCCATGAGATGCTGAAAGTACATTCATCCGAGCAGATGAACAGGTTTAGAAATTAGTGTACCCCAAAATTTTCGCGATCCTTTTGTTTTTGCGATTGTTGCGATTATCATTTTGTCGGGAATCTAAAACAATCTCGAAAATATTTATAAAGCGCGAATTGTTAATAGATCTGAAGAGCGATTTCAACCAAAGCGTTGTACGTGATTTGAGCACGAAAATTAGCTTTAAAAATAAACAAAATTCCAGGTATACCGTTTTTATGGAAGAATTATTATTAAGCCTACTTTTCACATTAAAAGGATTTCCATCAATATTATACGTGGAACTCCTTCTCGAGAACTTTAAAGATCACTAATGTTGTGAGTTCCACATACACTGTACTGTATACGTTGTAGTGTGTTTTCTTCTTTAACACAAAATCTTAATTCTAATATTTTCAAAGTTTAAATTCTCATCGTGTATTAAATATTTAAAAAATTGAACATTATATGTAAAATTGAAATATTTGACTAATCTGTCTCTGTTTTATTATCAAAGTTCAAATGTTCATGTACTGACCGTTTCTTATTGTTACTCAATAGAACAGATAGTAGTGCAGACGAGAATGCCTTTGTCAGTGAACCAATAACAAATAATGTCCGTTCATTGACCCGTCTGTTTGTATCCAAATCTGCCATTCCATATCCTTAGATCCACATCTCGTTGCCTTTGACGACGGCTAGAGTCATACCGGGAAGAGTGTTACATTTCATTGTGCTCTCGATATATTTCTTCAGTTCTATCGTTTGACCATCATCAAATACTATTGCCGCACACGGCCACCAATATGCCATTAGGAAAATACAACCAACGACACGGCGTATCATCTTGTCTAGAGTTCGCACCAGCAGCACTCAGGTAGATGACTTCTTTATATACCCCCCGCCCGCCCCCCAATAAAATAAATAAATTAGGTAACTGCGCCCACTCTTTAGCATAATAATTTCTTTGAAAGCAAAGATATTCAGTTTAATATTGTATAATTTTATAAAGATCTCATTTTCAGTTGCTTGTGAAAATCTCGCGAAAATCGGATGAACAATAATAAAGTTATAATTACTTGAATATAGATGTTATATAGCGCAATTGTTTCGGTTGTCTGCCGTCAGTTTAACACGTGGCACGTCTGTCAATCTTATTGTTTCATATTTATTGCCCCAGGCGTAACTGCGGAACATTTCACAAATAACCAGTTCTGCGGTCTCTTTTGCAACTTCGAGGTCAATCCTACGGATCATACTTCGAATTCAGACCACCTCGGTTATTTACGAAACAAGGATTGACTGAGAAGTTGCGAATGCATGGAACTAGTCCTACGGCAATCCAATTGCAGAAATAGCCGTGGTAGTCCGAATAGATTTGGGTTTCTTTTTCTGCGGAGAAATTGTCGGCGAACAAACTGTATGATTTTTTTTTTTTTTTTTTTTTTTTGTGTGTGTGTAAATTACTGCACTGCCATACATCCGAGGCAATGTTTTTGTCTCACAGAGATAGCAGAGGACGTTCCAATTATTGCGGTCTTTGTAGAATGCAGATAAACAACTTACTGACTGACAGCTAGAGGTAAGTGGGTGGAGTCTGGGAATCGGTCAGTTTTTACAGCTTTTGCTAAAAGTATATATCCTGCTATAGTGAACGGACAAGACGTCAAATGCGCTAACACTACTGCATTTAAAGACCTGTTTTCTTTTAAGGCACATATTAACTGAGATGATGGTCATGTTCAACGTAGTCTCTAATTCCCTTGCACGATACTTTTTTATTCGTCAATTGGAACACTATATGATGTTTATGAATCAACTTTCAAATTAGGAACAAGAGTGAATTTGGGGGTTTTCCACGTTTAATGTGGGTACGGGCCTTCAAGTATATTAGTCAGTTCCCCTTGATACACAACTCGCAAATATGGCATTGTTTTACATTAATTCGACAGGAACATTTATCGCAAAAGATTACCAGATAGAGCATTATAATATGATGAGGGGATGCATACTTAATATTACTTCTCGAGAGTTTTATCAGCTCGTCATTTATCTGTGTCAGCTTTGGATATGGTATTGTCGTCTGTAGCTCGTAGCGATGACGTGGGAATTTGTGCAGTCGTCTCTTTAGCATCCAAAATATTTTTGCGTAGATCGTCTACATTCTTTCCTTTTATTTAATATTGTTCATTGTTATTTTTGTCGTTTATACGACAAGATTTCATACAGAAGCCATAGAAGTATTGTGTGTCTTTTCTTTAGAATTTTTTTTTCTGAAAAGTTGGAATCGGAAAAATGCAGCTTATTCGCCCCTCCCCCCCCCCCCCTTACCCCATACAACAGATCTCAACATTTGAACTTAAACTTAAGTCTGAAATACAAAAACACTATTTGATGTAATTTAAGTATGGTGTATTTTTGACTAATGAAATAATTTAATTCTAGAATTACAACTTAAGACTAGTTGGTAAATATGGAATACATATCAGTAGTGATTCTGATAAATCTCCCTCCACTCATCCACCCCATTCCCCACCAAAAAAAAACAAAAAACAAAACAAAAAAAACAGCACCCATCCGCACCCAACTTCCAGAACTTCGGATGCATGTTGACTGTGCTAGTTCGGAGTCAGGTGCTATGGTGGGACTTTCTATTATCAAACATGGCTGAAGTAAATCTGATTTTTTTCTTTCTTTTCTTTTCATTTTTTCTTCTTTTCTTAATTGTACAATAAAGAATAAAGAATCAAAGAAAAGCCATTGGTTTAAAAGACAATATTTCGATAAAGAATAAACCATTTATAACTTCCAGTCTTGACAGTTCTATTCTATAGGGAGACACGATTTCAGTCTAATAATTCAATTATTTACAATACAAAAGCTTGGCAGGAATGAAAGTAATAATAAAAAGCTACGAATCGAACCGGCAGTGTAACACCATAAGAAAAACCACACCCATAAAAGGGCATATTCAGTAAAGCGCAATGAGGTATTTATCCCCTGAAACAGACGAAATATTTCCGACCGTACACACATATACACACAAGTTAAGGGGCCCTTTGGAAGTCTAAGCCAAGTGTCATTTGTTTTCTGTAAGAGTTAAGATTTGTATTGGAATAGCTTACAAATTGATAAGAAGTATTTTTTAATAGCTGACAAACTTAAAAGAATTTATGTTTGGCTGAACTTATTCCGCACTCTTTTCGGAATACCTGGCCTCTTCCTGTATTAGAGTCTTGGATGTCTTTAATCTTTCCTTTTATTTACAGGATTTTCATCTTGCTCCAGTTAAATTAATGAAATCGGAAATTGTTCAGCACTTTGTTTAATCGAAGACGGTTAAAGTCGTGCCTATACACATTTGCATGATAGAATGATATTTTCTCCGAGATCTCTGGTTTCCACCACTTAACGCCAACATCTGAAACGTCAAGAGTGTGTAGTGTAAGTTGTTTGAACTTCTTGTGCAATGGACCTACAATAAACAGAAGCTCAATCATTGAATTTGAAGCTCTGGTATCTGGTGGAACGTGAATTTAAAGCTCTGGCATCTTTAAGGAGCGATATGGTTCTTCTATGTATCTGCATGAAACCAAAACTGACGTTATAGATCAAACGTAATACTGAACAAAAGGACACACACATATTAATTAATGTTGCTCGCTATACAAATACTGAGATAGTAACGGAGTGGCTGACCAAATTACTAACAGTAAAAGACACACTCATGGGCACGAGGCCAAGTATAATGACATACACAGTGGTTATTCTCATTCGACAATGTATTCAAAAGTAGGTGTTTAGATCCATCAGAGTTCACATAATTGGTTTGCACCCGCATCTGGTTACAGATTTCGTTCTGTTCAACGGTGTTGGAGTTATTTTGTACTTTCTGTCTACTTTAAATCTAGTATTTTATTTAAGGTAAGGTTTGTAAGAAAACAGTGCTAGTGTTCATATCAACGAGCATTTTATTGGCAGTAGTTTGACGCTAATTTTGCATCATCTTCATCAACACTACCGAATGTGCACAAAATTTACTCTGAAAAGGTTAGAATGCCGTGGGCCTAACGCAAGTCATTCACGTATTGATGATATACGAGTTCTAACTTACCAACTCCTACTTAGTTTTTTAACTTACTTCTTTAGTAAGTGAGAAACAATTGAAATGAGCTTCCTTAATCTACTGGCGCACATTTCTCATATATTCAGTTTATATTGTACGGTTTGGTTTGTTTTCTTGCCTGGTTTGACGTCTCCCGGCACAACAGAGCAAGTAGATTATTTAGCGCCGATTCATTTGGAGTAAATTCTGTCCAGTGACACACCATGGAAGTCGACCTAGGCTGATCCGATGATAGTATTCGACCCACACCTTGATCCGATGATAGTATTCGACCCGCACCTTTCGGTCGCAATTCCGGCACGCAAACTAACTGGGTTAGTCTACATCCTCGAGCCCACAGGGAGTTATTTTGTAGGGCATTAACAGACATTTAGAGCAATAACTACTGATCAAAGGAAACAATGTGATAAAAGATAAACCATGATCGGGAAATATAAAAACCTTCCATTGATGTAGTCCTCTATGATACAAAAGTAAGTTATCCATATTTGTATTATGACGCCATACCTGGTAATATCCAGTCAGAAGTCATTCCTGGTAATAACCAATCTGAAGCCATACCTGGTAATAACCAATCAGAATTTATACCTGGTAATAACTAATCTGCAATCATACCTGGTAATATCTAGTCAGAACTCATAGCTAGTAATAACCAGTCAAAAGTCACAGCTGGTAATAACCAATCTGAAGCCATACAGGTAATAACCAATCAAAAGTCATAGTTGGTACTAACCAGTCAGAAGTCATACCTGGTCATAAACAATCAAAAATCATACCAAGTAATAAACCAATCAGAATAATACCTATTAATAACCAGTCAGAACACCCGGTAATAACCGATCAGTCATTCTTAGTATTAACCAATCAGATGTCAGTATTTGTTTATCTGAAGAGGTGATGCCTTCAAATTTAATGATAAATTCTATCCTGAAATATCGTTGATTTTTGTTTTTAGAGAAATTTGTGTCATGAAAGACATCTATTTTTTTCCCCCTACTTTCTTGAGCCTTTCTCCAAATATGTCTTATACGACTTTTTGAGCAACAAATACTTTTTTTTAACAATGTCTGCTTAATATAGATAATATCTTATATATACAGTCCCTAATCTTATTAACTAAGAATCATTTCAAGGTAGATAAAGCACAGTAGCATGATATAATGAACGTGACGTAATCTGCTGTTGGAACTTGTGACTGGTAGTCGATTACAAAAATGGCGATCTCTAAAGAACGGAATTGGAGCATCTGTTGTCCAATTGAAACCGGTGGCTCTCGTTTCACCCATGGCAAAATCAACTGGAAACATTGTTGTCTCGTTGTTGGCATTGACATTGTGTAGTACAATTTCCAACGGTGCAGTGATTTCCAGCTTGAATTTGTGTGTTTCGTTCCTAGGATGTAAAATACCCAGAATTCTATTGCATTGAAATTTCAATAAGTTCTCCTCCGCGTAATTTGGACATCAGGAAACACATGGCTCCCATAGCTCCCAACATATTGACCTAGGATTACATCAAATGGATGATCTAGGTCATCATTGGAAACAGGACGAACAGTTGACTTCTTCCAATTTCCTTGAAAACTGCAGGCCTTTGTGGCATTAAGCCAATGTTCCTCTCGAAGTAAAATGTCGGAAATATAAAAGAAGATGGTTCTAAGGGTATCCATTTGAAGATTGTTCACTGTCGGCCCATTAACACTGGCGTTGATTCCTATACCCATATCAGGATATATCCAAAGGAGAGAGATATAGGCAAATAACCCAACGCTATGCCAGACTTTCCTGTAACCTAGAGATAAATAAATAAATAAATAAATAAATAATATTGTCACATGACTGAAACAGAATTTAATGCTCTGCGTTAACCATACAGTATCATAATGATAGTATAAGTAAAAGTTTCTTTGATGTGCACAAATCACATTACAGATAATGCAAACAGTAGACTTGAATTACAGATAATACGACCAGTAAGCTTAAACTGTATGCATAAAGAACTTTTTGGGATATTAAACTTATGCTTCTTCAAAATCATTCCCTTAAAGATGCCTTTGTGTCGACAGAGTAATAGCTTTAGAAATGTATGCCCAATCTTTTTTTCTTTTCATATTTCTTTTTTATCTAAGTATACATTTTGACCGTATGTTGATCATATTCACATTTTCAATACAATGTGTTGCTCCGTAAATTACTGGTAATAAATGAGTTTCCTTTCATATCCACATTTTGTTGCTAGTCAAAGAATAACAGAAACGACAATTGCGTATTCTTCATTACATCGCTATTTGTTACCTCTGTAAGATCCAGTAATCCAGCCATATCCATATCCCACTTGAATTTCGTTAACTGAGAAAGTCGGCTTCCGTAAGTTATACCGTTCTGCTATGTTGCCAGATAGATGGTTGTATATGCCAAACGTTTCGTTCAGAAGTTTCTCGTCTACAACCTGTCTTCCTGAATGACCTCTGCCTCCCTGGAGATGAAATATCATCCATTTCGCCATGTCTTCTGCACTGGACAAGATGGCGCCCGCCGGCTCAGACGGGTGAATCCTGAAACAAAGGAGGACCGGTTCGGATTTAAAAAATTTCTCTTAATTATTATAAAGGGTTTATATACAGCCATGGATCCAGGGAAGGGCATTTCAGCTTCAGACCCACGAGTTGCACTGGTTTTTTTTAAAAACTGTTCACGTCATTAGTGACCACTATCTTTTGTAAACTATTAAAAAAGTATATACCACTATAAAGTACTGTTCCTATAACCGTTTGCATGAAGATACTTTTTTTTTTATTAACTTGAAATATGCCCTAAGTAATTGTCAACCTATTTCAATAAATCCAGACTTTGATGTACAACGTTGGACTACACTTTTCCTTGCTGTCCTAAATTGACATGTTCCAATTAAATTAAAAAATAGTCAAGAGAATAATACAACCTCACTGATTTAACTATGAAATAAGGGAAGCAATGAAACTGCATGATTTCTATCACAAAAATTCTGTAGAAACAAAGTTACAAAAACAGAAATTTAGTAAATAATTCATCGCTAAAGCATAAAAGGACCATTTTTAAAGATTAACTGAGAATAAAAGTGACTGTGTAAAAATATAGAAACATTTTCTTAACTTAAATTCAAGTTCAAACGTTAATGATTTCCCCTCAGAATTAAAAACCGGTAGTCATACTAGTACAGGTCCATTAGATATTGCAAACGACCTAAATACCTTTTTCGCATAATTAACTTTAAAACTTGGAGAACTCTTTTCCACAGAAAAAGATTTTTTTTCACATCTTATAGATTGTGTAGAGTACAGAGTCCCATCTCATATTTCATTTCAGATCATATTACATATGTGTTCAATATACTATTGATATTTTAAAGAAACTTGATGGCACCAAAGCAACAAGACTAGATGAAATCTCACCAAAAAATACTCACATGTCAGCTTAAATTGCTGCCCCTTCAATTGCTAACTTGATAAATGCAAGTATTGCTACGGGAATCTTTCCAACTAATCTGAAATTAGCTAAAGTGTTCCCGGTCTGTAAATAAGGTGGTAGTTCGTCAGCAAACAATTATCGAACTATATCAAATTTACCAACCTTACGTACATTTTTTTGAAAAACAACATCGCTGTTCATCTTGCCCGATTTTAAAGAAATATAATCTTCTATATAACTCACAATCAGGTTTCAGAAAAATGCATTCATGCAAAGTGCCCTCACAAAGCTGATTTATGTACGGTTAGGAACTATAGATGAAGTATAAATAAAATCGGAGCAATTTATTTAGATTTTTAAAAAGCGTTTGATGTAGTAGATCATGAAATATTGATAAAAAAACTCAAGGCATTCAAACTCAGTGATAAATCGCATGCTTGCTTGATTCTTACATAACAGGAAGGCAACAGTGCATTTCTGTGACCAATGCTATATCTTCTTTACAATATGTCAAAAGTGGAGTCCCTCAAGGCTTAATTCTTGGCCCTTTGCTCTTTCTACTTTTTGTGAATGATTTACCCGTTCATATGAAAGCCTCTTAAACTGATCTTATTGCGGATGAGAACCTTGCATATCATCAGTGCTGCAATCCCTTCCCTTGAACAAAATTTACAACAGGATGTTCAGGGTAGCAAATCAATTGTCTTCGTTTGTTTTTTTACCAAAAATAAAGTCGTTTTTTTGTGCTAGCTAAAAAAGTCGAGATTTTCTTTTGGGGATTTTTATATTTGTTCATTTTGGAACTTTTATTTTTTGGATTTGGGATTTTGTCATTTTTAGATTTTAGATTTTTTTTTTATCTCACAGTCTTTCATATTTGGAATTTTTAAAATTTTCATTTAAAATTGAGTCTCTAAACTTAAGTAATATAATAATTGCTTGCTCACCTCAGTAACAGTGGATTATGTAATACACAGAATAATGTCTACACATAATTGAATCACTATGTTGTATATGTGTACTATTATAGATAATTTGCTTTGCAACATATACTGTTTCATAATATCACTTGGAGGCAGCCCAAACAAATCAAAATATTCAATGTCAACATTTTTAGACTCATTATAAATAGTACCCCAATGCGTACCATTTCCTTTTAAAAGTCCTCAATATTTACAATCATGTTTTATATGGTTTTATATTTTTGGCAACATATCTTTACTAAAATACAACGTCTACAATTGTTTGTCTTATTCTTTTTCATAATTCTTTCAATCTGTAAATTTTCTTTATATAAATTGGGTTATTGTTCCTGGTAAAAAAAATTGACTGACACTTTTTACAAAATACCTTTTCCATGTGTTCCTGGTAATTTTAATCTTTTTCCAAATACATTTTCTAATGTCCCGGGAGAAATTATCATGTTGCCCCAGCAAGTAGTGGAATAAAAGGTTTTGTTCAATTCTGTACGTGAAACATTTATCTACACCATGACCTTTACTACTGGTTTTCATAAGACGATGTATTTCTGATTTTGTTAATTTCACTTTGTCACTCCCCTGTAATTGGATTTTATCAACTTTTATAACGACTGATTGTTTCTTTGTGCATATTCTTTAATTTTACCATTTTGCTATTGACTTAAATTTCCTGATACTGGACCCTTTTGTGACTTTCTCTGTTGCTACACTTATTAATCCACTAGCAGCAGCTAATCCTAAGGTTTGTAATATTTTCCCTAATCTAGGTAGTATCTTTGGCACAAGTGATTTTATACATGGTAAAATACCACTAATCAAACCTCCTTGTTTTCTTAGCTTGGTTAATTGGTTTTTGTCAGCTTGTATACAAAATCATAATGTCTTTGCTTTGCTACAAGGAATTTAGAAAATTGTTGCTTATTCGTAAATAATTTATATGTACAACCATAAAATTGCCTTTGTTTTAATGTAATTTCTATTGGCTGATTCTTGGTATAAGCTCTAACAACAATATCTTTTTGGAGTTGTGTTAAATTTAAGTCCGTGGCTTTAATCATGACTTTATATTATATATTATCTTACCATCTACACTATTCATTCTTATATATCTATCACTCAACACAACATAGTATAAGTGGTATGGTACATTTATTCCTGCAGGACACTGGAAATTACCTCCTAATTGTCATGTTTTTTTCAATATCTGATGTAATACTATTTAATTTCACGTTGTGTTTTGATACATCAAAATAAAATATTGGATACAATGTTGAAAAAAGCAGCTATATTTATTATCCTAATATGTATTCTTTGCTTCTTGTAACATCATATGTGCACGGCGTACATTTAAATTCTCAGGATTAAAAGCATATTAATATTGATTATGTATAAGGTGTCTGTTTTACAAAAAGAAAATATCATAAATGCTATTAAAAAAAAGTTTCATAAAGATCCATGTAAAGACCATACAATAAAATTTATTATAAAAAAGATGGAAAAGATAATATTTTATTAACCCAGAGATTTATAAACTAAAAACCACTGGTGAAATTGAAATCAAATATAACGATGATAGATTTGCACAAACATGCATCATGCTGTATTAATTTAAAAAACAAAATTTCTTACACCATTTGAATGAACAATCCTAAAGTTGGCCTTTCATTTTATCCCACAATGAATCGTACTCTTTTTTAAATTCGTTTTGTTTAATTGAGGTACATTATTATTGATGTTATAAAGCTTAACAATTTCTGAGAAAATACAATCAAGTTCTTTTTTTTTTTACTTTGTAATGATTTTTAAGTAAATTAATTCTTTTGAAAACACGTTTTGGTATTTTCTCTCATGTCTGCTAGTATTGTTTCTATTTTAATATTACTTAGGTTAAGTATTTGTAAATTGATTAAGTTTCCTATGGCTGATGGTATTTCTTTTAATGGTATTTCTTTTATTGTATTTCCCAATACATTTGATCTCTGTAAATTAATTAGCTGACTTATCACTGGTGGAATTGTTTCTAATTTATTAAAACCTAACTCAAGATCTTGTAAATTGATGAAGTGGCCTATCTGTTGAGGTATTGCTTCTATTTTATTAATATTTAGGATAAGATATTTTAAATTAATTAAGTTACCTATTTATAGTTGTATTATTTTTACTATTTCATTATTACTTAGGTTATTTATTTGTAAATTGATTAAGTGCTCCATGTCTGGTGGTATTGTGTCTATTTTATTATGACTTAAACTAAGTTCTTGTAAATTAGTTAGTATTGATATTTCTGGTGGTATTTCGTGTATTTCATGTAATTGTTTAGTCTTTTTTTTCTAGTTTGGTAGATTATATATTTCACAAATACTTAATATTAAATTTATTTTTATTTTTAATATGTGTGATTTTAGCTGAAAAACCCTTAAGTTTTCACTAGAATTACATGTATATGTTCCGTTTCAGAGAATTTTCAAATATATATTAGCCACATCAAAGAAAAATATCAACCCCTGATGTGTGCTAGTAAACACGCATGTGAAATTGATAATAATAATGTAAAAATCATTTAACGAGCTGAGTGGGAGCCTAATGATAATACAAACACAGAATTAACCAGTATCAAGGTGTCAATAAATATACTATTAAGGATAATGATATCCATTGCAATAAACCAATTTATGTTGAATCTGCTAACGAACTACAAAAGCATCTGGTTAATATAAAAATATAAATAGCTTGAATTAATCACATTTGTATACCAAAATAATATGGAAAAGTTACTATTTAATATAATTGAAAAAATGCCAGATGTAAATTTTCAGGGCGGTAAATTTGTGTCAGCGACAATAAAGTATAATAATGTTATTGCTATAATTGCAAATCCTGATGCTAAGGCTGCTGGTTAAGAAGTATTTATTAAAGAATAAAAATATATGTTGTATCATAAAACTGATGATAATTTTTATAATGGGTTATTAACCAAAAACCATTTGTCTTATTACAATTAGTCTGAAGTAGAAATTAAGAAACAACTTAAAATTGGTCCGTTATCTGGTCGTTTCAAAATATACCAATATACCAGGGGTAGACGCAAGAAAATCTTATACTAGTGATTTTATGGATATTGAATACTATTCGGTGTTCGAATGTTTTGACACATGGCAACAATACGATGGACAACCAATAAATGATTACACCCAGTATATTGTAAGAACAAAGGCGGAAACCGTATAATATTACCCTCATTTTTATAATAGATATTAATTACACAAAATAAACAGAATTGATATAAAATATAAAGTACTATATATAGTGAATGTCTGAATGGCACGATTAGGATCAACTAGACATCATAAGAAGCTATTTAGTAAAAACCCCATGTTGATATGACCATCCATTCAGGATGAGTAGTGATAGCAATGTTTTCAAAGTGGCCGCTGTTGTGACCATATTGGACATCAGATTGACGCCATTTTTTATTTAGGACCAACTATACATCGTAAGAAGTCTTCAGGTGAAAACTCATGGCTATATTACATTTCGTGCAGGAGAAAAAGCGATAATAACATTGTCAAGATGGCCACCGTGGCGGGCATATCAAACATTAGATCGGCACCATTTTCATTTAGGACCAACTGAACATCATAAGAAGTCTTTTAGTGAAAACCCCATGTTGATATGACCATCCATTCAGGAGGAGTAGCGATAACAAGATTTGCAAGATGCCACTGTGGCGGCCATATCGGATGTTCCTGCAGCACCACCTTTATTTAGGACCAGCTAGATCATGGAATGAATGTGTATGTAACGTTTCATTGCAATCCTCCAAGTAGTTTCGTCGGAGTAGTGATAACAAACTTGTGTTAACGGACGGACGGACGGCAGATGACGGACGACGAACAACAGACCATCCTATAAGCTCTTCTGGTCTATGATCAGTAGAGCTAATTAAAACAATGGATAATGATATACTTTCTTAGTAAGAAGGATGTTCTGTTTAAAGATCTATTACATCTTGTAACCCGTTAAGTAAACATAAAAAAAACTAAACAATACATACATCGTGCTTACAAGAAATAATCCACTCCCATAAGTAAATTTACTTTTCTATTCCATTGTGTACATGCATGTTTCATAATGAATGGCTATTTGCGTTTATATGGCTGGTGCCTCATTCTCAGTTTGTTTTGGTATAGTTTGAACTCTTGTATAAAGGAGGAAGAAAAGATTATTTATTCATTCATTCATTCATGCATGCATGCTTACATACGTATATACACACATATTTCACAGACGTTAGATGGTTGATGTATGGAAGGTCGGATACTTATACATGCAGAGAATACTAAGAACAGCAGTATCAATAGTGGTAGTAGGGTTACTTGCTTTTAAAGTATGTAAACTTCAGATTAATGTCTATTACACATACTATCATCACTGTAAACAATTTAGTCTAATTATTTTGAGTGAGTGTAAAAATTAGGAACAAGCCCTGACAAACAGTTTGCGTCATACCTTTCTCTTATATTTCATATCTTGTTTAAATACGGTATTATTTCGTTTAACAAGATATTATCTTGTTTAAACAAGCTATTATTTCGTTTGAACAAGATATTATTTTGTTTAAACAAGATATTATTTCCTTTATACAAAGATGAAAGCATACATGCGTATGTACATACAGTTGCAGAGCTCTTTTAATGACCCAGATAACAATAGTATAACCTGAAAAAGGTTTAATGTGACTTCAATGATTTTACAACCCAGAAATGTTTATTTTCGCACAAGGCACTTGTTTTGTGAATAAAATCAGCAAGATATTAATCACTTGACTGACATGAGCTCCAAAGTTCCCAGATTCAGTTTGGTGTTAATGAGAGAAACTTTTACATTCCTGTCTAGGCCTGGTTGGAGTAAGGTGACACTGGGTCACATATATACAACATCTATGCCAGACACATTTACCGTTATTATCCTCTTATAATACCTCTTAACACATACATACATACATACATACATACATACATACATACATACATACATACATACATACATACATACATACATACATACATACCTTCATGTAGGGCTTTTATTATTAATGATTGTTAGAGGTTTTACTTCAAAATAAAATGTGATGTAGCATGCAATTATATAATACTTTTCAGGATTATACTGTATAGTTCTGAGACGCTGTATGCCACGTTTTATATGTGGATTCGTTTGTTGGGTTTCGCTTCTGGGTCAGCTTTCTCATTACCCAGTATGTTGATGTAGGAAGGTATCCATGCGAATTCGACTATTTTATTTTGTTGTCATTTTTGTTTCAATACATATCTATATTTTAACGTTTCGCGATCTGCTATTTCATATTTGGGGGTGATTCTGTGCTTTTACTTAAGTTGTCTGTATCTCTTGCTGGCTACTTTGTTTATTTCGAACATTTCATAGGATTCTACTGCTAGGGTTACCTTTTGTATAAATCACTTCTCCCCCTCCTTTTGCGATAGTGGACTAAGTAGAGCGATCTATCATGTAATTAGTTTCGTATCCTATAATTTTGAGGATATCTGTTACGTCATTTAGGTATTTCTTGTATGCAAATTATATGTTTGTCTGATAGTTTATATCAACTTCGCGTGCGGTCCATTACCAGATACTATATTTTCTTGAGTTGCCATTTGTTATTATATTTATTGATTTGCTTCATTTATTTATTTAGTTATTTCCATGATCTTAAATACATCTAATATTGTTTTTCATGCGAGCCCACTAAAGTTTTCTTTCAACGGGGCCCTATTTTTTTCATTTCAAGAAAACAGGCGACTTGTCGCTCTGTCGCGAACATTTGACGATTAGTAACCCTCTCTGTGTGTCTTTTGTAGGGTAAACGAAAATAAAGTCAAAGGAACAAAGTCACAGTCTGAGTAGGAAAAAAAGTCACGTGAAATAAAGTCACAGGAAAAAAGTCACAAGAAAAAAGTTACATTTGTAATATTCGTTTTAATGAAATTAAAGATATATTATTCACAATTATTCTTACATATGAGATAGTTTATAATAATCATGATTTATAAAAATCAATATATTATTTAACATGATCACATTCTTGAAATGTCATTTGCTTTAATGTTGATGTGAAAGTCTGATGTTCCAGACAACAACACCCAAGAATTAGGTTTTCTCTACTTTTTCCCAATCAGCATCTTTAGTTTGGGTATCCATAGTTGTTTTGGGTCCCCGTATTTACTCTTGTGGTAAAATTCGGTGTCTCTTGGGTCATTTGCGAGTGGGCATTTTCTACTATGCTGGGACATTTGAAGTGGAAGAATGTCAGACTCATTCAAAGGAAGAGGGAAGGGGGTGGGGGACGGGCGCTCAATTCATTTAAGTCACGGTTAGTTTTAGGAGAGGTGGTTGGGGATAATCTAAGTACCTCCGCGTAAATGTGGGAGCTATATTGCAGATTATCTGAATCATCTAACCAGTGTAGCATGAGCTAGTTCATATTCCTGATTCATGGGGATGGGGGGCTTGTACATTTCTGCATTCCATTTGTTTCATTGATTTTTGCTAACAAAGGGGAAACGCGTATAGACCAATTAGATTAGATTTTATTTGTGGTCTAATCCTAGTCCTTCCAAGCATATATGGCTGGTTAGAGCATTGGAAAAGTCCCCTCATAAAAATTCCAAATACCAAAAGGTTGATAATATTTTAATGTTAATTTTGATGTTAAAATTTTGTCGCAAATTTTTTTTTTTTAGTGAGGTTCCTCTTTTTGTTTTTCCTATATTTGCCAAGTTATCTTGTTCTAGGAGTCCAGGTTCGTACTCACCTCCCTTCAGGTATTGCCTGTCAGTCGGGTTTCCGTTCCCTTCTCCCCTAAGTATGTTGTTGAAAATAGTGACCTTTGCCTAGAGGTCTTGTTTTAATTTCTTTATTTTTTTCTAGTCTCTTATATTTTCATTCCGTGTGTACGATTGTTGTTGTGTTTCGTATATGTTTTCCTGGGACAGGCGCTATATGGATCAAATTTTCATTTTCCGTTTTTTTATATATCTAAGAGTTTGTTTTCTTGTATCTTGCGTGCATGTATGTTCATCTTTCTCTTTCTTCTCTTTTGCTGTTAGTTTATATTTTATTATATGTTAAGATTAGATTATTGTTAGGTTATGTTTATATTATTTTATTAGTGCATATCATATTTTATATATGTTAGGATTTTATTTATAAAGTTTTGTTTGTATTATTCAATATTTTATTAGTACATATAGCTGTAGATATTAGTATATCAGGTTACATGTACATGCATATATATATATATATTATATATATATATATATATATATATATATATATATATATATATATATATATATATATATATATATATATATATATATATATATATATATATATAAAGAGAGACAGAGAGAGCGAGATTTTTCAGTTTATGGACTTATGTTAATTTCAGGTTTGTTACTTCTGTTTTTCCCTTTATCTCTGGGCTTTTCCTATTTGTTTTGTTCTTTTCAGTTGTGGCTGTTTTGGGGATATGTCTTCGTCTGATATGTCTATTCCCACAAAATCCAGTATATACAATTCTTTTCCATCTGATTTTGGTCTTTTTTTCCTTTGCTTTTCTCATTGTCTTTTCACTGACGTTTCATTTTGGTTTCCATTTGTTGTCATTGCAGTTTGTTCTTTTTGTTTGCTTGTTCCTTCAGTTGCTTTAGCTATTGTATGTTCCGTTATTGTATTTGTGTTTCTCGGGAAAATATGTATTTCACTTTTGTGCATAATTGTTTCTGTTGTTGCTGTTTTTGTTGTTTGTTTATCTTCTGCTGTGCTCCTCCCTGTTGGTAATTCTTTTCTGTTTGGTGGTTGAGCTACAGTCAGTTGGTTCTTATTTGTTGCGTCTGTCTCCATTTGCATTGGTGCTTCTGACTGTGCTGGGTATTTTCTTGGTAAATTTTCTTCTTGTTCTGGGGTTTGAGACCTGTTCTTTGCTGTTTCCATTCCAAGAGGGTTTTCCTTTGGTTCTATTCTCATTTCAGGTGTAATTGGCAAATTTTCTTCCTGTTCTGAGATTTGAGGCCTGTTCTTTGGTGTCTCCATTCCAAGAGGATTTTCCTTTTGTGATTTTCTTTACTTCTTCTTGCTGTATCTGTATAATTGTGGCTCCTGTTTGTACCGTTGGAAAGGTTTTGTAGGTTGCCATTTGTGCGTCCTCTATATTCAATTTGAATTTTTGTTCCATTCTATCTACTGTAACCCTCAGTGGTATTTCTATAGGAATTCCAGTTATGCAAATATCTACATATTTCTGTGCGATATCTCTCTCTATGTCTGGTGCGTCTATTATTTGTCTCGTTTTCATTCCTATCTGTATAGCACCCTTTCTCAGCAATGTATTTTCTCCCTTTGGGTGTAGTAAATATATTCCCTTTCCATTCTGTGTCAGAGCCTCTATGTCGTCTATCTTTACTCCTTTTACCAATAGTGATGTTAGTATTTCTGATACTGTTTGTCTATCTTCTGTTCGCAAATGCGACATGTCAATTCCTTGTGTTCCAGGGCGTCTGCCCGCCACGAGCTTCCTAATTGCCTCCGTGCGCTTAACTGTTGCATGGAAGTAGTGTTGTAATATTGGCATTTCCGTCCTTTTGGTGCAACTTCCTGGAATATAATTATTTAGGTCTAGTGCAGTGGTTTGAGTATGAGGACCCCTTTTTAACCTCAAAAAATTGCACGCCCCCCCCCCCCCCCCATGCTAATAGTTGTACTTTTAGGCTGTCGCGGGGATAAACATTTAGCACCTTGGCGCGCTAAATTTGAACATATCTTGCTCGCAGCGGCTGGAATAACAGAGGAAAACATGAGCTGGCTGGAGGAGCAATACTTGCTGCGAAGCTATGTGAATTCGCGAACCCTTTGGAATAACCCTGCGGCCCGCCCCCCCCCCTCCCCCTACGCCCCCCAGGTTGGGAACCACTGGTCTAGTGTTCACAAATTAATGATTTTCACTGTTAATATTCAATATATATTTATGATGCACACATTTATGCATAAAAAATAGTTACATATGTCATATCATATTTCATAAAAGTATACTTCACAGTTCAGTTTTTAAATATTTTGATTCAATACATACATACTTATCAAACGTAGCAACAATACAAAGAAACAGCAGTCCATCTTCCGTCCTAGATGAATCGCGGGGGCGAAGATTCCTATCCGGTAGACTTGCGAGCCGTCCGCTTTGTACGTGCCATTCTCCAATTATTTCCGGAATAGACCAATTGGATACCGTTTGAGCTACAAGGCTTACATAATTATATTTTAAGCTCAATCAAAATACAAACAAACACTCGCTCTGACATCTGCATTCCAAGTAGGCCATGTATTGTCCCTGCTTTGTTTTTTCTTCCAAATTCAATGCTACTGCTTCTCTTCTTGGGTGGGTGGAGAGTCGGACTGTAGGTGTGGTGGGTGGATGATGTATTGTTTATAATTACTTGAATTTATAGATGTTATATAGCACAACTGTTCGGTTGTCTGCCGTCAGTTTAACACGTGGCAGCAACGCCTGTCAATCTTATTGCCTCAAGCTTATTGCCCCAGGCATAACTGCGGAACATTTGACAATTAGTCAGCTACACGGTCTTTGTGGAATGCGATTTAACAACTCGTTGACTGACAGCTTGTGGCAGGTGGGAGAAGTCTGTAGATTCGTCAAGTCAGTACAGCTTAGCTTAAAGTGAAGAAAAAGATCCTACAATAGTGAAGGGACATACGGTGTCAAATGCGGTGACACAAACGCATGAAAAGCCGTGTTTCCTTTTAAAGCGCGTGTAAACTGAACTGATGGTCATGTTCAACGTAATCTTTAACTACCTTTAAGGAAATCGTAACGCCAGATCCCACCCAGACTGTAAAGCATTATCCTTTTTTATTTCGTAAACTGAGACACTATATGTTGTTTATAAATCAACTTTCTAAATAGAAACAAAAGTGGATTTGGAGGTTTTCCACGTTCAATTTGGGTACGGCCCGTATCTGGTCATCATTTGCGATAAAGTTTCCTGTCGCACTGATGTAAAACAATGACAAATATTGAAGGTGGTGTATCAAGTGGAACTGGCTGATGTACTATTGACCTTCAATATTTGTCATTGTTTTAAATCAGTGCGACAGGAAACTTTATCGTAAAAGATTACCAGATAGAGCATTATACATTATGATGGGATGCATACTTGCTATTTCTTCTCGAGAGTTTTATCAGCTCGCCATTTATAGGTGTCAACTTTACATATGGTATGGTCTGGGGTGGCTTGTAGTGACGACGTAGCAATGTGTGCAGTTATCTCTTTAGCATATTACATATCTGCGTAGATCCTTTACATTCTCTCCTCTTATTTAATATTGTTGATTGTTATTTTCTGTAATTTCTACGACAAGATTTCATACAGAAACCATATAAATATTTTTGGATCATTCTTTACAATTTTCTTTTTTAAAAAACATGGAATCGGAAATGCAGCTTATGTAATAATGGGTCTAAACCCGAATTTTTTCTAACAAACCTTAAGATTGAAATAACATTTTAGTCTGAAATACAAAAATCTGGTTGGGTATAAGTTAAGTCTGCTTTAAGTTTGATCAATCAAATATCTTGAGTCTAGACCTTCAGCTTAAGACATATTGGTAAATCTGGGACCAGACATCAGTAGTGGTTCCGATAAATCTCTCCCCTTCATCCCCGCTTCCTCCCCCTCCCGGCCCCCCACCCCCACCCCCAAGCTCACATAACTTCAGATGCGGGTTGAATGTGTTAGGTCGGAGTCATCTGTTATGGAGTAGAAGTTCTATTACAAGATAGATCCGAATGAGATATCATTTCTTTTTTTCTTTCCCTTTCTTTTTCTTCTTCTTTTCTTAAATGTACAATACAAAATAAAGAATCATTCCAATACAAAGGTCCATGGTTTAAAAGACAATATATCTGTAAAGTAGAAATCATTTATAGGTTACAATCGTAAAACTTCTATAGGGAGACAAAATATCAGTCTAATATTTCACTTTTTTGCAATAAAAAATGTGGCCAGAATGAAAGTAAAAGTAAAATGCTGTGAACAGAACCGACAGTGTAACACGATAAGAAAAAATACTTCCCATAAAAGGGCACATTCAGAAAGAGTCAGCAAGTATTTGTCCCCTAAAATAGAAATTTTTTTGGGAACAGACACACACACGCACACATAAGGGTACCTTTGGACGTCTAGATCACGTGTCATTTGTTTCTATAAAATGTGAAGATTTGTGTTTTAATAGCTAACAAATTGACAAGAGTTGTGTTTTAATAGTTAACAAATTGACAAGAGCTGTGTTTTAATAGTTAACAAATTGACAAGAGTTGTGTTTTAATAGCTAACAAATTGACAAGAGTTGTGTTTTAATAGCTAACAAATTGACGAGTGTGTGATTTAATAGCTAACAAATTGACAAGTGTGTGTTTTAATAGCTAACAAATTGACAAGAGGTGTGTTTTAATAGCTAACAAATTGACAAGAATTTATGTTTTGACTGAACCTAATTTTATTTTCTGAAATATCTTTGGAATAAATGGCTTCTCACTGCATTAGGGTTTTGGATGTCTTTAATCTTTCCTTTTATTTAAAGTATTCTCATATCGCTCCAATTGAATCTATTAAATCGGAAATCGGTAAGCACTTTTGTTAAATCGAGATAATAGTTATAGTCGTGCCTATAAACATTTGCGTGATAGTCTGATATTTTCTCGGGGATATCTTATTTCCTTCATGAAACACTAACATCTGAAACGTCAAGAGTGTGTAGTGCAAGTTGTTTGAACTTAATGTGCAATGGACGTTAAATAAACAGAAACTCAAACGTAGAATTTGAAGTTCTGGCATCTCTTGAAACGTAAATTTTAAACTATGGCATCTCGTGGAGCGTGAATTTGAAGCTCTGACATCTCGTGGAGCGTGAATTTGAAGCTCTGATGTAAAATCGTCGGTATAAATAAAAAGAAATGCTCTACAAAATGGGTACACAAGTATTACTTATTGTTGCTACCTACACAAATACCGAGGTAGAAATGGGGTGGCCTATACATTGGTTATTCTCGTTTGACAGTGAATTCATATGTATGACTATATTTAGATCCATCCGAGCTCAAATAATTATTTTTGCACTCACATCTAGTTAAAAATTTTGTTCTCTTCAACGGTTTTATTGTTACTTTCTACTTCTGTGTGAAATTAAATCTAGTACTTTATTTGAGAATTGGTTTGTAAGAAAAACAGTGAGCGGCGTTTTATTGGGAGCAGCGTGATGCTACTTGTTCAGCATTTTCATCGACACGACCGAATGTGCACAAAATTTACTCGAAAATTTTACTTACTTCTTTACTAAGTGAGAAAAAAATTGAAATTAACATACTTAGATCTACTGGCGTACACTTCTCGTATATTCAGTTGGTTTGGTTTGGTTTGTGCTTTGGTTTGATGTTTTACTGTGTTATGTATATTGAATTTATAATATGTGTCCAGGAATTAAGTTGTACTTTAGTGGTCATTTTGTAAACAACATATTTACAGCATTTGAGTTCAAGGTCAGTCTTGTTTACATAGCAATTAATATTTTAATATTTTGATTAGAACTTTCCATGTCTTGATGTGAGAAAAGTCAGGTGCGCACAGCAATTTTCCATTAGAGTTACTCATATTCTAGAATATTCTGTCAGGTGAATTATCTTTATATTTATACAGGCGTGGTAAGCAGTAGATCATTACTATACAAAACTTCATGCCATAAAGATCAGTATATTAAGGAATTTATTTTAGTACTCAGACGTTACAGTTGTGAAAATCAGAGAAAATTCAGAGAGAGGAATTATTTATTTGAAATATTCATTGGAATCACTAAAAGTGCTCATTCTCATTTTGGATTAATACTTGACTTTGGGATTTAAGTGAATTCTTGCATCGATATTCTGAATTACAGCACTCAGGCATATCAGGAAATTAAAGATTACTGACACATCAGGACATTCAAGACTATTGGCATATCAGGACATTTTAGGCTACAAGAATTCATTCGGAACATTCTATATTTAGGACTTGTGATTAGGACACTTAGGGTTATTGGATTATTTGGACTTTAATTCACGTTATTGTAAGTGTCTTTTGAATTTTCACTTTAATTGTCTAGAAATAAATTGCTTGTTGATTTTACTTGCATTGTTGGTTTCACTTTCTTTCTGTTACATTATTTTAGGACCTAGAGTCGTAACACCTGCACATCAAAGAAAGTACATTATTTAGTGCCGATGCAATTGGTGCAAGGTGAGCCCAAGGACACACTGAAGTAGCCGACCTGGGCTAATCCAGTGGTAAGATTCAATCTGCACCCTTATGATCGTTTTTCCGGCACGTTAACCATTGAGCCACCGCGGCTCCTGCCTCCATTAGTCGCCACTTATGACATGCAGGAGGGCACATCAGGCCAATTCTATGTCGTCGATCCGGCAGAGGTTGCATTGGGTTTATTCGACGACCCGAACCCGCAGGAGGCCGAATGAGGCCTATTCTACATCTCCGAGCCCGCATGTGTTGGGGTGGGGCTCATGGGACCTATTCTACATACCTGGTAATAACTAATCAGAACTCATACCTGGTAATAGCCAATCAGAAGTCATAGCTGGTAATAACCAGTCAGAACTCATACCTGGTAATAACCAGTCAGAAGTCATACCTGGTAATAACCAGTCAGAAGTCATAGCTGGTAATAACCAATCAGAACTCATACCTGGTAATAACCAGTCAGAACTCATACCTGGTAATAACCAGTCAGAAGTCATACTTGGTAATAACCAGTCAGAACTCATACCTGGTAATAACCAGTCAGAACTCATACCTGGTAATAACTAGTCAGAACTCATACCTGCTAATAACCAGTCAGAAGTCATACCTGCTAATAACCAGTCAGAAGTCATACCTGCTAATAACCAATCAGAAATCATACCTGAAATAACGAGTTAGAAGTTATACCTGGTAATAACCAATTAGACGTCATACCTGGTAATAACTATTCAGAAGTATACCTGGTAATAACCAGTCAGAAGTCATACATGGTAATAACCAATCAGACGTCATGCGTGGTAAAAAAATAATCAGTCAGAAGTTATGTCTGGTAATAACCAATCAGAAGTCAATATTTGTTTATCTGAAGCGGTGAAGCCTTCAACTTTAATGATACATGTCCTGAAATAGCGTTGATTTTTGTTTGGGGAAAAATCTGTATCATGCAATATATTATCACATTCATTTCCCCACTTTGTTTTCTCCAAATAATTCTAATAAGACTTTTTGAGCAAGAAATACTATTTTAACAATGTCTGATTACTATAGATAATATCTGGTATATACATTCTCTAATCGTATTAAATGAGAATAATTTCAATGTAGATAAGGCATAGTAGCATAATATAATGAAAGTGATGTAATTTGCAGTTGGAACTTGAGACTGGTATTCGATCGCTAAAATGGCGATCTCTAAAGAACGGAATAGGAGCATCTGTTGTCCAATTAAAACCGGTGGCTCTCGCCTCACCCATGTCAAAATCAACGGGAAACAGTGCTGTCTCATTGTAGGCATTAAGATTGCCTAGCACAATCTCCCAAGGTTCTGTGAGTTCCAGCTTGAATTTGTGTGTCTTGTTCGTAGGATGTAAAATTCCAAGAAGTCTATTGCACTGAAATCTCAGCAAGTTCTTATCTCGGGTGATTTGGACATCAGGAAACACGTGGCTCCCATAGTTCCCAACATACTGATCTAGGATTACATCAAACGGATTCTCTAGGTCATCCCTGGAAACAGAACGAACAGTTGAATTCTTCCATTTTCCTGGAAAACTACAGGCCGTTGTGGCATTAAGCCAAGGCTCCTCTCGAAGTAAAATGTCGGAAATATAAAAGAAGATGGTTCTAAGGGTATCCATTGGAAGATTGTTCACTGTCGGCCCATTAACACTGCCATAGATTCCTATACCCATATCTGGGTATATCCAAAGAAGAGAGATGTAGGCAAATAACCCACCGCTATGCCAAATCTTCTTGTAACCTAGATATAAATAAATAAATAAATAAATAAATAAATAAATAAATAAATAAATAAATACATACATACATACATACATACATACATACATACATACATACATACATACATACATACATACATACATACATACATACTATCGCTACCTGACTGATACAAAATCTTAATGCTCCAAGTTTCACCATACAGTATCATAATGTTAGTATAAGTATAAGTTTCTTTGATGTGCACAAATCACATTACAGATAATATACCCAGTAGACTTGAATTACAGATAATGCCATCAGTAAGCTTAAACTGTATACTAGGAAAATTGAACAGAATTAAAAAAACGCACAGCATAAAGAACATTTTGGTATATAAACTTATGCTTCTTCAAAATAATTCCCTAAAAGATGCCTTCGTGAAGACAATATAATGTCTTTAGCAATGTATTCCCAATCTTGTTTTGACCTAAGTTTAAATTTTGACCATGTAATGTTCATATTCACATTTTTTAATCAACTTTCTTGCTGCGGGAATTACTGGTAATATACGAGTTTCATCTAATATCAAAATGTTCCTGACTGTCGAAACACAACAGAAACGCGAATTCCATCTTCTTCATTACATAGCTATGTGTTACCCCTGTAAGATCCAGTAATCCAGCCGTATCCATACCCCACTTGAACTTCGTCAACTGGGAAAATCGGTTTCCGTAAGTTATACCGTTCCTCTATGTTGCCAGATAGATGGTTGTATGTGCCAAACGTTTCGTTCAAAAATTTCTCCTCTACAACCTGTCTTCCTGAATGACCTTTGCCTCTCTGAACAACAAACCTCATCCATTTCGCCATGTCTTCTGCATTGGACAAGATGGCGCCGGCCGACTCAGACGGGTGAATCCTGAAACAAAGGAAAAATCGGTTCGAATGTTTAAAACTTTTCTTCGGCATTATAAATGGTTTTTATACGGCCATAGATCCAGGTGAGAGTCTTTCAGCTCAAGATCCACGAGCTGAGCTGTAATTTTTTTAAATTTTCCTATATATCTGACGCACGCTGATAATAAAAACTGGAACCTTGATTTATATCAACAATGGTTGTTTCGGATGCGTTATATGTTCGTATACACCCAAAATTTGGAAACGCAACAAGGTACATTCGGACCACCTCGGTTATTTCTCCAAGACTAAAATATGCCTCTGATGTAAGTCGGAGCAGTAATTTACAGAAAAATCACATTTTTCTCGCCGGAAATTTCTTAGCAAAGAAGAAACCGCAATCTATTTGGACCACCCGGCAATTTTTACAATTTGGTTGACTCTAGAATTGACCGAGAAGTTCCAAACGCAAAAATAGTTCCATGCATTTGCAGCTTCTCAGTCAAGCCGTGTTTCGTACATAGCCGAGATGGTCCAAACGGAGTTATTTTTCTGACATACATTGGACGTATAATCCGTATGACTGACCTCTAAGTTGCGAATGAAAGATGCACTACCCGCATTATTTTGTCAAGGAAGCTATCCGAATGGTAATATACCGAAACCTTGACTATTTAAATAAATATCTTGCGCAAAAAAAAAAAAAAAAAAAAATCAGGAGGCTGTAGCTGCTGATGTTTGTGAGCGTAATTCAATGCAAAAATGACACCACACCTCATGAATATGCAAATGCAAAAGCAGTCGGTCGAAGAGGTCATAGGGTCTATGAGACCTCTAGCACATGGAAAAGGCATCAGCTATAGTATGGTGTGAAAATATCGTTATCCATTATCCATTATCCAATAAAAACTGAATGAATAACCGTGCAGTTGATATATCTCTGAATCAGGATTTTTCAATGACTGAACTCCGAACAGTCAATTAGTTTCATCGTATTTATTATTCACATTTAATTTTCGATCTGTGAGATTGTACACAGTGGGTTTCAGTAAGGGATAAAGGTAAATGGTGTGAAATTAGTTCAAAGAAGATAAGTGGAATAAAATAATGACAAAATACACTAAAAAGGAGCAAAGGTTTGTTAGTCTATAAATATGTAAATTACGAAAGAATTAATTCATACATTCCTTTTCTTTAAATATCGCTGAAAATAATATTTAAATAGTACCATTCTACACACCATAATTCTCTAAATGTATTATACTACCTTTCGTCAGCTGCTTCGTGTAGAAAGAAACCAACAATATCTAGACTTAATTAAATATTATGTAAAGCATTATTTTTTAAAAATTACCACATCAGTCTACAACATTATTAAATTAATGGGATCACAAAAATAACAATGACAACAACAACAACAATGATGATATTATTACTACTACTACTACTAATAATAATAATAATAGTGTGGAGGGGGGTAGAAAGAGAAGAGGATGATGCTGAAAGCGATTTCATTTTTACCGCAAATACTGAACAATTTCCGCAGTTTTTTTAAAAAACATTTTCCACGTTTTCAAAGGACTCAAAGAGTGTTTACCCCGCCCCCCCCCCCCCCCAAAAAAAAGAAAGACGTTTGTGAAATAGAAGTCAAGGAGATCAAACGCAATGAAAATTGCAACCATCTCTTTCACTACATTTGGTATCGTATGTCCGGATTTTATGGAACCGCGTATGTCACTGAACCCTAAATGTAACTCTTTCATCCTAAGACGTAAACAAAACCCTTTGGTACCGAGCGCAGAGCTACAATACGCAGGAGAAACGTGCCTCATGCTTTGAATCATCTACCAAAAATAGAAATACAATGCCATTTTTATGTATCAAGTCATTCTGCGTGAATATGATGTAGTATTCAAAGGAATATGCATAAAAAGAAAAAGTTGCGCATGAAAATATAAACACTCAGAAGTCATGCCGATATTTCGTTGTTCACATAGAAATATGACCCAAAGTTCTGATTTAGTGCATTCCATTTTAAACAAATTTCTCTTTCCTTCCTGTCCTTTTCTCTTTATTACTTCTCCACTTCTCTCAAAAAGTCTGGATTTGAAGAGGTTATAGATGGAGATTCGGAGTGCAAGGCGGGGCCTTTCATAGCTCAACATCGGGATAAGTTGAGCGGGATATGAAACACAAGAATTAATACATTTTGCTTTTTAACCCTTCAGTTTTAATGACTCTAAAAAGAACCAAAGTTTGTAACCTTTAGAGAGCAATCAAAAAATGTAAATCAAACTTTTTTCCGTTAGGCCGAAAAAAAAATGCGGGTAGTGCCTGTCAAATAATGGAATAGCAGAATAACAAAGAAACAACAGAGGAAATTCACAATTGTGTTTGTAAGGCACAATATATTTGTAACAAGTGGTGCATTACATCCACTGGAATGACGGCCTGCTGGGAAGAAAACAAAATTAAATTTTGAATTTTTAAAAACAAATCAAAATGCACCAAGAGTGAGTGAGAAGGAACGACCAAAATATTACATTTACTGTCATGTTCCAATAGAAACCTCCATTCGTGCTCGTATAAAACGTGAAACTCCAGAGATGAATCCACAAAAACTTGCCTTGAAAATAACGTGGATAGTTTGCATAGGATGTGATTGAATAAAACAGTATTAAAATATACGTCTGTGGATGCAATATATCAATATACTTCTGGGGACTTCATATACAATATATCAATATACTTCTGGGGACTTCATATACAATATATCATGCTTTACTTTTAATTTTCCTTTGCGAGAATCAAAAATTGATATATGCGAGCACACAGAAGAGGAATGTCGTATTTTTCGGGCAACTATAGTCCATTTGCTCTCCCTTAAATGGATATATAATACAATTTTCGTCAAATTTTGAATGTCCATAAAGTTATGACCTGACACAGCATTTAAATTATTCTTGGATATACTCCTGTATTATTTTTCCATACATTTTTAGGGGGTTATTTCAATTTTTCACTATACTTCAATAGTTGTATTGGAAGGAATTATGTAACACAGGTGTTACTCACTAGATTTAAAAGCACAAAAACAAGATGTATTTGGCTGCCAGGTCAGCTTGACGTCTTCGCTGACAAATGCGTCACACTTCCGGTGTTCGTGAGACCGCAAATAAATAACCCCATCCATCTTAGTGAAAATACGGAATCTACGTACTTTTTCACCCTGATGCACCGCGCCCGCTAGTCTCGTTCCCTACTCTGTTTCTCCCTGCTGCGCACTCCACTACACGACTATTCGAGAGACAGATTGTACTAGTTTCGGGCCTATTATATTCGCTTTTGCCAGTTTAGTCCGGATACGAGCGAAACTCCAAGCTACGCACTCCGCTACACAAATAACTAATCGCAAGACATAATTTGCAAATTAGCTTGCCAATTTAAGTCGGGGACTAAGGAAATTATGCATCATGACACGCATAGGATTCACCTACAAAAGCACGTTGTTACTATTATTGGTACTGTTCCTGTGACTTGCTGGACTACCAGTTGTATTAGATGCATATGCAAATTATATTTAAAAAGAAAGAAAAATTGTAACTTTCTATTTGAAAATTGCAAAATACACTTGCTTAAGTATTTATAATTCAAGTATAGTAAGCTGTTTAATGTTTATATTTGTCCTATAATTTGCGCACTTTTTCGTGTTATGGGTGGTCAAGACGAACAAACAGACCATAACTTCTAACTACACGAATAAGTTTTTTTTCTTTCTTTTTCTGGCATTCATTTTAAAGAAGAATGAATCTAAAGATGTATTTTAAGAAGTGTCCAACCTTCAAAAAATTTTAGGCATTTATCCTTTATCATATCAACCATTCTTAAAGTGTGAATGGATAAAAAATATATGGCCCAAATAACTATAGTGTTCAACATTCAAATGTCTGAATATGTCCTCCTTGTTTTTACCAGCAGTAGTGTAAGTCACTGAGAAAATCAAGGGTTATTGTTGTTGATGATGATTTTGGAACTCTATTTTTCAAAAAGGTTTTGATAAACTCTACACCTCTGCGTGGACTCCAGCCCACAACTGCCAGAGTCAGAGCTACCTGTCATAAACTGACGCTCTAGACCCCTAATCTCCTGACTTTTACACATTACTGTACTCTTACTGTGGTGGCAGGTACAGTATACAGTGTGTCTATTTCATTTTTGTTCCTCTGATATTTATTTCGGTTCCACAATTCAGATGAGTAAACACTAGTATTCACTTAGCTTTTTTCAATCTTCGAGAATTTGAGTAGCGGTATGTTCCTTTCTTGTCAATTCTTGCATGCTGCTAGCCAATAGTTTGAATCCAAATTAAACTATAAAACTGACCTAACTCAGAGGTCCGCTTTATAAGTAAGCGAGATTTTGATAACAAATCTAACCACTTAATTACAAGAACTGTTTCTAAATCTCACAATCCTTATCTATAAAATACGAAAAAAAATGAAAATTTGAGAAGAAGATGTACTTCTAAACGGGGAAATAAATATTATTTTATCATCTGCCACAAAGCACCGCAACTGTAAAAACAAATGACTCACGTGTAAAGTGATTCTGTGCCATTGGTAAGTTGTCCATTCTTTAGTGCATACGGTTTAGCGATGTTGTCTGCAACAATCTGGGATGGTTCCTCCAAGAATGTTGTGTGCGTCATATTTAATGGCTGCAGCAGTTTCATTCTGGTCAGGTTTTCCCATGAATTCTTGCCAAGAATCTCAGCCACATGACCAGCCAACATGTACATAATGTTGTTGTAGTAATAGTCATCACGGAAGGATTTAACTTCAGGAAGAAACTGCAACCTCCTTCCAAAACAAAAATAAAATAACTATATTGTTTTTTTAACGGCAATTTAAACGCATTATTTGCTATATCATGCCGAAGAAATGGGAGCTAAGTGCCTTTCCCAAGGACATACAGAGGCTGCCGACCCAGGCTGGCCAGGGCGGTTATCGAACCCACGACCCTTGGATTACAGTTCCGACGCTTTAGCACCTGAGTTACCTCGACTCCCTGAAATAACGTATGTATGGACGTATGTATGTTTATTCATTGTATATCCTCTACATTTCTACTTATCAATCCATTTACCTACAGGCCTACCCAATCCTCTGATTAATTATTTAATCAACTGTGAACTTACCTAGACTTTTTCATCACCTTATATCCACCACTTTCAAGGTTTATGTGCCCATTTTGGTGATTACATCATGTATTGGAGCAATACTACTTGAAATGAGCACAGAAGAAATTATACACTGTAATTGATTAAAACTCATAAGAGTACCTAGATGACATTATTGTAATTACAAATATTTAATCAACTGCCACAAGAACAAGCAATTTATTTAATTTTCAGTTTCTGAAACTTCACTAAAAAATGACGAAATCCAAAACATTTTAAAGATAATTTGAAACAACCCCCATAAATGTACACGATAGCACATGCACAGACGTCTTCGTACCAAAATGGTCATCTATTCAAACCATAATGGTCACTGATGTTACGGGTGAGTAATCTCAACTTTACATGTTTGTAGGGTTAATTCAAAACTGAATATGAACTTTTGGAACTTTGCTAATTTCTGATTAAATTTTAGAAACTCGAAAAATTTAAAATTGCTTGTTATAGTGATAGTTTGAATGAACTACAATTTATAGTTTCTGCTGTGCTCATTTGAAGTCATATGGCCGATATACATGGTGTAATGACCTGAACGGGCACATGAATCTTAAAGAGGGTTAGAAACCACACGCTTCAGATCTTTTCACAAGTAATTGACCTGTGATGAAATATGGTACTTTAAATGTTATAAGCGTTTACAATTTACATAATATTTATTAATTTATTTATGACATAATTATATAAGAGTACAGTACTCGAAAATATGACAACATAGTTGACTTTATTATGTAGTGTGAAAATTCGTTCCGTTTAAGAGTAAAGTTTAATAAATGCTTTTTACCGTGTCATTTCCGCACGTGTAAGTTCTGGTGGATAACCAGATATCATTCCGTAGTCCAGACCAGACAGCCCAGTCCTATGGGACAGAATGTCTCTCAGTGTTGTCATCGTCGTTCGGACAGCGTCCGGAAATGAAAATCCTTCCCCTAGGATTTCTGACACCTTACTGTTCCAGGTAATTCTACAGAGAGTGACCAAAACGTACAGTTACTTTACGTGTGTTAATACTGCCATTCTCAGAATTATAGACCACAAACACATTTTCCATGTCGTCGTAAAAAAAATATTAAGTGTATGAATTGTTATGATAAAAAAAGCATATTAATAATTTAATTTCTACATATGTTCATGGCGGAACAAGAGGTTACATGTAGTTTCTTGCGGAAAGGTTCATAAGCGAGTACAAAACAAGGACCACAATTTTCAATGTTCCATTTAACGTCATTTAAGGCAAAAATCGCAGAACTGATGGTAGTCTCATGGTAAACATAGTAAAGCATTGTTCCTCCGAAACTTTATATCTGTAGTAATATCTAAAAGAAAATAGTTAATGGTACCCCGTATCTACATGTGTGTAAGAGTTTTGCATTGTTTCTCGTTGCCAAAAACTATTAAAATCTGTTACGCGTGTATGATATCATATAAATCAGTTTTCTTTCTTCCTTTTGAGTAAATACAAATTTAAACATATCTCAAGTATTGTATATATATATATATATATATATATATATATATATATATATATATATATATATATATATATATATATATATATATATATATATATATACACACACACACACACATCCTAGATAAAGTAGGAGATATTTAACTTTAAATAGATTCTTACAACAAATGCTAATACGGATACCAGTTAGCTTTTTTCCCTGAAAGATTTTTAGTGATAAACTAACGTTGACTAAAATTCAATTAAATATCTCCAACTTTTATCTAGGATGCATATATACAATAAATATGCTTATTTAATTTGCGCCTGTTCGTCATACAAGGTGATTATACTTGCTATTTCTTTGAAAAGAAAAGTAAAATGGGTGCCTGGAGGGTCTTAAGTAATGGGTAATTGGATTTGAGCAGTAATAATGTTAACATCCGTTACTTACAATAGAAATTAATATATCAACTCTATGGAAGAATGTGTTAATACGAAAATATGACGAGTCTTTTAAAAAGAAAATAGAGCCAATTTGTAACGCTATTCCTCAAGGCCTTCATCTACAAAATCATTGAGCAGTGTAAATTTGTACGAAACGAAAGCTGATTGTAAATTATAAATTTTAGCTGAAGTTTCACACTCGAGTTTTGTGTTAAGCAAAACATACTGATACTTTATAACGATTTTGTTTGGATGTATATGGTTTAAAATAGTCATAAATTATAAGATTTAAACCTTAAGGCTCTTATTTGTTCACGTGATCACCGATCATATTTCTTTTTGCAGATATTTAACCTTCAGTACCGAGGAATTGGGCATTTATCGTTGTGCAATTAAGTAGAGAAAAAGAGTTCGTACATGACATTTTGGAATTATTTCAACAAATGCTTATATATTTTCATAATTTAATATGAAAAATGAAACCAGTGATATTTTGTTGTTCGTCAATTTGTTCACTGCCCGTGTGGCATAATAATGAGAATGGCTGAGTAGATGTTTATTAGGAATTAATATCACGTGTGAACAATCGTAAGGTATTGCACGTTTCCTCTTGATGTTGTTTGAAATACCAGGCAATGAAAGAAAATAAAAAATATAACAATAGTTCATTTTATTGATTTGGACACCTCCAAACCTCTATTGATAAAAAATTAAATTATGTCCATATAAGTTTTGGACTGGTTTCTTAGGTTGTTTATCTTAATTGAACATAAAAATGTCGGTGACGAAGTTTCTTCATGACGACTGCAAAATCTATAATAATTGAGACATATCACGATAGATCAACCCCTAAATGATGTCCAATATTTATCATAGGAATGGTTAGTTGTGTTTTGTGGGCCTTGAAAGTGAATTTAGCTAAATACGTTGAATCAGGGAGCCATTGTAAGAAGTAAGAACATGGATAATGTTTGATTAAAAAAATACATATATCACTTACTCGTTTTCTGTCTCACTTATAAGCACTGCTATCAAAGTAGTAGTGATGCCTTTAGTTAATGACCCAATGTTAAAAAGCGTACGTTCGTTGACTGGTCTCTCCGTATCAATATCCGCCATTCCAAACCCCTTAGTCCAGCTTTGATTACCACTGACAACTGCCAAGGTGAGGCCTGGAACCTGGCGGCAGCTCATTGTTACGTTGATGAACATTTCAATCTCCCTTTCTAAATCAGATTCAAATACCAGCGCTTGTAAAACCCCGAGTAACATTAGAGAAATACAGAATTTATCCATCTTGGATGCATCGGTCTTGGAAGTTGTTGGTTTTTTGTTGGTCTTTTGTTCTGTAACCGGGCGGCAGATCATCCGCTTACCTCAACTGGAGGGTGTCACAAGTAGGAACAAACCCTTTTGAAGCAGTTCAGCTAAGGTGATTACGCTACAAATTCGAAAGTTTCTGTGGCATGAAGTTCCACCTAACAGTGTCAACAGTTAAGTGTATGATATACGGCGTCAGCTGATAACAAGAATATTGTACAAGGTATTTTATGATAGTATTGTATTAAAATGATAACATCACTCACTCAAATGAGCTTTGCCGATACCTTAAACATTTTATCCATCCCACCTCGCGCAGATTTACTTTCAGATAACCTCATTATGAGGACCCAAGTAAATAATTTGACAACTTGTACTGTACCATCACATATCATGTGGATTAGGTTTATTGGCATTACCGAAGCTAACATTGAAATGAGTAACAATCAACGACAGTACAATACTTAAAAACTTGTTCAGAATAATATTTGCATTTTCCGTGCCATATAAAAACCCTCTTCTTGTTGTCTGGATGTGCAAATACAGGACGACCATTTTATCATTAGACACTGTTAATTAAAACCTCTGCAGTTAGACATTGTTAGACATCGACCAATATCATTAGACATTGTTAATTAAAACCTGTATAGTTAGACATTGTTAGACATCGACCAATATCGTTAGACATTGTTAATTAAAGCCTATATAGTTAGACATTGTTAGACATCGACCAATATCGTTAGACATTGTTATTTAAAACCTGTATAGTTAGACATTGTTAGACATCGACCAATATCGTTAGACATTGTTAATTAAAGCCTATATAGTTAGACATTATTAGACATCGACCAATATCGTTAGACATTGTTAATTAAAACCTGTATAGTTAGACATTGTTAGACATCGACCAATATCGTTAGACATTGTTAATTAAAGCCTATATAGTTAGACATTGTTAGACATCGACCAATATCGTTAGACATTATTAATTAAAACCTATATAGTTAGACATTGTTAGACATCGACCAATATCGTCAGACATTGTTATTTAAAGCCTATATAGTTAGACATTGTTAGACATCGACCAATATCGTTAGACATTGTTAATTAAAGTCTATATAGTTAGACATTGTTATACATCGACCAATATCATTAGACATTGTTAATTAAAACCTATATAGTTAGACATTGTTAGACATCGGCCAATATCGTTAGACATTATTAATTAAAGCCTATATAGTACTATCTTCCTTAGAATAAATCTTACGTAATTTTTCGTACTTTGGGTCGATTGGTTTTTAATTATCTAACAATGCATTATTCCACATGCAATGGATTGGCAACGGGATTTTTCAGCTACTGACATTTAAACACGCTACTTTTTCATAGGTATTCAACAGATTGAACTGTTTTCGCTTTTATTTAAATTTCCGATTTTAATCCACGCCAAAATCACTTGAAGTGAGGTCGCAAACAAAATTTTAACGATTTAGAGTATTCAGCACGTGTGAAGATGATTTCGTACTCCCAGGATAAAACTCCAGGTTAATTTAGATATTTGCCCGATGTACGTATGGGCATATTGTATGTACGCGGGGGATACCTCTTGGGTGTCTCATGCATGTTTTAAATATGGTAAGTCCCAGTAGATAGCAGGAGTAAGTTTCTTTCTTTTTTTTTCTCTCTTTTTTTTTCCACAATAACAGCAAAAACTACTACTACTACTAATAGTACTACTACTACTACTAATAATAATAACAATACTAATAATAACAATAAATCGGAAGGGAATCTATGTAGTAATTTATGGCAACTCGTATTTTACATCAGAATGAAAACAAAAGACTTGGAGTATTCATCTTGTGTATCAGTATTTGTCTTAAGTTCTTGTTGTCTGACTCAGAGGGAAAGTTGCAAATCGAACACGTAAATTTTGAATCGAATGCTAAATATGCACAAGGTTTCTTTTTCTTTCTAAAACTAATTATTGTTGTAGCACGATAGCAATTTCTGTATAAATTATAAAGCGCCTCCCCCAAACGAGTTTTTATTCACTCAAATTATTGTCATTATGGAACAGGCAAAACTTTAGAGCTATTTCGAACTTGGAATGAAAGCTTTTTAAACGTGTTTATCTCATATTTTTCGACAAAACCCACAACAAAATATTTCCTAATGCACGGGATCTATAAGAGGTCTCATTTGCATGAGAGAGAAAATATATGATCAAAATTATGATAGATCATGGTAGAGCGACTAGCTTACCATGCAAACTCAAAGTATGAACACACGAAAAAGAAAAGCAAGGTTGTTTTTCTACGTTGTGGGTAATGTGTACATGTATTAAGAAAACAATAAGAGATATAAAAAGAATGGATTTAATATTTTGAAATTACATGGAATTTGGTTGTTTTAACTACATGGAGTATTTGCAAACCACGAGTAGCTGATTGCAATTACTCTATAAAAGGGGATCGACGACCCGTGACTAGCAAAGATGAATACTCTGCTTACTCGAAATATTATATAGATACAAAATATTTTCTTTAACTACTAGAATAGATAAGTAAAATTGCATTTTTAGGTCAGTAGGTTTGTAGTTGCAGTTAAACAAGGGATCTGTAGATCTCAAAGGTGCGTGGCCTGAGTTAGCCGATCGTTGCACAGCACACTGTGTGTGTATGTGTATGTGTGTTCGTTAAACAACGGCACCTAATGAAAAGTTGCAACTGTTCTGTCTCAAATTTATTGGCATTAGCGAAGCGCACTTAAAAGGTGTTTAATAATTCAAAGACCCTAAATCTACAAAAGATCGAAAATGGGCTTATACTCGAAGTGGTAAAAAAAAAATCAAAAAAAATCGTGGTGACACATATATATAGATAGATGGATGGATGAAGAGTGTGATTTATTGGTTGCTTCATTGATTCGTTTGAAGGTTGAGTGTGCGCGTGAGTGATATATATATATATATATATATATATATATATATATAAAAGGTCTGGTAACAAGTATCGTGTTTCTGGTTGGTTGCTACATGCTACATCGGTCCATGTAAAAAGATATATGCACAAAGAACACATTCGTGTGTCAGGATACATTATTAGCTCGGATTGTGTTCATGATCCAGTCAATATAGTGAGAGACTCGAACGTAGACACTTGGGAAGGCACCATTGGGGTGCTTAGCACCACATCCTCTAATAGTCCAGGAGGCGACACCTGCTAGTAGGCCATCACACACCATGGGGCCACCACTATCACCCTGGAAACCAGAAATATTATGTCTACCATTAAGGACACAACATGAAACTCAACCAATCATGGACATCCGCATGAATTTTTCAAGGGGGGGGGGGAGAGGGAGGACGGGGGCAAGCCATAATCGGGGTGGGTGGGGGAAGCCACAATCAAAGGGATATATTTATATACTACAAAATAGATTTTTAAAAATCCCATGCAACCGATATAACGAAATAGAACTCTTGTCTTTTGCTAGATAGAGTGAGTGTACTATGTGGGATTTCCAGACCGGTTTTATGCTTCTTATGCCTTTGCTCATGAACGAAACTTCTGTAACCGGGAACCAGAACACGACAATCATTCGGACTACCTCTGCTATTTCTGCGAGACAAAAATATGCCTCAGATGTATGTCGTCACAGTAATCGACAAAAACAAATTCATATAATTTGTTCGCCAGAAATTTCTCCGCAAAAAAGAAACCGCAGTTTATTCGGACTATCTCGGCTATATCTAAGATTGGATTGACTGAGAAGTTACGGATGAAAAAATAATTCGATTCATTCGCAACTAGTCGGTCAATCTTTGTTTCCTAAAAAGCCGAGATAGTGCGAATGGTACCTATCGGCATACATTCGAGGTATGATCCGTAGGATTGACCTCGAAGTTGCGACCGGACCACAATTACACACATTAGCCAGCTGCAGATTAATTATGTGTGTGAGTTCCATTGAGAGAGAAGGTGAATATCTTGTGCAACCATAAAATGTTTATTGAGAGAGCAAGCCAAGACGAAGCGGCTAACTAAAGCAAAAATGTGACCGAGAAACTGAATCAACAACTTATCGGGTAACTAAATTTTTATATGTTATGGATAATGTGTACATGTACAAAACAAAATCTGAGATGTAAAATGAATCAATTTGATACTTTGAATTTGCATGAATTTTTAATATTGGCAAGTCATAGGTAGCTGATTGCAGTTACTCTACCAGAATTGATCGACGACCCTTGACTAGCAAAGATGAATACTCTGTAGATACGAATTATTATCTAGATAGTTTTCTTTAACTACTATTATAGATCAGGAAAACTGTATTTTTAGATCAGTGAATTTGTAATTGGAGTTTAAAAAAAAGGGACATATAAATCTCAAAAGCGCTGGGACTGATCGTTGGACATCACAATGTGTGTGTCTGTGTGTGTGTGTGTGTGTGTGTGTGTGTGTGTGTGTGTGTGTGTTAAACAACAGCACAGAATGAACTAGTTGCAAGTCGTCGTCTGATTTAAGCTTATTGGCATTAACGAAACATCTCAACTAGACCTGGCCTAGATTTCATCAGTACCACCTGACTAAAATTTGGGTCTGTCTTAAAACTAACTAATCAAATGTCTGAATTCTAGACCTAACTTAAAACTTATGTTCGTGAAATTGGGATTTCGATTTCAACAGCAGACATTAGATCCAGGCTTAAACTTAAATCCAGAATGCTGCAATATGGCATGGACTTCACCATCAGAAGTAGCGTCTGAACTTAAACTTTGATCTGGAATCCAGGGATCTGGCCTGAATTTTTCACCAACAGAACTTAAGTCTATATTTAAATTTTAGTTTAGAATCCATTGATCTGATCGTCTGAAATTTAAGTCTGATTGAAAATTGACCAGTTATATGTCTTATGTCTATACTTAACTTAAGACTTGTGTTGGTGAAATTGAACCCTGACTGACTGAAATTTAGGTCAGACTTAAAATTGGCCAATCAAGTGTATTAAGTCTAGGGTTAAGATTAAGATGAATGTTCCTGATATTAAGGCCTGATTCGGTAGTATTTAAGTATTCCTTATTTTCGACGACAAAATACTTCAAGTATAGATTTTGAAACAAATTGGTGAAACTGAGCACAGATAATTTAAAAATAAAAAGATCAAGATAAAGGCTAGAAATACAAATGCTGTACCACAATATTATGAACATTTAGTTACGACAGATACAAAATATTTCTCTTTTTATGCTAGTCCGTGAATTAGGAGATTTTCAAAAAGAAATAATATTAATAATTCACTGAAGTGAATTATCAATTTAATTTTTTCACTCTAGAACATTTTTTCACTAGACAGCAATAACATAATAAGCAAAGAATATCATCCGCCATGTTGTCAATCGCTAAGTCGGGTGGAAACATGTTGGCCCGTCATGCAACAGAACCACGACTGAATCTGACGATGAACTTTATTTTTGATTATTTTTGTTTTCTCTTTCTCAAAGTATATGCTTTCTTATCTTGAATTAGGAAAGAAATTATGTTACTACTCATATTTTCTGTGTTAATGCAACACAAAACACGGCAGAACATAAACTGTAAACAGCTTACATTACCGTAAGAAATCTGCTACTTCAGTCTGCTTTACGCTTACATTACCGTAAGAAATTTGCTACTTCAGTCCGTTTTACGCTTACATTACCGTAAGAAATCTGCTACTTCAGTCCGTTTTACGCTTACATTACCGTAAGAAATCTGCTACTTCAGTCCGTTTTACGCTTACATTACCGTAAGAAATCTGCTACTTCAGTCCGTTTTACGATTACATTACCATAAGAAATCTGCTACTTCAGTCTGCTTTACACTTACGTTACCGTAAGAACTCTGCTACTTCAGTCTGTTTTACACTTACATTACCGTAAGAAATCTGCTACTTCAGCCTGTTTTACGCTTACATTACCGTAAGAAATCTGCTACTTCAGTCTGTTTTACGCTTACATTACCGTAAGAAATCTGCTACTTCAGTCTGTTTTACGCTTACATTACCGTAAGAAATCTGCTACTTCAGTCTGCGCTACTTCAGTCTGTTTTACACTTACATTACCATAAGAAATCTGCTACTTCAGTCTGCTTTACACTTACATTACCGTAAGAAATCTGCTACTTCAGTCCGTTTTACACTTACATTATCATAAGAAATCTGCTACTTAAGTCCGTTTTACACTTACATTACCATAAGAAATCTGCTACTTCAGTCCGTTTTACACTTACATTACCATAAGAAATCTGCTACTTCAGTCCGTTTTACGCTTACATTACCATAAGAAATCTGCTACTTCAGTCCGTTTTACGCTTACATTACCATTAGAAATCTGCTACTTCAGTCCGTTTTACACTTACATTACCATAAGAAATCTGCTACTTCAGTCCGTTTTACACTTACATTACCATAAGAAATCTGCTACTTCAGTCCGTTTTACGCTTACATTACCATAAGAAATCTGTTACTTTAGTCTGCTTTACACTTTAGCTAGCCAACATATTTAAGTATTAAAATAAAAAGAAGATTTGCTCATTTGAACAACGGATATATTTCATCTCGTGGGTTAAAACCTTTAGTATTTTCATCCACTCAGTGAAATGTATCCGTTATTTACTCGATACAGGTAAATATTGGCTCTTTATTTATTATCAATCTTTTACTTAATGTCCGTCGGGAATAAACCAATCTCACAGGTAAAAGTGATTATATTTGTTAACGTCAAAATTGACAAAACGCCTAAGCAGAGATAAGAAGCCTGCTCCGTAGCATTGCATCTTCCATAGAAATCAAAGATTTTCTTCGGAAAATTCTGCTACTTTATAAGAGAGTAATTTTCATTTTACAATTATAAACCTGGCAAAGTATTAATCATTACTTGATTAACATTTTCATGGGAATCATAACTTGATTAACATTTTGCTTGGAATCATTACTTGATTAACATTTTGCCGGGAATCATTACGTGATTACCATTTTGCTGGAAATCATTACTCGATTAACATTTTGTTGGGAATCATTACTTGATTAACATTTTGCTGGCAATCATTATTTAACTAACATTTTGCCTGGAATCATTACGCGAGTATCATATTGCCGGCCTTAAAACTGGTCACCGATCAATCGGAATTTTGAACAAACATCAGTTGACTGGCATCTGATGATCTGATGGAAAGTAAACCAAGTTAGGAGATTCGTCAATAAAATTGGATAAAGTCTAAAGAAATGGAGAGAGAGAGAGAGAGAGAGAGAGAGAGAGAGAGAGAGAGAGAGAGAGAGAGAGAGAGAGAGAGAGAGAGAGTGAGAGAGAGAGAGAGACTCACATTACAAACGCTTATATTACGAGCAAAGCCGCATATATGAGATGGGACAATCATGGCGTCACGGGTTCTCCTCCACATAGTACTACATTGGCTATTGGTAATAACAGGTATATTTGCCTCACGGAGGACCATGGAATCACGAGTTCGCTCTATACAAAGAAGAGGATCGAAGCATAAAATGTATGTGCAAAGTAGATGTAAACGACAGGTGTATGAGAAGAACAAACTTGAGTGTTCTGTTAATGTTAACATTTGTTTAGTGTTATTTTCACAATTTGTAAAGGCTACTGTATGTTTTTATTTTAGGAGGCAGCGATTTGTGAAGTGAACGTGTAGTATTTCTTGTACGGATTGAAACAATAATTTAAAATTCAATTATTTCTTGCTTTCTACAAGAATTTCGAGCCCAGAAATGCTTAAGGACTATTTAAACATAGATACATTTAATAAGAAATACCCAAAGATGTTAATGCAATATGTAATTTTCTTCCCAATGATATTATTTTAGCCAAGTTAAGAATAAAACACATAGTCAGATGCATATAATCCATACAGCAAAATAACGGAGAATGTCCTTTAGGTTACTCATTTGTAGACTATATTTGTAATATATATATATATATATATATATATATATATATATATATATATATATATATATATATATATATATAAGAATAAGTCTTGGTTTAAAGTGAAGCTTAAAAATATCTGTGTGTTTCCAATATGCGATTCAGCAAATGTGAAGTCATACACACGCTAGATAAATCGAAACTTCTAAAAAAAAACAACATACGGTGGCGTTCATATGCCTTGATTTTAAGATGATTGCTATTGCGAATGCGACGTTTGTTGCTTAAGCTTTCCGAACAGTTTATGGCATTTGAGCAATCATATATGGAGGACAACTGTTAAAATTACCAAATTTTCGTGACATGTAGGACCATCAACCTAGATGCCTTTTCACACAGCAAGTCTTAAAAAGCATTTGCCAGTGACCATACTAAAAAGGACTGTATTTACTTACTCGTGTAAAGAAGTGTTTCATGCTGTGTTTTTTTAAAAAATATTTTTTTATTAACGGGTGGATCTTTACTGTAAAAGGGGAGATGATTACAGTTTCTTCCGTCTAAACTAGCTGTCGTCGAAGAAAGTTGCTCATTATTTGAAACTGATTGGTTGTTAGTTGTTAGGCATTGGAAACTACCTGACACGATTATTGGCCGGTGAAACTTAATACCATATCAGTGTCGTAGCAACCGCCCAAGTAACTCCAGCAACTGCAAGGGGGGGGGGGGGGGGTTAAGGAGGGCAGGCCCTGTGGAGTCCCAAAAATTCCCATCAAACAACTTTTTATATTGGGAGGGGGCCCCAGAATTTAGTTGGGGGGGAGGCAGCATTGTTTGCTACGCCACTGCACCAGATATATCTCTGTCACTGTTAACTGACTGCTTTGTTAGTCACACTATTTGAAACGGTTAAGTAACTATTTCCACTTACTCGACCTATCACAGTTAATGAGTAGCATATACTACTTTCCCATGTCGAGCTACCCACCGACTTTGAACCTGGGCCTTCATCACGAAGATGTACACCATATAAGACATGATGAACAATATGACACATGTAACATGAATTCTAGCCCGAATGTGAAATTATGTGAGACTTTTAATGTACATATACTAAATTACTGATAGTCTTGGTCACAAGTTATTTGGTTTACGTATGTAGCACGGCCCAAGAAACGTATTTAAGCTTTCTACTGTGAATTAATCTACAACTAGAATGTGGTATCTCATGATTTATATGACATTTAAATATGGTGACACTTTATAATGTAGGTTACCTAGCAGCTTCTCTTTCTCCTTATTAAACTAAATAATACCAAATCTGTCATCGTTTTGATATATATATATATATATATATATATATTTATTTATATATATATATATATATATATATATATATATACATATATATATATATACATATATATGTATACATATATATATGTATATATATATATATATATATATATATATATATATATATATATATATATATATATATATATTGTAAGGGTGCAAATTTCTGTCGATTTCTGAAGAGCACATTAGTTGGCAGATAACAATTAATTAGATTTATGAGGAAAGGTACTGTATGAAATCTCTAGACTGCGATAGTTTTAATGTCCCTGTTTGGGGGGGCGAGATTGATTTTTAATTAAGTCTTCATTGTAGCCCTAACGGTAAGAAGGTTATTTGGAGGTCTAGATATCAAAAATGTCAAAGTTGAGAGTTTGCAGGACTAGATGTAAAGCAAGTGGAAGTAGTATTATCTTTTTAAATTCTCCAGAATCGGTTATTTAAAAATCTAGAGGGTTACGCTCACTACGATTGGCGTGAAGAAAAACGGTAAACACAATGTTCCGCTCCGTAGAATATGACTTGAGCATATTCAATATTTAAAAACAAAAAAAGAACAAAAAACATCAGACGTGAAATATAGTTAAAGTCCATAGTACCTGTACTTCCCCAGCCAGTAATAATACAGGATTGTCCAGCAAATGTTGCCTGGCCCCCGTACAATGCGATTGGAGTGATGCCGGGAGTAATGGCCGACCGATCCAACTTTAGAAGGGCCACATCGTTTGAAAAGGTACCGGGAGTAAGATTGAAGAGTGGATGCTGAGGAAGAATTAGTATTTTTTTTAAATTACCGTATTGACCTCTATGAGGTGCAACCAACTACTAATATATATCCAAATCTGATGTTGCATTATGCACCGGTAGATTAGGGTTCACACTGCGAGCTTAAAATCGTTAAGTTCAGCAAGCAACGTGAACCCTGATCTTTTAGCATATTATGCGACGGAAAAATCTGGATCTACCTTGCTCACTTCTCTCTGTCTCTGTCTGTCTGTCTGTCTGTCTCTCTCTCTATATGTATGTATGTATGTATATATATATATATATATATATATATATATATATATATATTGTTATGTATGATGTTTATATAATATTATAAATATTTTAGGAAATTATAAATGTTTCTTCACTTTAATATTTGCTTAAATCTTAATGTTATCAGGAAAAACATGTTTAACTAGTGTCCTTGAATTAGGTTGTTTTGATCAATATAATGTTTTCTCAATTTGAAGGTCAAGGTTGATTTTTGTTTACAAGTAAAAATTCCATTAAGATGACTCATGTTCTAGAACATTCTGTCATGTGACCAATCTTTATATATGCCATGTTTGGTGGACATTTATTCAGTTTTGACATTACCATCAGTCTTGTAAAGAGCTATTACAGTTGTGAAAATTCATTCCAAATTCTAAGAGAGGAATTATTTTAAATATTCATTGGATTATAACGGTGCTCATAAACTTTTGGATTTTGGATTTTTAATTAATGATTTTGGAATTTGACTGAACTTATTCAGAGATTTTGGAATACTTCATTTTGACATCAGCACATCAAGATTACTAGTACACCAGGACTTTGGAGACCATTAGCACATCATAACATTCAAGGACACAGCCGTGAATTCTAAACATTCTATATTTAGGACTTGTGATTAGAACAATATCATTCTTATTGGATTATTAGGATTTCAAAACACATTACTGTAAGTGACTTTTTGATTTTTCATTTTAATTATCTAGTAATAAATTGCTTGTTGATTTTTTACTTGATTTGTTGGTTTCACTTTCTTTCTGTTACATTTTTCTTAGACCATAGAGTCGTAACAATATATATATATATATATATATATATATATATATATATATATATATATATATATATATATATATATATATATATATATATATGCTGACTGGAAAATTGGTAACAGCTAGGGAACTTATAGGGTTTCAGCTCGTTTTGGTCAAAGCAAGCCCTTTACTTCAGCGGGAAGCAAAAGGACAATTACCAAGACTAAACAGACACTCTAAGACAAAATCAAAGAAAAATTCTAAAACATGTACATGATAAGACAGCAGATAACTATTCTACATATCAAATGAAGAAAAGCAAAAAAATATAATATTTTTTGTAGAAAAAAAGCTGCACAAAGTAGGAACTACTTTTTTTTACAAGGTGTGATGAAAATTTAAAACAATTTAAATAAATGTGAAAGAAATTATGAAAATAGTGAACACTGACTGGCGAGTACGGAAGATAGCGTGAAATGGTCTATAGGTATTAGGTGTAGTAGTCTATATAGGCACATGGAGGTACTCACCACCAAAGATTCTATCACAGGGTATGTTTTCTCATAAGGATCTTGTACTGTTAAGTCGTAGTCACCCATTACAATTCGCATGCTAGACGTTGTTCTGAATATTTAAAAAAAGTAGTTCTTTTCAATGCAATCAGCGAATTTAAATTCAATACATACACAGTAGTGATCTACATGGCTTTCCATTTTAATTAGCTTTTAAAATTTACACCATATATGGATAATTTTATATCAGCAGGCATTGCAGAAATTACTAGTATGTTATTACTTTCTGCGTCCCAGTGTTATCTCTGACGGATATTATTTCCTGAAGCCTAACTGAGTGTATGCGTGTGTCCGTGAGTATGTGTACGAAGCGTGTATTTAAGCAAGAACATTGAATGTAGGCGCGATGATTCCGTATGTGTGTTGTTGGCAGGTGCACAACCGTGCAGTATGTGTCCCGAATGATGCAAAAGTTCGCTACTTACACGTTGTTCACACAGTGGGCAGCTGTAAGCACCCACTTGGCGGCAATAAGGGATCCACCGCACTTATGTCTGAACGCTCTGGGTCCCCTTTTCACTCGCAGAGACGCTTGGTGGGGATGGGCGTTCAGTTGGTCTTCATGATCAGGGGGCATCATTGATAGTGTATTAGTAGAAGAATGTGGCAACGGTCTAAACAATCTCGGAGCATTTAGCCTGTGTACCTGAAAGACTGAGAGACTTAGAACTGTCTACGGATTATGTAAAACATTATGTATCTGTATTGTGTATATGTTTTCCTAAATGGACGCATAAGTTGTATTTTTAATGAAAATCTTGTCATAAAACTAAAAGTCATTGGAACCGTACACAGTTTGATCACCAGAAATATATCCATACAACACGGATTCCCTTCCCATTACGATAGATCTGTTGAAACCTTGGTTCATTATGCAGAGACAAAGTTACAAGTTTAACATAGGTTATCACTCAATCAAAAGTTGATGGAAACACATAAAACCTTGTCATAAAACTATAAATCACTAGAATACACCGTAAATATAACAGTTTTATGACATACACATGCAATATCTCAATACAAAACAGTTATATTATAGGCAGACTATGTTACCTATAGCAAACATGTTTTTCCTTTTGAAACTGACTGGATTGAAATATAAAGGTGTTTTAAACGAATTCGTTTCGCAATTTTGTTCATTGGTGTGCAGATAAATAGTGTAATATCACTCACCCCTTGATCAGAGAATAGGCTAATGTCATTTGCTCGGGTATTTTCTGAGCTTCTGCTGTCCGTTTTCAAGGGACGACTGCTTATGATGATTCGTCTGCTAGTACGGTCTATAGCGCCATCTGGCAGTTGCGATGGTCGAATCCACACGACAGACTGTCTTATTAGATGCCCTTTGAGATAGATGCAATTGAAATATCTCGGCCAATTCAGATAAAGCTTCAGATCATGCCTCGAATGTAGTACATACAAATAGTTATTCTGACTAAGTTTCCTTTTTTGGAATACTTTAATACATTTTGTTTAATATGTGTTTACATTAGTGACGAAATGTATCGTTTTTTTAACAATAAAGCCAATTTTTTCTCGTCGGAAGCAATTAATAAATAAATCATTACCATCATGTGTCAATTGTCCCAAAACACAAAGGGGAAGGGCAAAGCTCATCGGGCTCAACAACCCCTTGATCTCACAAAACCAGTGTTTATCAGCAACAACTGACACTTCATGAGTATGATATATTGTTTTTAGCATAATTCATAATGATTTTTCTCATCTATCCAAAGAAAACGATGTGGGTTTTCTAGATTTAAAATCACATTCCACTGCATATCAGTTTTTCCTGATAGGAGTCCCAGGGCTTCTATTCAAAGAAGCCAATCAGAAGTATTCACGATAGCGCGTGCTTTCAAACTTGTAATTGCTATGTTATGAACAATTGCTGTCGACTGGAGACGAAACAAAAATCAGTCATTGTATCATAATTTAAGTTCGTAGTTAATCAAGTTAATTACAGGTGTGGAAAAAATGTATAAAAGGAATTTAAAATGGAAAATGTTTCAGATAAATTTAGAATATCAGGGAAATTGCGGCTTGGTTTTTTATGATCAGTTAGAACTTTCAGAAGGTCCATGATAATGGAGATATGTGAATTTTCTTTGTAGCAAAATGAGGCCCTGGCTTCACTAAACATCTCAGATTGATGCTTTTCGACATCTTTCTTGTATTAATTGGTTTAGAACTGAGTTTTTTGTTTGAATTTTAAGCAGGTATGGAGTATTAAAATACAGTCGTAAATCCTTCATTCTACTGAAAACAGTCTTAATTAGTTATAGTATTTTACAGGATTGTTGTTCTTTTGGATTAAAAATGCATGGATAAAATGAAATGTGCTTTCAGGAGGATTTAAATGTTTCAACAACAGTTGTACTCGAATGAACTATCCATTTGAATAAGTATTAAATTTAATTTTCATATACTGTTATTTTGTATTATTCTTTCTTTCATTTTCAGTATTACTATTGTTTGAATACCTTATGCTTTTTCTCTTTTCTCTCTATCCTTACTTATCTCACATATCGATTTAAGACAGTGAGTGTAAAATTACAGCTATCGGATACCTTATCGAACATGTGCATTGAAACAATATAAATGATTTATAATTCTTGTTTCAAAAGGTTAAAATAAAAAATAAAACAAACACATGTAAAAGCTAATATTTACTTACCAGATTACGGTATTGACCTTGATTTATCAAATACTAGTAGCTGTGTTAATCTCTAGGAATGAAACACTGTAAGGGGGGGGGGGGGGCGGATTATCATCATACGTGGCTCATTTTTCGTTGGGTATTTAAATTCGTGGTTCGGGGCAACAACGTAAAACCACGAAAATTGGTCCCCCACGAATATTGATGATACTACAGTATTTTATTTCTGATTTTAAAAAATGACGATTTCTTCAAATTTGAAGAATTATTATACTTTTATTTCAAGAATAAAAGGACTCACATGTGCGCAATTTTAAAATTAAAAAGTTATTTTTCAACCATTGTATTATGTCTACCTCTCACAGAAAGTCTAATATTGTCAGAAATATCATAACGAAATTGATGCAAAATCTCAGTTTGAATAATACTTTTGAGAAATGCAGTGAAAATGAGTCCAGGTTAAAGCTTAAGGATTTGCTCAAGTGTGCCATTTATCTGAATAAAACCTTGTCCCTGAGCATGTATGGAAATATGCCAATTGCTTTTCGGTTGCATTTGATCAATCTGCTCTCTGTCTCTCGATGGTGATCGCCATATCGAGAGAGAGAGAGAGAGATAACTCGTAAAGAGCTCGATCGTTCGCTCGTGATCGAAGGTCGGCTGAGTGGTACCGTAGTATTCTGATGGTCAACTTTAGAAGAGACGAAATTTCTTTTTGAAAATAGATATGTTTGGTTCCCAAAAGTTGCCACCATTGATCAAGTATGAGATTTTTGTTATGCATCAGTTTATATTGTGAGCAGTACCCCCCCTTTCTCATAATGGATTAGCCAATCAAGAGGGCCTGCGTGTTTACAGCTGTAATAAATTATATCTGGTAGAATGATTATCTCAAAAACAGATTGTGTGAATCTTATACTGCTTCATAAAAGATTGTAGTGAAAACTAGATATACCTGTTAGTGTTGTCATGTCGTTCACAAGCTCCCCACGCGACTTAAAAATCAGTGATGCTGCTTATGTTTGAGTTTGTTAACCATGCAACTTCAAACGTCCCCCCTGCCCCCCGCCTCTCTCTCTCTCTCTCTCTCTCTCTCTCTCTCTCTCTCTCTCTCTCTCTCTCTCTCTCTCCTTGTACGTTATACTGTGGAGAGCCTTCACAAAGTCTGCACTGAGTTGAGTGCAGTTTGAGCTTGACTTCGCAAAACTATCACGGTGATCTCATTCAGGTATAAACATAATAAAATATGCACTGTCAATTCCCTCAATACAGCTTTGATATGATTTACTGACTAGATGGTAGCGTGCAAACTAAAATATTTTATTTTATTGAGTTTGATCATGTACGTATAGACGAATGTGTGTGTTCGGAGAACAAACCACGATAACCACATTTTCAACCTGTTCACTTAGTTTATGGTCGCGCTACTCATATTTTAACACAGAAAAGCATTAATCGAACAAATAATTCAGAAATATTAATAGCTGATTGGTGATCACATGCTGGCGTTTTGATTGATGAAATTGCCCGTTATATGAAATATTCGTATTAATTGCAAGTATTATTGCATTAGGTCAAGGAAATGTTTTGCATGTGCACATGCGCGGTCTTTGGCTGCACAAAGGAAGTATTTTATTTTGCGTAAAATATTAATTTTATTCAATGAAAGTCGGAATAAATCACTAGAGAATCCTGAAACAATGGTTTTTCAATTGAGCCACTGTGCAGATGATACGTGTTCGATACAAAATCTCGTCGCCAGCTGGGCCTTCTCCGCTCTAGCTGTTCCCACTATTAATCTCTGACACATAATAGGTTTGACTGTACAAAAACGAGCAATCCATTACTCTCAATGGTTCGCCTGCTTCCTTGTCACCCACACACGGACACAGACACGCACAGATATATATATATATATATATATATATATATATATATATATATATATATATATATATATATATATATATATATATATATATAATATATATATATATATATAAGAAACTGGTAATATGCTTTAGAAATTTGCGGACCGCATATAGATATAAGCCATGAAATAGACAAGCACTGATTGGTTCATATGAGTAGTATATGAGTACATCCTGTTTAATGTATTATATATAGATTGGTTATTAATACGGAAACCAAAGGTTACTCCTGTCACTTCATTAATTTAACGTGACATAATATTTGTGTCCATCAACCGGTTATGGTAATGTATAGGAGACTAGATATAATTGGTTTTGCTCACTCCATCATTTTGTAATTACTGTATTTGTCACTAGTTTTGTTTTGACAATGACACTTGTTATAAAACAGTCAGAAAGATAATTAGAGTATATATATATATATATATATATATATATATATATATATATATATATATATCCAGAGGTTGCAATGTACGTCATCAAAGACATGCTGATACGAGTAAAAGCTTACCATATTGACTCGATTCGAGGTAAATATTTTCGAATGCCTCTCCTGTACCAAATTAGTTTGAAAATCTAAATAGAGCGCTGTATGCAGTAATTGTAGCCAATGCTGGGGGGTTTATTTACCGCAAAAGAGCTTTCAAGTTCTTTATCAAGGAACGGCAGTGGCTCGGTGGTAAGAGTGCCCTACTTGTGACAAGAATGGTGAGGGTTCGAATCCTGCTCAGACCTGACCGAGCCGGCTGCTCGTATGTGTCTTTGTGTAAGGCACTTTACTCCACTGTCTCGGCACGATATAAACTTTGATACGTTGAAGTAATGATAAACACAATTCAATTATTCAATCAGTATGTTCTATCTAATTTTTTAGATTAATTAGTTACAGGAGAGAAACTCAAAGTTTCTTGAATTTACTCGAATAGAGTCAATATGACGTACATTTCGTCCTCTATCGATAAGCCAATCAATCAATCAATGTATGTATGTGTGCGTGTACATGTGTGTACGAATAATATATATCGGGTCATATAAGGCTGTACTTCTCAACCAACTTATTCACAATTGTTTGGTAATGATTATATATTACCAAAATACCTTTCCCCACCCACCCAAATGTCAGCTTTGGTTCATTTTCCGAGCGATAAGACTTTTGATTATAGTTAGAAAATCTTCTATGACACTTTTGTTCAGAGCAATTTTGCCGCTAACGTCTAAAAGACGTGTCGTCTTGAAAGGCCGTTAAATAGCTTCACTGATAAAATAAAAAGTGCTTTTATGGGAATTTTATTTTTAAAAAAGTACGTCATCATTATTGTTTTCCGTTTGTAATGGATATGAATTGTGACATGTTGCAGAATTACTTTATAATAATTCGATGCAATGATATGGCGGGCATTACAACGAGTTTTGCATCTTTAAAGATAGAAAAAAGAAACGAATGAGATCCGTGTATGATCCCAATAGAAGCAATACCGCTGACTGATATAAATATATGTACTGGTTAGACGATGAAGAAGCATTTATAGTAATTAAATGAGCGGTTCCCAACCTCAGGTCGCGACCCAAATTAGGATCGCGGGAAGTCCTCAGTATGGCCGCGAAGGGTCATCAGAAGAAAATTTTAAAATTATATCATAAGCCTAAGGGTCAGGAGGTCCTGTTGGTGGCTAATTTAGGATCCCAGCAAACAAAGGTTGGGAACCACTGAATTAAATAATAAGAGTCCATGGAAGGGACTAACGCTCTACTGGCTGAAAAGAATTTCCAAGAATTCAAGATAAGACCGTTTCTTTGTTTTAACTGGTGAGTGTTGAAACCATCTGTGACATTCTTCCGCGATAACAAAATTTTCAAATTAGCTTCTGTGGTGGACATATTGGATGTCAGTTTGGAGCCATTTTCATATAGGACCAAGAAGGTATCATAAGAAGTCTTCTGGTGAAAACCCCATGTTGATATAACTTTACGTTTTGGATTAGTAACGATAACACGATTTTCAAGATTGATGCCATTGTGGCCATATAAGATATCAGATTGGCACCATTTCTATTTAGTACCAACTAGATACAATAAGAGGTCTTTTGGTGAAAGTATAATGTCGATATGACCGGCCATCTTGAAGAAGCAGTGATAACAAAAGATTTTCAAGACGGCCATTGTGGCAGTCATATTAGAAGTGGGATCTACACCATTTTCATTAGGTCCAACTAGATATCATAAGAAGACTTTCAGCGAAAACCCCATGCTGATATGACCATTCATTCAGGAGAAATAGTGATAACAAGATTTTCAAGATGGCCACTGTCTCAGACATGCTGACTGTCTGAATGGCACCATTAGGACCAACTAGACATCATACGAAGTTGTTTAAAAAAAAAAATCCATGTTCATACGACCATCCATTCACAAGGAGTAGTGATAACAATATTTTCAAGATGTCTAATTAGCAAAATGTTCGTATTAAAATTCAAGTATTTTAGTTAAAAAAAATTAATTTGATGGTGCAAAAGTTCGATCTGTCGTAAAACGACAGGCTGCCATATATAACGTGTGCAGTGGTGCGTGTCAAGGAAAATTCTCTTCGGTTAATAGCCCAATGACACGCGAAAGGTTCATATTATACAGCACACAATTGTCACCCAAAGACTATTTTAAAGTAATACAATGTCCAATAAGATTAATGTATACCTTGATTAATTCAGTGATATGGCTTCTATAAAATAGAGAATTAAACAAGGTTTTTCACCTACATATAAGGGCAACTTCATTGACCTTTCTGCATAACAACATTGAAATTATTCATTCCTATATTTTTTAAATTTGGAGGTATTTGTTTATTTTGATAACATGGAGATTTTACATCAACAAAAGTTTGTGTTGCTTCGAATTTATCTAGTTTACCAATTTATTTAGTTTACCAATGTGATTTTTTTTTTACATCAGCATTTAAATCCGTTTGGCAAGTAATAAGTTACAAGAGGTCCGTAGAACGCCGTGTTATGCGTGTAAACGATGTTATGATGATGCTCTCTGCTTCATCGGGCGAGACAAGAGACCCCTAGTTTATTAAGATATAAACTTTTGGCATATAGTAATATTTGCAGGCGATGTTTGGGCTCCAATGAAATGTGAGCTCGTTAGATAATGCGAATAGGTAAAGCAATGTACGTTAAAGCTGTACGTCTAGCATTTTGAAAAAAGTGGCACTGGAACTGTCTTCACTCGCCGTCATTATTACAGGAAAGAACAAAGAAAGAGAAGTAGAAATGTTCGTAACGTTTAGCATATATTATTTCTTGATCATGAAACTTTTTCAGCGTTAAAAGTCTCTAAGATTTGTACCCTCATTTTTAATTCAAGGAGAGAATCAACACATATTTCTTGCAAGCTAAGAACATTATTTAATATAGGTAAAGAACGCACACGAGGCATAATACGTCACAGCTCCACAGTAGCATCGTGCAACTTCAGGCAGTACACGCACGTGTCCAGCAAGCTTCGTTCGCTTCTAAGCTTTACCTATTTCATATTAACCGAAAATTTTGTTTAATATAGTGACCGATGAAAAAGATATAATCACTTTCCAAAACGTTAACACAATCTTAATATTGATGCTGTCGATGCCAACAATGCAGACTAGACAGGAAACCTGGGTATATTAGTATATGTACTTTAGCCCCATATCAATGTTAAACCAAAGTTTCAGCTGAATACAGCAACGAAAGAAGAAGATGTAACACAGACTCTTAATATTCACTTTTCTTCCTCCGCCGCTGGCGAAAAAGTGACACATATGTCCCGCCATTTACATGCGAGACAATAAAGGGAAGAAGAAAAGAAGATATGATGAAGTGGAGACCTTATGGTGTATTTATTTAAGTGAGATATTCCCATTCGAGACACTGAGTCCTTGAAGACACTGGCGAGGGATCAGTGTAATATACGTCACGGAATGAGAGCTCTGCTTCATTATGGACAAACACTATGACCGTGCGACAGTAACAACCCACTTTCCATTGGAAAATGTACAATTTCTTCAGATCAGCAAGGTGTGTTTGTCCAACAATAGTGTCGAAATCAAGTTACTTTGTAAATCTTTAAGCCATATATTTTCTTTGCCTTTCTTTCTTTTCTTAGAAAGCAAAAGATTATACAAGGCTATTGACGTAAAGCCGTAAATAGCGCCCAAATGGTTTACATAAATTTAAATCGGATTAGTGAAACTTAAAATTTAGAATCCCATGAAATTAGATTTGCTGAGTAAACGATGGAATTAAACTTAAGTTAATGAAATGTTAGGTTTTCAAAACTATTTACTTATGGCAAACAGGAAGATACAGTGCTGCTTTATGGTCCTATATATTCGACTTTTGTGGAAGCATGCTATCAATTATTTACACAGTGTTAGTAAACTTATGCTCACTGGTACAAGCTGTAACATATGAAATACCTGTACTCGATATTGATATTGCATATTCTCAAAGTAAAGGCGACGTAATTAAATTAAAATCTGACTGTTGGAAAAAGTATTAAAAAGATGCGTTTGTGGAAATATGCAAGCTAAATAAAATATATTCAAAATATGTAAATCTCACGGAAATGGAAGGATATAGGAAAGAATTCAGAAGCATAATGGTATGTATATATGTATAGAGTTTAAAGGCACATAAGCATACTCCAGGATATATAGAGCCGAGAAAAAGTCACGCAGAAAATGGTGGAGTACAACAGATGGACCCATTAAATAACGTCAGCAGAACCAGCAATGGATATTGAAAAATGAAAGTCTTACCTCTCGCTGTGTCAATCACAGAAAGTAAAATGAGGTAGATGATTTTCATTTCCCAGTTAGTGACACGTGAAAGAATCTTCCTTCGATCGCTCTAAGACAAATAGGGCTTAAGAACACGAGCAAAACAAAACAAAGCATTCCGATAAGTACTGTAAGACAGTTGCCTGATGGATGACACCACACGTTTCATAGCCCTAATTTATTATTTAATTATACAACTTTATCATTGGCGCTTGTCACTCTCTGCACTAAGAAACTATACTATAAAGACATATTCATTGTTTGTATATGGACGACAACAAAGCGTAATCGCCCTGGATATTTTGATTGAAACATGGAGAATATAGCAAATGTGGCTCGCTTCGCACTTCTATAGTGCCAAGTTCGATTCCTGGTTTCAGAATGTGCAAGTATAAAAGTGGTCGCCCATCCAGGGTCGGTATTTTCCTCCGTGTTGGCCGGTTTCCTCCACAGGTAAGACCACAGTTGGCACAGCTTCTTGTGCGATGAAGAGAATGGAGAATGTTTCCGGGAATGAGTAAAATCAATCAAGGGAAGGATCAAAAGGAAGACAGAGGGGATGAGTAAAATCAATGAAGGGAATGATCAAAAGGAAGACAGAGAGGATGAGTAAAATCAATCAAGGGAATGATCAAAAGGAAGACAGAGGGGATGATTGTTATTTCATACTACCTCTAGGTAGTACCTAAGAAACCTTTTATCAGTTTACTGGAATTCTAATTGATTTTTTAATTTGGCAAGTCCAGACGTTAGCTAAAGTAATTAACACATAACTTTTTGATGCTCTGCGAAATGAGAACGCTTTACCAAGTATATGGATTATCTAAATGAATACGGATTTCTGTACCAAGTATTTGGATTATCTAAATGAATACGGAGTTCTGTATCAAGTATTTGGATTATTTAAATGAATATGGAATTCTGTTAAGCGACCGAGGAAAGGTACTTGTGATGTGGCAAAAGCTTCTTCTTTAGTTACAACATCCTTTAGAAATAAACTTTGAAATAATCAGTTGTAAGAAACGCTTATGAATGACAAAAAGATCCCTGGATATAACTGGTTTTCTTTTTTGTTCTTTTTGTTGCTGAGCAACTGATGCAGACGTGAACGGTTGTGGGTGGCAGCGGATCATGTGCTCGACTTACACCTTTCCAAGAAATGATAACTTTTCTATTATAATTAAGTTTGAATCTCACCATTATTTACCATGATCGTAGAAAGTGCGATAATAGTCATTTTCATTGTTGAAGATCAGGAATTTACACAGCAGCTTCATGTATCTTAAAGCTAACCTGATCAGCTTGTAAGAATGAAATATCTAATCCGTACATAGAAAGAGTTTCTTCTGTCTTGGAAATCAGTTTATTATTTGGTTATTTCTTTTCATTTCCAAGACCGCTAGTTATGCACATAAATCATCTTAGGAGAAAAGCAAAATTTGCAAGCGTTTTGTTTATGGCAGGTGTTTTCATGACTTATCTCCATTTACGAAGCAAAATATTAAATACGTGGTTAGCCTGATCACCCATCTTCAATTCCAGTTAGCTATCGTTCCAGTCCAGTACGAGTTTTTCGCCAAATCGCCTTTTTTAGTCAGCTGCCCAAGCCGTCTTCTGAGTTTTCAGACTTTTTTAAATTTTGCGCCTGCTTCTGCCACCGAGATCGTAGACCAAATTTGGCAACTTACATCACAGTCACTTACACAACCGTTTGGCACGCTCTCATTGGATTTCAACAACTTTACCCCAAAAGGAAGTTCTCTTCACCCTCCCAATAATTACAAACCCTATTCCACAATTATTACAAGTTTCACTCATTACAACACCTCGTCTCTTGTACCATATACCCCTTGTACATTGACCTCACTTTGATATGTATACGGCATCTCTTTCACCTTGAAAACGTAACATTTGTTTTAGAAATCAAAGTTAGGCAAATTCATCTTTACTGCACTTTATTCATGAATTTGGTATTATTTTCCATTTTGACTGTTTCCGTATTTTTAAGAAAAGTATGTATTAATCTGAAGTATCCAAGCAGCATAATCTCAAAACCTGGTAATTGTGACGAAACAAAAACGGTGGTGGAAGTGTTATTATGGACTAAGCAACCGTGGCGTAAGTTGCCATATTTGTCCTAAGATTTTGTGGGCAGAGGACAGGCAAGATATCTTAAAATACATGTATCTGAAAACTGGGAAGACGGTTTGGGTAGCTGACTTAAAATGGCAATTTGGAGAAAAATTAAAGCTGGATTGGAACAATAGCTTGGAAATGGACAGTAAGAGCCAAATAATACAAATTTGATTTCCAAGATAGAGGAAACTTGGTCTACAGACTAACGTGTATTATTTTGGATATCTTGATACATTCTATCAGCTGATGTGGTCTCGTGCAACGATTACATATTTTCGACAACATATACAGTGACTGACTGTATCCTGAAATAGGACAGCGTGCAAAGTAAATATTATAAGCAACATTGTGTTGCCAATTTTTTCTTCAAATGTTTTGTTAAATAAGACCTAATTCTTAGCTAAAGGAATTATTTAACACAACACTACGCGACTTTTCCTCCCGAAAATGAAAAAAACTTTGTAGTAATAGCAAGTAATGCAACTGGTTCGGGATGAAACCGGGTGGGATTGGATCTAGCGAAAAAGCTTAACACAATTACGTGAATGAGATGTTTATTTATCATGCAAATGAATCTCACACCCTACTCAAGCAAACAAAATCCAACTACGGATATAATAAAACAATATCGTTCCTAAATGGATATGATCAAAAAAATGGAATTTCAACAAATAATCACAAATTATCTCGTATTTCAACCGATATGATCAATGTATGGAACTTATCAACATAGGTGATTCATATATGGATCTATCAACAAATATGATCAATATATGGAATTATCACCAAACATAATATATGGATCTATGACTAGGTTTGATCAATGTATCGAATTTATGAACAAATAATGAAAAGTGTATGGTTCATCAACAAGTATGATGAATGTAGGATTGATTTTCACACATAGTGACATTGAATTTAATTGATGTTCACACATATAGTGACTTTGAATTTGACTGATTTTCACACATATAGTCACATTTAATTTGTTAGGTTCAAAATGGAATATATGATGTTATTTATCTCGTGGCATCCAGTCGACGAACATCAGCTATTTTCGCTTCTACAGTTCTAGTCAAATGGTGAAGGAACGACCTCGCGTGGTCAGCTCCTCCCAGCCTGCCGAAGGATCACTTGAGAGCCTCCATATCCAGCAGACCCATTAGTCCAGAACCTTTGGCACCTCACGCTGAGTAAACCAGTACCGTCTTTCAAACCAACGTCACCAATGACAGCAGTATTCGGGTTACGAAAAATCCCCGTGTTCTACTACTCCCCATGACAACTAAGAATACAATGACTGAGCCGTGTAATACATGAGACACGTTAAAGTGTGAATACAACAATATACATTATGCATTCAAGCGCGTGAATTTACTCCGTTACAGATTAAATTCTTTCATAAGAACGACTGTACGTTGATGCATGAATCTGTCTCCGACAAGAATAATCGCACTGGATTATAAGAACTCGAAAATTACTCATCATTTAATGCGTACAACATATAACTGAATTCAACTTATCTGTACATTTATAAAAATGTCAAACTTGGAACAGATTATATTCTATCTGATAGCATGGCGTTATGTGACATAGGTCTAGATTTCTAGACAAATTAGAATACATTCCGAAAAATCGATCACAGAACTGGACAGCAAGAAAGAATACATTTCAGATTTTCCCAAACTTTTAAAGCTGAATATTGCTTCCATAAAGTGGACAGCTTCCTCACAAGATTCATCTCTATTGTGACGCTAGAGAGAGAATCTGGGCTATAAGTTCTCTGTTTGTGGTCACATCTACGGTCAGAGAACTCGATGTAAAACTGTGTGCCTGCATCATTGAGTAAACATAAATCAGTATTTCTAAATTGCTATGGTTAAAAATAAACCACCCTCGGGTGACGCTGTAAGCGGGAACGAAACACGTATACATTTTCGTTCATATATATAATGCATAGACATTTTTGTACACAATCCCGTGACGGAAACTGCTAAGTTGAGTTCTTACTCCGTGAGTTTTCTCACCCCAATAGTAAAGAAAATTCGTACAGTTCGTGTCAATAATCAAACTGCCCAATATAGCCTTGGAATGTCTTTCAAAGACCACTTAGTTCCAGTATGTATGTATGTAGTAGCGTTTTACAGCACTTCATTACAATGATAGATAAATGGTGCCAACTAAAGGTAAAGTTCGAAAAATATAAAATTGAATTGCATAAAAAATTAGGAAGATAAACTCTTCCAAATAAATGTAAACAGGAAGTACAACAAGATAAACATATAAAATGTAACATGTACATAAAATAAAAGATAAAGGTAACACATATGGTCAAATATTGTTGTATAAACCGCATTCCCTCAACAAGTCCAAGATTATCTCTGGTGGTAGATCATCATACAGTTTCTTCATGTAGTTCTGGTCAAAATACTTCTGTCTTGCAAACAAATGTACCATGTCTTGATTGTCCTTTAATTAAAAACTTCACTTATGTTACAGTGAGCGGATATTTTTTAAGGTGTACAAAATGGGCATATATATAAAGTAACAATGATTATACTATTATAACAATATATACATCTAAATTTAATGTTCAACTCCTGGTCAAAACAAGCTCCTTATCTTAACACAATTGAAACAGTGTCTTAAAATGTACCATAAATGTTTTAAGAACTCTTCAAATTAAAATTTTGACAAAGGGCAACATTTTAGCATAAAATATAAATAGAATGAGCAATATTTGTATGCCATTTTCATCAAAAATGAACCGTTAGAATAATTAAGTTTTTACTGTAAAGAATAGTGGCTACTCCTAATTGTTGTCGCAACCTTAACAGCTGTACCTTCATGTGTAATAAATAGATAGATAAATAAATAAATAACAACAAAAGCAATGGTGCAAAAATAAAGAATGTGGAGACTGCAGTAGTAAGTAACTTGAAACTGTACAATAAACAGCAGCTGCCGAATAGCAAGGATTTATACTTATTTGTTCAGAAAAACAGGTTTGTGGTTGGTGGGAACATATGCTTCTCTTTGTGTCCGCTCCACGTGACAGGTCTTGCATGTAAAAAGAGAGGCATAACCTGAGAGATAGACTGGAGATAATGAATTATTCACACGAGAGAGAGAGAGAGAGAGAGAGAGAGAGAGAGAGAGAGAGAGAGAGAGAGAGAGGGGGGGGGGGGGTAAGGATGAATATATTGATAGATAAAGAAAACAAGATAAATATACCACCGTATACAAAAAGATAGACACAGCAATCGGAAAACGTTTGGTCTTATTTTGGAGCATCTTAACCATGGCTTCCTCCCAAGTATTTTAGAACCGTTAGTTCCAAAATGATACTGTATGGTATACGTATGCTTGCATTTGGATGAAGAGAATGAGAGGAATTTGTCGACATTAGAATCAAATAAATAGTCTTAAAAAAATTGTCTAACTGGGAAAAATGTCTTTCTTCTTTGAGTACATAGACGTTTGAGTAGGTAAGCGAAGCTGAACAATGCAAGCTGCGTGCCCCTACAGGTACGCACTGTGTAGATTTTAATTGGAAACTCAGTAACAGATTCACAGTGATTCTATTTCCAAACGTCACGAGTTGTGGCACGAAAACAGCTAGTAGTAGTTATTCAACGGAATAATGTAGTGTTCCTATAAACTTCTTATCACAGGGGGAAACCAACGAAAAAATGAAGACTATGCAGGAAAAAGAGGGTGCCGCCTTTTTCTTCCATAGTTCATTGCGCAAAACTGTTTGCTTTATAAGTAACCTATGTTGCAGAGGCCTAAACAGCAGTATTTAAGTCAACTTACCTCTCCTGTTGTTTATTTGGTGACGAGTCGCAGGTAAAGAAAACAGCCTGTAAGACGTTGACTGTGGTAAAATGGAGCAGAGCGCCGTGAACTCGGAGTCAGGTCGGAGCGTTACTAAGAATCTCGAAGCGTGATCTGGTATACAACATAAATATCAAATAATAAAAGTTTCACTACCCACATTGGAATGAAAAATCAACACTTTAAACTAGAAAATGTCGGTATGCCAGGTAGCAAAATGCCTCTTGGTATCTTTTATTGAGAAATTAGTTATAAACCCGATACTGGCAAATGGCTCAAATTTCATTGCCGCAAAGTTTCGTAACTTTTGAAGATTTTGGGTATTAATTATGATCACTTTCAGGAATCATGCCAAGGGTGGGTTGGTAATGTTTTGTTTCCCTCTCTGGCTGGAAGAAATATGCGTAATGAGCTCTGTTGTATGAGGATGAATAATGGACTATTTGGATTATTTACCGATGGAAGTCCACTTTTAGCAATAAACCACCACCTGTGGCAAAAGGACAACGGTGCCGTCGAACCATTTCTAATGATTCTGATCAACGGACAAGGCGTTTTATGTCTGCGTAATCAGAACATCCATTGAGTAACTCTTATCGGACAGGAGCTTGAACTTCGTGCCCTAGACAGAGTTCCAAAGAACGTCGACGGACCAAAGCTAAAACGCAACGCAACACAGTTTCCATTTAGGAAATACAATCAGAGACTTTGGGCATTAAGACTTAACATTTGGCACCGAGTTCGAGTGGTATTTGTCGTGGCAAATATAAAGGTTGGATACCACAGATAAATAAATGAATGCCATGTTTCGAAAACTAACAAGCAGTGTTTTTTTATCCTTGTTCTGCAATTCAGTTTTGCGTTCCCCTCAAGATTTACCATAAACACTTAAAGGTATATAAAACATATTTAAAAACATACAACTATATTATACTGAAACTCAATTTTCCACATACATGCCATTAAATAATTTCGGTAAGTATACTTTAAACTTTGACTGATGACTCTATTAACAGATACAGATAACAGCGTGACACGGGATTTTGGCAGAATGAACTTGATTGAGCAGTATGGGTGGCAATATCTGGTTGTGGGATTTCCTTCTGACACGTGACAGGCAGAAATGTACCCGAATGAATCAAATCAGTTTATAGATTTCACGTTTACTTTCAGATACGAAAACATGTCTGAATGTGTTATTCTATTAAATGGTGAAAAATCGTTTAAATCAAATGTCAATAGCATAAATTTCGAACACTTTACCATAGTCTGCAACAATTTGAACATACCTCATCATGACTGAATATATCTCAAGGGTAAAATACAAAGCAATTAAAGATGACAGCAGGACTTAGTGGGTTGTGATTTTACCTTATATGATGATGATGAAAAACCACATCAAGGAACTATGTGGATCCTTTAGTATTTTAAGATAACTAAATCTAATATATATTACAACAAAAGAAAATAAAAAAAATTGAAGAGAAAGTAGATTGAACATACTGTTTTTTCCGCAGGAAAGTAACGGATTAGCATATGACGATATTGCAAGGTTAAACCAAAACAAAAGACCTTATGTAATCTGCGTATTAGGTTATTAGATACACGGGTAAAAAAACAGTTTCCGACACTGTTAAAAGATAACGGAGCTAATAATTTCAGGACAAAATGATTGCAACTGAGATGAAGACATTATAACCAAATATCAACAATACATATCAGATTCAATAGTAAAATTGGACTATGCGGTTGGTGGTGACGTCGTATTTTTGTCACCGAGTGACCATGGCCATGAAAATGGGTTGTATTCTATAATACAGACATTTACAGAAATCCAATACTTGTTTAACTTGGATTAAGCTCTACCATTAATACTGATGTATATAAGAACGCTATTCCAAAAGGATGATAAACAGTCTGTGACAGTACAAGCAATTATAGACGACAAAGTGAGTATAAATTATGTAGAGAAGGATTATGATGATGATAGTCCTACTGGCTGATCTGCTAATGCGATCCGATATTCTGGCATTCAGATGACACGTGGCAGTTTAGAAATGATAACAACAATATTGACCACGAAAAAATAAACTATGATTTATATTAATCATAATGGTTGCAGGTGCAGCTATAATTTACTTTCTGAAAAAGTTTACGAGTTCGCTTAGGACACTGATCTTTCGAACAATGGTTTCACCTACTGTAACGAACTATGCTAATTTCTAAAGGTGCTATGAACAAATGTGCTATGAACGTACGCTTTGCTGATCCTGCAAGATGCTCTGTTTACACCTTTTTTTAAAAAAAAAATGCAAATAACCCCAAAAATGTAAAATGAGTAAAATAACATGATCAACAATGAAAGAAACAAACCCTTCCATCTGTTTTCAAAGCCAGCTTATTACACTGCCAATAACTACAGGCAATGTTGCTGCTTCTTTTGTGACCAACTGAAACAAATAATTACCAATTGTTTATTAATCATTTTTTCATTGCGTCAATGAACAAAACATATTTGCCTCTTGATGGAGCACTACCTCTACTTACTCATCATCCACCCCATACTAGACCGTTTACAAGAGTGGCTATAAACAGAGCAACTGTTGATGCTGTCACGAGTGGCTATAACTGCCATCGTTACACACTTTTCTTTAAACAGTTGTTCCAGCCTTTCACTTAATGTTAATTTTTCTTTACTTTTTAACTGATTTTTTGTTCAATATATTTTTCTAAAATATCCCTCCAACTGTGTTTGATGTCCAACTAATTGTGCTTTTTGACTTCCAATACTTTCCAACTTTTCTTAGAATACAGCTTTTTGGGGGTCTGTTTCTCTACTGGTCTTTTTTTATAAATCTGCTTTACATACATTTCTAAATCAGATTTCAAAGATGATCATTTTGAATTTACAACTTTCACAGCATTTACATAACCCTTAATTTTCCTTCCTTCTGTGTAGTAAATAATCTTTTAACTGCAGGCGGAAACTCTTCAATGTGAATTGTTTCTTGAACATCAATTATCATCTCGGCTTCTCTTACCTGTTGATCAAAAGGTTCATTAGTGACTATTTTTGTGCATCTCTATTTTCCTCGGGTGCTTTTATTGCTTTCATTTGTACAACCGTATGCTCTAACGGCTATTTAGGTCATGTCTCCTCAATTAGATCAAACCTATGTGTTGCCTTGTTTTGTCCAACCTAATGTAGCCAATAAGTTCCTACGAGTTTCACCTGTTATTGTGCTGGGTGCTAACATTGTTTTGATGCCATCTTTTCTCGAAATTTGAACTTATTTACATCTATTTTTATATAATATAACTTTTTGTTTCGTATTCTAAGGTTGTATTTTATTTCATGTTGTAATGTAATTCATTCATGCCAAGGCTTTCCTTTATGTGCTAATTGTACAAACCAAGAACTTGGAGTGAAGCACAAATATCTTCACTTGATTCAACATCATCGAAACCACTAGCATGATTTACAGTATTAACAATGGCAGGTTCAGTATCTACAATATAGTTATCATCATTATCATCATCATCATCGTAAAAAGAATTTTCATATGAATAATCAAAATCTTCACCACCTTCTGCCATTTTTCAGTTCCTTAAATTGCGAAGATTTTATCATTGATAAAGTGACTAAAAACAACTGGAAAAAGAATTAGGATTTATCAAAGACAAAAATAACAGTAACCCTATTTCTCCTGAAACTGAAGAGTACACAGAATAATTGAACATAAGCTTTTGTAAATGGAACATTTGCAAGAAATAACAAATAAAACCTTGACTGAAACAGAGTTGGAAAATATGAAAGAAAGAAATAAAGAAAACATCAAATCTTCGTCAATGCTGCAACTGCTAAAACTTTCGGATAATTTTCAAATGTTGTACTCTACACTGTGACATTACTGAATAATAAATTTCTTCCAAATGAGAATTCACACAGTTTGCAAAATGCACAGAAAGAAGATAACATGGCTTCAAATGATATCAGATACTTCACTTTTGTTCTGTCATTTAAGCTAGATTTGCCTCAATCTGTATTCAGTGCAGGTTTCATTAGATTGAAACATGTCGCTTTGAAAGAACCCCTCTTTGAAGGAGTCAATTTCTGAAAGCAAACGGTATATACAGAGGAATTAGAAACTGTAGTATCAGTTAATGAGGCACAGTCATGTGTAATTGGAGTTTGAGAAACAGATAAAGGTTGACAGCTTTAAAGCTAGTAAGACCTAGGGTCAGTCTAATTAGAGTCCAATTAGTTACAAAATGCTTGTGATGTACATCATTTATTTTATACTCACCCACCTTTATGTTTACTTGGTGATGGGCCTTCATATAGTTAATAGCTTTGTCTGTATATAATAAAAGTAGTGTAGAGAATATCTTGTGTTTGTTACTACATACACACACAACATGCATGGTGTCAGAATTGGGATTTGCCTAAGACACAGTGGATTCACTGGTCTACAATTTTTTCGAAGTCGTCTGCTTCAGAGATAAAATGTGCCATTTATTAGGGATTTTGATGTGCTGAATTAAAATATGACAATTAAAACAACTGATTGGCTACTGTTTCCAAGATATTTAAGTTTTTACATTTTACGTTTATGTATATTGTGTACATAGTAGAGTTTTAATCATAAATTGTAAACCTAGGTCTTTTCATGTGTTTATTGTTGCTTTACATGATAATATTTCACCTGTCCTGTTTATGTAACACTTTAAAAAACAGCAAAAGGTTTTTATAAATAAAAAATATATTGAAACAAAAGTCAAAAAACTATTATGTATATATAAGTACATAGTTTAGTCCTTATTCAGTGTCTACTCTGCGCTTCTTGGCTTGTCTATTGCATTCATTAAATGGAACATCTATTGTCACTGTCCAGCAATAGTCTGCAAGCATTGATGGGCTCCATTTGCCCTGATGCATTTCTCCATTGTTGCAATGTCCTGGTGAAATCGCTCGCCGTGCTCGTCGCTCACTGCTCCGCAGTTCGGTGGAAAAAAATCTAGATGAGAGTGCAAAAAATGTATCTTTAGTGACATGTTGCAACCAAAGCTTTGGTATGCCTTGAGGAGGTTTTCCACCAACTCCCTGTAGTTGTCTGCCTTGTTGTTTCCGAGAAAATTTGTTGCCACTAACTTGAAAGCTTTCCATGCCATTTTTTTCCTTGCCACGCAGTGCACGGTGAAATGCATCATCTCGAAGAAGTTTACGAATCTGAGCTTCACTTAACCTTGGAAATTTTCCATGGAGGTACTTGAAAGCCTCTTGTGTTTTGTCCATGGCCTTGATAAAGTTCTTCATCAGACCCAGCTTAATGTGTAAGGGTTGTAACAAAATCTTCCTTGATTCAACAAGTGGTGGATGCTGAACACTTTTCATCCCAGGCTCCTCTGTCGGAGTGGCCAATCTCTCTTGATGTAGTGGGAATCTCTCGCACGACTATCCCATTCGCAGAGAAAACAGTAGTACTTTGTGTATCCAGTCTGCAGACCAAGCAAGAGAGCAAGAACCTTGAAATCGCCACAAAGCTGCCACTGATGTTGGTCATAGTTTATGCACCTCAAAAGTTGTTTCATGTTTTCATAGGTTTCCTTCATATGGACTGCATGACCAACTGGAATTGATGGCTAAACACTGCCATTATGCAGCAAAACAGCTTTAAGACTCGTCTTCGATGAATCAATGAACAGTCTCCACTCATCTGGATCATGAACGATGTTGAGGGCTGCCATCACACCATCGATGTTGTTGCAGGCTACAAAATCACCTTCCATGAAGAAGAATGGGACAAGATCCTTTTGACGGACACGGAACATGAAAACCCTAACATCACCTGCCAGGAGATTCCACTGCTGTAGTCTGGAGCCAACAGCTCTGCCTTACTCTTGGGTAGTTCCAAATCCCTGACAAGGTCATTCAGTTCACCTTGTGTTATGAGGTGTGGTTCAGAGGAGGAGGATGGGGAAAAATATGGGTCATGTGACATTGATGGTTCAGGACTAGAAGTTTCATCCTCTTCCTCTTCCTCGTCTGACTCAAGTGAGAATGATTCTGGTGCATCAGGAACCGGCAGTCCTTCTCAGTGGGGTACTGGGCGTATAGCTGACAGAATGTTTGGATAATGCACAGTCCACTTTTTCTTCTTTGACACACCTTTCCCAACTGGAGGCACCATGCAGAAGTAACAATTGCTGATATGATATGTTGGCTCTCCAAATCATTGGCACTGCAAAAGGCATAGATTTCCTTTTCCTGTTCAACCACTGGCGAAGATTTGTTGCACAAGTGTTGCAGCAGATGTGTGGGGCCCAAATCTTGTCCTGATCTCCAATTTTGCAGCCAAAATAAAGGTGATAGGCTTTCTTAACCATAGTGGTTATACTGCGCTTTTGTGATGCAAAAGTCACTTCACCACAAACATAGCAGAAGTTATCTGCATTGTTCACACAAGTACGAGGCATCTCTGCTCACTTTGGCTAAACAGAAATGTGTCCCTTTGCAAAATCAAACACTGACAAATAAGAGAGCATGACACTGTATGATTTGTAGAGCTTATATAGGGCAATTTCTTCAGCAGAGTGATGTAAGCTTAGTTATGATTGCATCATCCATAACTTCTAGGAGTAACATGATGCAATTCATATCATGTATGATGCAATAGCAGCTTCAGATTGCATCATTCATTGATTTGCCTAAAAAGCAAGTACTGTCCAAACCCAGTCAAAGATGTATTCATAGATCCAGTCACAGATGTATTTTAGTCATTTCTGGTTTAAATTGAGATCCCTTCCCTTTATAACTCACTTATCCTCCGCCATTCTCTAGTCAAGGGTCGTATATACAGTATAACATCTTAAAAACTAGAGCCAATCAACAATTTTAAGCATCATTTTCGTTCTCAGTGACCCAGAATTAGTAAAGTTTGACAACATTTATTGCGGAAGCATTTTGGCTGTAGACCAGTGTTATCAGCACTAGTTGGATATAATCGAAATGAGAATCATTTTCACAAAAGGAACGTTCCAGTTCAGATTTAATTTACCAAAAAGTTTCCAGCAATGGCGACATTCCACGTCCCAAGTCTAGAAAAATTTATGTTTTCTAACCCAGAGTCTTGGTCAAAGTGGATTCAGAGATTTGAGCGCTTTAGACTTGCTTCTGGATTAAATGACAAGGAAGATATATACTATGGGGCCTCAGGCGGATGACATATTTTTTTTCGTTTGGCTTAAGTGATGAAGACAAAAAGAAATATGAAATTGTCAGAGAGAAATTCGAAGGGTATTTCATCACGAAAAGAAATGTTATTTTCGAAAGAGCTAAATTTAACCACCGACGACAAGAGGAAGGTGAATCCGACGATACATTTGTTACATCATTACATTGTCAAGCAGAATACTGCAATTTTGGAGTTCTTAAAGATGAATTGATTCGAGACAGAATTGTTGTTTGACTGAGAGACACGCATTTGGCAGAAAAACTCCAACTTGATCGCAAACTTACCTTAGACAAAGCAATAAATTTATCTAGACAGAGTGAGGCCGTGAAGAAACAGCAACCTCTAATTCAGGGAGGGATACACGTAAATTCCCATTTGAATACTGACGGAATAAAGTAAAAAAAAAGGTACCATACCAAGTCAGTTCCAATCCACAAAAGAGGAACACTGTTGCTTCAAATAAACACAGTTTCAGTCAACTATGGAGAAATAGCAAATTGAACTACAGTGCTGAAAGCATGCGGAGATGTGACAGATGTGGGAAAAAACCTCATAGCAGAGACATATGTCCTGCAAGAAAAGCAACATGCAATAAAATGTTCAAAGATGGGACACTTCGCATTGATGTGCAGAACTAAGAAAAATGTTTCGGAGGTAGAGAACCCCGATAATCCTGAATCTTATGGATTTCTTGGCGGAATTGATTCTGGAGCGAAACACTAGATAGCAAATGTCATAGTTCAGGGACAGGAATGTGCTATGAAAATTGACACAGGTACAGATGTTACTGTAATTTCAGAGGATTTATACAGAAAAATGCAGAGAGTTAAACTCATCAAAGCTGATAAAGTCTTGTTTGGACCAGGACAGAAAAGGCTCAATGTCCTTGGAAAATTAAGGTGTCACTAGAAAGCGAGAAACAGAAGTACAGTACGGGACGTATATGTAATCAAAGGTCTCAAGCAGTTCCGTTTGCACCTAAGAAGGTGCCTATTCCGCCAATGGATAAAGTGAAATCGGAATTACAAAGAATGAAGAAGTTAGCCACCATTTCTCCTGTTGATCACCCAACGGAGTGGTTCGCAGGTATGGTCGTGGTGCCAAAAGGTAATAGCGATGTTCGAATTTGCGTAGATCTCACCAAACTAAACGAATCGGTAATGCGTGAAAATCACCCAATACCGAGTGTAGATCAAACTTTGGCTCAGTTAGCTGGTGTGAAAGTTTTCAGCAACCTAGATGCCAACTCCTGGTTTTGGCAAATTATGCTTTCACCCGAGTCTCGTGATTTAACCACTTTTATTGCGCCCTTTGGTCGTTTTTGCTTTAACAGACTACCATTTGGAATTTCGTCCGCACCTGAATTTTTCCAGAAACATATGTCCCAAACTCTTGAGGGAATTTCGGGGGTAGTATGTCAAATGGATGACTTTCTAGTATTTGGGCGAGATTAATCAGAGCATGATGAAGGTTGAAAATTGTTTTGGGTGTAATTGAAAAGGCAGGAATTACACAATGAAAAATGTGAGTTTTCCAGAGATCCGGTGAAGTTCGTAGGGCACATTATAGATTCCACAGGAATTAGGGCCGATGCAGAAAAAACTCTCGCGGTCATTGAAATGGAGCCACCCAAAAATGTCTCAGAAGTCAGACGATTTCTGGGCATGGTTAATCAACTAAGCAAATTCTCGTCAAACATAGCTACAACAAAGAAAAAAAAAAAAAAAAAAAAAAGCTGCGAGATTTACTCAGTAAAAACACCGAGTGGGTCTGGCTGGGGTCCTTCTCATGAGAAAGCTTTTCATGATGTAAAGTTGGAGCTTAGCTCTACACCAGTGTTAGCCCTATACAATCCCAACTACCAGACAGTCTTGTCAACTGATGCATCCTAATTTGGTCTAGGGGCTGTATTGTTACAAAAACAGCTAAAGGAAACATTGAGGCCTGTTGCGTATAATTCATGGTCGTTGTCTGTCACAGAGCAAAGATATGCACAAGAAGCTTTGGCTGTCACTTGCGCATGTGAAAAATGTTCTATGTATTTGCTAGGTCTTAGGTTTCACATAGAAACTGACCACAAACCCCTTGTTCCTTTGTTGAGTTCAAAACATCTGGAGAGAGATAACATTGTAACATTTTTTCGAAATAAATATATATGTACAGGCTGCTTTGTTGTTAATGTATTTTTACCTCTGCCAAGCATTGTTATGACTACTCCAATTTTTGAATGATCTATCATATCATAAAGCTGATAAATTATAAACAAACTAGAGCAACAATAAAACATATAAAATATTGGAAAATGACTTGCAAGTAACAGTCTTAACCTCATGAAATAAGTTTGAGCAAAATTGCAAATGAATATACAGTAAACAAGACAAACGTTTCTAATGAAAACAAGTTTAACAAAGAACATGAAAAGGTTACACCATAAACGCCAAAAGATCCACACAGAGTTAAACTTTGCAGACAACTTGAAAAACATCAACAGGACTTTTAAAACCCAAAGTTGAACATTTAAACAAAGAACAGGAAAACTCTAAAGCATCACAAGATGCTGCATGTGTACCTTTCAGGACACCACTTTGCACCTTCATCACACGATGCTGCATGTGTACCTTTCATGATGCACTTTGCACCTTCATCACAAGATGCTGCATGTGTACCTTTCAGGATAAACTTTGCACCTTCATCACAAGATGCTGCATGTGTACCTTTCAAGACACACTTTGCACCTTCATCACAAGATGCTGCATGTGTAGCTTTCAGGATGCACTTTGCACATTCATCACAAGATGCTGCATGTGTACCTTTCAAGACACACTTTGCACCTTCATTGCAAGATGCTGCATGTGTACCTTTCAGGACACACTTTGCACCTTCATCACAAGATGCTACATGTATACCTCTCAGGACACACTTTCCACCTTCAGTGCACAGCACATTGCATGAAAGGAACAATACAACTTTAAGTCCAAACAAAATGTTTTTTTGATATGTGGTGGAGTAGGTGTTTTAGATATCTTGTTCTTTTGATCAAAATGTAATGTTGTCTCTGTTGCTAAAGCTGAAGAAATGGCAAAACCTATACAAAACATGTTAGAGACTAACAAGATCAATGCCACTAAAGAACAAAAGCATGGTCCACATGAAGTTCAACATGACAAGATTTTGTTTACATATAAACTGATCCCTGAAATGCTTGATCTTTTCTGTTAATAAAAAGCGTAGATTTTACATAGACAAATGACAAATAAAACAAAAAAAGTATTATTAACTCTGTTTACCATACAGCACTTAAATCTACTCTCAAAGTTGCATAAGCATTCTTTTTGAAGAAATTGTTTAATATACCAATAGGTTCACCATAAAACATGGACACTGGATAAGTTGTAGAACTAATTATGCCATTTTCACTTAGTTCACAACTGACTACCTGATAGCACATGGTCTTTTACCAGATAAAGTTGTAAACACAGTAGAGGCAAAAGGAAAATGAAACTAATATTGCTAAATGCAGTAATATTTTTTTTGGCTAATACATAGTATAGCTTTTAGCTGTAGTCCAATGTCAACTGATATGAAAAATATCTTCATCACAATTTACCATGCAACATTAAACTCAGCTCTTCTGAAACAGCTATTAAGATTTACAATTGGTCCACCATCAAGTATGGATAATGAAAAAACTATAATGTTTATTCATTCCAGTTTCTATCAGCCAGTTCACAAGTAACTGATCAGTTACTATATTATCAAATTGTTACACAATAAATGTTTGTGATGCCTTTGGACAATGCAACCTTCACTGTTCCCTTTTCGGGCACAGTAAATGTGTACTTCTGGACCAAAGCATTGTACCATATATACTTGCTTATAAGTAAAGCCCAACTGCACACTGCACAGACACACATCTGCTGTCGCATATTGTGCAGGCAGATCTGGGTCGATGCATTTTTTAGGAGTAATCAGTAGAATAAACATAGACCCTGATCTGCTGGCACATTATGCGATGGCAAATCTATGTCTATGTTGTTTGCAGTTTGACTCGACTTCTAAAAAAGAATATATGGTAGAATTGTTGACTTAATTGCTTGTAACATTACATTGGTGAGCTTCTTGTCCCAATATTATAGCAATTATATAAAAAGAAATAATGTCTCTGGTAAGCTAGTGATGTTCTAAGTTAAATGTCCATTAACTCAAATTCCCCAGTGAATCAACCTGGCATCTTCATACCATAAAGTGTAAAGACAATATACCTCAAGATTCTAAATAAGAAAAAGGAAAACCCAGAAATGGTCATTTTGTGGAAAACATTTTCAGTATCCTCTACATCCCTTTGCCAGAGAGGTACACGCTTTCATAGCACAGCCTGGATTACATGAGTTACTAGCTATTCCATGAAGCCGAATTACATTTCTATGTTTTGAGGGAAATGGAATGAAGAACCATGAGAATTTAAAACAAGAGTCCCTCAAAGGGACTGACACCCTACTGGGTGACAAGAATTTCCAGGAATTCAAGATAAGACCATTTCTTCCTATTAACTGCTAAGTGTTGAAACCATCTCTGATATTCTTCAGCAATAAGATTTTCAAATTAGCTGCTGTGGTGGACATATCAGATGTCAGATTGGCACAATTTTCATTTAAGACCAAGCAGACATCATTTAAAGTCTTTTGGTGAGAACCTCATGTCAATATGACCATCCATTCAGGGGGACTAATGATAACAAGATTTTCAACATGGCTGCTGTTGCAGGGATATTGGATGGGGGGGGGGGGTCATTTACACCCAACTAGACCATGGGATGAATGTGTGTGTAAAGATTTATGGCAATCTTCTAGGTGGTTTAGGAGGTGTAGCAATAACAAACTTGTGCTAAGGACAAAAAACCATCCCATAACTCTTCTGGACTATGACCAGCAGAGCTAAGAATCCACTATCAGTACAGTCATCTGCATAAACAAAATATCAATAGAAAAAATTCATGATGGATGGGTGGAATCAAAATCTGTTGCATCTTTTCACATACCTGCCAACCTCAGAGACAGTCTTGGGTTTTTTTTTAGACTTGAAAAGTGTGTTTTGAGGTCAGTGCGCATGACAAAAAAGCAATGTCGTATAATAGAGAATAAATTGTCTACTCATATAAGCCTATAGAAAACTACTGGAAATTCAAATCTGAATTTGTAAAAAATAACATATATGTGTTCTTTGAAGCATTTAATACACTTACAAACAAACAATAGTTGGTAGACTTAACACTGTCATATATCATCACCACACACATGTTCACAGACTCACATAATCACAACCATAGAGACATCAAATAAAACAATACAACAAGTTTCTGTCTTTAAATCTACTGGACAGTGGAATACAGTCCTAATTAGATCAGTCTTGCTGCTCTCAATAGTTCAGAGAGGGTTTCAAAGTAATGCAAGTGTCATTTGTGCTCAAACTTCCTTGAGGATCTTGATGAATTTTTCCTCAGCATAGAATATGATCTTTCTGCATCTGCATTGCTGTGAGGGAGTGTCAACATACAGATCTGAAAAATGATCTGCAACTGCACACAGCAGCTTGTACAATGTAATGAAATAGCAGAACAGTACTTCAGCTCTTGTGACATGGTCTGTTCATGATTGCTTCAACATGTTACTTTATGGATTGAGCTATGCATTCATGCATTGTCCTGATGCAGGGTGGTGTTGCTATGTCAACAGATATCATACACTCCAGAACAACATGTCGATATGCTGTTTGCAGTATGTGGAAAGAATACTAAGCTCCCCCTTGCTGCTTTAGTTTTGCTGGGTTTTTCTCGCTTGGCAGATGGCTCATCTTTTCCTGAATCAAAGCTGCATTTCAACATTTCATCTTCAAATATGAATCACACTAGTACACTGTTCCAACTACCAAAATACTAGTAATCAGGTTTTCTGTTTTATATAGGGAGTAAAATCCAACTTCTAAAAAATGTTGCCTATGATCATGAACTTGCCAATAATCTTTTATAAAGATGGCTTAAACATTCTCATTCAAAGCAATAATATGTAATAACTTTTGTTCTTCAACATGCATCTCATTGGTTTACCTAACTTCAAATGAATTGTCTTGTTCCGCTTAATGAACTTTATATATGCAAATTAGCCTAATGGGCTCTCTCACAGCAGTGCTCAGGGGACTTAACTCTTAGATATTCTCAGCCAATTAGGTAATCTGTGAAATGGTGGTTGTTTATCTCTGAACGCTTTATGTTTTAATTGCCTCTGTGACAATCAACTGTATGAACTGTCCCAAGGATAGTTTTACATGAGCACTAAGCAGGACTGGTTACAGTTTATACAGGCTATGGGTTACTGACATATATCATAGGGGTAAAGAAAGGTCTCTCTCCATCTCTGTCGTTTTTTGGGGGGGAGGGTGTTTGTTATTTTAGTTGCTACGATTACTGAGAATCATGGTTTTTTAAATAAGACCTTGTTGGGGGGTTTGTAGGTGAAAAATAATTTTTTGTGTGACAGGTCATTTATGGCAGGTATGACATACCATTCTAAACAAGAAACAAAGTTGGTTGAGATCACTTCACAAGGCACTTACAAAAAATCCAAGTCACTCATGCAAAATTCTCAAGTCAACAAGACTAATGGAGTTATCTCCCTTTCACAACAATGTCATTTTATATGCAATACAGTTTACCAGCTTTACATTGTCACTAGCAACAATCCACAATGCTTTCTTTTCACCCATGGCTGCCTGCGATAAGATTTCCTTGATTCTCACAAATATGCATAAACAAAAATACATCATGAGCCAATAAACTCTAATACATCAATGGAAGTAACCTTTAAAGTGATGAGAAAATCTGACTCAATCAGTGTGAAAGGTCATGTTGGGTCAACCTTCTGAAAGTTTGTACCCAGGCTTGCAGTGATTGGTTATAAAGGTTTATGCATATTCCTGAGAAACAAGGAAATCTTACTATTTAACATCTTCATAAATGATATATTATACTTTATCAAACAGGCAGCACTGTACAACAAACAGAGATGATGATAATACTCTATCCTGTATACATGCAGGACTTATGTCAAGGATGTACTGCAGTAGGAGAGTGAAGCCATAGTCAACTGATTTACCCAGAAATGAATGAAGGCCAACCCAGACAAGTTCCAGGCCAGCTGCACAAATCAAAAAATGCATGAGGGTTGAATATTTTTCTCCACTGGGGGCAATCAGATTGAATATCACGACACTGTCTGGGTGCTTGGAATTGATATAGAGTTCCTTATCAAGCATATAAGTGAAATATGTAGGAAAGTTTCAAGGTAATTAAATGTATTAAAGTGCATTGGTAAGTATCTAACTTTACACAGGAAACTACAAGCACACTGTTTCATCTATGTGGATTACAATAACTCCTATGATGAAATGCTTGCAAGGGCAGGATTACTAACACTCCATTTAAAATTACTTCAAACGATCGCTTTAGAAGTTTATAAATCATAAATGACATGGCAACAAGTTATCTCCCAAACCTTGTTTTAAAAATAAACATTATAAGTTCTGGTACTGTAAGGTATGGTTTTGTTCAGGTTTGCTGCTTACAAACAAGGCAGGGTTCAATGTAAAAATTCTTATGGAGTTAAATTCTGCAGGCGGTTGTAAGCATACAAGCGTGTGATCTGTAAACTATTACGACAAACTTTAACATTGTTGATAACGACAACAACGTCCAAAAAGTGACTATTTTATCTCACCATGTTTATGCAGTTGAGACAAAAGATAGAGTACACAAAAACCAAAACCACAAAACAACAATAGGCTGCGAACATATAGTAAACAATAAACCACAAAATGAGTGTGAAATATGGTGGTGGTCAAGATATTCAGTTCAATATAAAGTAACTACTGTACAGTAACAGCACAAGCAAACCACAAAACATTTGCACAAAACTACTGTAAATAGACATGTGAGTTGCAGGTTTAAATCTTGCCCATATCAACCTTGGTTGACCTCCATAGTGTGCCTCTGGATAAGGCACTTTAATCCAATTGTCTGTGCACTATTTAGCCTTTCAGCACTATTTAGCCTTTCATAAACTGATGTGCCACTAAAAACTAATCAATCAATCAAAGAATATGGAACACTGCCACAGTGATCTATATCTAAATCTCTACCAGACATACACTGATGAAATACTGGCCAGAATGGTCAGATAAACCAATGGTTTACAAGAGTCCCCCAAAGGGACTGGTACTCTACTGGCTGAAAAGAATTTCCAAGAATCTAAGATAAGATCATTTCTTTGTTTTAACTGCTGAGTGTTAAAACCACCTCTGATATTCTTGAGCAATATTAAGATTTTCAAATTGGCTGCTGTGGTAACCATATTGTATGTAATCAGCACTATTTTCATTCAGAAGGAAAGGCGATAACAAGATTTTCAAAATGGCCAAATCCCCATCATTTTCATTTAGAACAAACTAGACATCATAAGAGGTCTTCTGCTGAAAATCCCATGTCAATATGACTATCTGTTTAGGAGAAGCTGATAGTGCAAGATTTTCACGATGGCTCCAATGGCAGCCTTATTGGATGTCAGATTGGTACCATTTTCATTTAGGACCAAGCAGATATCATAAGAAGTCTTTTGGTGAAAACCCCCTGTAGATATGACCATCCATCTTAGAGGAGTAGTGACAAGATTTTCAAGATGGCTGCAATGATGGCCATACTGGAGGTCAGATTGGCACCATTTTCATTTAAAACCAACCAGGCATCATAAGAAGTCTTTTAGGGAATACATCAAGAGGAGTAGCAATAAGAAGATTTTCAAAATGGACACTGTGGTAGCCATTTTGGATGTCGATGATGGCAAAGAATTTACATCTTAGCAAAAGTCTATTCGATGGATAAAGCAGTTGCTAACCTATCTAACTGGAAACACCACCATCATGAGCAAACAAACAAACCTGCCTTAAGTGTTGCCTGTATTAAAAAATCACCTGTCTTAAGCAGTTTAATTTTCAAAGTACCATAAAGCAAAATATTTAAGAAATTAACCTCTATTAAAGCAAAACCACCTCTTTTTGGAGGCCACTCTTCTTGCTTCCCAGAGATGACTGCTGAAGACAGGTTTGACTGTATCTAGGATCAGATTAACATTCAAATGATGAATTTTCTTTTAAGCAATGATAGGTGTACTTCATGCTGTGCCATCACATTAAATGTGCACTTTTGGGGATATGTAAAAAGCACTAGTTCACTACAGTTATATATTTTCCTAAGGGGGACACAAATTACAAACAAAAAACAGGATTACCGGTAGATACGTGAAAATATTTATTTGTTGTAAATGTGTAATTCATTGTAAAACAATATAGAAAGTATGTGGGTGGAAAAAAGTCCATGCAATATAAAAAATGCAAATACATATCTAACATTGTTATATACAAGATTATTTATTACTATTAGATACCCAATTTCAATAAGTGTTTCAATAATTTCACCCCAAATAGGCATCACAAAATTGGCTGATCATAGCTATAACAAATGTACAATTTTTTTAAACATTTTACCTGAAAAAGTACATTAACCTGTAATGATTTGATCTGATATCGTTATGTATAAACCAATTCAAAATCTATAACTCCAGTCACCTTGAGGTTTGAATTTTTCACACTCCATAAATTGTAAAGCTTTCCATGCTTAAATGTAGTTCACCTATTAAATCTAAAACACGAGTCCTTGCAGGGACTGTTGCTCTACTGGAGAAGATGAATTTGCAGGTGTCTGTTTCTTTCCTCCTTTTCTTTTTTTTTAAATAAGACATTTTGCATCAAAATCTGAATTACCATTGAGTTTTCATTTTAAATATAATTTGGTTAGGCAATAACTGGACCTTCAGACAACCAGATGTTTCAGTCCGGATGTGCACAACCATGCTTTTTGAAAATTTGTTGACCCATGTAAAGGCGGGTGTGTGTGTGTACGTTTTTGTAAAAACTTACTTCCTCATGTGACTGATTTTCTAACTGAAGAAATTCATCTATAGACCTACATGTGAAAACTTTCAGTTGTCAGTGAAAATTAGTTGACAATGACTTATGTTTTAGTACAATGCTGTTGTACAGACATTTCACTTCATTGAGATGAGTGCATGATACATGTATATAAAACAAGAGTCACTTGACAGGACTGATGTTCTACTGGCCGAAAAGAATTTCCAGGAATTCGAGATAAGACCATTTCTTCTTTTTAACTGTTGTGTTGAAACCATCTCTGATATTTTTGAGCAATAACAAAATTTCAAAGTAGCCACTGTGGCAGCCATACTGGTTGTAAGATCGGCACCATTTTCATTTAGAACCAACTAAACGTTATTAAAATCTTTCAGTGAAAACCCCATGTGAATATGATCATCCATTCAAGAGGAATAATGATAAGATTTTCAAGATGGCTGCTGTTGTGGCCATATCGAATTTCAGATTAGCACCCTTCTGATCTTGCACCAAACAAACATCATAAGAAGTTTATTTGTGAAAACCCCATGTTCATATGACCATCCATCTAAGAGTAGCAATAACTAGATTTTAAACATGGCAAACACAGCGGCAATATTGGAGGTCAGATCAGCACCATTTTAGTTTAGAACCAACTTGATATCATAAGATCTCTTCTGGTGAAAAGCCCATGTCGTTATGACTTCCTGTTGAGAAGTAGAGATAACACGATTTTCATGAGAGCTGATAAGGTGGCCATACTGGATGCCAGATGAGCACCATTTTCAATTAGGTCCAACTGGATATCACAAAAAGTCTTTGGGGAAAAATTCCATGTCGCTACAACCATCCATCTAGGAGTAGCGATAACAAGATTTTCAAGATAGCCACTGTGGCAGCCATATTGGAGGTCAGATTAGCACCATTTTTATATGGGACCAACAAGACATCATAAGAAGTCTTCTGGTGAAGACTTTCAAGATCGCTGCCATGGTGGCCATATTTGAAACCAGATCAGCACCATCTTCATTTAGGACCAACTAGACACTATAATAAGTTTTTCAGTGAAAACCCCATGCTGACATAACCATCCATTCAGGTGGAGTAGCAATAACAAGATTTTCAAGATGGCTGCAATGGTGGCCATCCGATCACCACCATTTTCAGTGTTACAGTGTTAGTCTTAATCTAATTAGCTTTCAATATCACTTAACAGTTCATGGCAGTAAAAGTATACAGACATTCCACACTGGATTAGATCTGATATACACCAACAGCTGGTTCATCTTATGCCTTCAATAGGGTTTAAATTTTATGAGAAAAATACTTTCAGGGCAGTCTTGTCTCTCCTTCACAACTGTATTGATGTCTTGTAATTAACAAATAGTATAGATCGCCTATTGGAGTTATTCTTAAATAACAAAAAACATTACATGGTGGCAGCAATAAAACCATAAGACTGTAGTTATCAGAGTTGAATATGGCTTTGTTTCAATTTCCAAATCCAGTCAAATTTGACTTTTCAAGACCTGAAACCTGGTAAAAGTGGTTTCAGTGCTGATAATTGCAATTTTGGGTCACTATATGATGATATGATTAAAGATTAACTTATATTTGGACTGTGAGATCCAAAACTGTCAGAAAAAGTGCAGTTAGATGCAAATCTAACTCTAGAGACTGTCATTAGTCAAGCTTGATAAATTGAGGCCGTAAGAAAGCAAGTCAACTGTACAAGCAACTGGGGAACGAATGATTGCAATGGATGCTGTAAAATCATCTTCACCAAAATGTAGGAAGCATCAACCGAATAATTTAAGCAAAAAAGGATGTATTAGATGTGGAAATAAAGTCAATCATTCTCAGAACCAATGTCCTGCAAAAGATGCAGAATGTCACAAGTGTAAGAAAAAAGGACACCATGCAAAATGCTGCTTGTCAAAATCAGCAGTTTGCACAATTGAATTGAGAGCAGAACCCAGATTTCTAGGGACTATCAGTACAAAGAAGAGTCAGATGTGGATAACACGTGTCAGATTGAAGAACGCTTCAATTTTATTTAAAACTGTTACTGGAGCTGATATGACTGTAATTCCTGAAAGGGATTTACAAAAAATCGGAGACCAACAACTATAAAAGTTTGACAGAAAATTGTACAGCCCTGGAAACTGAGAACTTAAAGTGCTAGGAAAATTTACATTTTAAATGGAATCCAAAAATGCATTTATTGTGCAAGACATATTTGCTGTAAAGGGATTGAATCAGGCACTCTCTGGCAAGCTAGCAATACAGGCTCTCAATATTATTAAACAGGTAAATATATCCTCCGTAAATGCCTCAGATCAAAACTTGCAAAATGCAAGCAAAAATCACAAGAAATCTATAAAATTAGATAGAGATTATCACGAGAAATTCCCAAATTTGTTCAAAGGCCTAGGATAAACAAAGTGGTTCTATATGATAACTCTTGACAAAAATCCCAAACCTTATGCCTTATCTACCCCAAGAAAGGTCCCTATCACTTTATTGAATAAAGTCCAAGAGGAGTTGGATAGAATGGAAAAAATGGGTGATATTTCAAAGGTAGATGAGTCCACTGAGTGTTGTGCAGGAATGGTTGTAGTGCCAAAACCAAACGGTACAGTAAGAGTTTGCATGGATCTAACTAAACTGAACGAGCGAGTTAAAAAGCTAAATTGAACGAGTCAGTTAAAAGAAAAAATCACCTGCTACCATCAGTTATAGTGTCCCTTGAAAAGCTAGCAGTTGCAAAAATTTTCACATAACTTGACACAAACTCAGGCGTTTGGCAGATAAACATGTTGGAAGATTTGTGCCACCTTACACTTTCAGTACTCCCTTTGGTAGGTATTATTTCATTCGTCTTCTGTTTGGAATCAAGTCTGTGACAGAATTTTTTCAGAAAAGGATGTTGGAAACTCTAGAGTGATATGATGGAATGCGCTATCACATGGATGATATTATTGTTTATGGTGGAACACAAGAAAAACATTATGAAAGAATAGAAAGAGTTAAGAAATCAATTGAAAAAGTTGGCGTCACTTTTAACACTGTAAAGTGTGAATTTTCAAGACCATCTATTAGATTTCTTGAGCATGTTGTTGATGAAAATGGTTGCCAACCTGATCTTGAAAAAATTAAAGCCATAACTAAAATGGAAACTCCAGAATGTGTCACAGATATACAACAATTTTTGTGGATGGCAAATTTTGTCCCAATTCAGTAGAAAAATCAAAACCATTACATGAGCTTAGGAAAGGTAAAAGGTTGTGGGGTCCAGATCAAGAACAGGCTTTAACAGATATCAAGCAAGAAATGATATGGTCACCAACTTTGGCATTTTATGATCCATATAATGTAATACTTGTGTCTGCAGATGCATCTTCATTTGGACTAGGTGCTGTGCTGAACACAAACATGGTAGTGCTCTAAGATTGGTGGCATACGTATTGTGAGGTATGTCAGAAACTGAGCAAAGCTACGCTTAAATATAAAATGAGGCTCTTACAATAATGTGGGCATGTGAACGCTTCAGCTACTACTTAATTGGGTCCCAATTCAACTTGAAATTGACCATAAGCCTTCAGTACCAATAATGAGCAGAAAAATCCTGGGAGATTTACCCCCCTAGGATTCAACACTTTAGAATGCGTTTGATGAGATTCAGCTTTTCTATTATTCATGTTGCTGGCAAAAAACTATTAACTGCAGATGCTTGATCGAGGGCACCTTTAAGTTATCACTCTGAGAGTGACGAAGAACTTCAGGCCAAGACTAATGCCTATGTTGATTTCATACTGATTAATTTGCCCGCATCAAATACTTGACTTGAACAAATCAAGTTTAATATTGAAATGATTCAATTTGCAAACGAATCATACAATTCTGTGAACAGGGGTGGCCAGAGAAATTGGTTATTGACAGAAAACTTGAAAGAATTCGTGAAATATTATGGATTCAAGCATATTACAAGTCCAAAATATCCTGAGTAATGGTCTTGCTCAAACAATTATAAGAAAAAAAGAATGCTAAAATAGATAGATGATCTTCACATAGCACTTTTGACATATCGTACAGTACCATTACCAAATAGATACAGCCCTGCCAAATTACTGGTGGGAAGAAAATTACAAACTTTTCTGCCAATGGCAACATAAAACTTGCTACTGAAATGACCAAGTGTAAAGAAACTGAAGAAATCGGAAAATTATCAGAAGCAAACTAAAAAAAGAAATTATGATCATCGACATTGCGCCCGAAATATGAAAAAAAACTTCAAGTAAGCAATAAGGTATGGATCAATGATTATTTTTTTCAGGCATTATTAAATCTGAGACATTTACACCTTGTTCATACATGGTAGTAACTGATGAGGGAGAGATACAGTGCAATAGGAGAAATTTAATTCCCACAATATCAGAGCCTGTCAGAGTGAATGTTTCAAACCCCGATCCTTTGTCTGATTCTGATGAAAGCAAGCCAGCACCAATCAGGTACAATGGATATTTCACACATGCTGAAAGACTGTCAAAACCACCTGACAGACTGAACTTGTAAAAATGAAGTTGCCAGCAGCTTCACATTTCATTTTAAATGTTAACATGCTCAGGAAAGGAGATGCAGTGTTAGCCTTAATATAATTAGCTTTAAATATCACTAAACTGTTCTTGGCAGTAAAAGTAAACAGTCATTCCACATTGGATTTGAACTGATATACACCAACAGCTGGTTCATCTTTTGCCTTCACTAGGGTTTAAATTCTATGAGAAAAATACTTTTAGGGCAGTCATCTCTTCACAACTGTATTGATGTCTTGTAATTAATAAATAGTATAGATCGCCTACTGGAGTTATTCTTAAATAACAAATAACATTACACTATATATCATAAGAAGTCTTTCAACAAAAACCCAGTGTTGATATGACCATCCATTCAGGAGCAATAGTGATAAGATTTCAAGATGGATGCTGTGGCAGTGATACTGGATGTCTGAGCAGATAATTTTCATTTATGACCAACTAGACCTTGGGATGAATGTGTGTGCAAAGTTTCATGGCAATACTCCAAGTAGTTTAGGAGGAGTAATGATAACAAACTTGTGCTAAAGGACGGATGGACGTCAGACAACTGACCAAAGACATAAGCCCAAAAGGTCGTCTGGTCTATGACCAGTAGAGCTAATACAAATTATTCATCTTCTGGTCTATAACCAGTAGAGCTAATACAAATTATTCATCTCTCAAAAAACATGCTGACATATATTTGCTGGTGCAAAAATGACAGTTTTATTAGGAATGCATATGAACCCTAAAAAAAAAGCATATATAATACTGTTAATTCACTATTTTTCATTGGATACCAAATTTCAATGGGTACCAATCTTTGTGAATTTTGTGGTTGCTACAAACCATGAATGTAAAGACTCTTGTTCCTTCTGTAATTATTTTTTGCAAAGCCATGAAAAGAGATATCCATGAATGATATGTATGAACAGAAAACCATCAATTTTGTTGTGGCACACTGATTAATGACATACAATGCCAAATGCAAACTTGTACTCACAATAGATAGATAGACAGATAGACAAACAGATAGATAGATCAAAATAAAGATAAAGATGGCCAAACAGACTGATTGAAAGAGAAATTACACTTCTAAACATTAAACTTGCATCATTTCATCATTAAATATATCACTCCCTCATTATAAAACCCTTAATTATGACATGGTTCCTGTTATAAGGCAGGTATGGTCATGGATCCTATTTATTAAGTCATAGTAAAACTATATCATGTCCTGACTTATAGGGTGGTTTCATATAAGGTGGTATTCTCTATGACTCCCATGAACAGTGTTATAATGAGGGAGCTGTGTATATAAATATATATATATATATATATATATATATATATATATATATATATATATATATATATATATATAATTTGGTCAACAGTTTTCTATATACTGCTAAGAAGAAAAGTAATATCCTTTCATTACATAAAAAAATTGTAAGGAAGAGTGTGTTCTGCCTGCATCCTTTTATGATAGAGACGACTATGATTTTCTAATAAAGATTTTCAAATGACCTTGCCCTTGCCTGACAGGCAGAGGGAGGGTTGAGGTGTCTGGACATTCAACTACAGTCCTTCCTGGTTCTATGGTTCAACTATACTGGACCCTCAGTTTATGGAAATATGTGGCCCTTGAGTTCCATTTTCTAAATCCTACAGAGCTCTGTGTGTGTCTATATATAAATATATATATATATATAGTTTGGTAGGTAGGTAGATAGCTGACATTTATTTCAAGACAGATTGTTTAATGAAACAGTTTTCAATTTAAGAAACTGTATGACAAAGAGGTGCAATCAAACTTCCACTGCTTGTTCTTTCTTCTCTCCTTTTCTCTTCAAAACAAATTTAATTTCTGTGGCTAAATCTGCACCAGCCTTGGTTATTATTGCAAAGTCTTTAGTATCACCACTTATCTTTTTGAAAACGATATTCATTAAATTTCCATCTTGCCCCTGCAAAAAGAAAAAAAAATTTGCAAAAATGTAAGCAGTGACATACAAGTTTCAATTCAAAATCTTAATTTTCTTAAAAAACTATCAGCTTTTTATGTCTCTATTATATTCTCATAAAAGATAGGTCATTTTATTGCTAAGAAGAAAAGTAATATCCTTTCATTACATTAAAAATTGTAAGGAAGAGTGTGTTCTGCCTGCATCTTTTTATGATAGAGATGATTATGACTTTCTAATAAAGATTTTCAAATGACCTTACCCTTGCCTGACAGGCAGAGGGAGGGTTGAGGTGTCTGGACATTCAACTACAGTCCTTCCTGGTTCTATGGTTCAACTATGATAGCTATCCCTCCAAACCTTTGGGACTTAATAAGCACACAGAAAAGCTTCAATTAAAACTATTACTATTGTTGATACTGCTGTGATTGATGCCACAATGAGTAAAGCTCTTGCCGATGTTGAAGTAGGTAATATAATAGTTAGAAGGTATCAAACTTAGATCTAATTATATACAGCAGAACTTGCCTATACTGGCATTCAAAGACATTCAATAAAAACTTGTCCATTATGAACAGGTGTTTTTTATGTAACAATTGACTTTCAAGTTGAAATTAAAAGGTATTTGTGAAATGTTGTCCATTCTGACACAGTTGACACAGTGTCCTTTATGTGGAGTAGTCCACAAAGACAGGTTTTACTGTATGTATAATAATTACCAAGAGTCCCTCAAAGGATACGACACTCTACTGTCCAAAATGAATTTCCAGGAATCCAAGATAAGACTGTTTTTTCTTTTCAAATGCTGAGTGTTGAACACATATCTGATATTTTTAAGCTGTAACAAGATTTTCAAATTGGCTGCTGTGGTGGTTGTATTGGATATCAAATTGGCACCATTTTCATTAAGGACCAACTAGGTATCATAAGAATCAAGAAGTCTATTCATGAAACCCTATGCTGATGTAGCCATCCATTTCAGAGGAGTAAAGATAACAATATTTTTAAGATGACCACCATGATGGCTATATTGAGAATCAGTTAACATCAATTTCATTTCAGACAAACTAGACACCATAAGAACTCTTCTGATCAAAATGACTTTCCATTTAAGAGTAGGAGCAATAACAAAATTTTAAAGATGGCCTCCATGGTGGCCATATTGGATGTCAGATCAGCACCATTTTAATTTAGGACCAACAAGACATTATAAGAAGTCTTCTGGTGAAAACCCCATGTTGATATGACTTCTTTTTGGAGGAGTAACAAAAACAAGATTTTCAAAATGGCTGCCATGGTGGCCATATATTGGATTTCAGATTTGCACCATTTACACTTTGGTCCAACTATACATCGTAAAAAGCCTTCTTGCAAAAGCATAATGGTGACATGATCAGCCATCTAGGAGTAGCCATAACAAGATTTTCAAGATGGCCATTGTGGTGGCCATATTGGAGGTCACATTAGCACAATTGTCATTTACAACCAACCAGACATCATAAGAAGTCTTTCAGTGAAAACCCCATAATGATATAACCATTCATTCAGGAATAGTGATATAAAAGATTTTCAAGATGGCAGCTATATTGTATGCTTGAGCAGCACCATTTTTATTTAAGACCAACAAGACATCATAAGAAATCTTAGTAAAATCCCCATGTTGATATAACCTTCCATTCAGGAGGAGTAGCCATAATAAGATTCTCACAATGGCCACTGTGGAGCCACACTGGATGTGCGAGTGGCACCATTTTCATTTAGGACCAACTAAACATCATAAGAAGTCTTCTGGTCAATGTCAATATTACTTTTTTTATTCAGGAAGAGTAGTGATAACAAGATTTTCATAAATCATCAGAAGTCTTTTAGTGAAAACCTGATGTTTCCATATATCCACTGTGGTATCCAAATCAGACATCATATTGACACATTTTTATGTAGGACCAAATATACATCATAAGAAGTCTTCTGGTGAAAACCTCAGTGTCAATATGGCTTTCCATTCAAGAGGAGTTGCCACGACAATATTTTTAAGATGACTGCCATCGCAGCCATATTGGACATCAGATCAGCACTATTTTCATTTAGGACCAACTAGACATCATAAGAAGTATTTTAGTGAAAACACCATGTTGATATGACCATTGATTCAGGAGGAGTAGCGATAGAATTTTCAAGATGGCCTCTAGACCATGGGATGAATGTGTGTGAAAAGTTTCATGGCAATCCTCCAAGTAGTTTTGGAGGGGTAGTGATAACAAACTTGTGCCAACAGACGGACCGATGACAGACCATCCCATAAGCTCTTCTGGTCTATGACCAGTAGAACTAAAGACATAAAACAATAAAAAATGAACATTCTCTTAGTTGATATTAAACCAGAGGGGGTGAGCTAATACAAAATATTATTTTGTTTTCTGTAGTTTTCTGTATTTTTTTTTCAATCATTTTTTTCTTACAGCTCCTACCCTAGAAGCAAGATTTATTTGGCTAAAAGTCATGAGCTTTGAGTAACCTTGGGGTGACAACCAGTATGACTACTTTATGAAGCATAGTTCATGCATCACTAATTACCCTGATTAGCCACTATAGCAGAGGCCTTGCATGAGATCTGTGCAACCCACTCATCTGATTACTATACTCATTCACATGTACAATACACAGATAACCTATCACAATATACAAGGTGTAGTCATTAATATGGAATGTTTACCTTTGAAAAAATATATTTATTCCTACTTCCAACTGTACTAGTCATAATGAGCTGTATATAGCATATATAAAAACTGGGGTCAGTAGCTGAACACAAATACTTAAAATCTACAATAATAAAGCACAAAATGTTGGTCACAGTACCATTTTTATTGTAAGGGTGTTGCACATGTACTAACAGAGATGCATCTAATTATGAAATGTTTATGATTCTAACATAATAAATAACCCACTATAGGTCATGATCAGCTTCTTTTCTTGCAAGGGTGTGGTACTAACAAACATGCATACTGTCATCCATTTCATGACTGATATGAACAGTGCCTGATAAATGGGATCAAACACAAACTTTAATCTGAGTCAGTGAAGCAGAAAATATAGGCCAAATTGACCTACTTCTCCAATAAGGGAGTACGGTTCATCAATATGCATCCCCACACCAAGTTTCATGATTTTAGATTTGTTAGAATGAACATAGCATGCAAAAAACACTATGTGGTCCTGAGCAAAATGCAAAAACTTGACATACCCGTAAGCCAGTAAAATGTAAATGTAGGGCACAGTGACCTTTTTGTACAGGGGTGATACAAATAAGGATGTATACAATAATCTAATTTAATGATATTAGTGGGAACAGTTAAAACACAAGACTTAACCAAGTCTGTGAAGCATGAAAAATAGGACACAGTAACCTGCATTTGTGACAAGGATGTAGCACTTATCAAAATACATCCTCTCAGTAAGTTTCATGATTCCAGGTATAACAGCATGTACATATGATGCATAAAGCCTATGGTTATGAGCTAAACCCTATAACTTAACCTAAGCCAGTAAAATGTGAAATATAGGTCACAGTAACCTTTTGTTGTAAGGGTGTGGTACTAACATAGATGCATACAATCATCTAGTTGGATGATTCTTGCATGAAAAGTGCTTCATATTTAAACTTAAACAAAAAAATTGAGCTCACATCAGTGAAGCATGAAATATGGGTCACAGTGGGCCATGATTTTTGGTATAAAAGAATGTATACTGGGTGCAAAAAACTTACCTCATCATGAGCTAAATGCAAAAACTTAACCTAGGTCAATAAATGTGAAATGTTGGTCACAGTAGCCTTCTTTTGTTATAAGGATGTAGAACTAATAGAGATGCATACAATCATCTAGTTTGATGATTCTAGCATGAACAGAGCTTGAGAAATATCCCTAAAACAAAATTTAACCAAAGTCAGTGATGCAACACAGTTACCTTTTTTGTGACGAGTGTAGTACTTTTCAAAATGCATCCCCTCAGCAAGTTTCATGATTCCAGGCATAACAGTATAAATATAGTATGCAAACGTACTGAACTAAATGCAAAACCTAACCAAGGATGTACAAATAATGTATGTGGATGTACAAAATTAACCCCCTTAACTGCCTTCCCAGGGGAAGGTGCTATCAAACCCACTTCAAACTGTTACCTAGCACCAAGGAAGAATGAATAGTTTGATATATATAGCCGACACCAATGCTGTGTTAGTATGATACCTCTACTCTACTTCTAGGAAGTGAGCTAAAAACAGGAAGTCTTATAATTGAAATTTTAGTATATTTGACCTTTTGGCGAAGGTGCCAATATTAACATCCTTCATGTAAATTGTTCCAATATATGGACTTATGTAAATAAAATACTAAAGTTTGGTTAAATTCCACACCACAGTTTAGAAGATTGGGTTATGGACAGAAGGTCAGCTATAAAAAAAAAACTTGGGATAAAATGTTGGTGATAAAATTACATCAAGTCTGCCACTGCATACAAATGCATAGTTGCAAATATCTCTGTTTTTAGACATCTACTCTTCAACTCTGAAAATGAGCTTTCTTTAGTTTCAACACTGGAAGGTACATGCTGACAAAGATATGCCAGTTTCATTTACATAACACAGGTGAAATGTCATTTGATGACTCAGAGTGCATGCTTGGTTGATGAGAGTATCTCATGGATTAAACAAGAGACCCACCCCTTAAAAAAGTTAAAAATTGATCTGAATTTAAGGTGTGAACAGAGGGACTGATGGGCAGAAACACATATAGATGTCAATGTCGAGCATCTGCCAACAAAAATCACTTTTAAACATGTAATATTTGTACTAAGGAACATGTAACTGTCTACTTTTTAATAAGGAATATAACAAATTATTTTAAAAAAATGAATACAGTACAACATCTTTTAAGCAGTCAATGATTGGAGAGTAAATTTTGGATGTGTAAGGTATGTGGCTGTTGTGGAGAAGTTAAAAGTTATAAAGACGCATTGGAGATGGGAAAATCAGTTCCTAGATAAGAGTGATTGTCATTTGAGGGTGGTGACTAATGGGAGACTGCACTGTATTGGAGTAACTTTGATGGTTCATCATCTAAAATCACCATGCTTTCACCTATTGCATGATTTAATTTGACCCCTCTACTCTTTCCCAATGTGACCCCACCCACCCCTGGACCAATACCCAAGAATTGTGAACTGAAATCTATAACATATTTTTTTGCACTGCTGTCAAAATAAAAATCAAGTTTTGTCAAAAAATAAAGAAAGAAAAAACATTAAAAGAGAAGAAGACAAAAATGCCTTAACTCACCTGCGTACCAGAGGCTTTGATTGTAATTTTCACTACACGCCCACTTTCCAACTCGTCTTTAATTTTGTTTACCTTTACTGCCAAATCATGGTCATTTATTTTGTCTTTTATTACAAATGCTTTCTCACTTTTGTCCTTTGATCTGTTCTCTTTGTCTTTCTTTCTTTCCTCCATTAAGTCCTCAGGGGCAATCATTTTATAGCATCCAAGTCTTTGATTAATGTTTGGACCATCAACTGTAGACCTCATTTGGAAGAGTACCATTTTCTTCTCTTCTGCAAATTTTCGGGCTTTAGTTATTGGCATTTTACCAATGTATAATCCTTGTGGATCAAAAACCTGCACTATTGAGACTTTTGCTGGTGTCTTTATTATTTCTTCAGCTTCTTCTTCATTAGATTTGGGTCCCTTCAAATGATTTTCCGATGTAACAAATGTTTGCCAATGATTAAAGTTGCAACTTATTCCTTTGGTATTCCTTTTTTTGACCAGAAAAACTCCTCTAGAGGTCCCAAGAAAAATAAATCTGCATCCTAATAAAGGAATAGCAAGTGGTCTAATATGTAGCTTGTGTTTGATTGCTGTCCAAAGTGGGCTCTTTAGAATGGCTAGTCTCATCCTGAAAATACAGGAACACATGAAGGTATTATTGCCAGTATGCATGGATGAAACTTTTGGTAATTCCAAATTACCCTAAATGTTATCACACAACTATTAAATATAGGGTTCTGTTTTTACCCAAATGCAGCCCATTTATGAAGTCTGAAAGTGGCTCTAAGGAACTTTAATTAATTTATGCAGAAACCAAAATACAATTTTCACTTATAGTGATCTTGACTTTTGACTCAAAATCAGTATGAAGCACCTTTACTTAAGTGCAGCCAATGTACAAAGTTTGATGAAATACAGCTGCAAGATACCAGACACATGAATAACAATCGGACGCCAACATCATAATTTCAGTTCCAGTGCAGGTGGAGTACACTGTACTCAATTACTCTGTACTCCAGAGTACTGAAAATCCACATACTGTACTCATACTCTTACATTCCTGGATTGAAAGTATTTGTACTTGAACTCTTAAAATGCTTTCATATGAAAAAGTACTCTGTTCTCCAGGATACGTTCTGGAGTACAGGTACATCATATTTTAGATACTTACCATATAAGTATATCAAGTCAAACTGCAAACAACATAGACCCTGATCTGCCGTCACATAATTCGCTGTCAGATCAAGGTCTATGCTGTTTGTTCTACTGATTACTCCTAATAAACTGCATAGACCCAGATCTGCCAGCACATTATGCAATGGCAGATCTAGGTCTGTGCAGTTTGCAGTTGGACTTGACTTATAAGCAAGTATATACTGTAAAAGTTTTTGCTTTTCATCTCTTTAATTTAAATTAAAAATTAAATTAAAACAATGAAGTTAATAGATGAACAAAACCAAAACCTGAACAGAAAAAAGAAAATAAAAGTTTGGTTTGATTTTTACAAATTAATATTATTATGTGCAGCACCATCCATACCTTGGAGTAGAATTAAGCAACAGTTTGAAATATAACCTACACATTAACAACATCACCAACGAAGCTTCAAGTGTGCTGGAATTTCTTAAATATAATTGAAAGTACTGTTCATCCAAAATAAAAGACAGCTCCTATTTAAGCTTAGTAAGACTCAAGCTGGAATGTGCATCCACCCTCAACAAAAGACCCAGATCAAGCAGATGGAATAGATCCAGAGGAATGCAGCCTGTTTTGTATTAAATAAGCCAAACAACAGGTAAAAACCCGAACAGCGCTTCTGCTATGAATAATACCTTGCAAGAATGGCAAACCTAAGCAGATGTGACCATATTTTATAAAGTTATCAATATCTTAGTAGCTGTACCAAACCCCAGCATAAGTAAGAATTACAAGGCAGGGGCCCAGGGTGGCCGAGTGGTCTAAGGCGCTCGTCTTTACCGATCACTGCCATCTCACCTCTGTCTGCATGGGTTCGAGTCTCGGGCTCGGCCAATGTGGATATGTGAGAAAGCTTGCCAGTAGCTTCCCGTGGGCCGGTGGTTCTTCCAGGGGTTTTCCCGGGTTCTTCCTCCACCAGATAAAACTGGCCGCCATGTATAGCCTATCAGGTGCTGAAAAATGGCGTTAAACCCACTACAACAACAACAACAAAACCACAAGGCACAGCCAATCATAGAAGTGCATAATGTATCAGTGCAGGGTCAATGTTTACCAGCATTCCTTTTTTTCTCCCTCCAACAGTTGTTTACTGGAATCAACTCCCTGAAAGTGCAGTGTCAGCCCCCATCCTGGATGTCTTCAAATCTGTCCAGCACATACCATCTAAACAGATATGCTAATGAAATTATTTGTTCATTGTAAATATGTTTTGTTTTTGGATTATTTCTGCATGCAGGCGCAATGTTCTCCCTCAGCAGTTGGTGTCTGTGAAAGGGATTTTGATCGAGTATTGTACTGATGTGGAAGAATACTCCAGGTGTTGCAACCCATCTAAGTTTAAAGAAAACATGCTGTACAAAAGTTAACTCATCATGCAGGTAAAATTAATACAGTATAGCTGCAGGAAATACTGTGCATGTGACAGTAGTGGATCACTTTTTGTACAAATGGTGTTACCATGCTTATTTATGAAATTTTTGGGACACACTAAACATGATTGGAATGAAAAAGATCTCTTACCTTTTGATCTAAAACTGTTCACTAAATAAAATTATTGAGAACAATATTGATTCTAATCAGCGTGGTTTTTAAGACATTATGGGATTGCACTTAACAGCATCAGATCATGCAAGTACAGGTCAAGGTGCACAGTGGGGAGTCGTCTCAAAATGGCTTATTTTAGCTAAAGTTAGTGAGTGGGTTGAGTTTTATGGCACACCAGCAATAAATTGGCTGTATGGCACCACACATGATTGAAAATGTTTGTCAAATCTTAGTTTTAACCATGATTGGAAGTAAAGCAAAACAATGAAAAAAAGCCCCATTTTTTTATAAAAAAATACAACCTCATATTATATTATAGAACTGTTCAAATACTGGTAAATTCTCTTCCTTTTTTACCATAGTCAACATTTTATTTTACAGGTTTTATACTGAAAAATAACTTTGATATTTCCCCTGACCCACCAGCTGCTGTAACTAGACCGAATTGTCATATTCACATGGGTGCATTCTTATGTTAATTTCTACACTTAATATCTTATTTATGTTTCACCTGGGCAATTGTTGAGATTTTCTGCAATTCTTGGAAATATGTTTCAAATCAAGGCCAAAATTCCACTTCATTAGGAATAATGCACTTTCATTTTACAGACCTAGATTCGACTGGAAGTGTCCTTGCGAGTCTAACTTTTGTTTTGATTTAGGTAACTGATTAAGGTAAATGACTGGAACAAAATTATCCTGGTCAAATTAGTAATTGGCAAGAAAAACTGCTACAAACGTGAAAATGATTCATTAAACGCACACCCAAAATAATAAGGAAGTTTCTCTACCAAAGTACATTACCCTTCTTCGTGAGCTGAGAGGAATAAAGTTCACCTAATGTCAGTGTCCTTGAAATCTGACATTTCTTTTGCTACAACTGTTCCTTCCAAACATAGAAAATGTACAGGCTAGGTAAATATATATGTGTCTATAAGACAGTTCTGCACTAATCATTTCCCACCTCGTCTAAACTGGAGGTGACGGTTGTATCGAAAATTAAAATCGGATGGGTGGGGTGACACAAATCAAACACTTCGAGGTAAAAAAATAATTTAAAAAAGGAGTGAACAAGCAGTTCAGGAAGTATAATTTCATCTATTATTAATCTGAATGCAAGAGAAATTACTTGATTAAAGTTTTCTTTCTTGCAAATTCTCTTATTTACAAGAACCGTGACATGGACGCCGACATCTTGAAATATTGACTGGTATTTGTTTCTTTCTGTTAAATACAACATATTACGCAACGTAATTTGCAATGAATCAGGCAAAAGTTTCCCACTTGTTTCCGGTAAAGTAATAGACTGGTACCCGTACCCAACTTCAAGGTAAATCCTTCTGATCTGCGTTTTCCGTCAAGTCGAGAAAGAAACTTCGGAAGTTATATCCGTGTACTCTGGTCGTCGGTTAAAACACTAGCCCCGGGCAAGGACTACCGAATGGCGGAATCCAGTGAACCAAACAAAATGGCGGACATGGTACGATTTAGCCTCGAGCAACCACTTTTCGTTCACTTAACGTGAACTTTAACGCATTCGTTATAATATTGTGATAATCTATTCAAATAAACCATAAAAAGTGTTCAACTACATCTACTTCATTTAATCAGCGTGAAAAAAAAATTGGCATTCATGTTCTTTAGTTCATAATTACTTTTTTTCCGAGCGCGTGTCATTTTGCTTATTTCCTGAAGGTGCGTCCATGGTTCGTGACGCAAACTAAAAAGTCACGTGGCATATGACCGGAATGTGCCAGTTAGGTCAAGGTATGGATACTATTCGTTCATAGCGTCTCCATGTTTTTGAAATAAAAAAATAAAAAAATTAAATATAAAAAAATAAAAAAATCCGTTAATTCTATGTGCAGTTTGTCCCATAGTGGGTTATCCTGTTCAAAATATGTAGACAAAGCCAACTTGTGATCGGCGGCACTATCTTTAGCATATAATAGAAAATTCAAGGCCAAAATGTGTGACACAAAAAAGTCATTAGTGAAAATATAGATTTTCATTATGATTTTTTTTAAATTACATGAAATTACCTGTTTAAATCTAATTTTGTCTGATTTTACTGTTTAATTCATTCCTGTCACTCTTCAAGAATGCTGGTGACACAGTAGATGACATCATTATCTCTAAACAAGCGCGTTAGTCAGATCACGATTAACATGGCGCACGATTGAAGGAGGCGAACGCATTGGGTGGTTGGACGGTTTTGCATCAGTTCTGTAAGTGCGTTTACAATGGAGAAAGTTGACAGAGATTTTTTAAAAATACATTTTGCAGGGACAAATATGTTAATAATAAAACGACTAATAAATAGTATTTTAAGGACTAATATATATATATATATATATATATATATATATATATATATATATATATATATATATATATATTTAAAACTAACTATATATATAAATATATATATCTATAACTATAACTATATATATATATATATCACTATATATAACTCTCTCTCTCTCTCTCTCTCTCTCTCTCTCTCTCTATATATATATATATATATATATATATATATATATATATATATATATATATATATATATATATATGTGTGTGTGTGTGTGTGTTCGAGTCCAATTTATTGATTTTAATAGCTTTGTGAAAGTCGCTGGTCTGTAGAAGGATGTTTAAGTAAATTTTATGGATTTTATCCTCTTGTGAAATTTACTGTTCTGTAGAAGGCTGTTCGAGTCCATTTTATTGGTTTTATGATCGTTTTGTATGCCCGTATTATATGGAAGGCTGTTACCAGCCTTGTGAATGTAACTATTCTGCAGAAGGCTGTTTTAGTCCATTTTCTGAGTTTTATCAGCTTTGTGAAAGTCATTCTTCTGTGGAAGGCTGTTACCAGCCTTGTGAAATAACTATACTTTAGAAGGCTGTTTTAGTCCATTTAATAGGTTTTATCAGCCTCGCGCATGTCAGGACTACATAGAAGGCCTTTCGAGTCCAATTTATATGTTTCATCAGCCTTGTGAAAGTCACAATTTCTGTAGAAGGCTGTTTGAGTCCATTTTATGCGTAGTAGATGTAAAATAGCTACTTAGCTCACCTTGCTTGCTAGTCGCCGTGAACTTTCGGATACTGGTATTAAACTAGTTGTCGTGAGCTGTTTAGGTCTAGTATTAATACTAGCCTCGGCAAATTAGAGTTGTTGGGCGTTCTGTGATAGGCGGCGAAAAAACACACCATGACCAGCGCGCGATACCACAGCGAAGCCGATGTTGCACAATACCAGCCACCAGAGGTCGGCATCCCCGACTTCACCACCAACACCCCATTCGACGACTACTTTCCTCAAGCCGTCAACATCTACCTCACAAGACTAGGAGCGGCCAACCACATCAATTAAAGCTGGACAAACTATGGGAGGTCCCGACAGGCCCGCTGGGACTACCCGCTGCCAGTCCCAACCTACGGGACGCTGTGGAACCTCTTCTACGACTCGCACGACGCCAATATTTTAGCGCCACCAAGATTGTAAACCGGTTATCATTCATCTACGACCCCCCAAAGTCACCGCCATCCACAGACTGGGAGCAGGCTCCTGTACAGCAAGGAGCTAAAATGGGAAAGACAACAGCCCGAACATTTGCGGGAAAACAGCTACAGCTCTTCCGTATACAGAGGGGGTGTATTTGGGACAGGCCGCGCCATAGAAAAGGCCGCCTTGACGAGAGTGTCAGGCGACGCGTCGCTCAACTCAATACGACTTTTCATCCGCAGGCAGAGTCGCTATGATCTCTGCGAGGGCATCGTCCTTTGCGCAGTAGGGCAGCTCATCTTTTCTGCCCTATAGCGGGTCCTGGCGGTGTTCTTGACCACGTCATACATGTTGCGTGCGTCCAGGATGAACCTGAACTCATCCTCAAAGACGGCGTTGTCGTGCAGCGCCCGAAGCACGTGGTCTAGTATTGTATTGAGCTTAGCCTCGGCCAGGACGTGGATTTCGTCATGGTTTTTCGCTTTTGTGACGAGCCGCCGGCTGACATAGGCTCCGGTCAGGAGCAGCATGCCACAACACACAGACACGAGTTCTAAGACGATCGGGATCGAGGCGGCTACGAATGTGGACAGAAGGGCGACCCCTGTCACGACACCTTCCACGGACACGACAGTCAGAGCGCCGTCGAACAAGTCGACGGCGCGCCGGTACCTTTTGTAGAGGCTGCGCCGTAGTTCAGCCCCCACGCGCAGATCGCCTTCTTCTTCTGAGATTCGTTTAAGGCGGAAGTATTGCGGATCGTCTAGCTTTGGATACAGACTCATATTTCCGTGATCACCAGGGCGCGTTTTCATTGTAGTGGTAATCATGCCAGGTCACCCCCGGTGAGGCATCCTTTCCTGCTGCAGCGCGAGCGCGATTATTTCCACCTGGTCGCGGCTAGGCCTCTGATGCTTGGGATAGTTCCATCGCATTATATCTATATGGCTTTCAGCCTCATTCTATCCCAACCTGAACCGGTGTCCGCGGACCCCCAGCTGGCGAAGGTACTCCAGCACCAACAGCCTGTACCTCTTATCGATGTCGAGCGCACGCTTTGATAGCTGCAAGCACTCGTCGCCGTTGAGGCTACCTGGCAGCTCTGACATGGATTTCTTGGGACGATGCGTGTTTTAATTGCGAGCACCGAAATTTTTTAAAAATTGGCCGAGGCAACGCTTTCCTGAGCGTCGACGTTAAGGCCCTCGCATCGGATGGCGCCTGGTATCCTCCACCCTTGGCGAACTTGGACGCATAGCTGATTGTGAAGCTTACGTATTCGACGCCCGCTTGACCGCCACTATCGTTTTGAGTCCACAGGTCCTCTTTACGTGAACGAATCTAGAGAGCCGCCCACTGCCCCTTAGCCGTGGCGCCTGTGGAGTTTTACTAAGTAGAAAGCTAGCGGCAGGGATAGTGAGAGTGTTGTTGTTGCTCAGAACGAAACCGCGAACGTTTTGCGTTGCGTCCCAGCAATAAAAAACCGACGTATTTAACCCAGCAGCTACGTAGACAGCCAAGGCGTAAGCTATGTAGCACACAACGGCGGCGCCTGGCACGCCCTGAGGCGCAAAAGCCGCGAGGCCGGCCTTGGTTGCATACTGGGAGAAATCCCTCGGCGTGTCCATGACTTTAGGGAGCGGACATAGATGTCTACAGGCATGTCGCGCTCCACGATCAGATGATATCGTGTAATATGTAAAACTGCAAGCGTGAAATGGCTGCGAGAAACGTTTGGTCGCCTGCGCCCTCGGAAACTGGAAAAAGTTGACGGGAAACTTGCTGTCGAAAGCTTTACCAGTGGGGAATAAAATTCGGTAGACGCCGTAGGGTCTAGCAAGTAGGGGGAATGACATAACACTCGATAAGCCCGCGATCTATATTTGCTCGGTCTTTAAACAAATAAACTGTCCGGCGGATCGAGCCTCAACAGCCGAAAATCGGTAATACCCGACGGCTATCTTTTTTTTAATCCCCCAAATAATAAACTTCCATATTCACACCGGGTGAGGTAGACCCACCTTAAGCCAAGCCGACCCCGGGCGGCCGGGAGACCCACGCAGTATTAACATCGTCGTCAAAGATATTGACTGGATCGTTGTCACCGGTGTAAGAACTCGGCGAAAAATTAATGCCAGAGTTTAAACGTCTAACCAACAAGGAGACAAGCCGAACACTGTTTTTAACCCGGAAGACCCCATGCGGAGGTCTACATGTGATTTTATTGCCGCGTCTCGAGGGTATGCGGGGTCCCGCAAACATACAACCCAGTTTAAGGCCATGTCCAGGTCGCCCGCCATGTTGTCACCCGCCTTGGAGAACATAAGCGCGTAATTGCGCCCAACGTATTAAGTCGTAACCGCGGCGTCAACGTAAGTTTCTTAGCCGCGTCATAGTCTCGAATTGGGATCGCCAGGCCCATGATCCTTTTAGCTTCCATGTCCAGATCGCCCACCAGCCGGCGCCACCTCTAGGCACTATCGCATCTTGGAGGTTCACATATTCTTCTAAGATCGCAACTGCGGTATCGATGTATACTTTCCATTCCGCGTCGTGGTCCTCGAGGGGGTCCACCAAACGTTTTATCCTTTTTGCTGCCATGTTTAGATTGCCTGCCATGCTGTCACCAATTTTGATGACCTTAAGTACTTCCTGGTCGTCAATGTACTCTATTGCCATCTCAACCAAGGCCGCGACCTCTGCGTCGAGGGCAAGTTTCCTGACCACACCCTGATCGTCGTCATTCTTTTGTGCTACAGTGTCCTTATTTTCAACGTACCTATGTGGCCGTTTTTTCCGGGCGCGTCGGGGCGGGCACGTTACGAAGGGCACGCTGGGCGATCGCTTCAAACTTCCAAGCCCGAACGGCTCGGTACCGTTGCGCAGCGTACTGTCATTGTTAAAAATCGTCAGGTTGCCTAACACCGTTCCGTTAGGCCTAGGCAGACGCGAAGAAACATTCACAAGAGAGCTTTTCAGATTTCCAGCGGCGTCGGCAAACGCAAGCAGGTCATTTTGGTCTGTGGCGTCGACGCAGTTGCTATAGGCCGCAAGCTCGGCCTTGGTCTCATAGTAGGTGAGGTCTGCCTGGGCGTCGTCTTTTGCTTTCTCGTTTTATGAGCGGCCAAAAATGTCCACCAGAATATCTGACGCGTCATGTCGGGAGCCGGCCTGTTTGCAATAAACAGCAGCCCAGAGACAGCGCCGCCTTCGGCAGCGCACTGGGTATCGGGTTGTGCTCCAGCCGCTTTAGTACCCTACGGATAGGTGGCCGCACATCGGCCCGTCGACCTCTTGCCTTACAGGCAGCGTGAAGTAGGTCTTCGGTAGCGCTAGATCAGGTGGTTATGTTCCTCTCGGAACACCACCCAGTGCGTACTACCTTTCTGCGAGTTTTCGACGTTGATGATACTGACCTCAAGCCCTGAGCGTCCACGCAGGCGCGTCAGCTCGTCTCGCATGTAAACGCCACAGAAGTGCTACAGGGGGACCGACAAGTCGCAGCAGGTTGAAGTTGGAGAGGTCCCTCATCCCAGCCGCGCCAGACGGAGGCCCCGAACTTATTTGACCGACCTGGCTGCCAACGCCTCCGCCAAGGGCCTTATGGAGCTAACGGCACCGGTCGAACCGAGCGCTCCAGCAATGCCGGCGGCCGCGAGCGAGGTATCGCCGCTGCTTTGGCAGCGATCGCTAGGGACGGGAGAAGCGCAGCAGGGGGAAGATGCCACCGTCTTTGTGCATATCCTTCAGGGCCGCAGCTCAAAGGTTGAAGTCAACCCCGCTCCGCTCCTTGCGGGCGCCCTGAAGACGCTAGTCAGTATGGCCGGGTGTCGTCCGTGGAGGTAACCATCGCAAAGCCGCAAAGCATCCCCGGCCGTTGGTGAGGGTGACTAGTAATCGTTCGTGGGGTATAGCACGATTTGTGCCGGAGTCGGGCTTCAAATAGTGTTTTCCGCCGAGGCGTAAAACACGCGCAGCCCAGGCCGGCCCCCCTCGAACAACAGCGTTTTGTTTGAGAGGATGAGGGCGATGGCTCTATTTTTGAGCACCGTGCCAGAATTCCGACACGGGCCTTGAAGAAAATGTCCACGACGTTGTGCATGACGAGGTCGAGATGCTCAGGGCTGAAGTAGTAGACTGAGTAGAGGGTGGCAAACTCCTCTGGCTGATCGCCCATCTGCATGAAGTTGAGTAGCGTAGACTCCGCCGTCAGAGATGGCGTCACAAACGGCATCCACAGAGCAAGCCGCGAGAGCTTTACGGTAGACGAGTTCACACCTTTGGTGCGACGGTACGCATGGCGCCAAAGATGGCCTTGCGCACGTTTGGACAGAAGCTGAAGATGGGGGTCAGCGGGATGATGCACAAGAGCGGTCCTCCCCACCCATCGAGGCCTTTCACGACCCGAAGCCCAGGTTGAAAATTACGGTTGGGGTTTGTAAGGGTATTGGCTTCGCCTACGCCCGGAATGTTGGGCATGCCGACGGGCTGCTGGTCGATAAAGACGCCCTTCGCAAGCTGGCGGACGACCTGCTGGACGTCGTCCTGTCAGTCTGTAGCATTCTTTACAAGAATCATCGATAGCTCGGCGCTGCGCGCGTAGTCGTTGCTGTAGCGCGCGAGGCCTAGTATGGTCGTGGCCACGTCTACGTTGTCCATGCAGTCGCGTAGCACGAGGGTACCCATGTCGAGGCGGGCTCATGTACGTCCTAGAAAAGGTCATTGCGAGTATGCCGCCCGGAAGCCCCTCTAATAATGAGAGCGGCGCAGGCCCGCGCCCATGATCAGGTTTGCAATAAGTGAATCACCTCCTCGATCAGGTCGTCAACCTTTTAGCGGCTCGCCCTTTTGACTGCATCGCGCAGGGTTAGGGTTAGCGACGCGCCCAATTCTTCCCCAGCCTCCCTGACGTCCCGCCGCGACCAATTCGTCCCCAGCCTCCCTGACGTCCCGCTGCACGCCTCTGAATTCCTCGAGGATTTCCTTGGTCCCCTCCTTGGCGGACTTGATGACCGGCACATGTTTTGTTTCCACCTCGTAGACATCATCTTTTCGTGCAAGATGCTGGGCGGAAAGCTTGTCATGCATCGAGTTGTGGGCGGCTATGTGCTCCTCATTCAGTCGTATCTTGTCTTGCGTGCGCGTCAGTTTCATGAATTGCATGCCGGCAAATTGCCAAAACGCGGCTGGGCTCTAATTTATCCAAGCACTTCTCTGCAGACGGCTGTTCGAGTCAATTTTATAGGGGGTTCTTTTTCATCCTCGAGAAAGTCATGATTACATGGAAAGCTGTTGGAGTCCACTTTATGGGCTTTGTCAGCCTTGTCAAAGTCACTTCTCTGTAGAAGGCTGATCAAGTCCATTTTCTGGGTTTGATTAGCCTTGTGTAAGTTATGATAACATACAAGGCAGTTCAGATCCATTTTATGAGGTTTAGTAGCCTTGGAAAAGTCACTGCTTTATACAAGGTTGTTCGAGTCCATTTTCTGAATTTTATCAGCCTTGTGTAAGTCATGATAACATAAAAGGATGTTCGGGTTCATTTTATGGATTTTATCAGCCTTAGGAAAGTCATTGTTCTATACAAGGCTGTTCGAGTCCATTTTCTGGGTTTAATCAGCCTTGTGTAAGTCATGAGTACATCGAAGGCCGTTCGAGTCAACATGAGGAAAGTACATTTTCTATATAAGGCTGTTCTAGTCCATTTTCTGGGTTTTTCAGCTCTGTGCACGTCATGATTACATAGAGGGTTGTTCGAATCCATTTTATGGATTTTATCAGCCTTGGGAAAGTCAGTAGTCTATAGCAGACTGTTCGAGTCCATTTTCTGGGTTTAATCAGCCTTGTGTAAGCCATGATAACATGCAAGGCTGTTCGATTCCATTTTTTGGATTTTATCAGTCTTGGGAAAGTCATTCTTCTATATAAGGATGTTCTTGTCCATTTAATGGGTTTTTCAGCCTTGTATAAGTGATGATTACATAGAAACCAGTTCCGATCCAATTTATGGGGTTCAGTAACCTTGGGAAAGTCACTGTTCTATACAACGCTGTTCGTGTCCATTTTCCGAGTCTTAGTAGTCTTGGGAAAGTCACTTCTCCGTAGACGGCTGTTCGAGTCTATTTTATAGGGGTTTCTTTTTCACCCTCGAGAAAGTCATGATTACATAGAAGGCTGTTGGAGTCCACTTTATGGGCTTTATCAGCCTTGTCAAAATCACTTCTCTGTAGAATGCTGTTCGAGTCCATCTCCTGGGTTTTATCAGCGTTGTGTAAGTCATGATTACATATTAGACTATTAGAGTCCATTTTTTGTTTTTTCTAGCCTTTAGAAAGACACTGTTCTATAGAAGGCTGTTCGAATCCATTTTCCGGGCTTTAGCAGCCTTGTGTTAAGTCGTGGTTACATCGAAGGCCGGTCGAGTCCATTTTATGGATTTTATCAGACTTGGGAAGTCACTATTCTATACAAGGCTGTTCGAGTCCATTTTCTGTGTTTTATCAGCCTTGTGTAAGTCATGATTACATAGGAGGCTGTTCAATCCCATTTTATAGATTTTATCAGCGTTGGGAAAGTCACTGTTCTATACAAGACTGCTCGAGTCCATTTTCTGGGTTTTAGCAGCCTTGTGTAAGTTATCATTACACAGAAGGCTGTTCGAGTCCATTTTATGAATTGTATCAGCATCGGGAAAGTCACTGTTCAATATAAGGCTGTTAGAGTCCTTTTTGGGGTTTTTTTTACCAGCCTTGTGAAAGTCACTTCTCTGTAGACAGCTGTTCGAGTCCATTTTATAGGGGGCTTTTTCACCCTTGAGAAAGTCATAATTACATAGAAGGCTGTCCGAGTCCACTTTATGGGTTTTATCCGCCATGTCAAAGTCACGTCTCTGTAGAAGGCTGTCCGAGTCCATTTTCTGGGTTTTATCAGCTTTGTGTAAGTGATGATTACACATTAGGCTATTCAAGTCCATTTTTTGTTTTTTTTTTCAGTTTTGGGAAAGTCACTGTTCTATACAAGGGTGTTCATAGAAGGCTGGTCGAGTCCATTTTATATGGTTTAAGTTATGATTGCATAGAAGGCTGTTAAAGTCTATTTACTTGGTTTTATCAGCCTTGTGCAAGTCATGATTACATACAAGGCGGTTCAAGTCCATTTTATGTGTTTTATCAGCGTTGTGAAAGTTACTTTTTGACAGAATGCTGGTCGAGTCCAATACATGGGTTATATGAACCTTGTGTAAGTCACTATTCCGTGGAGGGCTGGTAGAGTCCCTTTTATGGATTTATCAGCTTATGGGTTTTATGAACCTTGTGTAAGTCACTATTCCGTGGAGGGCTGGTAGAGTCCCTTGTATGGATTTATCAGTTTATGGGTTTTATGAACCTTGTGTAAGTCACTATTCCGTGGAGGGCTGGTAGAATCCCTTGTATGGATTTATCTGTTTATGGGTTTTATCAGCCTAGTGAAATTACTTTTCTGTACAAGTCTGTTTAAAATATATTTTGCTGGCTTTGTCAAAACTTACTACCGAACTTTTGGATTCCATCTGATAGGTATAATTAGTCTCGTGCAAGTCATGATTACGTGGAAGGCTGTTCGAGTCCAAGTTATGAATTTACGTGACAATGATCATTATGTAGAAAGCTGCTCAAGTTGATTTTATGCTTTATATGTCTTGTGTAAGTCAATATTTGGTTTTATGCTTTATATGTCTTGTGTAAGTCAATATTTGAATTTATGCTTTATTTGTCTTGTGTAAGTCAATATTTGATTTTATGCTTTATATGTCTTGTGTAAGTCAATATTTGATTTTATGCTTTATATGTCTTGTGTAAGTCAATATTTTTTAGAACATTGCTTAAGCCCCAATTATGGGTTTATTACCAGTCTTGTGCAAGTTATTATTCAGTCAAAGGCCGGTAAAGTCCGTTTTCAGAGTTGTATCAGCCTTTTGTAAGTCATTATTCAGCAGAGCTCCATTTGAACAATTTTGAGGGTTTATGAGCACTGTGTAAGTGTTCATAATATAACTGTTTGTTTGAGTCCATTTTAAGTGTCTCATGAGGACTGTATAAACTTCTGAGTACATTTAACAGCCGTGTGTAATATATAAGTTTGTAGTTTGTACAAGTCCATTTTATGTTTTTCCTTGTGTAGGTCTTTACTCTATATAAGACTAATACAGTTTATATTATAGTTTTATCAGCATTATGTAAGTCTTTACTCTGCAAAAGGCTGTTAAAGTTCATAGAATTGGTTTTATCAGCCTTGTGCAAGTCATGAATCTGTGGAAGACTGTTCGAGTCCATTGTATGACTTCCGTCAGTCTTCTGTTGGTCGCTATTTTGTAGATGGCTGTTTAAGTCTATTTTAATAGCTTTTAACAGCCTTGTATAAGTTATTATTCTGTCAACGTTGTTCGAGTCCATTTTGAGAGTTTCTATCAGGTTTGTGTTGGTCATAAATGTTTGGAAAGATTTTGGGTTCATGTTACGGGTTTTATCAGCCATGTTAAAGTCATTATTTTTAGAAGGCTGTTAGAATACATTTAAGTGTTCTAAATTTCAGCACTCTGTAAATCATCATTATGTTTTGGGTTAGTATATAAGAAATGTAAATCTCATCTTTTGGAATTTTGCACCTCTATTTTAATCGAATTGTCCAATGCACATTATCCAAAGCTCGTAGGGAAACACTTAAAGTGCAGAGTATAAAAAGGTTCAAAATAGCAATAAGCTGTTAATTGAATTTTAATACCATTTAATCTCAGCTCACCAATAATATATCAGGTAACTTCTTTTAGAAGCAGTCTACTCCTATTCAAGTAGCATTTAACTGCTAATGTGCTGTGATTCCCAAAGCAGTGGTGAACAACTATCTTAAAACAGTGAAGAATTATCTTCTAACCAATCTGAATGCATGTTTTAAAATCCAATTTCTAAGAGTTAAGTGCTCACATGATATCATTTGGGGTAAATTTTCCCAACATTCTTAGTCTTTGGAAAATTTCCAATCCAGTTTTTATGCCATGAAAAATAACTTGCATAACATTTACAAGGATGTCAGAATATAATCTGAACATATTTTAATTCAGTTAAAAATATAGTGATGTTTTATTAGTCCATAATTGTAAGAAAATTAGGATTGATCTGGTAAAAAAAAATGCAACATATATCCAGTAAATATGATACACATCTATGAGATTAAACTCATTCATGCACCATATTTTATTCTACTATGAAATTTTACAACATCAGTTAGAGTCAGTGACAATCAGTAATGAAATCAGCTTTGTGCCTTTTTATTGCTTCCATCACATTAGGATAATGCGTTATTTGTTAGAATCAAAATCAATATATATATATATATATATATATATATATATATATATATATATATATATATATATATATATATATATATATATATATATACTCAACCTTGGAAAATGTGTCACTCTGACCAGTCTATCTGTTTTCTTAGTTTTCGAACAAAAAGTCTCTCACATCTCAGCACAATACTCCATGACTTATTTATATTAGAAAAAGGTACTCTCTCTCACTCATATATATATATATATATAGGTACCACCCGTAGAACACGTAAACAATTAAGACCAGAAACAGTTGAATACGTATTAAACAGCTGAAGCCTTAACCATTGATTTTGGATTTGGTTTGGCAATTCAATGTGCTATTGTCACCAATTACTCCCAGTGAACAGAATTACTAAATATGGCAATAAGGTTACTAGTTAACGAGCTCAGTTTGCTCAGCTACTGACAATAAAGGCAGTCCATTCTCCTTTCATTAATTAGAAATGTAATTATTGCAATAAAAATTTTCATAAATATGCCTCCATGACAATCAACTAGCAGTCATGGCACAGGACACTCATACAAAATATAGCTATTTGCTAGACAATCGCACAATTTCTTTCAGCGCACCGACACCGTTAAGCGATGTGGTCTTTAAAAGGAATACTAAATATAAAGAGACAAGGAACACATATCGAGTGCGGAAAAAAGCGAAACACCCAAAAAATATGTGGAACACTAAGTATTATACATTTCCGGTGTTTAATGCTTTTAACATTCCATGCTCACGGGACTAACAATGGACCATGAGTCACAAATTTGTCATTATGGTGTTTATTCCATTGATTTACACCGGTTAAGTAATTAATAAAAAAAGTTCTCATTTATCAATATTTAAACAACGCTTTCCCAAAATTCTGGATAAAAAAGGACACAATAGTTTGTTCAGAGTAATGATCAAATTAAATTGGTTTGCTAGTTATGGGCACAAATGGGGAAGAAATGTTGGCATGATCGAACAAACACACACAACAAGCAGAAAGTGCGACCATATGTAATAATAGCTTTTAATAGTATTAATCCGGGTCGTTGGGAAAAATACCAAAAAGTACGCTACAAAGTCAATAATCAGAAAAATAATGTATTCGCAACTTGGAGAATATTAATTTTAATGGTGCACATTTGAAAGACTATTGGTAACTTGAGCGTCGTTTCGTCCAAGAAAAGTTGTCAACCACAATACCACCACTCCCTAATATTTCCCCTTTACACGTAGCATTTTCCGATGTTGAACAAGCCTAATGTCTTTAATCACTTTTTACTGCGATACCTCAGGTTGATGGCACCAATGCCAATCTACTAGATATACCTTTGAGAACTAATAACGAACTTTTAATGTATTAATAACAGAACAAGACGTTCTTGATGTAATCAATACCTTGTCCACCCGCAAAGCATGTGGAACGGATACAATAAATCACCAGATACTCAAAGGAACGACTTTGTCCATAGTTAAACCACTCTATTCTACATGCATAGATTAAAAATAAGGTATTTCCAGCGTTCTGGAAAGCAGCAAAAGTAATACCAGTGTATAAAACAGGAAGTGCCGGTGATCCTTCAAATTACAAGCCTATTTCACTATTGAGTTGTGTTAGTAACGGTATGCAAATAATTATTATTAAACATCTCTACAACCATCTACATTCAAATATCAATCCGGATTTTTTCCACAAAATTCTACAGTATTTCAGCTCATAGATATGTACCATAGAATATGTACAGCACTTGATAATAAGATGACATGTGTGCCGTTTGTTGTCATGTTTCTAAAGCATTTGATCATGTATAGCATAAAGGTCTAATATATAAATTAAAGTGCTATGAAATTTATAGCTCGCTTAACGATTGGTCTCTGACTAAAAGAATCCGAACAGTTTTTGTAAATACTGCTGAATCCAGTAGCCAACGTGGCGTACTACAGGGTTAAGTTTTAAGACCGTTATTATTTATTGTGTGTATTAATCGTACCGGCGACAAGTGCATGAACGTAACGAGACACTATGCTGATGATAGCTCACTGGCGTATTCATCAAATGATACTAACGAAATAGAACATGTACTGAATACAGTTTTACAAACGACTGACGATTGGTAAGGCTGTGGTTGAGGATACCCCCCTCCGGAAAAAAATTGAGGTAATGCTTTTTCTCGCATAAGTATAAGCCGTTTTTCCGGAACTTAAAATTCAATAAAATACATTCTATCTCTTGTTGAATGCCACAAACATTTAGTAATAATGTGTAGTTTTTAGGCAATTAGACGAACATATTGATAACATATTTCAATCGACCTAAAAAAATAATAAATGTCTTGCATATACCTGAAGATATATGGAGCCGAAAAACGTTGGAAAGGAATATTTTACATACATCCGCCCTTTGCTTGAATATGCTGATGTTGTTTGGGATGTCTGTTTGTCATACTAGAAGTATATCTTTACGGAAGATTTATGAAGACACTGGTTAGTCTAACCTTGATTGAGGGACGAAAATTTAATAAACTATGTTACTTGTATAAAATTATTTATGGCGTCTCTCCTTCTTTTCTTGCTGATCTAGACTTGAAATAAGTAGAAATTCATAAGTTTTACACTCTTCTATTCATACCTGGAATAATCTACCTGATTCAATAAAAGGAGACAGTAACTATCCAATATTCAGAAGTCAAACTGAGGATAAAAACACACATGTGCCTGCCTATTTCTTGGTTTGTGACAGAACATTATTTTTTTTTGTATGCTCGAGTTAGAAACAATTATAGTCATTTATGTTATGATTTACTTTCTAACTATTTGAGTGATTATCCATTGTGTGCTTATGGTGAAGATATAGAAATGCATATCATTACATATTTATTAGAAAATACTATATAGCACAAGATAGGAAATTGGTTTTAAGTCTAAATCATCTCTCTATACCAGTAACTACTACTATGTTGTTATATGGATCATCTGATTTTACTGCGAATGTTAATATTCGTTTATGTTACTCATTCCAGACGTATATTAAAGACACGAAACGCTTTATAAAATTAAGGAGTGTTCAAAATTAGATTGTTTTCCCTCAATTTATTACTGCAATATTTATAAACAAAGACATGACGTTTTTAATTTCTAGCTCTTGATTGTTCTGTGTATTGTTTTTGGTGTATGTACTCTTGACCAATATCTGCCATGAATCATTTATATATTAATTTATAATTTATATTTATATATTAATTTATAATTTAATTCATTTATATAATCGCGCGCTCTCTCTCTCTCTCTGTTCTACTTTTCATGCATGAATCATGTATATTTACATACAATTGTATGAAACCATATTACATTTGTGCGCTATCCATATAAATTTCCAATCGAATATAGGGGAATGGCTTATTCTAATTTGTGACAATTTGTAGTCCGACACCATTAAAGCAATATTTATGCTAGTAAACTATGTTTAAACAAACAACGGAATTGGAGAATTTTAAGAGAAGATTAAGAGTAAGACCCGAGTAAACAAATATTTGTATCTATCGGAAACGGGGATTTAACCCAGCGTAGCCCGTATGTTCAAATAATAATAATAATAATAATAATAATAATAATAATAATAATAATAATAATAATAATAACGTTTATTTCTGTGTATCCGAAAAAAAGTTTTGTTTAACAAATTATTCCGGATTGAAGTTTTCTGCCGCATTTGGTTCTCATATTAAGCGGGAAAAATGGCGGCCGCCGACACTGTGGTGCCCGTGGAAGACGACGAAGCATGGTTATACGGAGGTAGATTGAATGAATTGGCAAAACAATACTGCTATCCAAATAAATAAAGTATTTACCTACAAATATTGCAAAATGCATTAAAGTTCTTCAACGTTTAACTTCATTACTTAGGCACCTTATGATTATATATCCCCACAAAGGGGGGTGGGGGGTGTCCATTGACTTGAAAACAAAAATTAACGTGTGGTCAGTTCAGATTTATAGTCAGTTTGCTGTCACTGGACTGACAATAATCATAAGACAAAAATCCAATGAAAAATAATATACGAGTCGAAATCCCTTATGGGATTAAACTTGCAATAAAATTCAATTTGAATGTAGACAATTACTGTAGTCCTACTATGTAAAACGTCCACCCTGATATTTATGTTGTTTGTGTGCGACGTCTTACTTCCAGCACAAAAGCTGTTGTGTAGTGTGTTTCCTGGTCGACTGACCGGGGAACTAGAGGCCAAATTTTCACGAATATCTCATACAATAAGCCCTTCCCCTATAATCGATTAGAAATTTATATGGATAGCGCACAAAAGTAATATGGTTTCATACAGTTATATGTAAATATACATTATTCATGAACGAAAAGTAGAACAGAGAGAGGGAGAGAGATTATATAAATGAATTAAATTATAAATTAATATGTAAATGAATCGTGGCAGATATTGGTCAAGAGTACATACACCAAAAATAATACACAGAACAATCAAGAGCTAGAAATTAAAAATGTAATGTCTTTGTTTATAAATACTCTAGTAATGAATTGAGGGAAAACAATCTAATTTTTAATACTTCTTAATTATATAAAGCATTTTGTGTCTTTAATATACGTCTGGAATAAACGAATATTAACATTCACAGTAAAATCAGATGATCCATATAACAACATAGTATAGAGAGATGATTTAGACTTAAAACCAATTTCCTATCTTGTGCTATATAGTATTTTCAAATGAATATGTAATGATATGCCTGTCTATATCTTTACCTTAAGCACACAATGGATAATCACTCAAATAGTTAGAAAGTAAATCATGACATAAATGACTATAATTGTTTCCAACTCGAGCATACAAAATAAATAATGTTCTGTCACCAACCAAGAAATAGGCAGGCACACGTGCTTTTATCCTCATTTTGACTTTTGAATATTGGATAGTTACTTTCTCCTTTTATTGAATCAGGTAGAGTATTCCAGGTATGAATAGAAGAGTGTAAAACTTATGAATTTCTACTTATTTCAAGTCTAGATCAGCAAGAAAAGAAGGAGAGATGCCATATAAAATTTTATAAAAGGAACAGTTTATTAGATTTTTGTCCCTCAACCAAGGTAGACCAACCAGTGTCTATTTTGTTTATATTTCTTGAATGAAACACAAATAATGTACACTAATGTTGACAAAGCGATTAGATAGCTTTTTTTCATTAAAGAAAGTTATCGACTACATACTTAAGAAACTTTAACCAACTTTGGCGTTCTTTGGCTACCATCACATTTCAACCAACTGAATTGTATGTCAACGGAACTTGAAAACGGGACCACATGGTTGGGTCAGGCTTTACTTAAGTCAGGAAAAAGACAGAGTAAATATAGTCGGACTAAAGCAATATGATTTTAATCTGTGGAATAGTGTCAGTATGGGCTGCCAGGTGTGTGTGAGATATTCTTGAAAATTTGGCCTCTAGTTTCCTGGTCACTTGACCGGGGAACACACTATACAACAGCATTTGTGCTGAAAGTAATGTTTTATTTGTATTCACGCCTACTTCTTAAAAAGAATAATCGGGTCAAAGTGTAAGAAGTTAGTAAAACAATATAAAACAATAATCACTTTGACATTTGGGAACAGTTTTGCAGTATTTGTCATGTGGACTGAAAGAGTGTACTGTACCAAATAAGTTGTATTGGCATGAACTGAAAATAATACAAGTTTATCTCCTACCGAAAATATTTATGTGATTATGATTTTTCATCACTTTCACATGTCCATTTTGTAATATTAAACTTGTCAGATGACGAAGTCAGCAATCATAAGTATATTTGCTTGAGCTGTTGGCAAAAATAATACAGTAGTATGTACTTAGTAGAGTCTGCATACAAAAGTAGGCCTACGGTTAAGGTAAATGCTTGTCTAATTCTGGAGGAAATGTGTCGCATGGACATGTAGATTTGGTGTGGAAGTACAACAAAGAGGCTGGACTAGAGGTTGTATTTTGGATAGGGCTATGTATATTTCATTGTGTGGGAACATGTTAAGGAGACAATTTAAAAGTGACTGTGAGAATGACCTCCAACCCCACCCCAATCAATATTTCTCGCATTCTTTATTTTATTAACTAAATAAATAGTACATGCAGTCAGGTTACATATTGATTCAGTATCTTGTTTCTTCTTGTATGAACCTGCTAATAAGTAGGTGTGAATTTTTTTTCTTTTTTGTTTAAAAGCAGAATCTCTCTGTCTCTCTCTCTGTCTCTGTCTCTCTCTTTCTCTCTCTCTCTCTCTCTTTCTCTCTCTCAGCCACGGTTATTAAAATCACTGTACCATTAAACTTGTTATATTTTGTGAAGCACCTAAATATTCACATGGGATTCTTTGCTCGGAAATGTATTTTTAATCTCTCGCAATACTTGTATGTCAATGCATTTTAGTGGGCAAATCTTTGAATATTAAATGGCATTGTATACAAATTTAAAAGAGCATTCTCCACTGGCTAGCAAACAGATTGTAAATATAGGATATGATAGAACTATGAAGATTCACATTTGTAACTTCAGAAAATGTGGAAATATTCACATTTGTAACTTCAGAAAATGTGGAAATATGTAAGCTTCATACCTTCTCTTTAGTTTGAAGGTGAAAATTTACAGGCTTCACAGGACTGGCTTTGGGATTGAAAAATATTTGTCACTTATTTTAGTAATAAAGTTTTACCACTTGATCTTTATTGCTCCATAATCAAATCCACTGAAAATATTTTGTACAGATGTTTCGCGTAATTGCCTTATGCCATTGTTTTATTTAAGAAAATTATTTTAAAGCATTTTATTACATGGGTCAGTTTATTGTCAGAAATAATTTGTCATAAGGTTAAATAGCATCATGGTCCTTTTTAGATAAAGATAAGGGCTTTAAAATAAGAAAAATATTGTGAAAAGTTTTATAATATGCATGTATTTTGTGCATCATAAAGTTTGTAAAAAGTACATGTGTTAGAGGTATTTGAAACTGGAACAAGATGTATTATTGTAATAGTTGCTGCAGAATCTAAATATACATTGCAAATTAATATCATATTTCATATGAATTTGATCCATAATTTTAAAAATCTAAAAAATTAAAATATTTTCTGGAATCGGACAAGTAAATTTGTGCAAGGAAGTGGATGGTGACTTTTTAAAAAAATATCTCAGATTAAAATATATTTATGTTAAATTTGTGTTGTATAAAATATTATTCTCAATATTTATTGACCAGACAAAACCAAATATAAATTAAATTTGGAAGAATGAAGATCAACCTCTAACATAAAACAAATGTTGATAAAAAATGACATTATTTACTGCTGATTTATGTACCGCTGAGACAGTTGTAGGATATAAATATAAAGGGTATTATTTTATGTGAGCACCAATTGCTATCAATGTGGTCAGCTGTAAATTTGTTAAAGACTGAAATTTATTGAAGACACAAACTATATAATAATTTATGCTTTATTATCAAATGAAAAATTTTCTTATGTAGGCAGATTTTTCATTTGATAATAAAGCATAAATTATTATAGAGTTGACTTATTGTTTAATTGAGAAAAGTACAGTTGAGAATTGTGTAATGCCCACGAGTTTGTACTAGGTTTGTCACCTGGTGATCTATGCCTTACAGGCAATTTTGACACCTAAGTAAATAGCTCTAATTATTGAATGTAATTAGGGGTGAAACAATATGCCTGTGCATATTGATATGTATCACAATACACAATCTGCAATATGATGCATATTGATACATGTTTAAAGAACAGAGGCAAAACTAATAATAGTTATTCATGTCTGTTGAAGATTAAAAGTAACTTTTAAAAGGCAAGTATCATTTTGTATCAATTTTTCACATTTTATATTGATGTGTGTATCAAAATAGACAGATTATTGATTCATGAATTGTTTCACCCTTAAATGTAATGAGTGTTAAGTAAAGTGTATTAAAATCGGGTTGTTTCTTTAGCCAACTCGTCTGGAAAACAAAACGGCTAAAATCTGAGGCACCTCATGGCGAGTCAGCAGAAAAGTTGTGCAGCAGCGTTGTCTTTTTTGCTAAAAAGTTTTGCCAAATACATGTCTTTTGTAAAATATTAATATTTTTGTGCGAAAATGGGTGATTGACAGGCTGACCCCTTTTTCTACTGATTTCTTTATTTATGCTTTTATTCCAGACTCTGAAAACAAGGAGCCAGCAGCTCCAGGCACTGGGTAAGTAATTTGCAGGCATGATACATGGCTTTTTTAAAAACAAATTATCTTAATATCTTTATTTTTTTAAATTTTAGTCTTGGTTGCATTAAACAGATGGCACGAATCAGGGGTCATGTTACCATGTACATGTTAAAATAGTTGTTTCAAACAACTAGGTTCAAAATGTTTTTGACTGCCATTTTCTAGTGAAGTTTTGGAAAGCAAAAAAAAAATCTTGTTTAAGTCGCAGTTGATTCAGTATTTTTACCTTTTTGTAATAACATTACTGCAATCTAGGTACTCTTGTCAGTTAAAATTAATTACAATGTATTGTTCTGCTGTGCTCTTGTGAAGTCATATGGCCAAAATAAATTGCATATCTCTCCATCCAAACACACTTTCAGGTATGAATACACTGTATGATACATTCATACACTTACAAAATGTGTTTATAACATACATACAACACAGAGAATTTTCTACTTGAAAATAAAGCATTACTTAAAACCAATGCAAATATGCATAATAAGAAACAAAGGACACAGTTAAAATAGAGAGCCAAAGCATGCACACAAACACACACACACACACACACATACACACACACACACACACACACACATATATATATATATTGTGTTTCTTGCTTTGCACCTGCTTCTTCCTGTTCAACTCTCACTTCCTCCTCTTCTGTCCAAAAAAAGAAGTAACTTCACCCTGAATTTGAAGTCAAGCTTGACCCCTGAAAAATTATTATTTTCTAGTGATAACAGCAATGTTGTGGTGATGACATCATAGTTAAAATTCAGATATGGAGGTTTGAGTTTAAACTTATTTTTTAATCTTTCATACCTGAAAACCCCATATCTGTTTTAATATAAATTTCTATTGCATCGTTTACGAACAACTGCATTTAAAAATATGATGTTCCAAAAGTTGGCTTGAGTATTACATGTACCAGCCCGTGATGGGCATGTGGAATTGACCTATCATTAGAGTAAAGAATTCGCTAGCAAAGAAATTATGGCATAGGGAATTTGTGATAGGCTATAAAATTTACAGTGATCATGTGGAAATGTAGTTAATATGGTCATCAATAGATTTAGAGAAATGAAGAAAAATGATGACAGTTATAGGAAAGAATTATAAAAATACTATGGATTCAAATGATCTCGGCTTATTTTTTTAACTTTATATTGCATAAACCACATTGAGAAAATAAATACATTTCAGGTAGATCCATATTTTTAGGCAAAATTGTTTACAATAACTGTTTGAAAATAAACTGCATTTCTTTGAAATGGTACATGGGGGATTTGTGCCCACTTTGAAATGGTACATGGGGGATTTGTGCCCCCTTTGAATTTAATCCCTTACCTCCTGACTTAATATTCTGCCATGTTGTACTTGATATTTGCTACTCTTACTTCTCCATCCTAAATCTAAAAATCAAAGGTTTAATAAAGATATAAGTTTGCAGTTCACATTTCTGTACCCTTTGAAAGGGAATGACTTAATCTCTCTCTTGCTTGCTTGCTCACTTTCACATTTTCCCTCAGTGATTGACTGAATGATATGTTTAAATCCTTTTTTCAAAATTTGGAATTATTTATGATGATTTGCTTGCTTTTAATATGTTATATGTTTGGGAAAAAATTAGAATGAGCCATATGGCCTGCTCGGAACTCTCTTCATAATTATACCCAGTTTGAGATGGTATAATCAGTAGATCCCTGTTTTCTACATCTTTCATTATTCAGACAATAATAAAAGTAAAACAATAGCCCTTTATTTGTTTTTGATCACAGTTTGTGACCGTATACTGCTAAAAAATCCATCATATTGACTTGAAATCACCATGCGGTTAACACACTTCTTCATTAGTGGCTGGTTGGCTCATTCTAGAATGATGTAACACATAAGATCAAACTGAGCCTTGGTTAAGGGAGATAATGAAATTGGTATGTAACACCCAACAGCAAACTTAGCCTTGGTTAAGGGAGATAATGAAGTTGATAATTTTGGATAATCAAACTTATCATTAATTATAATGTTAAATTTCAGGAATGTGGTTGGAGTAAATTTTAATGGAGAAATAGATTTTTACTCTACTTGTAAATGCTCTACAAAAAACCTGAATAATTTATATTTTGAAGATCTTTTCCAAAATTGACCTTTAAAGACTGTCAAGATTTTGTATTAAACATTGAGTTACTTTATTCAGCTGAAACATTGGTACAGTATTACATTGTACTACATTGCTAAAGTGTGTACCACAATATGCAAGGATTCTTGTCTCGGCTGCAAATTTGATAAGCAGATAGTTGTGCCACTTTGTTCACAGTGTGGGGGCACTGTCCTGGGATATTTTACATCGTTTTGATGCCAGATGGAGAAAGAAAATATGGAGAAAGTATACATATTTCCTTTTTTTCATATTCTTGTCTTATTTTCAAAACATTTTGAAAGAATTATTTCAGTAAAAACAATTAGTTGATATTTATGGAACTTGTATGACATTTGATTTTCAGATACATGTTACAAAGTCATTCAAGGTAATTGCAGTATGTATCCATCACAAATAGTACACTACAATAAAATATGTATCTTTTTATACATATAGTTGTATGTATCAAAAGTATAATGTCATGAGTATGTGTTCAGAACCATGTGTACAAAACATATTAAGATATGTGGTTTTAAATTGCAGCTTTAATAATTATGGTAGTTTTTATTATAAAATGTATGGGTACTTATTCTCTGCTATACATAAACTTTTAAAATCAGTACATTGAAAAAATATCTCTCTGTGTTTTCTCTTTACATATTTATTATTATTATTCAGCACTCCCTCACTATAATGCCTTTCATTATAACACAGCTGTAATAAGGCAGGTCTGGTCATGGATCCCATTAAGTGTTAGTAAAATTATTTTTCATGTACTTCATTATAAGGTAGTCTCACTATATCACGGTATACTCTATGACACCCATGGCTAGTGTTATAATGAAGGAGTACTGTATCATGCAGATAACCATACAATTTTTGATTAATCAGTACATGTGTGTGATGACAATTAGATATTAATTCAGTGGCATATCTAGGGTACTTTACGATGTGTAAGCAGCACATATCAGAAAGATGTGCAGATGGGATCCATGAGCTTGCAGTATGCACTAGCACAAGTACCATATATACTCACTTGTAAGTCGAGTCCAACTGCAAACTGCAAATACCCAGATCTGCCATTGCATAATGTGTTGGCAGATCTCGGTCTATGCAGTTTGTTAGGAGTAATCAGTAAATCAAACAACAAACACCCTGATCTGCTGGTGCCTTATCTACTTATTAGCGAGTATTTATGGTACCTCAGTATGACTAGCTACATCCATACACATGTACATGTAATCGGACAAATTGACAGTTTTTACAAGAAGAAATCACTCACAAATATGCACATTGCGGGGATTCTATGGATTATAAATCATTCAATCAAGAGAAGAATGTCTTCTGAACCATCGGTGATATAGTGGCATTTAATTAAAATGATTTTCCAAATTTTGATGAATTTAAATGATGTTAGTGAGAAAAAGTAATTTTTTTACCAACTAAAACTTCATTAATTTCTGTTTACTTGCTATGAAAACTCCAGACAGTTGGTGAAAATAGACCAATCCTAAAGGTCCAAAAATTTGCAATGAATATATGTCGTTTTAGTCTTCTTTCCATACCAATCAGATACCCTTTTTATTTAGAACTCACATTTTGACATGGGAGTGTGAGAATAGTAATCAAACAAATGTATTGGTGATATTGGATTGGAAATCCCCACCATTGAACTCATAATTTGTGGACAGAAACATGGAAATCCCCACCCTTGATTTCATAATTTGTGGACAGAAACATAGTTAGCCACTTATTGGTGATGTTGGATAGGAAATCCCCACCCTTAATATTATAATTTGTGGACATAAACATGGTTAGTCTTTTGTATTTCCACAAATTATGACCCTTTGGTGGGGATTTTCCACACAGGCACTGACATGTATATACATATATTTATGTATGGCTAAAACATTTAGCACATTTTCTAAACATGTGCATGGTATATAATAACTGAAATGATGCCATTTAATTGAACCAATTAAAAACTCAGCCTTCCTCCCGATCTGCACATTAGGCTTACAGCTGACAGCTATTTATATGCAAACCATTGACAGTGTGCATGCCATACCTTGCTCAGCTTGCAATTGTTTCATTTGCTGTATGTCCTTTACCTCTTTTATGAGAGGATTCAGTTTGTAAGACCTGATTTTGTTGAGTATATTAAAGAAGTTTTTCTCAGTATAATTAGTAAATCAACCTGATGCATAATGTGTGGTAGAACTAATTCTTGGCAACTTAAGATTTTTCCTAGTGATGCCCCATTCAATGTGAAAGTCATCCATACTTTAAGAAAAGAATAAGCAGAAAAATATACTAAATATCCCTCTTAAGCAGAGATATGGAATCATATAATTTAATTTGAACAGGTAGTTTCTATGCCACTTGCGTGCATGTGCATGTTTGTTTACGCAGTTACCAATTTTCAAAATGTTTACAGGCAGTAAACTAAACTAAGCAGCCAACATTGCTGCCTTATATATATATATATATATATATATATATATATATATATATATATATATATATATATATATATATATTAGATTCTATTAATCATCTCCAATGCAGTGTTGTCATGCACCATAGATACTCTAAAGGTGCAGTGTTTTCATACACCATAGATACTTTAAATGTGCAGTGTGTTTTCATACACCATAGATACTTTAAATGTGCAATGTGTGTTTTCATACACCATAGATACTATAAATGTGCAATGTATGTTTTCATACACCATAGATAATTTAAATGTGCAGTGTGTTTTCATACACCATAGATACTGTAAATGTGCAGTGTGTTTTCATACACCATAGATACTGTAAATGTGCAGTGTGTGTTTTCATACACCATAGATACTGTAAATGTACAGTTTTCATATACCATAGATATTGTAAATGTGCATTGTGTGTTTTTATATACATGTACCATAGATACTTTAAATGTGCACTGTGTGTTTTCATACACCATAGATACTGTAAATGTGCAGTGTTTCATACACCGTAGATACTGTAAATGTGCAGTGAGTGTTCATACACCATAGATACTCTAAATGTGCAGTATTTGCAGGGGAAAATATGATAATTTGTTACCCTAATCAATTCATTTGTCAATGTTTTAATTCTGCAACTATTATGTGGTAATGACTTAGATTGGTTTTATTAATTTAAAACAGAATTTTGCCTGCAAGATATCCATTTTCAGTGAAAAATGTTATTTCTAAAGCTACTTTCATTTTATAAAAAACTCAGTGTTTTTCCATATATTAATACTAGAATTAATATGAGTAACTTTTTTTCACATCTTCAAAGAGTGGAACAGTGTTGGCAGAGTCCTATTTGGTTGACATCAGTCAAATAGTACTCCTTTTTCGAAGCACTGTTTGTGGCAGCCATAAAAGTAACCCATGTTACAAGTAAGGTCACCATAATAGTGCATAAAAACACAACAGTGGAGTATTTAATGATGGGAAATAAAGTACAAGTGAACTAAATTAAGTAGCACTAAAAGAATTTTAAAAAAATGCAATTCAGTACCATACAGTGTTGTGAGAGGGGCAGCGGTATCAATGTATTGTGAAGACTCATCATGAGGAACCACATTACTGTGTACATAATGCTTATATTGTAAGTTATTGAAGCCCCAAAGGGTCAGAAGGCAGTAAATTAGAAGATAACAGAATTGTATTGGTAGGATTGAAGGGCATTAATGGCAGGTTACATTTGTAAGTAAGGTTTTACCAGCTATAGGTTAGTGAAGTGGATATTTGGAACTATAAAAAAAAAACCCATCATTAACATGTGTAGATTTAGTCACAAACATTCCGATAGTCGGGTTGTTTTTTTTTAGTGCATATTTGTTTGAATTACAACTTTTTAAAATCTCTTTCAGCCCAGATATCAACTTAGATAATGTGACCAAGAAGGAGAAAGAGGCAGGAGAGCTGGTAGGTCCCAAATTAATGTATAATATTTTCTCCTATTTAACACCCATGTGTCCTACCTCCTAAATTTTATGGAAAGTGGGCGATGTTCTTATCCATAATTTGTATGTGTCACTGGCTTTAAACTAATCAGAAAGTGCTATTTCTGGCATTAAATCAATCAGAAACTTCTATTTCTTGCATTAAACTAATCACAAACTGCTATTTGGCTCATTCAGAAAGGTGATTGAACTGACTTTTTTTCCAATTAAACCTTTGACGTTGATTGAGTATAAAATCCTTCTGGACTTGTATATAGATTTGTTTTAGGACTAAATGTTTATTGCAAATAGCATTTTTATATTAATTGCCAAGATTCTCCAAGAATAATTTTCTGAAATTCTATGATAACAGAATTGGAGAAGTTTAAGGCAAAATGAAGGATAAGACCTGAGTAAACTAAATGTTTTCGCCTAGCAGAAATGGTCTATCCTTGTCAAGCTTGTATCTTAAAATTATGGATTATTTGACACCTTTCTCGAAATAATATAAAGATAAAAAAAAGCCTACATTTTGTAAAAGTCAGGACTCACCTATTCTTGAGTATGGGCTTATCATCAGATAAATATGGTATCTATGATCTACAAGGCTGTACCATGGTACTATGATCTACAAGGCTGTACCATGGTATAGATGATCTACAAGGCTGTACCATGGTATAGATGATCTACAAGGCTGTACCATGGTATAGATGATCTACAAGGCTGTACCATGGTATAGATGATCTACAAGGTTGTACCATGGTATAGATGATCTACAAGGCTGTACTGTTGTATCTATGATCTACAAGGCTGTACTATGGTATCTATGATCTACAAGGCTCTACCATGGTATCAATGATCTACAAGGCTGTACCATGGTATCTATGATCTACAAGGCTGTACCATGGTATCTATGATCTACAAGGCTGTACCATGGTATGTATGATCTACAAGGCTGTACCATGGTATCTATGATCTGCAAGGCTGTACCATGGTATCTATGATCTACAAGGCTGTGCAGTCGTATTTATAATATACAAGGCTGTATCTTTTTATGAGTGAATATTGTATTTACCTGCCTAAAAGATGCACCCAGTTGTAAACAGTGTAGACTATTAGTTGCAGTCTTTTGACAGGGTGTACTGGATTTTACCACCTAAATTGTGTAATTTCTGAGGTGTAAGCCAAAGGAAATACAAAAGCTAGGAGGATGGTAGAATCACATACACCCTGTCAAAAGACAGTGTAATGAATTTACTACCCATTAGAGCTTTTTTTTCTTCCTGGATTAAAGTTACAAGTTTTGAAAAAATTATCTGTAGATTGATTTTATTGGTGTGCATCTTTTCAGACACACAATCAACACCTAGTTTGATTTGGCAAACCCCAATTTAAGTTTTGAAGTTTTTGTCAGAATCTCAATGCATGAGTCGATTTTACTTACTGATGTTGACTCAAATATGAAGTATTTAAATTTTCTGTAGATTGCGAGGGAGCTTAGCTTAGCGGCTGAGAATCGAAAAGTTAAATATTAACTCAATGGTTTTATATAAAATATGATTTGAACAAGTCATAGTTTTCTTTTGATTATCCAACAAATATATTTTATTACATATTTCATAGTGAGATATTGAAATATATCAGTGGGAGAAAAATGATATTGCCACAGTGGCGATACCACTTTTATCACCACAGTGGCGATATCACTTTTGGAACTATTTTCTTTTGCCATTTAGGAATTCAGTATATCTGCCCTTATGTGTGTTATTCAGACCAGTATTTCCATGTTTAGGCCTATTTCATTTTTGTTTTCTTCTGCTCCTTCTCTCTCTCTCTCCCTCTCCCTCCATTCCTCTCTCTCCCCCTCCACATCAGGACAGTACAGATCTTAAAATTTGTCAACTGTAGACCCTCTAGTGTACATTTATACAATCAATTAGATGCCATCAAGAAATGTCGTAAAAACGAACTCCAAAGAGCAAAATAGACTTCCGGTATTAACTTTTTTATAATTAGATTCTACATAAATCATGGAAACTGTCAGTGACTGAACTTACATGACCTGTTGCTATGTGTCACTCGTACAGTATTGTATACCTGTAATACTCTATGACAAACGGTACACACTGTTTAGAAGAAAAAACAATCATGATGAAATATAGGAATACAATTTTTTAAGTAGCAATTTTAACTCGCATCACAATCATGTTTGAAAATGATCAATAAATCAGGCGTTGATTAGTGTTGATTGTAAACTGGAATTAAGTGACAATCGAAAATTGGATACAGCATCTGCTACCAAGCTAGACTGGAAGCTTGCCAAGGCCACACAAATTTACATTTGAATGTAGAAATAAACAAAATGAAGAACGTAAATCCTTACAAGTAAACTTACAATCATTAAAATCTTGTTTAAAGATGTTACGCTCTGAAGTCTGTCAGATACAACTGCTCAGTTATGTATAGTTACCCCACCCCAACAGTATCAATCCGCACATGAAATGTGTTAATAAAAATAAAAATGTCTTCATTTTTATATGAATGCAGTCATTATTTTGACAAAATGCACAATTTGAAGTATGATATGTACTAGCTAAGTTTGTAAAACATCGCTGGTCCAAAATTATTGTAAAATTTAGGAACTTCTTTTTATCGATGTAGTAATGCGGCTGTTAATCGCATTGACACAGAATGGAGATAACCCATGCAAATCGTCTTTTGCCTTTAAAAATATATAATAAAAAGAAAATCTACATTTTTTTTAGTAGATATACGGAAATATTTCACTCGTGAAGTGGAAACAATGTTTCCTCCTCACTCCTGAGATATTTCCGTATATCTACTAAAATAACGTAGATATCATCTATATATTTGAATAATCTGCTGCCATTGTGTTTTGCATGTTCTACAAAATTAAGTTCTTTTAGTTCTCATGTTGCTCTTATCATTTCTAGGGTATGTCAATGCTTCTATAATGTAAAGCAGATGATGTTTTTCTAGAGTTACTTCCTGCTGATGTAATATCGCTGTGACTTGACAATAGAATATTTATATTTGTTTAAATTATGTTGAACACATTCCAAATTTTCCAAATATTAAAAAAAATATGTATCCAATAATCAGTTTATAAATTTGAAAATGATTGAATGGAGGTGGCCATTTTCTTCATATGTATGCTATTGCCATTGAGGCTGTTCATACTCCCCGTGAATACATAACATGATTTTCATACAACCCATCAAAAATTCCATATGCTCAGTGATAACTGCAAATATTATATCATATGCATTGGCTATTGACCAATCAAATACCTAGAAATTTCTCTAAGGGGTAATACTAAAATATGCCATCACTTAATGTGTGAGCAGATCAGAGTGTATGCTGTACTCTTGAAATCGTATATATGGTACTCATTATCAGGTGCTTCAGTATAAGATAGTCCCTTTTATGAGGTGGGTATGGTCATGGTTTGTATTTCATTATTTAATAGTACATGTAATATGTCTAAAATACCTCGATATAAGGTGGGTATGGTCATGGATCATATTGCATTATTTAATAGTAATATGTATAAAATACCTCGATATAAGGTGGGTATGGTCATGGATCATATTGCATTATTTAATAGTAATATGTATAAAATACTTCAGTATAAGGTGTTTATGGTCATGGATCATATTTCATTATTAAATAGTAATATGTATAAAATATCTCAATATAAGGTGACCCACTATATACAGTGGTCTGTTTTGATGTCTCCCATGAACATCATTATAGTGAGGAATACTGTATGTGAAATGCACAGTGTAGACCCTGTACTGCTAGAGCATTATGTGATATTAGATTTTGGTCTGTGTGAAATACTGTATGTGAAATGCGCAGTGTAGACCCTGTACTGCTAGAGCATTATGTGACATTAGATTTTGGTCTGTGTGATGTACTGTATGTAGAATGCACAGTGTAGACCCTGTACTTCTAGAGCATTATGTGACATTAGATTTTGGTCTGTGTGAAATACTGTATGTAGAATGCACAGTGTGGACCCTATACTGCTAGAGCATTATGTGATATAAGATTTTGGTCTGTGTGATGTACTGTATGTAGAATGCACAGTGTAGACCCTGTACTGCTAGAGCATTATGTGATATTAGATTTTGGTCTGTGTGAAATACTGTATGTAGAATGCACAGTGTGGACCCTATACTGCCAGATGCTTATTTGTAATATTAGATCTGTGTCCTTTAGAGTACTGTATGTAGAATACACAGTGTAGACCCTGTACTGCTAGAGCATTATGTGATATTAGATTTTGGTCTGTGTGATGTACTGTATGTAGAATGCACAGTGTAGACCCTGTACTGCTAGAGCATTATGTGACATTAGATTTTGGTCTGTGTGATGTACTGTATGTAGAATGCACAATGTGGTCCCTGTACTGCCAGAGCATTATGTGACATTAGATTTTGGTCTGTGTGATGTACTGTATGTAGAATGCACAGTGTAGACCCTGTACTGCTAGAGCATTATGTGACATTAGATTTTGGTCTGTGTGATGTACTGTATGTAGAATGCACAGTGTAGACCCTGTACTGCTAGAGCATTATGTGACATTAGATTTTGGTCTGTGTGATGTACTGTATGTAGAATGCACAGTGTAGACCCTGTACTGCTAGAGCATTATGTGACATTAGATTTTGGTCTGTGTGATGTACTGTATGTAGAATGCACAATGTGGTCCCTGTACTGCCAGAGCATTATGTGACATTAGATTTTGGTCTGTGTGGAGTACTGTATGTGAAATGCAGTGTTGACCCTGTACTGCCAGAGCATTATGTGATATTAGATCTGTGTCCTTTAGAGTACTGTATGTATAATACACAATGTAGACCCTACATTAAATCTGGGTCTGTGTGGAGTACTGTATGTGGAATGCACATTGTGGTCCCTGTATTGCCAGAGCATTATGTGACATTAGATTTTGGTCTGTGTGGTGTACTGTATGTAGAATGCACAGTGTAGACCCTGTACTGCTAGAGCATTATGTGACATTAGATTTTGGTCTGTGTGATGTACTGTATGTAGAATGCACAGTGTAGACCCTGTACTGCTAGAGCATTATGTGACATTAGATTTTGGTCTGTGTGATGTACTGTATGTAGAATGCACAATGTGGTCCCTGTACTGCCAGAGCATTATGTGACATTAGATTTTGGTCTGTGTGGAGTACTGTATGTGAAATGCAGTGTTGACCCTGTACTGCCAGAGCATTATGTGATATTAGATCTGTGTCCTTTAGAGTACTGTATGTATAATACACAATGTAGACCCTACATTAAATCTGGGTCTGTGTGGAGTACTGTATGTGGAATGCACATTGTGGTCCCTGTATTGCCAGAGCATTATGTGACATTAGATTTTGGTCTGTGTGGTGTACTGTATGTAGAATGCACAGTGTGGTCCCTGTACTGCCAGAGCATTATGTGACATTAGATTTTGGTCTGTGTAGAGTACTGTATGTGGAATGCACAGTTTAGATTGTGTACTGCCAGAGCATTATGTGACATTCGATCTTTGTCTCTAAGGAGTACTGTACAGTGTATGTAGAATGCACAGTGTCACATTGTCTTTCAGGCTATCCATCCATTTGTTCATCTGACCATTCATGATTTCCTTTCCATAAGATAATTTTACTGGAAATTATTTGATCTTAGCCACATTTGGTATACAGCTTTATGTTGATGAGATCTCAAAAGAGTTTGATTTTCAGCTTCCACAGAATCATTTACAGGAGTTATGCTCTCCTTACTTTACCAAGTTTTGTTGGATTTCTACTAAATTTGGTATATGGCTTTATATTATTGAAATGTTCAATGAGTTAAATTTCCACCTTTTCACAACATCATTTACAGTAGTTGTGCCATTTGGTTGTCTGTTCTTATGACTTTGGTTTTCACAGAATAACTTTACCAAGAGCTTGTTGGTTTCCAACCAACAAAATTTGATATCGGGCTTTATATTGATGACACCATGTACGAGTTTGATTTTCAGCATTCCATGTCATTTACAAGAGTTATACCCCTTAATTGCCCATCCTCCTTTCTTGGTTTCTGCAGCATTACTTTACCAATGATTGTTCAACTTGAACTTAGTATGGCATGCAGTTTTATAATGAGGAGACCTTGAATGAGTTTAGTTTAGAACATTTCACATTAACATTTACAAGAGTTATGGCCCTTGATTGCCCCTCCTCATTTGGTTTTCACAGCATAACCATTATATTGGTGATACCTTGGATAAATTAGATTTCTAGCATTCCACATCCTCATTTAGAGAAGTTTTGTACTTTGATTGCCAATTCTCCAAACTTGGGTTTCACAACACACATTTTTCTGTTTAAGGCCCTGCAGACCAGATTGCAGTGAGCACAGCCCTTTGTAATGCAGCCATTGTTAATGACTCTAGTTATGTTTCAGAATTTCCTTTGTTCTTTTGAACCCTAATGAAATGGAGGCCCTATATGTATCTTCCTACACTGAATGGATAGCAGCTTTGACCTAATTGGAGAACTTTTCTATGATGGTCTATATCTGCCCAACTGTCAGCAGAGGACACGTACATTTTTGCTGAATGAAATAGTCTTACAAATGAAATATTCAGATGCTATTTGATACAATTTTAGCTTGGTCTCAAAAGAAAATAGTACATCAAGAGTGATTATTTTATACATACATCAAAACCTTTCAAGACCGAAGCCTAACAAAACCGAAATTGTCTTGAAACCGAAACATTTTTCTGGTCCCAAATTTTTCTTTTATATAAAAAAAGTTCTTCATTAAACTGAAACCTCTGTACTCTGAATACCAAACAAATTTTTGGTACCAAAAACTAAAATAAACATAATAAAACTGAAACTTGCTGAAAACCAATCCAGGTAGCTATCAGATCCCAGTTATGAGGTTGGCCAACAGTCCAGAAATAGCCTAAGGCAATGCATGAACTAAAACAACACCTGTCACACTCACTGGCACAGACTACAGTCAGTGTAAACATTAGCATGAATAGCATATTGGTAGTCTTTACACCTGGCAAAAGTGACAGCTTTCAGTTTTCATTGCTTGTAATACAGTGTCAGTGGTTGTGCAAATCAAAGGAGATTATGCTTATTTGCCGATCATCTATGTCAAGTACTATACATCTAAATGACCCTCAGATTGCTGACTTTTGAACTTAAAACAAGGCTTGCACCTTCTCCTTTGATATTTTGCTGACAAAGAGCAGCAAAAGAACAATTTTGCAACAATGTTCTCATATTTATCAGCTAGTAGCATTTATCAAATCACATAAATTGACATTAAATTATGAAATGCATGTGTTGAAACAAAGTTTGTGTAAACACTTACACTATAAATAAAACATAAAGTTGGCACTAATCAATATTCATATTATGCTATAAATAAGGGGATGTAACTGAATGCATCACATTTTAGGTGAAATCTCAGAACCTCAAAACTGATAAAATGCCTTAAAACCCCCAAACTTTTGCTTGATCCCATTGATTTTCAGTTGTGAGAGGTTTCACTGTACATTATTACTCATATTCTGTACTCTGCTATGCAGTATCTTCCACACATTTTTTTGTTACAAGTTTAATAACGAACACTGTATATGTATTCAGTGACCAGGTCTTCCAAAAGTGTTTGGCTCTTGCCTGACATTTGTTTCCCGAAAAATTCAAGTTTGCTGCGGGATATTGATGAAATTTATTACAAAAATTGTAAAGATGTTATTAATTGTAAATAATAAGAAAATACAGATAATTTTTCAATAAATGATGTACTGGTAAACATGTAGTTTTGCCTTCAAGATTTGCTGATGCTTTGGATTTAGTATTATCCATTTATCTTTGTTGCACATTAAGCACAGGCTCGCAGCTTTTGCCCCCTTGTGTGTGCTTTTTGTCAGAAAAAAATCAAAAAATACTCTGATTGCTTTTCCTTAGTGGATGTCCGACCATGTCTCTGTTGGTACAAGCAATGTCCAAAGTCACGAAAGGTGATAAAAACTGTAAGATGGCAATGAATATCCATTTTTAAACAATGTATCTGGCCATGTAAACATACAAAGTTTATGGTAGTTGGCCGAGTTGCAATGTAAAGTGTTTGATGGCCCTTAGTGTAACATATTTTCGAGGTTAAAGTCACCCCTACAGTGAGGAAGATTTATTTTATTTTGAAGTTGAAATAATAACAAAAGAGACTAAATTTATGCAAATACACAATTTGTCATTTAATTAATGATTTGTTAGTTTGGAAAGAAAAGTAATTAAAAAAACTGATATTTATTATAATAAATGCTGGTAGATATTGATTGTACACTAAAGTTAAATGAGAGCAAGATCAGGAACGGAAAATTCCATGGTGCAGACAATGAGTGTGCGCTAAAGTTAATTGAGAGCAAGATCTGGATCAGAAAATTCCATGGTACAGCTCATTTTTGGTTAACCACATTTTCAAAGATGTTAATGTTTTCATGAGTTATTAGAGCACATGATAGTGTCCAAGGAAAATATGATAGTATAGTGCAGACCACAAAGTTAAGGATGCAAAACTGTTGAAGAAAATAATACTCAGGATTGAACTGCATCGTAGTCACTCATTGCTACTCTATCTAACGGTCAGCTTGAAACAGTCAGATTGAGAATTTGGTAATATATGTAATTGCAAAAGGGTCTTTAAATTTTGTCCTCCTATGATTCTTTCAGAGTGGAGATGAAGGATCACAGGAGAAGGATGAGGAGGAAGATGATGAATCAGATGATGACGACGATGATGATGATGATGATGTACAGGTAACCATTGGAGACATCAAAGCTTTCCCTCTAAATGAGTAAGTATTTTTTCTGTCATTCCTATACAGGGCTTTCATTTAAGCAATTGTGCTTTTTGTGCTGATTGACCCTTGAAATAAACTTTACTGTGTCAGTCTGATGCAACTACACTATTTTATTCTGACCTGCTATAGAAATCAGCATTGTTGATCACTGTCTCGGGTCAACCAGTGTTTAGTTTCCCCTCTGTCAATAAATGATACCCTAATTAAGTGTAATTAGCAGATAATCTGCTCTCAGGTAGATCACATGTGCAGATTAAATACACATGTTGACTTCTGTCATGGTCTTGAAAGATGCATTTTCATTGGCTGAAGTACAAGTAAATTCAGCACTGATTGGTTGCTGAAAATACACTGCTCTCATCTCAAGCCTCTACTATGGTAACACAAAGAACTACATGTGAAAATCAGCTGTGAAAGTAGATGTTATGTGGATTTGTAACGCTTGTGATGAAAACTTAATTCAGAATTTAACTACTTAAGGACATGGAAAGAGACTTGTGCACTTTTGTGGATTGAGTTCTGTGGCTGATAGTTCCAGAGAATTTTAGAGATAAGTCAATGCTCTGTCATTCAAGATTGCTGAAATCGCCTGAGGTGGTCATATTTTTGGATGGCATTTCATTGCAAACAATACATTTGTAAATTGAAAATCTACAGTATTATCTTGAAATTTCAGTAAATTCTAACATATTCACCATGGAAAGTCTCTGCCAAATGCTTGTGCAATTTAGTTTCAAGGTCATATTGATTATATAAGGGCTCATTTTCTGAAGAAAATAATTTCCATAAATGCACAGTTTAGTATTAAATAATAGATGCAGTTTGAACAAAAACTTGTGAAAATCGGAGATGTTGAGAATTATTAAAGACAACAGTAGAGTGATGGCTGTAAAATAAACTTAAACGACGACAAGAGCTGAAAAAGAAGATTTCTTTTCAAATACAAGACGTTCATATTTTGATTAAAAGTGGTAATATTTATATCCAAATGCTTCTTTGAATGATGTTGTATCTGTCATATCTCTTTGACTCTCTACTTTTCTTGGCTGATCCTTTGAATAATATTTAGGGGGTGACCCCGACCCTCTGAAAAATATCCTTGCAAAAGCCCTGCCTCAGTAGGTATGGTAGAGTTTGCCCATGTGAAAAAGTCATGCAGGATATGTCTGTCCCACATGAATGCACTCATTGACACTGTAGATGCCATCATTATGCTAGTGATGTCACGAATGTCTGCAATTTTTCTAGCGGTTGTATTTTTGAAGTAAGACGTTTTACCAGGCTATAAAGAGTCATTTTATTCAGCCTTTCAAATGGGTCAGACTAGATCCTGGACATTTGTCCTGAAGTTTTTCTAAAATTTAGAACAATCTAGGAAATTTTGGAGCATGCTAGTGATTGATTATTGCATTTAGGTGCATGGCTTCTACTGGTAAATTGATTGTTGAATGTACATGTAATACAGAACGTGTTATTGTGAACTAATTGCAATATTTTTAGTATTTTACCCTAATAAATTCAAATACAACTTCAATTATTTTTTGATTCATTTATTAGGAAAATTGACAAAACCAAAAAACAAAGGAATAATTAAATTTTAACAGTCAAATGATAAACAACAGGACTTCATTATTTGCAGGACACGTGAATTATCTGACTGCTTTCCTGCTACTAATTCTTGACGTGAAATTGATGAATAAATTCTTTAATTCCTTACAAATTAATTTACCATATATTTGTTTCAGTCAAAATTTTCTCTTAACCATTTCTAATTCAAAATATTAAACTCAAGGCAAAGAAAGTATTGAACATGGCTAATTTTTTGGTGATTACTGATAAGTATTTTGAAAGTTGAAATTATATTCCTTCAAGGACTTTTCTCAAAAAAGATATTTGTATCTGTTATACTTGTAAATTTACTGTTTGAATACGACTTATATATTGACCCAAGATATTTCGCTTTTTCAGTAAGGAAAAAAAATGTGAAAATAATATTTTTGTAAGTTTAAATGGAAATTATATACTGTTTAAACCCCAATAAGACCAAAATTAAATGAAAAATAATATATGTAGATATTTCATGCAGTGGATTTATTTTATGCTAATGAAAGATTTTATGAGAAAATTTAAATATTTTGTCTACAGTTTAAATGCCTAATTCAATGTTGACAAACATACCTGTTAGATTATAGTAGTCATGTGTAACAATATAATGGAAATATTAACTAATACTAAGTTGGTATGACCTCACTTACAGCCAGTGTATTATGTACAATTCATGCTGTATGTCCTCACTTACAGCCAGTGTATTATGTACAATTCATGCTGTATGTCCTCACTTACAGCCAGTGTATTATGTACAATTCATGCTGTATGTCCTCACTTACAGCCAGTGTATTATGTACAATTCATGCTGTATGTCCTCACTTACAGCCAGTGTATTATGTACAATTCATGCTGTATGTCCTCACTTACAGCCAGTGTATTATGTACAATTCATGCTGTATGTCCTCACTTACAGCCAGTGTATTATGTACAATTCATGCTGTATGTCCTCACTTACAGCAGTGTATTATGTACAATTCATGCTGTATGTCCTCACTTACAGCCAGTGTATTATGTACAATTCATGCTGTATGTCCTCACTTACAGCCAGTGTATTATGTACAATTCATGCTGTATGTCCTCACTTACAGCCAGTGTATTATGTACAATTCATGCTGTATGTCCTCACTTACAGTCAGTGTATTTTGTACAATAACAAGATTATGAGATCAGAAAATTGACCAAACAAGTATTTAGAGCCCATGAATATTGATTATTTGAGCATCAAAACCTGAGTGATGTATTTTATAGCTAGGATAAATGCTAATTGTAATAAGCAATATCCCAATAGACAGAGATCGTGACCTTGTACCTCATAGCAGATAACATTGCATATTTTCATTTTGCTTAAGGGTTATACAACATTTATTCAAGAAAGATTATACTTACCTGTGTGTAACGGACTTCAGGAGATTTATTAATTATTTTAAGCATTTCTAAAATTGTTCTGGACCTTTTATTTGGGCAAGGACAATGTGTAATGCACTCATCAGGTGATCCCACTTTGCTAACACACTTTGTCGTGCTTGTAAAGGGCACTGCCATTGGTCGGCAGGTGATGATTCAACGAATCAAGTTCAAGTTTATGTAATCATTCAGGGATGTAAACATGCTCTGGTGGTATTAGCTTTTGCTGCATCAAACTGCACACAAATTATAATGATTAAGTGAGAATTACCTGCAGAAAAATAAGTCAGAAATGTAAAAATCAACCATTGTTTTAGGACACCTATCTGAAACACTGTAATCTTGTTTACAGCAAATGTTTTGATATAAACTAACGATTTTTTGTTCTTTCTGATGATGCAAAAACTTTAAAATTCTCTTTATTTCTAATGCTATACCTGTACAGATTATATGCCAGCTGTATTTTTCCAAGTGAGAAATAAGAGAAAAATAATCCACCAAATGCTTTGGTGCATGATAGAGAAATCCCACCCTTGGGATAAGAATTTGTGGGCAGGAACTTGGAAAAGCCTTATTCCAGCCTACAAATTCTGACCCTTGGGTGAGTGGAATTTCACTCTCCCACACCAATACATACATGTATGATGGATTCTATTACTCTCACCTGTGTTAGCAAATAATGAGACAGGTTAACTTTTCAAGTGGCAGTTGTGATGATAACATCTTGAAGATTCAGTGTTAAAGATGATCACTTGTGAAAAGTTGGAGTATTTACCTTCTTGGAAAGTCAATAATTTTACATAGTTAAGGGTCCAAGCATAGTCAATAATTTTACATAGTTAAGGGTCCAAGCATAGTCAATAATTGTACATAGTTAAGGGTCCAACCATAGTCAATAATTGTACATAGTTAAGGGTCCAAGCATAGTCAATAATTTTACATAGTTAAGGGTCCAAGCATAGTCAATAATTTTACATAGTTAAGGGTCCAAGCAATCCAAAATCATAAAACAATTTGTAGGTTGGTGTGCATTTTTCTTGCAGTACTCTCAGTTGAATATCTGTCTTCCAGTAAGGGTCATTACATAGCAGAGTATGGGAGAAAGTACCCCATCACTAATTGTCTATAAAATAATAGAAGAACAAGTGTTTAAAAATTTATCAAATTTGCATAGTTTGTAGATCATAGACTTCTTTTATTAAATACTCAAAGAAATGTGTATGTTCGTGAGTTAATTTTTTTTCAGTATGACACAGTTATTGAAATCATATAGATTTTTGCAAACAGAAAGACTGTGCAGCCATTTTACATCAGGTCATAAATTGCTAAAGATTTCCCAAGTTGGATATACATGTACTTTTCATTGGCTTTATTTCAATTACTAAAACATAATAAGCATTTATGTTTTTGATTATTTAATAAGATATAGAAGTTGCAATCAAATCATTTTACATTCAGTCTCTCCAGGAGTTTATAGCACTATGATACAATAAGGTAACAAGTGACATCATGTCAATGACATCCTAATGTAATGATCCTGCCATTTGAGCTGCGTAGTTAGTGTTAATTTTACAAAAGTGGACATCCATAAGTTTTTTATAAGTTCGACACAGTAGAGGAATATTAAGGTGCACAGGTAAGAAACTACATTCAGCAGAACCAAATTGGTTTTTTTTGGTCCCCAACATATCTATGGAGGGGGCATGTAGTTTTGCCCATGTCTGGCTCATCACATCAATCAAAAATTTAGTTTCTGCTCAGTAACTTTTAAAGGGCTACATGGATTGAAACCAAATCTAGTATGAAGCTTGATGTTCAGAAGTTCTACATCAAATTTAAGTTTCATCTAACACAATTTTTGTTGCATTATGGATCCAGTTTGACTCAAAACTTGTACCTTCAACTGCAGTTATATTATCAGGGCATCCGTATTGCATGGACTTACTTCTAGTTTGTTGTTTTATTGTAGATAGTTGCTGTACAAACACATCTCTGAAAAGTAGCATTATGAGATCCCTGTTATATCCCAGTATCACTACTTTCTGTAAATTGTACCAGCATATCAATTTCTTAGCCAACCTAGAATTATGAGAAGATTAGATATCCTTATATAAGCTTATGTTTTATCATTTGTCATTTAGTATCTGTAACTATGTATGGCCAAAAAATAATAGACTTTCAATTTTTCCTTTGCAGCACAGCCCCCAGGAACCTATTTAAGGGTTCTGGTTCCTACCAGAAGCCTGCACCAGCTGGTAATTAAGCATGTTCACATATTATATGATACACTTTTAAGTTGAAACTATTTTTTATGTCCATTCTACAACAAAATCCACAACTTATAATAAGTACTTTGGCTCCAGTGTTGGCCTAGTAGTAAGTTCTCTGGGTCTAGTACTTAGTACTCTTAATGGCTCCCTCAAAATGTTGGCCCAGTACTATGGGTATCTCCAATGGTAGCCTATTAGTAAGCACACAAGATGGCTCTCTCCAGTATTGACCTTGTTGTAAACACTCTGGATGAGTTCCATTCAGTATTGACCTTGTTGTAAACACTCTGGATGGCTCCCTCCAGTATGACCTTGTTGTAAACACTCTGGATGGCTCCCTTCGGTATTGACCTTGTTGTAAACACTCTGGATGAGTTCCATTCAGTATTGACCTTGTTGTAAACACTCTGGATGGCTCCCTCCAGTATGACCTTGTTGTAAACACTCTGGATGGCTCCCTTCAGTATTGACCTTGTTGTACACACTCTGAATGGCTCCCTCCAGTATTGACCTTGTTGTAAACACTCTGGATGGGTTCCGTTCAGTATTGACCTTGTTGTAAACACTCTGGATGGCTCCCTCCAGTGTTGGTCTAGTAGTAAACACTCTTAATAGCTCCCTCCGATGTTGGCCTTCTGTGGTCTTTAAGGTGGAGGAAACCAGATAACCTGGAGAAAACCACTGATGCAGGATGGGCAATCACTTACCAACAGGGGAGATTGGAGTCAGGTATTAAACCCTGGACCATAGAGATGCAAAACAAGTGTGTCACCACTGCGCTAATAACGCCCCAAAATGCAATATATACTTCAAGTGTATTGACACTACTTTAACCATTGCTTGCACAGTGGTCACTAAACTACATACTGTAGACATTTCAGTACAGCTTTGCAAAGTGTGTATTGAAAGTTTAGCCTGTTCTATTAGTCAGATTACTCTGATCAAGATAAGTATGTTATTGAATGCAGCTTTATTTATTTATTTTTGTCTCACCTGTGTAAACATGGTGAGATATAGGAGTCACTTTTCTGGTGGCGAAGCCAACAGTGTTGTTGTCATTGGCAACAATGTTACAGTATTCATCATCAGTTGCTACATTCAAGAGAAACTTTTTGATAATATCATTTGATAATATCAATATAGGTCTAAAGTTTATGCTGTGATATGCTACAAGTTCCTGTATTGCCTGTCTCACCTGCTTAAGCATCATGATGAACAATGTTTAAGTTTTGCATTAAAGTTTTTGAAAGTCACATATCTTCTATATTTATGGCTGCATTCAGCTGAAACTTTGTTATAACATTACAACAGGTCAGAATTAATGTTGATATGCAAGGAGTTCCTGTCTTGCCTGTCATGCCAGCTTAAGTAGAAAGCATGTTTCATCATTGTAAACAATGTTAAAGCTTTGTGTTTTAAAATTTGTGAAAGTCACATATCTTCGATATGAGTTACTGTATTTAACCGAAAATTTAGGATAATATTACTATAAGTATAAAGTTTACATACAAGGAGTTCATGTCTTGCCATTCTACTTAATCATTATTGTCAACATTATTAAAGTTTAGTCTACAAGTTTATAAAAGTCAGATACAGGGGTTATACTGACAAGTGTATGGACACAAGTGAGACATCTGGTTATGTGGAACACTTCTTTTGTTTATTTATTTGTTAATTTATTTATTTGTTTCCATTACCTTGATTATCCAATTTCAATCTTTCATATTTTCTGTACAGTCAAACCAACACATGTCTCCAAAATAACATTTCTGTATTAATGGTCACCTTCATATAAATGTCCTTAGCCCAATGTTGTCAGTGAAAACCATAAATGGTTACAAATACATTTTATTTCTGTATACAAAGTTCAAGAAAAAGCATAAATCCATGCATCTTTTATGTCTTTGGGCAATTCTGTTTTAATCTATATGGAGGAAGGGGAACATAATTTTATATTTGTCTTGCTTGTGAAGCATAGGTAAGAAATAGGTGTTACTTTTCCAACATATAGTCTTAAAACTTGATGTCTTTTTTCATCATGGAGTGTACTTCTCATCACAGATAAAAGGAGGTGGTCACAGTGACATACTTTGCTCACTATTACTATTCATTATTTTAAAAATAATTCAAATTTTATGTCTGCAATTGAAGTTAGGATCATGCATACTGGAGTCAGATTGTCCATCTGACCATGCATCACACATCTGTTTACTTAATACCTCCAGAATCCTTTGAGATATCTTCTTGAAACTTTGTATGCTTTAGTAACATGATTAGACAATGTGTCCTGTTAAGAATGGAGTCTGTTTGGTCAGCATTTTAAGTTATCTCCATTTTTATTACAAATTGTGTCTGTTCATCTGTTTTGTCACACTCTTGTCCTGTTAATATCTCCAGAACTGTTTGAGATATTTACATGATGAGATGCATTTATACTGTAACGAGAATTTGTGTCCCACATAAGAGTTGGCTTTGTAAGATTGATGCTTTTATAATTATCTCTCCATTTTTTGAAAAATGTGTTTACTCTTCATATCTTGTAGGGGGTATTCAATAATCACTCACTTACTGGCAGATCTAGTTCTTTTCTATTGGGGTACCCTAAGGAGAAAAATTGTCTCTGAACTCCCCATCCAGGTAGATTTAAATGGTATATCCCATGTATGTTGAAATGAACAAAAATATATATATGGTCCATTTTCTTTAAGCTTAAGAATTCTAAATAGTGACTCAGATTTTGCTTGCTTTTCTTGCTCATCTTCTCCGTTTACTCAGTTACTCATCTTTACCAGGGCTGTCAGTCTATAATGGTCAATTTAAACCAATTCCCATGGTGACTCTCATATATGGGTTTGATTGCACAATTAAAGCTTTTGTATCCAAACTACCAAGTATCTTAAGGTTAGATAATAATGGTTTTACTGTTCTTGACCTTATGCCTTTATTAATTAATTGATTAATTTATTTAGTTTTTGATTGTTTATTTGTTTCATCATTTATTTATAAGTTTACTCACTTATGCACTTACTTGGATAATCATGTTTGCTTTGCAACAGAATTGAAATTTTTCTCTGCACACAATTCAGGTTTAGGCCAGAAGAGTTCTGGTGGTGTGTTAGGGACCCAGAAAGGTATAGATCTGGATGGAGTGGGAACAATCAATGGGGTGTCTGTCTATGAGTTTGACATTGACAGTCTTCAGGCAGAGGACAAACCTTGGAGAAAGCCAGGTAAGAAAAATCTCATGTCAGGCAGTGAAAAAGTTTCTCTGAATACTGTTTTTACCCTTGTACTATGTGCATTGAACTTTAAAAAGATACAGATCCAGATTGGGTATTGCATCAGAGTGACCACAGAGATTTTGCAGAATTATTTTCAGTAAAGGAATAAAATCTGTACTTGAAGAAAATCACTCAGAAAATAACTAGAAGTCGCACAAAAAATCAAGGTATCTATTATTATCAGTGTTTTTCCATAATTCATTCCCCCAGTTTGCAGTATTTTCAAATACAAGGAGCATTTTTAAAAGGAAGAAATAGAGGATATCTATGTTTTTTTAGTAGATATAAGGAAATATTTAACGAGTGAAATGGGAAACATTGTATTGTCAGTAGTGGCTAAGCCACAAGTTATGGTACAAAATGTTTCCACTTCACGAGTGAAATATTTCCTTATACACCGCTCCCTCGATAACTCGTGCACAACGGGGTCCAAAAACATAGACCACACTATAAGCGAGGGCGCGAGTTACCGAGGGACCTCAAAAAAATTAAGAAAGGGATGCCATCCCCGCTGGACATCGAGAAAACCGCAGTGGGGGTGGGGGTGGGTAACGGGTTTTATAATTACATTGGGAATAATTGTCAATAAAGAGCCTTTTCTAATGTAGTTGTTTGCTTTTCTGTATAAATTACCTTTATTTTCAAGATAACAAACCTCTGAAAGATCGTTAACAACATTAGTCCAAGCGGTTTGAACAACACGTGTACGCGATACATTGTGTATTACATCACTGCTTTTTGTTGTTGTTGATTCACAACTAAACAAGATTCCTTTTTTAAAAAACTATTGACATTTATTTCGTGAAACAACCGTCAACATTGAACCTCGATTTATTTATTGTTCCATTAGTAAAATATGCATGCCGTGATTTCATATCAAGTAACAGTGAAACTTCATCTCATCCTTGAGGAAATCCCTGAGTAGCATGTTAGAAAGTTCAATACAAACTCTGGAACTCGCTTCTCCGTAATGAACCGCATCTGTAAAACAAAGCTTTTATTCTCCAAGTACTCATTTGGCTTGGTTGCCTTACTATCTTTGATTACATTTGTCAATGAGTAGGCTAATTTAAGGTAGTTTAATTATATTACTTACATAATAATATTTATAACAGTGTTCGATTGATCAATTGAAATGAGTTGACCTGACACACGGCCGTGACCGCTAGCTCTTACGCAGGCAGGATTTGCACGCCTTTTAACTTTTCTGTTATTCCACCCCCTTTGTTTGATTTGATACAAAAGACGTAATTAACGTGATGATGCAAAGCAGGTCTGCTATTAATTGAGTGTAACAACACAACATATACTTCCTCAAGTCGGAGATAAAAACAAAAAAAAATCGGCACATAATTAGATTCTCACGGAAAGGCTCGAGGCGATAGCTGGGTCGGTTGAATTTTAATTTTCACGTTTGAATACAAGAGGGCTTATTGCATTTATGATGATTACACTGAAACCGAATTAAAAGATAGAACTAAAACACATATTTCACTTGACAAAACTTTTTTAATTGGTATTTATTTTTAAAGTGTTGCCACCAGTAGTCTTTAGTGACATTTTCATTGATCGAAATTTCGTTGAATATTGTTATTTATAGTGTACTGAGAATGTTGTTTGGAAAGAAAATTGAACAAAATATTTGACTTCTTATTAAAAGTGGAAAATTTCATGATATTGATTCAAATTTCTGGGTACTAACCACTGGTTTTGACGATAAAACGAGGGACATGTTAAGGTTTCATTTAAAAAAGTTTGATTTCGATTTTTTTCACCTTCAACAAATAGGGTAATTTATATTTTTTTAAAATTTAAAAAAAAAAAATTTCTAGTTTAAAAAAATGGGATCCACGTCTGGTCCGCGTTATAAGCGGGTTCGCGAGTTATCCGGGCGCGAGTTATTGAGGGAGCGGTGTATCTACTCAAAAAAATGTGGATATTTTTTCTCCATTCTGTGCCAATGCGAATAATGGCTGCATTACTACATCGATAAAAAGTTCCGAAATTTACAATAATTTTAAGACAATGATTTTGTACAAATTTATCTTGTACAAATAATGCTTCAAATTGTGTATTTTGTCAAATTAATGACTGTTTTCAAATGAAAATGAAGAGATTTTTATTTACATAAAACATTTCTTGCAGAGATTAATACAGTAAACATTGTTGTGGTAGGGGTACTGTAAAAATATCATGGAGCGGTCACATCCAACATATTTAAGAGCATAACATCTTTAAACAAAAGATTTGAATGATTGTGAGTTTATTGTGTAGACTTTGGTTCTTTATTTTGTTTATTTCTGCATTCAAATGTGAATTTTTGGCCTTGGCAACATTGAACTCTAGTTTGGCAACAGACCCTGCACACAAATTTTGATTGTCACTTAATTTCAGTTTGCAATCAACACTCATCAATGCCTGATTTCTCCATTGTTTTTAAACATGATTATGATTGTGTTGAGAGTTAGAATCGCTACTTAAACAATTTTATTACTATATTTAACCAGGAGTTTTTCCTAAAAATGTGTCCATTTGTCGTGGAGTGTAAAAGTCACACTGTATGTGTGACAGAATATCTAATAGCAATAATTCATGTAAGTTCAGTCACTAATCATTTGCAGGATTCATGTGGAAAACTAATTAAAAAAGTTAATACATGAAGCCTACTTTTTGTTCTTTGGTGTAGGCCTTTTTTTTATGGCGCCTCCTTTTTGGTTAAATAAATGTATACTAGAGGGTGTACAGTCTTGACACATGGTAAGATCTGTTCTTTCTATAAAAGAGAGAGAGACAGAGATTGATTGATTGATAGAGAGAGAGACTTAATGGCAGATATATTTCCTAGATGGGAAAAGAAAGTAGTTCCAAAAGAGATACTGCCACTGTGACAATAAAAGTGGTATTGCCACTGTGGCGATATCATTTTGATCCCACTGATGTATTTCAGTATCTCATTATGAAATATATAATAATAAGTTGTAAATGCAGGAATGTGAAAGAAATGACCAGTTTAACTTTGTGAATTTCAATCATGAAAAATGGGTACATTTTGCCTTATTGATCCATATATCTGCAATAATACGACCCAAAAATCAGTGTAGTGCAGTCAGCAACCTGTTGCATACAGTTGTAGTAGATTAAGGATAGTGCAGTTTGCTTGATATCACCAGTAGAATGAACAGCAGAGACCTTGATCTACTGGTGCATTATGTGACGGGAGATCTCAGTATGCACTATTTACAGTTGTGTGGGATTATACATTATGTGACAGGAGATCTCAGTATGCACTATTTACAGTTGTGTGGGATTATACATTATGTGACAGCAGATCTCAGTATGCACTATTCACAGTTGTGTGGGATGATACATTATGTGACAGCAGATCTCAGTATGCACTATTCACAGTTTTGTGGGATGATACATTATGTGACAGCAGATCTCAGTATGCACTATTTACAGTTGTGTGGGATTATACATTATGTGACAGCAGATCTCAGTATGCACTATTCAGAGTTGTGTGGGATTATACATTATGTGACAGCAGATCTCAGTATGCACTATTCACAGTTGTGTGGGATTATACAGTATGTGACAGTAGACCTCAGTATGAACTATTCACTGTTGTGTGGGATTATATGCATTATGTGACAGTAGATCTCAGTATGCACTATTCACAGTTGTGTGGCATTATATGCACAAAACTACATAAGTGTTTTGTTCCAAGTCAGCAGAGAAAACAAGTATGATATGGAATAGGAATTTGTCATGGCTGTCAGGCCAAGGCATATTCATTCACCATATGAACACATTTTTTTCTCCTAACTTAGTACAAAACATGCATGCAGTTTTGTATTCATTACATACACCCTCATTTACAATTTCCAAATATTTTTCAATTTCACAGTATGAATAAAACTCTAAACAAACTAGGATTGAGAGAGGTTCAATTTGATGAATCAGAAAATATTGACATGCATACATCAGTGAAAACACCTGAATAGTTCCAGTCCGGGTGTGTGATATGAAAATAGGGATTGGACATCCATATCAAGTATCAACTAAGTAAGATTAAATGGGAAAGTAATAAACAGGGTTATTGATCAATTACATTACAGTAAATGTTAATTAATTCGTCTGCCATATGGCTAGCTAATACAAACTGTTTTAATATCTGAAGGTTGTAGTTGTACTGCTGGTTTAAGATGTGACCAAAATCATCCTATATTTATAATATTTGATATTTGATAATTTCAGAAATACTGTTAATCGATTTCATTGGTAGGGTGGCCATTTTTGTAGATTTTTTGGTTGCTACAAATCACAAATGTGATGTCCCAATGAAAAATGATAGGTGAATTAAAGAACCAACACAAATGTTTTGTTTTTTTTGGGTTGCAAAAGTACAAAAATTGTTACGAAAGAAAATGCATTCATAGTTGTTCTGCATAATAAATACTTTAAAATTCACCACAAACATATCAGTTGAATTTCTGTAGATAGGAGATGCCCCTTGTTAGTGTATTATTATCAAATTACCTTGTACAGGTAAATAAGAATGTATGTTTGACCTTGTACTGGTAAATAAGAATGTCTGTTGACCTTGTACAGGTGCTGATATAACTGACTATTTTAACTACGGCTTTAATGAGGAGACTTGGAAGCAGTACTGTGAGAAACAGAAAAGAATGAGAGAGATAGCTGCTTCAGGAGGCACAAGGATATATGTAAGTTTGTCTTTTTAATTTTTTTTTCACTATTCTTTGTATGTTATGTTTTTTTCTCTGTTAATAGGATCCACTTCATTGATAAGACCTAGTTATGATTTTTACTTTAAAAAAATCCAACTGATTTAGCTGTTTTATATACTGTAATGATTATCATTAAAATGCAAAGATATGTGGCATCAATTTACCATTGTTCTGATAAAACTTTGTATTTTTCTGTCAGTGTTGTGCTTAAGGTTGGGAGAATGTTACAATATGTTACTTTTATGGATATATTGAATACTGTCCATATAGGACACTCAGTGGACTACAACATTTTATATTTTATAGACGTGTCCTTTTGTAAGAGGTTGTGTGAAAGCAGATGAACAAGAGAAAGGCTTAGAAATGCTTTTTTTTGTTTGAGCAGGTTACTTTAGCTGAAGATGCCAGCTCAGACATTTTTCACATTATATACTTTTACATTTACCTGTGTCTTTTCCCTGTACTCTGTGGTTGTATCTTATTACTGGGATTTTTGTAAGTTTTCAACAAAATTTTTTTATTTAAATCTCTTGAGAATTCTTTATATAGCAGTTCATTGGCTTTTATTCCTACAACATTCAGTACAAGATAGAAGACATGACAAGTAGAGTGTGACCTTGTTTTATTTCTACCTTATCCAGTAATTATTCTGCCACATCATAAATTGTTACCCCCTTGGCTTTTTGATATGAGGGTGTGTCTGGCAGTGGTATGAATTCTAACTCGAAATGAATGCTATCTCTTGGCTTTTTGCATGAAATATGACAGACATACAGGGGAAACTGAAAATAATAGTAACCGTAGATTTAGTTGTGTTTGTGGCACACCGATTTACTTGGATTTCATAGTTGCTACAAAGCACTAATGTAAATATCCAACATAAAATAATGAACATGTGAAGGAAATAAGCCACATTCCTCTTCAAAAGCTTATCCGTGATGAACGACACATGCCTTTTTATGCAAAACTTTAAAAGTGCACAAATATATACTTTGTTCAAGTATTTGATGTGCAATATTGATATATGCCTACTTAACCATAAGCTTTCTTTATTATCCAGCCTTCCTCAGTTGCTAGAGTAACAGTTGTAGATACCAAATCTGAACTTCATCCACCAGGTTAGTGATTAACATTGGTTCTAATAGCCGATTTAGGAGCCCTACCATGATAGTGGTAGGGGCATATAGTGTTACCTTTGTCTGTTCATCACACCTTTTTTAAGTTTTATGTTTAGGTTGTTTTCATGTAATTTTGTGAGGCATCCGTGATCTATGAACACGTTACCTAATCATAATACCTTATGAGCACAACCACTACCTCACAAATCCATCCCTTCTAAGATAACTTTTAGTAATTAAAATGCTAAAAGTTCTCTGACCACATCAATGGGAGTCAGACAAAAGTGATCTCCCCTTGGATAGAGGGCTTGGCACTGAATCCAGTCTATACTATTGTGTCTGGAGTGATTCTGAGGAGTTTTCTCACACAGAGGAGTATACTCCATCTATACATCTATTTCTCACTCTATTCTATCCAAGACAAAGTTTCTCACTTTATTGGTCTAATTTCATTGTGCGAAATACATGCCAGCACCATACTGGTTACCTGCCCTATAGTTGGTAGTACATTCATTCAGATAATTTCTTCTTGACCTAGTAGATGAATTCTGCTATTAATTGTCTAATATTACATACCATAATGTCATTCATGTAATTATTGTGGACATTTGTGTCGGTTAATTGTCGTCTTCACAACAAGTTTACATGATGCTTGACTGATTTCACCTGTGTAGGCTATTGTTTTCATCTCTTTTACAGGTGTTAACACAATGAGCAGGACTAAGTGCTTTAAGTGCAGACACTTTAAGCAGGCTGAGGATAACCATGCTACATGCCTGAAATGTTTGGGGGGCAATTTGAGTCATACATGCAACATTTGCGCACAATGGATGGATAATCTATGGACTACTGTCTTGGCCAGACAGTGCACACTGGCTGATGAGAAGGAAAGGAAAAGCACCATTAGAGATGAGGACACCATTAACATTGCCACTGCCATTGCCTCAATGAACAACACATGCTGGCAGAGACTCTAAAAGCATAGAGTGCAATAATTTAAAAATAAATCGAATGGGTCATAACATCATAGGTGTCATGCACAGCTCTAGCCCAGCCTTTGTCTCCATGATTGGAACAGATCTTTGCAGCGATAGGACTGGGACCAGTTCCATATTGGTACAGCTGCCCATATTGACCAGCAACGGCATTAGAGGTGGACAGGCAGCAGTCAATGCTGGCTTCAACCTGGCCTCAACTAATGCAGGGAGGGACCAGTTACATTGATATAATATCCCCAAATCTGTCCCAGCATCAAGAAGCCAGCACTGGAATGAAGGAAACAATGTCTCAGCTTGAGATTACAGTATTCCAATTTAGCTGTACTCCTAGTCTAGTTCGCCGTCCATCTCAGAAGGCTTTGCCAGTTTTGTCACATGCATTGAAGGAAGTGTCACCCCATTCTTTAGTGAACAAGGACTCGTGGTCACAAGCTCCATCATCCTTACTTGATCCAACAACATATAGAATCAGCCTTCTGTACATTGACCAACTATTGCACATTGATCTCCTGGAGATGAAGGCCATAATGAATGCATTTCAGTCATGGCAGGAGATGTGGTCTGGAAAGAGTGTCCTCATTCTGTCTGACAACTCCACTGTGGTAAAGTATAATCAAAAGGTGGGGGTTGGGTGGGGGACCAAATCCTTAGACCTCTGCCACCTGGTTTGGGATTTTCTTAGGTGGTGTCATCAATGACATACCCATGTTCAAATCCATTGTATTCCAGGCGGACCCAATGTATTGGCAGACTTGCTGTCCAACAGAATCAGCAAATCCAAACTGAATGGTCCCATTCACCTATTGGTATTCAGTCTAATCTGTGTCTGATGGGTACAACCACTTATGAATCTGTTTGTGACGAGGTGGAATGCAAAGCTACCAACCTCTGTCCCTCCTGCCCCAGATCCAAAAGTTTGGGCAGTCTACACTTTTCCATGGATTGGAATAGTCTGGAGGCATACATTTTTTCTCCAACCCCTCGGATCCCAAAGGTCGGGCAGAAAGCAAGGGAATCAGAGTGCTGTCTGATTCTTATTGCCCCTCTCAAGTGGGTAAAGTTATGGATAAATGACCTGTTAAACTTGGAAATTCCAAGGAATTGTATGGTATTTCCACACCTGCTCAAGCAACTGCTACTGCAGGTGTTTCATCCGAATCCACAACTGTTGAACCTGCACATCTGAATCATATCAAACAAGACCTCAGGAACAAACATTTCTCAGAACAAGTGGTGGACAGAATTGCTTGGGCAAGAAGGCCCACCACTCTGAAAGTGTATATGGGGAAGTGGAGAGTTTTCTCCCAGTACTGAAAGCAGGAACACATCATGTCACTTTAAACCTCGATACCACAAATAGCTAAATTTCTCCTGTGGCTTTTCAAGGATAAGAAGTTAACTTCCATCATTATAAAAGCCTACTGTTCCACAATCTGAGATATGTTTCATCACCATGGAAGTGAGAATATTGCCAAAGCAAATACCTCTCTGATTTTCTGGTGAACTTTGACCTATCAAGACAGAAGGTTTGGCCATGTGTCTGAAATGGAATCTATCATGGGTTCTGACATGGCTGAATAAAGCACCATTTGAACCTCTATCTAGAGCCTCTTTGGCTCATCTCATGTGAAATCTTTTTTATAGTTGTTCTAGCAGCAGCAGGCATAATCAGGGAGATACACTCCTTGTTAGTTAGAACTATCTGCAATTTCATTGTGATGGTTCAATGTCACTCATGATGGCCACTACTTTCATTGTGAAGAACTGGTGAAGTCCCTTGCTGTGAAACCTCTTTTCTTATTGGACCCCTCAACTCGGGGGTGTCTACAGAACCCGGTAAGAGCTTTGAAGTGGTACCTGGCACAAACTGAGCCGGTGCAGTGAAGGAGATCTTGTTTGTTTCTACCATTGAAAAAAGAAAATATTTAAGCTCAGGCTCTATCATCTGGGATACAGTGGGTCATTCACTCTGCATATGTAGAACTAACCTAGAACCAAATGAATTTCTTGCACTATTCAGCTAATGATGTTAGGGCGGTAGCCATTAGCATAGTATTTGAGTGCAACTTTTCCCTAACTAACATTATTCATGTCTTGGGAAGAAGGGCAGAGATGACTTTTTCTTGCTTTAACCTTAGAGATCTTTAATCCCAAAGGGCTTGGTTTAAACTGGTATGGTCTATATCAGCAGCACAACAGACTACCTTTCTGGGTCATTCAGCAGCTTCACAATAATGCGGCCACACAGCTTCCTCTAGATTGATGGGGAAGGGGGGCATTTTTTTCCTATTAGCCATATATTTTAAAAGATTTGAAACTTTCATGTACCATAGGGGATTAGAGATAGGGCTTTCTCAGGGTTAATGGGATGTAACTTCCACCTCTTGCCTATTTTCCTAAGGTATTATGATTGTGTGACATGTTTGAAGAAGAAAACAATTTTTGTAGCAAATTATGTTTCTCCAGAAATAATTACCCAATCATAATACGGTCACACCCTCTCAACCTTCTTGCAGTTACATCTTAACTAAAAGAGCATGCATTTCTGCTCCAGAAGTAACTGAAGTATGGACGGGATTTAGCGCCAATCCCATTGTCCAAGGGGAGATCACCATTGTCTGACTCCCATGTATGTGGGCCAACAACTTTTAGCTTTTTTGTTTGCTAAAAGCTAGCTTGGGAGGGCAGGATTTGCAAGGTAGTGGTCATACTCCTAAGGTATTATGATTGGGTAAGTATTATCGAAAAAATTTTTTTTACTTCAAAAATTGATTTATCGTTATATCTTAAGAGGGGACATATAGTGTTACCAATGTTCATCCACCCCATCATGTCATGTCATGTCTTTTAAAAATTTCATTTCAACTCAGTAACTTTTGAAGAACTTTATGGATTGAAACCAAATTTGGTATGAGATTTTACATTAAGAAGACCAAACTCAAGTTTAATTTTACCATTTTCTGACAGATTTTACATAATTATGTTCCACTGTTTGACCTAGGTATTTGTTCTTTAATTGGATCATATTAGTGGGGCCATACATGTGGCATACTTTAAATTACATTTAAATATACCATAAGTTCTAACAGCATATATTCACAATGGCATGGATGCTGCCATGAAGTGGGCTTTGAGGCAGAGGGAAGCAGAGAAAGAACTGACCTTGTATGGATGACCACACATTTTTTAATATGCTGGCAGTAGTTATCAAACCTTCATCTTGAGACATGCAAAGCAAGCCCATAAATGCTGTCAGTTTCTGATGTGTGTATGTTACATGTGCCTGCATACAGCATGGTCTGTCATTGTCAGTGTTTAAAATTCTGGTTTGCTCTAACATTTTATTATAGCTCTTTAAAATGTCCATATCCTGTGTTTTTATGGATTTTCACAAAACTTACTGCACAAATATCAAAGACTAAGACAGATCCCCAGCAAACAAATTCAAGTCAAAAACTACAGGGTTATCACCTACCACAGGTGAGACATTGAGTTGAATGTATCTATTTTAAGTAATTTGAAATGGGTTACGACCTAAGGCTGGATAAATGTTTTGGATTCAAAGTCATTATCAGCACTATCCAGTTACTATACGGTTAGGAGGCTTATATCTGGACAGTCCTAAATTAGAGAAATTTAAATTATATTATTGCATATTCAACTAACATAGCTTTTGCTAGAAGAATATAGCTTTGTTAATCTGCCTATCTACCACTTTACACACATAGCAACATGTGATAAAATATTGGATTACTTTTGCAAAATATTAACAAGCTATAAAGTTGCATTTCCAAATGTTTGTGACAAAATTGTGAAAAAGACACAAAATAATTAAATGGAACTTTTTGTAAATACTGTGATAACAAAAATTGGCAGAAATGCCAACATGATACATTTATATAAAAAAAACTATATGATATGTCTAAAACTCTAATAAGTTAATGAGATGAAGACATGCCTTGCTTGAAAAACAACCCACAGAAGACTATATCAGGTACAAAGGAGACATGGTTAATGGTAAATAGGTTGAACATTCTATACAATTATTGTTCTTTGTGTGTGTCTCTTGTAATATTACTGTATTATATTATGTGGTCATGCTGTAGTCAACTGTTTGTTGTGAAAAATATGCAGTCACACAGACAAACAAGTATACCAGACATTGGTAGTGGTATATCAAGAAGCCAAGAACCAATATACCTAATGGACATGGACACATTTATTGTTTCACCTGTATAAACATTATGAGATATAGTAGTCACTTTTCCTGCAGCAATGTTAAAGTTTTGCATTATACTCCTTCTTCATCAGTCGCTACAATGAAGTGAAACTCTTTAATGATATTAATATAGGTCTAAAGTTTATGCTGTGATATGTTAGAAAATCCTGTTTTGCCTGTCTTTCCTGTTTAACCATCAACAATGTTAAAGTTTGGTGTTACATTTTTAAAGTCATATATAGCTTTCCCTCATTATAATGCTGTAGTTGGGATTCCTAACTGCTGACTGCACTATATACCAAACCACAGCATAGTGTAGGTGGTGGTGGTGGTGATGGTGGGGGTTGGGGGAATAAACAAAATGCCAGTCAAATGTATAGTTATAATTTTAGTTGATGTAAATTAATTTTTTTCACTTCATGGTATTTGTACATTTAATGTTGTCAAATAATAATGTTATAAAAAGGAAATAAAGATATAATACTAAGCTTCTTATTGTTTTCGATCAACACATTGTCTAATATTTAATGAACCAATTCAGGTACAGTGGTTTCATTTTGATCATGGGGTAAATAGCAGTACTGTGTTATATTTGGAATTGCATTATAATGAAGAGTGTTATAATGAGGGAGAGATGTATCTTCTACATCAGTGGCTGCATTCAGCTGAAATTTTAGAATAATGTTACTATCGGTCTAAGTTTATATGCTGATATGCTTGGAGTTCCAGTCTTGCTTGTCTCAACTGCTTAAGAAGAAAGCTTGGTTTCATCATTGTAAACAGTGTTAAGTATTGTGTTAAAGCTTATGAAAGTCACAGATCTTCTCCACTTGTTGCTACATTGAACTGAAATTTTGGTATAATATTACAGTTGATCTAAAGGTTAAACGCAGATTTGCTTGGAGTTCTGGTCTTGTCTGTCTCACCTGCATAAACAGAAAGCATGCTTCATCATTGTAAATAATATGTTAAAGTTTTGTGTTAAAAATCAGTGGTTGCATTCAGCTGAAAACATGGGATAATATTACTGTAGGTACAAAGTTTATACGCTGAAATCTGATGAGTTCCTGTTATGCTTTTCTTGCCTACTTAAGCATTATCAGATCTGCCAACCCACATGATTTTACTTTAAGGATTATTGAAACAACCCTTAAATTATGGACTTGGGGGAACATTAGCAAAAGATCTGGAAAAAAAAATAATATGATTCAAATCCATATATTTGCTTGTTTGGGTTTGGTCTGCATCCTGGTTTTAGACTCAGTGGAGTTGTCAGGGAATTGAAACTAACTTTGCAGGGGGTACCTCAGATGCTTTATTCCATACATGTTAATTTAAACCACCTGCATGATACTAACTTTTGCATAGTCTAGAAATGTCATCCAGCAAACGAAGACATGAAGGTAAAGAGGACTATCAGCCTCTTAAAATGTCCAAACAGTCGGCACAGAAGTATAAAAATAATATTCAGATACTTGGCTGTGCTTGGGGAAAAAGCAGGAAGGTGACAATTACATTTGTTGCATGCAGTGGGGTCTGGAAGTACTGTTTCTAAACTGAACAGGAAATCATTATGGTTTGAGTGTACTTTATGAACTATTTAGTTGAATATAATGTTCCCTTTGCTGCATCAGACCACACTTGTCAACTTTTCAAACATGTTTTCCAAGTAAAACATAGCAGTCTATTATATTTTGTTATTATTGAAAATTTGTCCAACTTACAGAAAAATAACACGCATCTGACTCAGAAGGTCTGCATTGTAGTTAACAATGTTAAAGTTTTATGTGAAAGTTATGAAATTCAGATACACTTGTTATACAGACAATCATACAGATGCAGGTCAGACATAAAGGGGTTATACTGACAATCATACTGACACAGGTGAGACGTACAGAGGTTATAGTGACAACAATACGGACACTGGTGAGGCATACAGGTGTTATACTGAGAATCAGACAGACACGGGTGAGACATTGGGTTCCATGGAATACTTGTTGATGAGATTCAGATACAGGCGTTATACTGACAATTATACTGACACAGGTAAGACATACAGGGGTTATAGTGACAACAATATGGACAAGGATGAGACATACAGGGTTTATACTGGCAATCATATGGACACAGGTGTGACATACAGGGGTTATAATGACAGTATATGGACACAGGTGAGACATACAGGGGTTATACTGACAATCATACAAGACACGGGTGAGACATACAGGGGTCATACTGATGAATCAGATGGACACAGGTGAGAAACTGGGTTCAATGGAACACTTGTTAATGAAATTCAGAAAGAGGGGTTATATAGAAAATCATATGGACAAGGTGAGACATACAGGTTTTATACTGGCAATCATATGGACACAGGTGAGACATACAGGTTTTATACTGGCAATCATATGGACACAGGTGAGAGACCAGGTTCTTCAGAACACTTGGTTAAAATCTGAACATCTTTTCAGAATCCATGTCTTTTTTATAAAGTATGTTCAAAAGCAATGTACTTCGTTCCTGTGTATGAAAAAATTGAATTTAATGGACAATCTGAGTGGACTTTGCTCTGTAAGATTTACATCAGTGGCATGTAAGAACAACACAGACTATGACCATTACATTTATTTTTTGGAGAAATGCAGATTTAAGTAGTTAAGTCCAAGTAGACATTTATTGTTTGATTCAGTCAAACAGCTGATCAGGATTCATTCAACTCTACCTAGGTACCCAGCCAACACAGACTGTTAAGGTTCTCACTAATAGGACTGTCACCACATCAAGTTCAGCTCCAAGAAAACTGGGAGGAACTATTGATGTGATTGGTGGTACAGCCCGTGACTCTCGGCGACCAACTGCTGATCAGGATCAGCAACCTATAACAGTGGCTGGCAGTACAGACTAGTGAGTATGAACATAACTCAATACTGTATTTAAATTTGGAACATATTCTTATGATAAAAACTGGACATTATTTTTAAAAAGGTTTTAATCCAGTATTTATGATGATAATGTTTTATTTGAAGAAGGCAGAGCTACTCTCATTGTTTCTACAAGATGTCCTCAGTGAGATCAGTTATACTCTCTATCAGCCGTATTAGTAAGTTGATAATTGACCTAGAATCTGCCAATGAGATTAAGTTATTACGATTGACAAAAAAACTAATTAAGAAGACAAGATGATTAATGGGACTTTATCACTAAATTCTGTCAAGCTGTTGATTTAAGGTGGTGAAGTGGGCTCCACAAAGCATGTATCTGGCAAACATGTGACAGTTTTGGGATTATTAGTTTGCAGGGTTAGAAAATTCGTCCATTTTTAACTACAATGAAATTATCATGTCCACATATGTACAGTTTTGAATAATCATATTTTTGAGAAATATGCAATGAAGCCTGCATTCAAGGACATCTTGATGTAAAGGACATCTGTTCATAATAGACACTCTGAGAAGAGTCTCAACATGGGGACTTATGAAAGACTCCTGCATATAACAGACACCTTTCTATTAATGACAGAATTTGACCTCTTTTTTGGGTGCAGCATATGTCAATCAACTATTGCATAACAAATATTCCCATGAATTGCTGCCCAATACGATCACTCAAGTATGTGTTAATGCTTACCTAATTGCATATTTGCAGGTTTTGTTTGGTGGTTGGACAAGAGTTTGTCCAATTGAGTAGGTCACCCAGACACTTTGGGCTGTATAACATGTACAGGTTCAGATCATTATAACTGATATTATTTGTTAAATTTTTATGAAATTTTCACAGTTTGCTTAAAAAGTAATCTGTCAATACAAATGATTTTATTTTTTGTCAGGGAGAAAACATCAATTCAAAATAAATAACTGTGCTAAGTAGGGAGCAGAGCATACAGAAATCAGAGAGGTCAATTGTCATATCTTATGAATGGCCTTTATAGAAATGTTTTATTATAAACTGTCATTGTATATTGTCTTTTTCTTATCTTGTGATTTCAGTGGGAAGAACCGTTACCCTTCAGGACCACCCCCAGGTTTGCCCCCTCCAGGGTTCCCTACTCATGTGCCACCTCCAGACTACAGCATTCCTCCACCAGGAATGCCACCACCACCAGGATTACATGGAGGTCAGTGCAGTGGCCTAGGGAAAATTTGCCAGTATATGTTGATATTTCCTTCCTTAAACGAAGTTGTCAGAATAGTTAAATTCCCATAATAATATGAAAATGAAGGCTGTGTGCTTGAAACTTCTTGTATATTAGCTTCCATATCCTTTATGGGTCTTTTTAGTATATCTTAGAACACTTAAGCTAGAGCACTTAAAAAGTTCTTTTTTTTAAGAAGCCCTGTATCAAGAACCAGGAGCCCTATAGTAATCACTTTTTCTATCCATCTGTCTATCAGTCCATTCACAGGTCTTGTGACCACCATAGCTCTGCAACCCGTACACAATATTGGATGCCATTGGGTAAGTAAATTAAATATTACATGTAGATATACCTTTTTAACATTTCGTCTTCTCCGGTCCAGTTTTGATGTAGTTATTACCCTTTTTTGATCAATTTTAAATCTCACCTATAGCAGATCCTTGTAACCAGCATAGCTCAGGAACCATTTAGCATATTCTGAGGCAATTTTATGTGTACGTTGTAGCACTTACCTCACTGTGCCTTGGGGATGGGGGGTGGGGTGGGGTCTCTTCAACTTAATTTTGGATAGAGTTATGGCCCTTGACAATTGATTTGATATCTTCACATGGGATGTTGCTTGAAACCAGCATAGCTAAAGAACCATTCAGCCATTCAACATATTTTGATGCAAATTTAGTATGGACCTGATCTCATAGACTTAGATTTGCCTTTTACGGGTTTAGTCTCATCTATTTGATTTTGGACAGAGTTCTGGCCTTTGCAGAGCACATTTTTTTATTCACATGGAAACTTGGAATGTTGCTTGGAGTCAGCATAACTCCAGAACTATTCCTTATATTCTTATGGAATTTAAGGAAATTGTATCTTAGACATGTGCCATGTATAGGTTTTGTCGTGTCTACTTCATTTTGGACAGAGTTGTAGCCTTGTCAATCAACTTGATGTCTTTACATGGGATGTTGCTTGTAATCTGCATAACTATTTTGCTTGATGTGTATGTGGTCTTCATTTATATGGTTGCAAATAAGTTATTTTATCAAGGATATATTTTTTCCAATAAAATTTAGCACTTCCTGAAATTGATGCCACAACTATGAGCTAAGCAGCAGAAAGTAGATCAGATAAGTTGAAAAACATTTGAAATTGTAATTTAGTACTTACTCATTTAATTGCTGTCTAATCTCATTTATTTCCTTACCTTATAGTGTTTTTGATTTGCTTCTTTTGAAATGTAGATTCCTTGTTTTATACATTTCTCCTTCAAATACGTTTCTTGATCACATTAACATTAGGATATAAACCTGCTATCTCCTGAATCCAGCCCTACTAAAAGATGAAAATTCATCTTTTCTGTCTATATCGTATAGACAAAGGGCAATAACTCATGCCCATTATATCTTCCTGTTGCCACTAGGTGTCACTAGTTTTAAAGCTTCGCTTCCACGCAGCAACATTGTACGAGAAACCTCCCGTCATCCAGGCCAAATTTGTTGTGAATTCTAACCATCCATAGAGGATTTTGGGTTTATTTTGTGTAATATTCAGTCCTAAACAGGTGGTATATATTATGCTTTGAATTTGCGAAATATTTTGTGAATTTTGTCACTTTCTTAGACTTTGTCTTTTTTAAGACTGCATGGTACAACACACTATTGCTGATGCATGTTGTGAGTCAAATTTTCATGCACGCTGCCTATTGTTTGCTCATTCAGTTAATAACGGATATTGTTTAGCTAATTATTAACACACTGAGGTGTTGATTTATTTATTTTGTTTCTGTTATTTATCATTTCAGTGAAACATGTCTACTAAGTGCACCAAATGCAAGATGTTTAAAGCCTGGGAAGACAAGCACTAGTCATGACTTGCCTGTACGAAATGTACGTCTTCTTTCTGTTGCAGTGTGTGTGCGTTATGGTCCGAGGACATCTGGTCTTCGGTGCTTCAAAAGTCAACCAAAGGCAAAGAGAAGAGGGGAAAATTGTGCAAGGCCAGAGCTGATGTTTTGAGTATCCATGCAAATACAGCATTGCTTGTGAGTCTTGTGGGAGATGTTGCTGGCCCCCCACCCCCCCTCCCAAAGTGAGATGGATGCAGCCTTCTGCTACTATCACCTTGGCAGATTTGGGGGAGTCATATACGGATATTTTGCCATCACAATTAGATATGCAGGCCTTAGAGATGTTGACAGGTGCAGGACATGGTGATGCAAATAAATCTATTCTGGCCAAATTTTGCCACTTTTCCTTCTCTGATACAGTGGAGTAGTGTCCCTCCATTTTTATGCAGCCCAGTGAGCGTAAGTACACCCGCATGTATGAGCATGGCTTTCGGGCGTGTAAGTCCGAACACATGGGGTATTTTTCGGATCCATTGGATCCAGCATTCGGTATGGTATCATCGTCCAGAGCTGTACCAGCCGTCCAGCTAGCCCATCCGTCCCAGCCCGGCCACAACTATGGAGATCTTGATGAAAGATCCATCCATTTAGCCATGCATGTGGCTTCTTCTATTTATAATTATGGGGATCTTAGTGACATCTGTCTGTATAGCTAAGCTGACGGCTACACATTCAAATCATTACGGCGACTTTAGTGAAAAATCCATCTGTCCAGCCATGCTCACAACACGACTGGTACCAGAACTGACCAGACTGGCTTCCATATGACCAGCAACCGTGCTGACCATTCTCCCGGCTAACCAGCCATCTGTCCCAGTACAACAAAATCATCTGGCAGAGCCGGCTTTTCCTATGTTCACTGCTTACCAACTGGGTATTGGCAGTGAATTATATAGAGGTGATGGCATTGCGAGACTTCACACAGTGAGTGTGAAGATACTCCTGAGCAACAGTCCTACTCCGATCTGACCATGGAAAGGATGGAGTTTAATTTCAAGGCTGCCATCAAGGAGATGTTGATGCCCTCCATCCCCTACCACCATGCATGACTATAAAGTCAAAACATTAGTTGGCTGCTTCCCCAGTCAACCAAAAGCAAAGAGATTAACTATCGGCTGTCTGGATGTATCTGTGACCTGGGGAATCTAAAGGCTTTCTTTTCTGAGAGCCAAGTACCAGCAATGTTTTCATCGCGCTGGTACAAAACACATTCCACCACCTACCATACTGAACTCCAAGTTTTGGATGAAAATTTAGTAGTGGTTAACATGTGTGCCCCACTTTTTTATAAAGTGGATAAGAATGTGTTTCACACCACATCAAAGTTGATTTAGAACATTGTTGCCACATCTTCAATGTTCGATTTGGCCTCATTGGCAATTTTCTGACTGGCAGAAAAATCAGCCAATCAAAATGCATGGGAGTTGATGGCTCCAATTGCTAGGCTCATTAACAGAGCAGCTCACCATTCAATGGTGAATGCGTTGACTGCCTCTGCCAATCTTGACCTGATATGCCATGATGCATGTTTGCGCACCACATTGCTAAAACCACATCACGCTCTGGCTTTAAGGATGAATCTTTTTGGCTCACCGTTGCTGTTTGGGGGCAAAATTCAAGAAGTTTGGAGGTCTGTAGCTCAAGAACTACCCATCCAACTCACTGCCCCACCTGCATCTTTGTTTAGCCATCCCTGCCATAACAGAGGGATGATAGGCAAGCTAAGGAACAGGGATCTTTTATGTCCTGAGTGCCGTTCAGATCTCAACCTTATGCCAGGAGACAACAGCTGAACCAGTCTAGGAGGCACCATTACAGAAGCGCCAAGCCTTCTGTCTCCTGCCACTGACTTACCACCCTCACTGCCCACAGACAGTCCGTTCGTTCATTCGTTGGATTAACGACTTGTGTGGCCATTCGGCCACAGATAGTCTACTGGTGGGCACCAGACTCCTGCAGTTTCAATCACATTGGTTCAACCTATTCTGCAAACGAATGGGTGATCCAAGTCATTTCGGAGGGCTTCAGATTTTGTTTATTTAATCCCCTCCTCTTTCTTCCTGTCCCGTTCTCACAGATGTGCCGTCAGATAGAAATACCGTATTTAGCTGTGTATAACGCGCACTTTATTCGCCTAATTTTCTTATCTTAAGTTGGGGTACACATTTTATACAAGAACTAAAAAATAAAGATTTTTTCCAGGTTGATCAGACGAGAGGATGACAGCACTATAGCCGCCTACATGTGTCACATTCACTCCTTGTGAAATATTAAATCCATTGTACATTGCATTTTAACTAAATTGTTTACCGGTACCAGCCATATTAAAGAAATAAATAATGCTTACAAATAGTCTTGTTCTTTGATTGCTTATGTTAATAAACTGGTTTCATTTCACATCACTGTGTAGCGTTTTGTTCTGTGCCTCGACCGGAAATACATGTATATAACGACTGGCAACTTGTTAAAAAGCTGTGCAAAGTGCCGCATTGGAGCGGAACAAATACCACTGTGAGGATTACCGTACTTGTTCCATAAATGTTCAGTATTCCATAACTGTTGATCTAATACATTTTTTCTTCATTTATTCTTGGTTGAATTGAAATATAATATGTGTAGAATTCAAGCAGTGTTAATGTTCTCATCAGAGGCACCTTTAGGGGACATTTTTGGCGACTACGGTTTTTTTCTTACGGTAACACTGACACGTTGTGGAACAAAATAATCAATTAATGTATGAAGTCGGAAAAAAAAAATTTCTTTGGAAAATAAACTTGGTTCTTAGTTTTTATTTCTCATCTTAAATGATAGTATTTTGTATTTCTGACTATAGAGTGATAAACGTTTCATTGACTATGTGTGGTCTTTTCAAGGTTATCAGCGGAACAAATATATGATTACCATAGCTGTAAATGTTCAATATTCGATAACTGTGGATCTAATTAATTTTGTTTTCATTTATTCCTGTTTGAATTGAAATATAATATTTAGAATTCAAGCAGTGTTAATGTTCTCATTTTTTTTTTCGTGACTACGGTTAGCCTGTTACGGTAACACTGACACAGCGTTAATGTATGAAGTCGGAAAAAACTTTTTTTTCCTTTGGAAAATAAACTTGTTTCTTAGTTTTATTTCTCATCTTAAATCATAGTATTTGAGATATCTTTGCGACTATACAGTGATCAGTGGTTCATTGACTCAGTGTGGTCTTTTCAAGGTAATCGGCACCGGCTAAAGCTTTGATGTGCTAAACATAGTCACATTGCTTTGTCTAGGTAAATTTGCAATGTATTTACTTTTCTTCAGAAAATAAACTTGTTTCTTTGTTTTATTTTTCATTTTAAAAAACAGTATTTGATACGGTACTTCTTTGTTACAATACAGTGAGCAGTGTTTAATTGACTCAGTGTGGTGTTTTTAAAGGTAATCAGCGCCGGCTAAAGCTTTGATGGGCCAAACATAAGTACAATGCATTGTCTTGGTAAATTCTAGCTTGGACATGGATATATATTTTAGAGGTGTAATAATAATCCAAATAAGTATAAATACCGGACCTAAACTTTCACATAGCATATTGTGTTCGATCTTGAATCTGAACGAATATAGTCAAAGTATCAACATGGGTCATATAAGAAATTCGTACAATGCGAAAGACAAGCTAATCATCATTGCCTATGCAGAAACACATGGTAACAGAGCTGCTGGGAGGGAGTTTAATGTAGGAGAGTCTGCTCTTAGCGAGTAGAGAAGAATGAGAGAAAGACTGAAGAAAATACAGAGAACAAAACAGGCAGACAGAGGGACAAGTGCAAAGTATCCGGACGTAGAGAGTGGAGTCCTTGAATGTGTCATGGATAGAAGAAGACAGGGAATCTCAGCATCCACGACAGAGATTCACTTTCAGGCAATATTGATTGCAAAACAGAAGAAAATAGATGACTACAAGGGGTCTGTGAGCTGGGACTATGCATTTTTACGACGGCACGACTTGCCATGCATCATAATCCATGCCTTCAAAAAGTGCTGCATCTCAATTAAAATGGATGGCACAGAGGATGACATCTTGTGGGAGGACAATGCTAAGTATGAAGACCACTCGGAGAGCATGGACGAAGACGAAGATGAAAGCTATTATGCAGCACACCAGGAATGATGACAGACGAGGACATAGCGACTTTTCGAGAGTGATGACGACGAAGAGGAATTTGAGGGATTTGATGCAATAGATTGAACTCCATCAACTAGGCGAACCTTTAACAGGCCTTTTTAAGGGCCAACCATAAAATCGGAAAGATATAATTTCAATATTGCCACTTTTTTCATTCACTATCCAAAATGGCCGACTGTTGTCGCACTATGAAAACAGAGCGAAATAGTCTCGATTTTGAAATGTATTATATCACATGCGCGTTATATGGCAGATCTACGTTTTTTCCACTCATTCCGGGTCGAAATTCAGGGTGCATGTTATACATCGGTGCGCGTTATACACAGCTAAATATGGTAAGGATGATATTCTTCAGCAGGAGATATGGTCACTCATCATCAAACTGGCGGTGGAGATTGTGCAAAAACCACAATCTCCAGGTTCTATTCACGGCGTTTCCTTATCAAAAAAGCCAATTGCAAGTTGAGGCCAATCATTGACCCGAGTCGCCTCAACCAGTTCATTCTGCTGCTGAGGTTCAAGATGGAGACGGTGAGATCTATAAAACTCTTCAACCAAAGGGACGAGAATGCGATCAGTCGTGATCTGACCGATGCATACTTTCATGTCCCTATTCACCGGGCATTGTGAAAAGTTCTTCAGTTTGCTTATCGCGACAAATTTACCAATTTCAAGTTCTTCCATTTGATCTAAACATCAGCCCCTCGGTCTTTACTAAAATTATGGATCGTGTCATCACCCTGTTCTGGTCAACTTCCTTTACAGCACTGGTGGTGTATCTGGACGATATCCTCCAAGTACATATGGTAAGTTCTATTCTTCTCAAGGGCAGAAACGATCTCCTATCCCTTTTGAATCATCTTGGTTTTCTCATGAAATTGGGAAAAGTCCGACCTTCACTCATTCCAGTGTTTTGTCCACCTGGGTATGGAGTTTATAACCAATCTCAGTCTTGTACGTCTCCTTCATGTCCACGTCATATGGATAGTCGAACTTGTAGAGTCCATTTCCAACAGGACGTGGATTTCAGTGAGAGCTTGCAACTTTCTGGGTAATTCAATGCAGCAGTGGATATGATCCCACTGAGCCAACTTTATATGCGCTTGTTACAGATGACTTTCTGACTCAGTGGCACCCTTTTTCCAGTCTACTTGACCAAAAGGTCAATATCATGAACGAGGTACGATCAGTCCTATGTCAATGGTGCAACCATGGTTGGCTCACAACACGAATTCCTCTGGAGAGGCCCCAACCGGAAGTGACAGTATGTACAGTCGTCACTTGTTGCTGGACTTCTATACGGTCAGGGGAACTGCCTCCTCGAAATGAAGGAAATCACTCCTGATTATATCAGACAACTCCATAGTGGTGACTTACCTCCTCAAACAGGGGGACACCAGATTGCCTGACCTGTGTGTGCTGGTTTTGTCAGTTTCTATGTTGGTACTGCCAACTTAGATCAATGGACAAGTCAGATACATTCCCAGCAGACTCAATGTCCTGGCCAACTCTCTCACCAGAACGGGTCAGGTTATTCATATGGAATGGTCCCTTCATCCATTTGTGCACTTTGAGGGCTTCTGATGACCGACTTTTTTGCGACAAGTTAGAACCACAAATTGCCCACCTTTGTCTCACCGGTTCCAGACCCATATGCTTGGGTCATGGATGCACTGTCCATCAGTTGGGAGGGGTTATGGGCCTTTACCTACCCCCCCCCCCCCCCTCCCCCAGTCTTAGTACTGAAAATAATACAGAAGATATGGGATCCGAATTGCAATATAATTCTAATAGCCCCTTTCAGATGGGACAATTCCTGGGTCAATGATCTACTTGATCTAGTGATAGACCCACCCAGAAAGATTACGACCAAACTGAATCTTCTCAAACAACCATGGTCGCAGCTGTTCCACCTCTGCCTGGACCCTTTTCTCCGTCATGACTGGCTCTTGTCAGGACAGCCTTGTGAAAGAAAGTATTTAGACCTTCCATCATGGAGAGAATCTCACAAGCAAGAAGGCCCTCCAATCTGAAGGCTTATGAGGGAAAATGGCATGTTTTCAGGGACAGGTGCCGAATCAATAACATCGTCCATTTTAGTGCTTCGATCGCTCAACTGGATGACTTTTTTCTTTGGCTTTATGGGGAGAAAAAGTTAGCCCCAATTACTATCAAAGGCTACCGCTTCATGATATCTGACACATTCACACATCATTGCAGATGGGATATTGGTGATGATAAAGATCTATCAGACCTACTAGCCAATTTTGATTTGAATAGACCACGATCCCTCACCCTGTTCCCAAATTGGAATCTGGCCTGGGTATTAACATGGCTCAATTCAGATAAATTTGAGTCGTTAGCCCGGATTTCCCTGAAGCTGCAATCATACAAAAACTTGTTTCCTGATAGCTTTAGCTTTGGTATGCAGGATGAGTGAGTTACATGCCCATGCAGTCGACACAAACTATCTTCAGACAGATTGGATGGTTCGGTGATCCTCATGACACAACCAGGCTTTGTAGCCAAGAACCGGTTACTGTTAATGGGCAATCAGAGAATCGTCATATGCTCCCTCTCGTCTATAGATCAGTTGAGAGCAGCGGCCATGCAAGATCCTGTCCGTGCCCTCAAGCACTACTTGAAACGCATAGAGACAGGTCATGACAACCATAAACGACTCTTTTTCCCCGTGAAGGTGGGAAAGCAGGATATCACTTCGCAAGCCCTATCTTCATGGCTGAAGTGGGTTATATGCTTGGCATACTCTGAAGTCTCAAAAGATCAGAGTCGCCTTGTGAGGATTTCTGCTCGTGAAATTAGAGTGATCTCTGAGAGCCTCGCGTTTGAACGCAACATTTTGATCCGAGACATCGTAGAAGTTATTGGCTGGCATGCAGAGTCAACCTTCTTGAGTTTTTATCTCGGAGATTTAGCTTCACAGAGACAAAAGCTCAATTAAGTGGGTCCTGTGGCTGTGGCCCAGATGACCACCAGCCCCAGTTAAAACCAACACAGCCTCTTAGCTTCGCTGGATTCGCCAGTGAATTTTGGGTGGTAAGAAGATTTCAATAATCATCTTCTTAACCTGATACAGCAGTCGCAGATTATGTGACCATAGGCTGTGTTGCTTTAAGTAGGAGAGCGGGTTATTGTTCACATAGGGAATCAAATCTTTCTTCTCTAGAAGGATGCCTGAAGTATAGGTAGGATGCTCAGCATTCCCACCTCCTATTACTTATTCTGCTAATGTTAATGTGATTGGGAAACGCATTTGAAGGAGAAAGCAAATTTTTCTAGTAAATTATGTTTCTCTTAGAGTACTTACTCGATCACATTACTTGAAAATCCTCCCAGCCACCCCGCTATGCGAGCATTCTCAATGGTATTTCACTCAGCATAAAAACTAGTGACACCTAGTGGTGGCAAGGGGAAGTAATGGGTAAGAGTTATTGCCCATTGTCTATGATATGGACAGAAAAGATGAATTTTCATCTTTTATTAGGGAGGTAACAGGCTTATATCCTAATGTTAATGAGATTGGGTAAGTATTCTCGGAGAAACATAATTTACTACAAAAATTGTATTTCCTCTGGGTAGATTTGCATGTTTGTATACACTCTGTTTTTGTTTGAAAAGGACTGATTTTATTGAAATGGGGCCTGGGTGGCCAAGTGGTCTGAGGTGCTCGCCTTTACAGATTACTGATATCTCATCTCTGTCTGCAAGGGTTCAAGTCTTGGCTCAGCCAACGTGGGTATGTGAGAAAGCTTACCAGTAGCTTCCCATGGGTTGGTGATTCTTCCCAGGGTTTTCCTGTGTTCTTCCTCTGCCAAATATATTGACTGTCATGTATAGCCGATCATGTGCTGAAAAATGGCATTAAATCCACAAAACCAAACCAAAATTATTGAAACCTTTTTATTAACATATGTTCTTTCAGCAAAAGAAGTGGATTTTATGGGAAAGTATGAGAATTGGGTCCATGTCACAAGTATTACTCCTTTATTGTGTATGGCGTTTGTAGACTGTTCAATAGCAGTACCCTTCATATTGAACCTTAACCCTTCCTCCTCTTTAAAGGAAAATTAAATGTTGCTTTCATATGTGTCTAGAATGAATATACTAAGTGAATGAAAATATATATCCACATTTTACTCAGATCCACTGAGCAGTTTTAAAGATATGGCTGATTAATTTAAGATATTTGTGTTGGTAGTCTGTGTTTTGAAATTCGCCTGATGGATATAGTTAGGACATCAGAAAGCTGCATCTGGTCTATTACCAATACACTGATCTATTGAGTCCTGTTGCCATTAAGTTTATTTTGGAATTGTTAAAAAAACATCGCACAGAACAATGATATCATATTGTATTGTTGGTACGTGGGGAATCAATGTATAGGTATGTGCAGCCTACTCCGAGAACCTTCCACTTTTCACTGCATCAGATAACTATAAACGATTCATTACATAAACTCTCAATGTTATCAAGATACGCTGAGATACTGCTAAGATGTGTACTTTTTCTTATGAACTAAAATTATATCTCAATTAAATCCAAACTTACTAACAACTGTCAAAACTTTGAGTCACTTTCAACTGACTGTCATCATGTTGCATAACTGGAATCGACAAAACAGCATCACAGGTTGGACAATTAGTGATTTCACAGGCGAAGAGTTTACAATATGGCAAAATTCTGTATATCAGTAAAGTTATTATAAAAAAAGAAATAAATTATCCCTTATAGAAGTGCTAAGAAGATAAACTTAGGTAACAATAGAATTTTCTATACATTTACATTTAATAAAATTGGTTGGTCACATGAATAAAACAACCTCCAATCATATTCTCATGGAATTTGGTAAGAAATATGTCTCTTAGACCTACATGTACCGTTATGGTTTTTATCTCGTCAACTCCATTTTGGACAGAGTTCTGGCCCTTGGTAATCAACTTCTTATCTTTACATAGGATGTTTCTTGTAATACTCATAGCTCAATAACTATTCAGCAGATTCTGATGCAATTTGATGTCAGCATTTTTTCCTAGACCTAGATGTGCCTTTTATGTCTTGTCTACTTTGTGACAGGTATGACCTTTGTTGATGAACTTTAAATCTTTACATCGGATATTGTTTGTATTGATGAGACCTTGAAGGAATTGGATTTCAAACATTCCACATCATCATTTGGGGGATGGTTTGATTTTTTTGGTTGTTTTATGGCACAGCAGCACTTTGAAGATCATATCATACCTGTCAATTTGAGGAGTTGTGACCCATCTTCTATTAACATATTTTTCCCAGCACAATTTACTATGTTTAATTTTTTAATGTCCCTCCATATTAATTGAGGGAGTATATAGTGCTTCTCATATTTGTCAAGTCACATGATGTCATGTCCATCACATATTATGTTTCCACTCAGTTACTTTTAAAGGACTTCATGGATACAAACCAAATTTGGTGTGCAGATCTGTGTTTAGAAGACCTAGGTCAATTTTAATTTTATGGTCCCAGTTTGACTTAGAACTTTGCCCTTCATCTGCTTCATATTGGCAGGGACATGCATGTAATATGGACACTTTTCTAGTTTTTGTGAAAGATATAAAGTCAAGTTCTTATCATAATACAGCTAATAATGTACAGGGGACTAAAGTTATTTTTTCAACACATTACATTAGAGACTGGAAAGGACCACATGATGTGTCTTGTAGTAACCAGTATCATTGTATTGGATCACGTTAAAGCAGAATTTTCAGATCCCATGAGACTCATTGTTATATTTTAAATCAGCTGGAAAGAAAACTGTTTAAAGTTTTAATGTATAATATGTTTATTTTTGTATATTCTGTGCATAAACTTTTCATGTTATGTTTTTCAGCCCCTCCACCAATTGGTGTACCGCCACCAGTTCCATATCCACCACCTCCTGACTTCAATCGTAAGTATGCATAGACATACATCCTATAGGTAGTTTATGGGTTCAGTCTAACTTGTTATGAATTATATAAAAGGTTAGACGTAGCAGTTATAAATTGTGGATTCAGAAGGTGTATGAGGTGGACTGTATGTAAATGTTTGCAATACAATGTCCCCAGTGCAAAATTAAGTTGTTTTTTTTCCTTCCGTGTGTTATACATCTGTCCTGAAACTGTTAGTAGGGTTTTGTAGAAACCATTTGATGTAGACAAATGAAATTTGGTAATTATGTTTGTATGCTTATGTAGATTTCTTGCCATTTTAGTAATTTTAGTGTTTTCTTATAATCTTGTTTTTTTTATACTTATACTTTTTTCAGTTAAAACGTTATTATCACAATTACTTACAAATGGCTTCATCTAGGCAAATGAAATTGGTAAGCATGTTATAAGAATTTGTATCTGACTTTAGATTTGTATGTTATTTAAAAAATATTTTCTTATTTGAATAAGGCTTTTGCATAGTTTGGACATTTTATTTAAAGAAAACTTTGTTAGCACAGTAACTCAGAAATCATTTGACCTAGATAAATAAAATTGTATCAGCCTGTTCAAATCACCTGATAAGATTTGCCTTCCATTGAAATGAATTTTTGAGTGCTATTTGCTTAACCCCCTGAAGGATTGGTAATATAGAATAGGCACTATGCACCTTCATTAATGTCGTGAGAGTCAAGTAATGGAGGAGCCACAGTGGCTCAGTGGTTAACATGCCAGATTCAGGATCAAAAGGGGGCATGTTTGAATCCTACCATGGGAACAGCCTGGGTTGGCTACTGTGGTGTAAGGCACTTTACTCCAGTTACCTTGGCGCTAAATAACCTACTTGTATTGCTGTGCTGTAAAATGTCAAATACCAAACACCATTTTTTTTTTTACATTTGATCTCTGACTTTTTGCCACTACAGTTATCTAAAGTTTGATTTTTTGAACTGCCATCATAACTTTTAAGTTACATAAAAATAATTATTTGTTAATTGTTGAAGTTTTTGTAAATTTTAAATTCTTCTAGTTTTCATCAGAGAAAAATTAAAAGTATGAATAAAAGTGATAAAGCAACAAATATAAGACATGCTTTCCATCAGTGTTTAATGCCTGTCACATGGAGATGTAGTGAGTTTAGATGAGTTTGTCTCACTTTTTTTCAGCTTTCTATCATCCTCCACCTCACAGTACCAGTGTGCCACCAGACAGGTTAGTGTTGCCTTCTGTTTTTACAAAATTTTAGCCAATTTCTTTTTTTTTTGTTCAATAATATTCAGGGTCTGTTCTAGAACTGAGAATTAAGGGGAGAAAATCTACCTCCATTTGAAGAAAAGGAAGAAATTTTCTAAAATAGGAAAGATTTAACAAAATAGGTAGATGTAGGACTTGCAAATATTATGTGTGATTTTCATGCATTTAGTTGAATTTTTTACATTATTGTCTATAAATTAGCATGAATTGCCCATCCTAGAATAGACCCTAAATGTTGGCATATTTTTTGCAATTGAGATCTTTGATGTGTAGTAGTTCCCATTTCCTCTGCATGATGTAGTCAATAATGTGTTAAAAGTGCCATTAAAACCAAGAGAAACAAAAAAACTAAATTGATGTGGGAATGAACTATGAACCTTTCAAGAGATTCAAATATCTCTTGTTTAACTTTATATTGAATGAATAAACTTCTTATTATTCTGGAATGTCACATTAGTAAATTTAAATCAAGAGATCATCTGTGTAATCAACCACTTACATATTTACATGTTTCTGCATGTACATTTTGTTTTTTCTCTGGTACAAAATGCCCTTTAACATATACACATGTATTGCCTTTGGGATTTTTGAATTAAAGGAATGAGTCCAAATTAGTAATTAAATTAATGAGTAAATTAATAAAAATTTAATTAGATTAATTAATTGAAATAATTAAATGTAATTAAGTTGTTAAAAATACATAAATTGATAAAATTAATTAGCAATTTTTTAAATTTATATTAACAAATTAATAATTTGTTAATTAATTAACTAATTAATTTATTAATAAATTCATTTGTGTATGAAGATAGTAAGTGTATCAAATAACAAAATGCCGAGGCTGAACTGATTTCTGCCAGTGTGCATTATTTGCCTGTATTTTATGGGCACCTTACTGTGAACAACAACATAGACCAAAATCTGCCATTACATAATGCAGATCAGGGTTACATTATTGCTTCTTCAAATACGTTACTTGATTATAATACCTTAGGAAGTACAATCACTACCTAGCAAATCCAGCCCTCCCAAGTTACATTTTAGCTATAAAAAAGCTGAAAGTTGTCTGCCCACATAGATGGAAGTCAGACTAGAGTGATCTTCCCTTGGATAGAGGGATAGGCACCAAATCCCATCTATACTTCAGTTACTACTTCCGCTTGTGTTAGGAGACCTTGCAAAAATCTTGGATCAAGTGGTATTTTTCACACTACTGACAGAGTGGGAGGAGTTTCTCACATAAGAGAAGTATACACCATCTACATTTCTAACTATTTTGCATTCTTTTTTGTCTGAGACAAAGTTTTCTAACTTTTTTAGAATAACAATGTCCATGCCATTTTGTTATACTTGCCCTGGTTACTAGTTAGTTCATTCAATAAAATGTGTACTTGACTGGATAATATTACAGACCAGAAAGATCATGCAGATAATTTCTGTAGACATTTATTTGTTCACTTGCAATATAATAAGTTTATGTGACACTTTTCGGTCACTGTCTGTATAATTTCACAGACCAGGAAGGTCATGCAGGTTGTTTCTGTAGACTTTTATATTGTTCACTAGCGTCTACCTCATGGTAAGTTTATGCGATGCTTGACTGATTTCACCTGCTTTGGTCGCAAGTATGTTCATTAAGATAATGAGCTATTATATGATTTCTGTCACTCGCTGTTTAATATTAACAGACTAGAAGTCATGACATAATTTTGATAGCCATTTGCATTGTTTTTTAGCATCCACTTCATGGTAAGTTTACGTGAAACTTTACTTATTTAACCTGTAGAGGCTATCATTTTGCTTTGTATTTACAGGTGTCAACACAATCGGTAGGACTAAGTACTCTCAGTAGAGAAGGCAAGTGCTTTAAACCTGCTGGGGATAATCATATTAGATGTCTGGAATGTGCGGGTGTGATTCAGGCCATACATGGGACATGTGCACATGTTGGAAAGAGAGTCAGTGGGCTACAGCTTGGCCAGACATAGCACACAATTAAATGAAAGGTGAATAGGGCCTTTCTGCTGACCCCATCTGGCAACCAACAGGTGAAGGGGAGGTTGAAATTGGGCTTGCTTCTTGGACTGGGCCTGCATCTTTTTAAAGAACTTCGCTGATGGCCCTGGAAGGGCGATCAGGATGACTGTACTTCCTGACCAGTTTTGACAGGACAGGAGCAGATGCAAGGGACTGGTGTTGTTGGTCCTTCAGGCCTCGAGATGACACAGAGGGAATGAGGCCTCCAAAGAGGGTCTCTGCCTCCACAGGCACAACCCGAAGAAGGTTCTTACCATAGTTCAGAATGGAAAAACACCCAGACAGGTTGTTAATATTCTTCACAAGGAGTTTAACATTCAGAAACTCAGTATGCCAATTCAGGGCACTTCCCTTTGGTTTGAACATTAGGCTTGGGGTCTTCAGGTATATCATGGACAGACTTGTGTCATTTTGCAGAGCCATCTCCATGTCAGTGATTTCCAACTACCTGGTTGACATTCTTCAAAAGCACCAGGTGCATTGTATTCTTGATTAAATATGAAGCTCTTGTTTCATGTCTGATCCACCTTGGATTTCTTGTCAACAAGGATAAATTATGGTACCATCTCAAGATTTTATCCCCTTGGGTACATAGCTAAAAATGCATGTGAACAGGTTCTCTTTCCCTCAAGAACGTGCCTTGAAATCATCTCGACAAGTCTTCAGTCCTCTCAATGAGATCACACCTCAGCTATTGGGAGATTCTCACTTGGCTTATGGCGGGTGTTTCCTTGCAGGTCCAGCCCATGGGAATCATGATTTGTACAGAGGCCAGCATGGCGGGCTGCAGTGCCCACCTTCTGCCTGCATTCCCAGAAGCCAGGAGATTGTGGCCTCCTCAGAACCAACTATTACTCATCAATCTCCTTGAGATGAAAGCTGTAGTGAACACATTTCATTGGTGGCAGGAGACATTATATGGCAAGATTCAACTGATGAGATCAAATTAGTGAGGCTACCAGTAGGGAAATGAGGCATTCCATTGGGAAATGAAAATCTGTCAGTGTGCTATGAAGGCCTTTGTCCAAACAGCAGTAGATATTGTAATGACAAGCGATCACACACATCACTTTTTCTTCATACTCACCTATAAAGTTAACAGTAGAAGGGTGTATTGTAGAATAGATTCTCAATAAAATGTTAAATTGATAAGAAAACATCAAATGGCATCATAACTCTTGTTTTCTCGATGCTCAAGTTATACTGTGGTGCTTTGTGACGGTAATGGCTTTAGTAAAGAGTAACCATTAACTATATTGTTTAAGGTATGACACCAAGAACTTTATAATAAAGACATCTCTAGGCAAATACAGTACAAGTACTTTAAAGATATTATATAAGAATCGAATTCGCAGAGTCAATGACTTTCACGTTTATGACACAAAATTACAAGGTTTTTATAGTTTTTTTTTGTATTACTGTATAATGAAAGAATAACACTAATGGACCCATGGTCTATGCTCAGCACTTTAGCATGTCCTAAGATATAATTTTTGCTGGATAAGAAAACATCAGATGGCTTCTGTCCTTGTTTTAAAATGCACATGATGCTCTGTTACAGTGACCAACCTAATAAAGAGCACTTATTAACGATATTGGTTAAGGATTATGTGCTGTAAAGACCATTGCCCAGTTGTTAATTAACAGCAGTAGATATTGTAATGACAACAAGCGATCATACGCATGAATCATTATATTTTCTCACCAATAAAGATGATAAAGAAGTGTGGATTGATGAATTAGAGTAGATTTTCAATGAACAAAACAATTAAAATGAGATGATCAAAGGCCTTTCTGCATGATTATGGATGGTGATTTTTTTCTTTATTTCTTAATCTCCGGTTTCATTAATCAATGCCTCAATTAAAAATTTACGTGAAGTTAGCAAATAGTTCATGTAAGTTTTTAATTGAGGCAACAAATAGTTATGATTTTCATATGAGATTATATCAAACATATACTCAGCAAACAAAACATTGGTTGTTTGACGTATCTAAATTGTACATTGTTATTTTTTTGTAGCCGTTTGAACCATGAACTTCTTGATTCAAATATAATCCATCTGAATATGCAGTTGAAAAAATAATAAAAGAATTAAATGATCAGAGACTTTTATGCACAATTATAAATGATGATTGTTTTATTTCTTAATCTCCTGTTTCATTTTTTTATGTCTCAATTAAGAACTTACCCAAAATAATCACCATTTATAACATATGCTTAGCAAAATGATACTTTGGTCGTTGGACATATCTAAATCATACTTCAGTATATTTTCAAAGCCATTTGAAACTGGAACCTCTCTAAAAATTTAACACATCAGAATATGAGGTTAATAAATAATACAGAGATAAAAAAAACAACCAAAAAACACCTTAATTGTATATGACTTTTGATCTCTTAATCTTGTTTTTTGTAAAAAAAAAAAAAAAAAAAAAAAAAAATTGGCAATCTTTTCATCTTTTTTTGCAAACATAAATCTTCTCAGTAGAACTTTTGGTATGAAAATTTAAAGGATCTGACTAAAAATATGAAGTGCTCTGTACAAAAAATATTTAATTAATTATTATTTTCATAGCTGGATGCAGTAATGACTGAATGCGTTGGCCCTGTGCCCGAAAGGGAATTGACCATAAGTTGGTTGAATAAGGTGCTGTTTGAACTGCTATCAAGAACATCCTTGGTTCACCTCTCACATAAAACTTGCTTCCTAGTATCTCTAGTTAAAAACAGCAGGCAGAATCAGTGAGATTCTGGTACATGTCTTGTCAGTTGATCAGCACTATCAACAGTTCTATCATGATGGTTTGAGTTCACTCGTGACAGCCCTTGCTTTCATGGCTAAGAAAAGGCTCCCACCAATGGGCAATCAGTCCTTTGTTGTGAAACCTCTTTCCTCGTTGAACCCTTGGTGTCAGGACTATGTATAGGACCTGGTGAGGGCTTTAAAGTGGTACCTGAACAAACCAGGTTGGTGTGAAAAAGATCTTTTATCTATACCTTTGAAAGAGGAATGGTCAATATCTCCGCTCAGGCTCTGTTGTCCTGCATAAGATGGGTTATTCGCTCTGCATACAGACAACTAACCAAAGGTCAATGAATTATAATGCATTTTGGCTCATGAAGTTAGGGCATTTGTCCAAGCATAGAAATCCAGTGCAATTGTTATCTAACGGACATTATACTTGCCATGGGATGGAGGGCAGAGATGACTTCTTCACTTTACCTCAAAGATCTTTTATCTCAAGGGCTTGGTTTTACCTGGTGAGACCTATAGCAGCAGCTCAATAGGTTATCTTCCCAGGTCATGTGGCAGTTTCTCAGTGATTTGGCTTTGCAAGTTCTGCCGGATTTGCTGGGCAAAATTTTTCAGAGCAGCTGCATTAAAACATATAGAGTCACTACTTAAGCCTGTTTATATCTCACGAGTTGAAACTGCCTCACATACCTTAGAGGACTTGAGATGGGCCTTCTTCCAGGTAAGGGGATGTAACTCCCTCCACCTCTTACCTTTTTCCAGAAGATATAATGATCGGATAATGTATTTGCAGAAGAAACCAATTTTTGGAATAAAATATGTTTCTTCGATAATACTTACCCAATCATAATATGTATACACCCTCTCAACCTCTCTGCAGTTGCATCCTACTGGCAGAGTGTGCATTCTGCTCCAGTAGTAACTAAGTATGGATTGGATTTTGGCACCAATCCCTCAATGCACAGGGAGATCACTCTTGTCTGATTCCCTCCTATGTGGGCAGACAACTTTTAGCCTTTTTATAGCTAAAATTTCACTTGGGAGGGTTGGATTTGTGAGGTAGTGGTTGTACTCCGATGGTATTATAATTGGGTAAGTATTATCGAAGAAACATATTTTGCCACAAAAAATTGGTTTCTACTTGTTAATTTCAAAAAAGTCGCAATGGTCTGTGCTGCTTTCAGGTTTGGTTTACATGATCACAGATAAATACAGTTTTCATTTTAATAAATATAATAAATTTCCACTAAATAAATAAAATAAATTTGCAGTAAAAAAGTAGTGCATTTCAATGCAAATACAATGCACAACTGGAGTCTCTTGCTTTTTGCCTGTATTTGACTTTGCTAAAATAAATGTTGTCTATTTATCTAATTGGACAATATTTAATATGTCCTCAACAAAAGTTCATTATGATTTGTTCGTTCTATGTGCATAATTGATTCACTGTGAATTCATTTATTATTGTGGGTATTATTTTTTAGCATCTGACAGAAAATTATATTTCTTTCTGTTGCTTCTTAAATTCTTTTTTCATGCCATTGAGGGAGGAGTGGTCCTTTTTATCTTAATGCTTGGATTGTTCTTTGGTGGGTTTGTAAATTCGGGGTTGTAGCACCCACAAAATACATAAAAGTTGGTACCTTGTGAATAAATATGTATTCACAGCATGATCAACATAAGTAACTTATAGTTTGTCTGTGTGTTACACAATACATTATTCAAAATATCTTCAGTAAAGTTATCATGTATTTGACAGGGGCTACGACAGTCGTACAGCATACAGCTATGACACCACACATTCAACACATGGCTCGAACTATTCAGAGCCGCACACCACACCATGGGATTCCAGGTCAGTTGGGCAGGTTAATAAATCAACTTGATCTCATACAGGCTAATATATAATTAATGTATGAGGTTGAGGAATGTTGACAGTCAATATATACAGTTGATGTATGAAGTAGATGATGTCAGTCAATATGCAGCTCATGTATGCGGTAGAGGATGACAATATGCAGTTGATGTATGAGGTAGAGGATATCAGTCAATATGCAGCTCATGTATGCAGTAGAGGATGACAATATGCAGTTGATGTATGAGGTAGAGGATTGGTGACAATCAATATACAGTTGATATATGAGGCAGAGGATTGGTGACAACATACAGTTGATGTACAGGGTAGAGCATGACAATCAATATGCAGTTGATGTATGAGGTAGATTATTGGTTACAATATACAGTTGAAGTACAAGGTAGAGGATGACAATCAGTATGCAGTTAATGTATGAGGAAAGGATTGATGACAGTCAAAATTCATTTGATGTATGAAGTAGAGGATTGTTGACAATCAATATACAGTTGATGTATTAGGTCGGGGATTGTTGACAATCATTTGCACATGGATGAAAAATACGTTCATGACATTTATACAAAAACTGTGATAATTTGGTACATCTGGGAACTCCATACCAGCCAGTCATTATTATTTATTTAACCCATATTATCCCCAGACTTTACTTATGTGCAAGACAATTCTAGAAAAGGAGGCTCCTGCATAGCACTTGCATATTTGAAAGAGTACACATATCTTTCATGTACTTTCCTAGTGTTCTGTTTATAGCTGTGTTACGACTCTAGGGGTAATGTAACAGAATAAAAGACACAAACAAGCTTTCAAGATTATAATGAAAATCTTTAATTTCCTAAAATATTAAAAGAATTAAAATAGTTCAACAAACAATCAAAGTGAAAGAATTAAAATAACTTACAGTATAGAATATCCTAAAAAGTCCTAAATTGTTTTAAAGTTCACTTCCTGATGTTAATCCAAATAATCCGGATGTGGTATTCCGAATGAAAAAGCCTGCACTGAGTTGAAGTAGATAAGTTCTGATAAAATCCAAAATAATCCTTGCAAGTCTGGAATCTCACAAGTTTTAGAATAATGTCCGATAATTCCACGGAGCTGTATAGTAATTCAGATGAATTACTAATTAAATAAATTCCACACTGAACTGAATAATTTCAATAACCTCTCTTCGATCAAGCAATTGTAAAGAATGATAATTCCCAAGATTATTCCCTTTATATCTTTACTAAGTGCGCAGAATTAAAAGGGAATGTCCTTTCTCCGTCTTTAATAATATGGTATTTCAAAATAACACAACCCTCTAAGAACCAATCAGGAACTAGGTTATGCGTCATTTACCCAAAGGTCTAGCGTACTAAAAATCTTAAAGAGTAAACATAATGTTATTGCAGTATGGAAAGTGACCTTTCAATGTTGATTTCCAAAAAGTACAAAGCCAGGTCGACTTCATTTCCCGCGCAATTGATCATGTGACCACTTATTGATCGAGCATTAGTCGTATCTATACTGATATGCTAACCCCTATTCAGACTAAAACAGAAATCATAAATTAGTAAATTAAATCATTATAAAAAGGTAAAAAGGTATGATTCCGTAACAGCTGTATATGATGAATTTCCTTGAAAATGGTCTGGTTTCTTTCATTTGAAAACCTGTCCCTCAGATTCATTATAATAATGAAGATAACTGGTTAGAGAATTGGTCTATAACATAAATAATGGCACATGATATCAAGCAAGTGGGCTTTATTTCTATCAGACTCGTTAATATTATATTACTGAAAAATGTTATAGAAGAAGGATGTTTTTTAACTTTAAAACATGTTGGATCAGAAAAAGGCAAATCAAGAGTGCTTCAGAAATTTAAAAGAAGAATATGTAAATGATGCAATACAGCACTCAAGTATAGGACATCATGCTCGTGGCAAGATTTGTGGAGTCGTCTTTATGATCAGTCATAGTGGGAAGTTACATGTAGACGATAAAGTGTGTGTTGTGTATAGACTTCGTGAATATGTTTTGCGTTTGAATTTGGTATTAATCCACTTGGATTTTGCCAATTTGTGATGAAAACTTAAATCAGCTGCAGATCTACGTTAGTAAAGACAAACAAAATGTATATTTTTCATATTGTTTATTGTGGTTATGGCATGTAATATGTAGATTAAACTTTTTTATGCTCAGATTACTCTGCTTTTTGTCCACTTAGATTACGCTTGTACATCTCTAGGGGTTGAAAGGTATGGATCTCAAATTTGGATCAGTCAACTTAGATTACACTTGTACCTCTAGGAGTTTGAAGGTATGGATCTCAGATTTGGATCAATCCACTTAGATTACACTTGTACATCTCTAGGGGTTGAAAGGTATGGATCTCAAATTTGGATCAATCCACTAAGATTACGCTTGTACATCTCTAGGGGTTGAAAGGTATGGATTTCAAATTTGGATCAGTCAACTTAGATTACACTTTTACCTCAAGGGGTTTGAAGGTATGGATTTCAAATTTGGATCAATCCACTTAGATTACGTTTGTACATCTTTAGGAGTTGGAAGGTATGGATCTTAAATTTGGATCAGTCCACTTAGATTACACTTGTACATCTCTAGAAGTTGAAGGGTATGGATCTCAAAGTTCTTTAAGTCCACTTAGATTACACTTGTACCTCTCTAGAGGTTGGAATATATGGACTTTAAATTTGGATCAGTCCACTTAAAATTGGGAGTTCACTGTCATCATAGTACACACCTGTCAGTATCTGTTATGATTTGTGGTTTTGTTGGTTTAATGCAATTATTCAACACATGATAGGTGTAGCAATTGTTGAGATAAAGTGCTAGTAGAAAAGATAATGTAATGATAGTCGAATGGAATATTGCTGCTTTTTATGCCCCTTTATATAGCACTACCTATTTCCATCTGTTCTGTCACTTCTGTTGCATATTGCATATCTGCTGAATACCTGTTGAAGGACTTCCTATATTGAAACCAAATTTGATTTGATATGAGGCTTGATGTTATTAAGATCTAGGTTAAGTTTGATTTTTACATTTTCCTACAAAATTTAAGAGAGTAATGGCTCCTGTTTGACTTGCAATTTTGCACATCAGTATCATGTTGACAGGGATAATCCATGTCATGGACACATTTCAGTATGGTATTGTTAGGGGTATTATTGTTGTAATGTACTCCAGATGATCCTCAGTTCTTTTCAGATGATACAAGGTCTTCTTTGCACAGTATCTGAAATGCAAATACATGTATATGAATCCAATCCCTATAGCTGTAACATTTGTCATTAACTTAGATGCAAATAAGTTTGAATAAATAGCAGTCTCTTATTTGTAGCAGATACATTTGAATAAATAGCAGTCTCTTATGTGTAGCAGATAAGTTTGACTAAATAGCAGTCACTTATGTGTAGCAGATAAGTTTGACTAAATAGCAGTCACTTATGAGTAGCAGATAAGTTAGACTAAATAGCAGTCTCTTATGTGTAGCAGATAGGTTTGACTAAATAGCAATCTCTTATGTGTAGCAGATAAGTTTGACTAAATAGCAGTCACTTATGTGTAGCAGATAAGTTTGACTAAATAGCAGTCACTTATGTGTAGCAGATAAGTTTGACTAAAATAGCAGTCACTTATGTGTAGCAGATAAGTTTGACTAAATAGCCATCACTTATGTGTAGCAGTCACTTATGCGTAGCAGATAAGTTTTACTAAATAGCAGTCACTTATGTGTAGCAGATAAGTTTGACTAAATAGCAGTCACTTATGTGTAGCAGAAAAGTTTGACTAAATAGCAGTCTCTTATGTGTAGCAGATAAGTTGACTAAATAGCAGTCACTTATGTGTAGCAGATAAGTTTGACTAAATAGCAGTCACTTATGTGTAGCAGATACGTTTTAATAAACAGCAGTCTCTTATGTGTAGCAGATAAGTTTGAATAAACAGCAGTCACTTATGTGTAGCAGATAAGTTTTAATAAACAGCAGTCTCTTATGTGTAGCAGATAAGTTTGACGAAAATAGCAGTCACTTATGTGTAGCAGATAAGTTTGACTAAATAGCAGTCAGTTATGTGTAGCAGATAAGTTTGACTAAATAGCAGTCACTTATGTGTAGCAGTCACTTATGTGTAGCAGATAAGTTTGAATAAATAGCAGTCACTTATGCGTAGCAGTCACTTATGTGTAGCAGATAAGTTTGACTAAAAAGCAGTCATATATGTGTAGTAGATAAGTTTGAATAAACAGCAGTCTCTTATGTGTAGCAGATAAGTTGAGGATTGAGACACAGCTAGCTCCTGTGTTTCATGTAGATACACAGTTTATAAGTAACTTCTGTATATATTTGGTAAGGGATATTCTAGGTATTACAGGTATGGGTTTAGAGCACAGTTCAATTAAGTTATTAGTGGCAGGTTTATCAGAACTGTACTAAGTATGATAATATTAACCAGTCCAAGTAAAATTTGACTAAATAGCAGTTTCTTATGTGTAGCCATTCCATTTAATTCTTGAATAGCCCAAAATCTGATCTTGATGCATATTTACAGGGGTGACTCATACAGGGACAGATGGGAATATAATCGTGAGCGCAGTCCTGCTCGTTCTGAATCAGATTTTAGCAGGTGAGTAATTGAATTAACACTTATTCTTTCTATATATCATCACAAGAATTCAGAATTTTCATTTCTGTATTACAATAGAAGGCACGTGGCATAAAACAGGTACCTTATATTTAATCAGTCCCTTTCGCTCTGTGGTGGCATTGTACCCTATAAGAGTAAAATAATAAGTCAATTTGTATGGAATATCTTTCCACACTTAAAATGATAGAATGATTCCAAGAAAGAAGGGAGACAAGTTCATATCCCTCTCCTTCCTCTTCTACACCCCTTTGGGTTTACTTAAGACTATGACACATATGAAATACTGTTAAATTGTTTGTATTCTTTTACTGTACAACTGTTAGTTTCATGTCCCCACGATATACTGTGGTAAGATCTTGTGTTTTCCTGTATGTTCTGGTCTGTTTGTATGTCAGTATATATGCTCAGTTACTTCAGAAGACTTGGATGATTGAAACCTAATTTGATACAAAGATTGACATTCTTGAAATCTACAATACCATAATTTTTGCCAGATGTGCCAGTATTTTTGCACAAGAGATGAAGGGGTACAGCATATGCTCTGGAAGCGACCAGTACATACCTTTTTCTCCACATCCAGAGTTACAGCTTACAGATTTAGGAAAATTATTCTTATTTACAAGATTGTTTCCTAGTAATTTTTAGGGCTGTTCCAGTAAAATATATATCCCCTCCGGGGACAGCACTTTAAAAAAACTTCTGTAGGTGCTTGTGTTTCAAACTATTTTGATTCTGACAGTAGAGGGTTGGTTAGGAAAATCACTTCTGGTGTTGTTTGTGTCAACAAAATCAGATATCACATCTAACCTACAGGGGCAGAGATGCTGACAGAGCAAGCGAGTGCGCTAATTTGTGCAAAATTTTAATGAATTAATGCAGTTGGAAAGCAGTGATGTCCGAGAACTCCAGCAAATTAGTTTAAAGCCGTGCATATTATAAATGCACTCTGCACAGTATACAATTTTTATTTAATTGTTAACCCTAAAGTTCTTGTCGCGACATATGTCGTGCTGCTGGTATAGGTCTCATAGCGCTTGTCACAATATCGTTTATCAGGTAGGCAAACGTTTACACAGCTGAATGCTTTGGCTTGATGTGAATGGCGGTTAAACTAAATTTGATTGGTACATTGGGCCCTGGAACAAGCATTTAGTTTTAACCTTACATTCATCAAAGGAGTTTTACAAATGCACGTTTAAAATATGGGCAACTTAGAAAACCCAAAATGGCCGACTACCAGCATGGTTCATCTTCAGATGACGATTCCATTCGGCAAATACTGGCTGATGACAGCTATGATGACAATGAATATGAAGTTTTGACGTATATTAGTCTATTGGAGCTGCAAAAGTGTTACTGGAAACACCAGTGTCAGAGTGATTTTGAGCCCAAAAATGAATACGAGTTCGATGTACATGCTAGATGGACAAAGCAGACAGCATGCAGTCAAAACCCTATTCAGTGGTATTTTGAAATTAAATGGACAATACAAATCTAATTTAAATAGAGGCAGTTTAAAAGTAGAGTGCAATTTTCATTTGTTTTCTCAAACAATTCAGCACTGAGGAACCTTGTGCTACAAAACTATACTGAGTTTAGCACTTTAAGGTTGAGATAAATTGAATAAAATAAGAATCTAAAAAGAAATAAAAAAGTCAGGATATTTATTTGATCAAAATGCCTCTCAGAAAACGCAGACTATGGCATTGATGGACTTGAAACCTTAATACAGCATTATGGAATAGATACGAAATCTGGCATAGTAGGCAGCAAAGTACTGATTCAGGAAAGTGAAACTTTGGCTGAGTTCATGTTAGTGAAAAATCTTATTTTGGAACAGAAATATCCAAGAGACAATACCTATGGGATGTGGAAGATTGTACATAACAATCATAAAAGAACAGTTTCCCAGCTTGTTCAAGCTGGCTAAGTTAGCTATGGGTATGCACCTTCAGATATCAGACTGTGAAAGGGGGTTCCCAGCACAGAACAGTATTCATACAAAGATGAGGAACAGATTAAGTTCAGAAACAATCAACAGATTCATGCTTATACAACTAGTGGGGACATCTTTTGAGGATTTTGATTTCAATAGAGCCCTAACAGAGTGGAGCAGTAAGAAAGAGAGACGAATATTTAAGTGTTAGGTGAATATTGAACAATGATAAAATCATGGCAACATATCTGCAGGGGAGAGTACTTGCCCAGGTTATATGATTTCGTTGCTCTCAAGGTTTGCTATCTTGTAAATTCAGTCTCCCAATTTCATTTCACATTGGTATACACATTCTCAGGTTGACAAACAATTAGCATAGTAATCGGATAAGCATGTGACAAATTCGGATATGTATCTAAAACATGACAAAGAGTATTGGTGGATAGAATCACCAGACAGACCAGAACAGAGATAATCACTGGAACAGGCTTGGAATTTTGTGAATGCCAGCACATATTTACCATATAAGGAAGCAGTGAATATTTTTACTAAACTATGGTCAATACAGCTGGGTATTGACCTATAGCAACCATGTTAAGCTAATGTGACTGTTTCTGAAGTACATAAAAATGACAAAGATGAGCATAAGTATTCCTATTTTTTAATGTGCACGACATTGTTTTCTGGGATTGAATAAGAAATATAAATGAGAAGACATTAAAGGGTTTGCTGTTAACTAACAACAACAAAAAATGAATTAAGCTACTTAAAAGATGAATTCAATCGATTTTAACCATCTGTTCCAGTGATTACCTCTGATCCAGTCCGTTCTGTCTATTCTGGTGATTCTATCCACCGAAACAGTATAGTTGAAAAAATCGCGCAAATTTAGAGATCAGAAAATCTATTTGCAGATTATTGTTATACTTCTGCATGACAGACTTGAATAATTTGATTTCTTGGTTTATTGATTCTAGTAGTGACTCAATCCAAATGCATCACTAAAAAATATTAATGCATTTTCAGATTTTGTTTGTTAAAAATATTAATCAGACTATGCATGTCTCCAGATTGAGCTAAATATAGCTTGAATAAGCTATGATAGATCGATCTAGTCAGAACAATAGACATTGCTAGAGAAAACAGTATAGTTGAAAAAATCGCGCAAATTTAGAGATCAGAAAATCTATTTGCAGATTATTGTTATACTTCTGCATGACAGACTTGAATAATTTGATTTCTTGGTTTATTGATTCTAGTAGTGACTCAATCCAAATGCATCACTAAAAAATATTAATGCATTTTCAGATTTTGTTTGTTAAAAATATTAATCAGACTATGCATGTCTCCAGATTGAGCTAAATATAGCTTGAATAAGCTATGATAGATCGATCTAGTCAGAACAATAGACATTGCTAGAGAAAATTTAATTTTGTGTGAGCTGAAAATGTAAAATTTTCTTTGGTGTTGTCCAAGTTTACTCACAGCTTCTCCATCTCATGTGTTCACCTCTGAAACTGATACAAGCTACTATCATATAAATCTGTTTGCACAGTCTGATGATGGCTGTTCATTAGATAAATGTCAGAAAAACATAATCAACAATATTCGTAGGTTTAAAGATAACTACTATGGTTAAAGTTGAAACACATACAGCTGTGGCAAAAATGATGAACCAGTACTTATGCTGCTGGTATTGCTGTTGATTAGTTGGTTGATTTGGTGTTTTAGGTCTCTCCAACACCTGAGGTCATTTAGAGAAGAGACCTCAGGTTGTTGGTAGATTATCATGGGTTTTATGCCATTTTCAGCACAAGAAAATCAATATATGGCAGCAAGTTTTACTGTTGAAGAAGACCTCAAGTGCTTTTCAGGCACCAAAGACCACCTGGATAGAACTACTGGCCTTCTGCAAGTAATTGGCAACATTCTCACATACAAGGCTTGAGTGGGATTTGAACCTACACAATGAGAGACAAGTGATCACAAAACAAGCATCTGCCATTTGGGCCCCTCGGATCTTGGGTAGAAGTCTTGTATGAAAGATAAGAAGTGGGAGATGGAACCACGACTTCTGGATTCAAAGTCCAGCATGTTACTGCTAAGCCATCAGTGATGATTATACTCAGTGTTGCTTCTAGGATACGGGAATACTGCGGTTTATGACAAGCTGGCCCAAATGTAACAAACCTATGCACCAAAAGCCCCACAGATTGATTGACGCTTGTGCAAATTGTGTGACTGGATACGGGATATTATTTTTTTTAAATGAAAAGAGAATGATTTTAGACAAAATGGCGTTGAAAAGCAGATATATTTCTGGTCTCATATCATGTAGTGAAGTCTTTGAACAAGAACATCCCTCCCTTTCTGGTAATAATTATTACCAAAATATTGGCTCATCTGGGCCTTTCAGACATAAATTTTGCTATAATTTCAAACTTGATATTATTTAAACCTTTCCCCAAACGAACTTATACCCATATTACACCCCTACAGGCTGAAAAATGTACAGAGTGCAGCTGTTTTTCTTGCAGTCACATGCATGGTATGATTGGAACAGTGTAAAAGATAATTAATTCTTGTATGTTTTTTGTCAATGACAAGCTTGACCTTTAGAGACTATGATCTTGAGCAGAATTCTGTTCTCATGTTCTCTACTTTATTTTCAAGCCTAACATTAAAAGATCTCCTGTTGTTATGTATTTTTTGCTTATAAACTCATTACCTAGGTGGAAATGAAATAGGGAAATATTTTACAAGTTACACCGTATCATAAATGGTAGCCGGCTGCTTTGACGTGTGCTAAGTCAGGGAGAACACGCAAGTTCGCATCAGAATATCAAAAAGAATTTCTTTTGGATTATTTTAATCGAAGAGACACTGAAAGAGAATCTATTGTTTAAACAGAATCAAATGATTTTAATATAGCAGTGAAGCAAGTGCAAGCAAGAAAGCAAAACTTCATGCACAACTTCCAGTTGAACTGGCACGGGGAATGGTCATGGTTAGAAAAGTCAGAGATGGGGATATAGTGTAAACTGTGTGAAGCACAGTAAAACAATCACTTTTACTGTAGGATGTTCAATCTGTAGGACCAGTACAATAGACAGGCACATACATTCAGCTGATCATATGGCAGCTTTATGGGCTGAAGCCATGAAAAAGAATTTTGAGCAGATAATTACTGGCCTGAATAAATCTTGGTTCTTTTGTGCTTTTGTTCTGTAATGGTATTGTTGAAGTCAACACCAATCTGAGTCATTTATAAAGTTCTTTCAAAAGTTTGTATTCTTGTTTTTCTTGTTTTCCCATGTTTCTTGTTTTAATTATTTGAAAAATTCAATCATTTTTTCTTTATAACTTTTTTCTGCCTGCCATTCTTACCTGTACACTTTATTATACCCATGCTTGACATACATGAACACCATCAAAAAGGAACACATTTACAATTATTAAATATTTTGTAAATCATAGATCAGATATACAAGCTAAAAACATTGCTTAGATACAATAAATCACACAATAACCTTTTGCTTGCCTGTTTTGAAGATGCTGCAATTACTTTAAATATTTTCTTCTGTGTGACCCGTATTTCTCTTGGAAGAGGGCCAAATTTGCCCCATTGAATTTAGAATTGGCCCACTTTTGGAAAAGGGATCGGGGAGTTGGCCATCTTTTGAAAAATCCTAGCAGCAACACTGATGCTTCTGTTGACAAGAGACATTTAACTGCAATGATGTTTATTTTAAGAGTACACTGTGGTAAAAGAAATTATTCGTAGATTTTCATCCATTTTTTAATCTAATTCGGGGCAGGTTGTAGAGTTTTATTTTTTTAAACAATTTGTATTATTTTGTCAGGACAGGGACAGCCATTGTATCAAATATTTTAACTACATCCAGTGAGGGGCAGTTGGGATGAAAATCTAGGAACTGATTTATTGTGGCTCGATAATGGTAGAAAACTGATTGGCAGTGATGACGATAATCTGACTGTTCAGTAGGGATGATGATGTAACAGTGTTTGACATGCTATATTTCTTTTTTTATTTTATATTATTCATGCAACAAGGCATAAAAATAAGACATCAGTCACTAAAAATATGTTTTTCTTACAAGAAATTATATAGTGTAAAAGTAGGCAAAAATAATGTGACATCACTTCCACTGGCATTAATTTTTGTTTTTTTTCTGACAATTCAAGTAATATCTGTTTACAAATACATTTATTGAGAAGCATAAACACAGCATCTGACAGTAAATTTAAAGCAATACAAGACTTAAATAACATGCAAATCAAAAGCAGCGTGCCTAAGAACAAAGAAATTTAAGCAAAACATAGTGATCATTGAAATAAGGACACATACATAGTCATAATGAATGACAGTTTAGTATGGATACAAATTCATGATTTCTGTATTATGGAGAAATCCCTATTGTAAAATCTATATTCATGAACATTAAATTACGAGGTATTCAGTGACTGAACCACGACATCTGCAAACAATAGGACACCAAGAAATTTTTTGATTTTACAATATCAGAAACATACATGTTCGACAGACAAACAAACAAAAGAACAAAAGATGATTGATTATAAAGTATGAAAACAATACAGTGGATTATATGATATATAAGAATTCAGTATAGGTTACCTCCAGTCATCTGTCATTTAAATCGCTTCTGTCCCCAACCCAAAATTAAAATCGCTTCTACCACCCACTAACCCCTATGTACAATAATACACTTCTGTAGGGGGTCATGTTTTATATTATAACACATTAGATTGTGGATCATAATTTTTTCAAATTGCTTCTGTTGTGGGTTGGTTGAATTTGAAAGTGCCTTCCCCCCATGGGGTATATCTTTTACTGGAACAGCCCTTAGCAAAAAACTCTCTTAGAATTAATTAATTTGCATCAAATAGGGGTTACATAAATTTAATTAATTTGCTTGAACTATGCAACTAAAGTAATACAGTTAGTTGCAGGTAGTCTGTGATTTCACTTTGTTTTATGCCTGAGGCTAAAGGAAGACATCTTCTCACTTGCCAGTTGATTGAAATAACTGCATCGGTCTTGTGCATTCTCTGATATTGTGAGCTTTTGCCTGTGAGCTGTTGTGAAATGTTTTTTAACTAACATCTAATCAATAACTTCATTCTGTTTGTGGAACAGTGTTAATCTTTTGATGATACATTCTTGAATAGGTGACAGGTTCAGTTCTCTCTTCTTGAAATTTGATTGATTAAAAGTTATAGCAAATTTTAAATGGTAGCAACCTGCTGTGTTGTCAGCTTCAGGTCAGTCAATAAAGAAACAAATATGTATGTCCATTTATTAAACTTTTATTATCAACTGCACTCAGACTACTTGATTGCACTTCACAAACATTCATAAATAGGGTCAGGTCTTCTGATTGCTGCATCGAACAAAGATTGGCTTGGCTAAAGTAGGTCTAGCACTGAGAGGTGGTGAACTCTTGGGCCTTAATGTGAAGTTGTCCAAGCCCACATATGCAGCATTACTAATGCTATGGCTAACACATTCTTTATATATAATAAATTTTAAAAATTAGCTAATGCAACCTGTACCCCAGAGCGGAATAATCAAAAGGAATTACGGTAATCATGATTTTCAACAGTCCCTGTCAGTATTTGGCAGAAATATTGCCCCAGTTCAACTTAAACTTTTGAATTGATCTGAGATTCATTTTCTGTTTCTTTTTCAGCTGAAACAGTTGGAATAACTTGATGATTTTAGATGAGATTTGATTGATAGCTTTCTTGTACGATTTAGGTCATTTCAACACAGTATTTGGCAATTTTTAGATAGGTAATGACCTTTTTTGACTCGGGTGTACTGAGCAAAGTGTTATATTGTGTGAGTGTGTGTGTCTGTGTATGTATGCAATTGTGTGTATGTGTGTGTATTATCTTCAGAATTTCTGACAGTTTATCATGAATTATTACCACTACAAATTATGATGTCACAGTTGACCAATAAGATAGTATGTTACATTTGCATGTGTGTTAGAATGATAGATTGAGGTGGAACTTGGCTTTCTTTTGTGTTTATGTATAGCTCTGGCAGTGAGAAAGGGTACAGATATCGAGATAGTCGTGATTCACACAAGGATTATTATGAAAGGTATGTGAATGCTTGTGATTAACTCTTTTGTTCTTCTTCTTTTTCTTCATGAAGAAAGCTGATACATACTGTACATGAGGGTCAAATTGTAAAACAAATTCAATCAGTCTTAGAGTCTTCAATGCAATACTATCTACTCTCCATGAACTAGATTTGTGTAACATCTATCTAGTAGGAAATGAATAAAGGTGTAATTCTTGGTAAAAGTCTTGTATAACTTTTATATGGACAGGAATGTCCAATTAATTTGGTCATGATGTTGATATGTCTCATCTTCAACAATGATTGCTTTACAGATGTGCAGTATTCTCAGTTGGAACATCCTAGTCTCTTTCTGGTACAAGTCAAATTAATACAGTTAAACCTGTCAATAGCAGCCACCCATGTATGCAGGTTCACCTTTCAAACTTGATTTTTGAACAGATACCATGCACTAAATACCATTCTTGTTATTGTTATTGTTATTATTATTATTATTATTAACAGATTTAGTTTAGTGCACTAGTCAACAAAATCATAAAACAAATGTATATGCTGTTCTTTCTGCAACTTAAATTACTGTATTTTTGCTTTAATCGGAGGGATCATCACAGACTCTTACTACAACAACAAAAATCACCGATAATTTAGTTCGTTTTGTGCACCATGACAAAACACTAATTTCACTACTAATTGACTAATTGACAGCATACATATAACTGTAAAACAGGAGACTCACTCTTTGTTCAGCCCGTTTGTACAATTAGACTTAGGAACAACTGTTAACACTTTAGAAAATATCTGGATTAACCAGTTGCTCAACTCACCAATATCAAAAGACAGCTGGCTTATATGAGAGGCCTGTGATGAATGCAGAATGAAAAGAAGCTTAATATGGCTATTGTTAGTAACATGTAAACTGAAACTTTGATTGCTTTTACAGGCAAGTTTGATAAATATTGAAAAAATTACCTCTGACCCAATTAATAGGGATGTAACTCAAATTTCTCTCCAGAAATTAATTTGTTTCATCAGCGATAGCTTTAAGGCACAGGCAAATAAAATAGATGAAGATATCAAACTATAACTGTCACACTGACACCAAAAATGACTCCTGTTTTTGCTGCAACCACATGACTACTTGTCCTACCATCCAGCAAATGATTTTCTTTATCCTCTTAACTAAGGGTCTGACCATTTTACTTTCAAGGGGGTGGGGTGGGCTTGGGATTTCTAAAAACCAGAGCAAGAGTATATTTTTTTTCAAGCTATTTAGGGGGCTGGGATTTTTAAAAAAAATCCTAGCCCACTTTCTACCTCTTCACACGTACCCCCCTTTACAAAATGTAATGGTCAGTCCCTAATTATAAAAATTACCTCGCTTTCGAATTTGACCTATTCACACCTTTGAGTTACACATTGCACTGACAGTGTGACTGGAGTATGGTGAGTGCAAGTGAGATAAGAAATGTTTGCACATTGATTCACATGATGTTCCTTTATCTAAACAATACCTTCCTGATCAGTCAGAAGTTTAATTTGCATGGATAGAATGGTCACTGTCAATACACTCCAATGACTGCTTAAAGCAGAGAGAAACTATAATTTAGTTAGAAAACACCTGGCCACTGACAGCGGAAAGCAGGTGACCATTATACATGACATATATATAGGAAATTTGCCTGGGAGATTTTAGAATGGCCATTGTGACCAGGTGACTGCTATATAAAAGCAGTCATTAGGACAGGTTTGACTATAATTTAGACTCTTTGAAAGAGACTCGGAGGTAATCTTTGTGATACTTCCCAAATTGCTAAGTTTTTGGTGGATGAATATCTGGCTAGATATGCAAAGAATAGCTCCTCCTAGTGATAGATTGGTGTTGTAAATATTGTAGTATCACTAATTTCTTCTTCAAATGTTACCTGATCATAATACCTTAAGAGAACTACTATTACCTTGCAAATCTAGCCCTTCCAGGCTAAAACTCTTTAGCTAAGAAGCTAAAAGTTGTCTGCCCACATAGGTGGCAGTTAGATAGAGTGATATCCCCTTGATACTGGGATTGGCTCCAAATACCATGAATACTTAAGTTACTACTTCCGCTCGTACTGAGTCGCACGCTTTCTACAGACAGAGAGGCCTCGCAATCCACCTACAAGTATTCTGGAGGTTTTTCTACCTTAAAGCAAGTTGGAGGAGTTTTCTCTTCGAAGGAAAGTATTCTCCATCTGTCGTTTTCCAACTTTTCTTTCTTTCTCCAGCGACAAAGTTCTGTCTTTTTAGTATTATCACTTTGCCTTCCTCGCATACTTAGGTGCCCTTGGGCAATAGAAAACTCAAATAATATTGCTGTACAATTTCGGCTGTGGTCGGATACATGCAGGTAAGTTTTTCTATTCTAGTCTAGTGACAGCGTCCACTTTGTAGTTATATATACGACACTTGGCTGATTTTACCTGTATTGGCAGTCACTTGGCCTTTCCTACAGGTATCTTTTTATTAGAATTGATATTATAGCATCCACTTCGTAAGTATTAATAGTGATGCTTCAGTACTTTCCCTGTATTGTCTGCCACATGGGCCCTTACATGTAAATTGTTATACAGTGTGCAGCTCTGTACATCCACTCTGAGTTCATAAAGCAAGATGCATGCCAGACTACACCCATTTTTATTATCTGCTCTATTTGTGTCTTACAGATTTAGACCATGGGCAAGACAAAGTGTAAGCTATGTAAACATTGGAAACACACAAATCACAACCACCCTACATATGTAGCTTGCTCTGGTTGGCAATCTAGGAATACATATCAGATATGCACTTCATGGACCAAATGTCAATGGGCTGCAGTAGTAGGGTCACCAAAGGGGAAGGCACAGAAGCACACTTTGAGGGACAAAGTCGTGATAAGTATACATTTGGACATCACTTCGGTGCAGGATTTACTGTCTGAGGGGTATTGCACTCCACAAGGTTCATCAACCAAGTGGAGCAAGCTATCACGTTCATCGACAGTTCCAGCTCCACCCTCGCTGCCTTGTCATGATAAACCTTTCTTGGCAGAACCAGTAGGTCAATTACCACATGGGTTTGATGCCATATCGTCCTTATAATCTACAATTGAGCAAGATTGAGAGCAAAGCAAACCACATCAGTTACCATCTCTCACTTAAGATTTACAGACCGGTTACGTGGATCAAATATCTTGTCCCCATATTAACTTCAGAAACTGGACAATGTCATGCCAACTAAGATGGTCCTGTTCTGTCATGACCGGACTCTACCATATGCTCTGATTGCAACAGGTCACTACCACAGTCAATCGTTCTTTGTCAGCCACAAGACAAAAGGTCTTTGTCCAGTTTGCCGAACCCACAACATACAGGGACTCTCATGGATCAGCCTAACCCGCATAGTGCCACCGGTCACTCACTGCAACCGATGCCCAGCTTAGTGCCTCAGTACACACGGGACATCGATTCATTTTGCTCTTGAGCCTTTGCCACTCAAAATGAGCCTTTACTTAAGGTTTGTTTGGAAGTAACCATATCCCACTCAGGACATTCTGTGAGCATGGTCAGCCGCCACCTTTAATATTCTTCTCCAGCTGCATTGCAGGTAGCACAAGAGACGTAGGCATTGCCACCTTTATACAGAGACAATGAAATCTGCTCTCAAGCTCTCTCGTCTTTGTTAAATCTCACTATGACTAGAGAAGACTCTGCCTTCCTTGCTTCAATGGAGGAAGTCTTCCACTTGCTGGCACTGGAGTTTTGTCCTCCTCCTCCTCCTTTTCCATGAATAACCTGGACTAAAGTTCCGGCATCTGTTGACTTATTGATTAAACAGGATGAGCCAGCGTTCAAATTACTTCCCCAATCTGGTAGAGTTACTGACCTTTTAGGCTGTTTACATCGACAATTACAGGACCCGAGTGTCAACTAACTCTTTTTCTCGCAACGACGCCATTCCTCAAACTAAGTAGGAAGTTCTATAAGACCCACTTGCCAGTTTATCATATGGTCACCCCAGCTGTCAACTGAGACATTGCTGCATTGATGATAACAAAATGATACTCAGTACACATGGACTTGAAGTCTTTCAACAACACACAGCAGTTGGTGTTGAATGTTGTGATGGTGGGTTCTCTGTTGGATTTGGTATCAATGGCTATCTTCCAACAAGCTGAATACATTTATCATCTCCCACCCCTATCACACAGGACATGCATGGGAGTCTGTTTATAGTATGGCCCACGTCTTAAACAGAGCTGCCCAGCACACCCTGGCCAATGCAGTAACAGCAGCTACTAACTTACAACTGGTGGAAAGAGATGCAGTGCTCTCCACCTCCACCTTTCTTAATGGTCATCATAAAGCCAGGTTATGATTGCGGCCATTATTGTCTAATCTCCTCTTCAGTGGCCAGATTGAGGAAACCTGGAAACAAGCCACCAAATAGACCAATTTCCCTTAAACACAGCCTCAGCCACAGAGGAGGGACTTTCAAGGGAATCAACAAAAGTATTGAAAGGACTCTCCTAGACCACAGTTCTAAAGAACAAAAGTGGACAAAAAGCAGAGAGAAGGCGATTGTTTTCGGCCACATTTCTCTCCAGGCCAGCTTCCCTATAACAATAAATGTAATTGTTTTCACTCTGCCCTTGTCAGACATCCCCATGCGGGAAAGGTCTCTATTCTTCAAAGCAACCACTCTGCAGCAAGAAATCAACGACCTTCTCCAGACAAGGGTGATACAAATAGCTCATGAATGTAAATTCACCAGGTTTTTATTTGAGAAAGATGGGAACCCCAAGAAGGGTTTTGAATGCCGCTCAGGAGGGAGACAGCTCAGTCATTGTGGACTTACAAGATACGTATCTAAACGTCCCCATTCACAAAGCTTCCTGGAAGTTCCTGTGGTTTGCTTACAAAGACACTGTTTACCAGTTAAGGCACTCCCATTTGGACCCAACATCAGTCCTTGGGTATTCACATGTCTGATGGGCAGAGTCATGACCCATGTTAGGACCACCTCCATGGCAGTAACATCAAACTACCTGGACAACAGTCTGCATAAACATCATATGAGTTATATTTTGGAGCAAAACATGATATCCCTTGTTACTTTCCTTCTCAGCATTGGATTCCTTCTCAACAAGGAAATCTGACCTCAAACCCACTGAACATTTGTCCATCTATGTATGGCGTTTAAAATGCAAGTGAACAGAGTATGTCTTACTCAAGAACGAGCATTGAAAATCAGTACAATAATGGCTGCATTGCTTACACAGGACAGTCTCTCAGCCCAAGAATTCCTTCACCTACTGGGGTTGCTCAATGCGGCAGCGGACCTCATTGTCCTAGGTCGCCTTTTTATGAGACCATTACAGATGATTATGTTGTCCCAGTAGAGACTTTGCCCCTTGGACAAAGCTAGAACAATCTCAATCCCCTCAAAGGTGCAACCTCTGGAAATCACAGTCTGTACGGATGAGAACACATTTTGCTGGGGTACACACCTCCTTCCACCATTCCAGGAAGCCAGTGGAATGTGACCCACTCAGGACTGTTGTTTGCACATCAACATCCTTGAGATGAAAGGCATGCTGAAAGCATTTCATTGATGGCAGGAGGAACTACATGAAAAGGGCATTCTCATTCTGTCCAGCATCTTCATTGTGGTGAATTATCTCAGAAGGCAAGGGGGAACCTAATCCCCAGATCTTTGCGCTCTTTTGTTGATTTTCTAAGGTGGTGTCATCAATGACAAATCTATGTACAGGTTCGCCATATTCCAGGCAGATTAAATGCATTAGCGAACTCACTGCCCTAGAAGAATAAACTAATTCAAACAGAATGGTCGCTTCATCCCACGGTTTTCACTCACATATGTGCCTGCTGGGATTGACCAAAGATGGATGTATTTGTGTCAAGATGGAATGCAAAACCCCCAAAATTTGTCTCACCAGTCATGGATCCGAAGTCCTGGACAGTCGATGCCTTTTCCATAGATTGGAACAGTTTGGATGCTTACACTTACCCTCCAACACCTCTGATCCCCAAGGTGATACACAAAGCAAGAGAATCGGAGTGTCCCCTCATCCAGATGGTTCCACTCAAGTGGGAAAAGACGTGGATCAATGACCTCATATATCTAGCAGTGGAAATCCCCAGGAAATAGAAACATTTCCTCAATTGCTCAAGCACCCACAATGGCAGGCATTTCATCCCAGTCCAGAGCTGAATCTGCACATCTGGATCATATTAAAAAATCACTCAAGAACAAACAGTTCTCACAACAAGGGGTGGAGAGAATCACTCAAGCGAGAAGGCCCTCTACTTTGAAAGCATATGAAAGAAAATGGAGAATTTTCACACAATGGTGTGAGCAAGAACACATTGTACCACTTAGTCCATCAATACCTCAAAAAGCTAACTTCCTACTGTGGCTCTTTGACAAGAAACAGTGCCAATCACAATAAAGGCTACCGTTCCACGATCTCCGACACACGTCATCATGGAAGAGAGAATATTTGACAAAACAAAGACTTATCCGATTTTCTGGAAAATTGCTATTTCACACATCCAAAGGTGTTGGCTCTCTGCCCAAAGTGGAATCTATCATGGGTACTAACCTGGCTGAATAAGACAATGTTTGAACTGCTCTCGAGGTCTTCATTGGTTCACCTCTCATATAAGACCTGCTTCCTATTCACACTAGCGATGGCAGGCAGAATCAGTGAAATACATGCTTTATCAGTTGACCCGAACTTCTTGCAGCTCCGACAGGATGGGTCAGTTTCACTCATGACAGCTCTTGCTTTTATTGCCAAGAACAGACTCCCGCTCATGGGAAATCAGACTTTTGTGGTAAAACCCCTGTCTACTATGGACACTTCATCTCAAAGTCATCTACAGGACCCAGTAAGAGCTCTGAAGTGGTACATGAAAAAGACCAAACCGGTTTGTCGAGGGAGATCATACCTCTTATTACCTCTCAAAGATGGAAAGGATGATATATCTGGGCAGACAGTTTCTTCCTAGATAAAATGGGTTATCCACTCCACATATCAGGAATTAACCCAAGATCAAATGAAATTGCTATGCATCTTGACTCATGAGGTTAGGGCAGTTGCAATAAGCATTGCATTCTAGCGAAACTGTTCCCTAGCTGACATTATCTAAGCCGTGGGATGGAGGTCAGAGTCCACTTTCTCCAGCTTTTACCTCAGAGATCTTTCATCCCAGAAGGCTCAGCTAGACCTTGTGGAGTCTATCACCGTGGCACAACAGGTTACCTTCCCGGGTTGTTCAGCAGGTTCCTAAGGATGCGACTTCATGACTTTCACTTTATTTGTGGTAGGGAAAATGTTTCCCTTGCAGAAGCCCTCCCTGGCATATGGAGTCTAATCTCCAGCCGGGTTATTAATCTAGAAGCTGCCTCACATACCTTAGGGGACTGGAGATATCCTCTCTGGGGAAAGGGGATGTAACTCCCTCCACCTTTAACCTATTCTCCTAAGGTATTATGATCGGGTAATGTGTATGAAGAAGAAACCAATTTTTTCTAGTAAAATATGTTTATTCTATAATACTTACCTGATCATAACACATACACACCAATCCCTTATCAAGGGGAGATCACTCTATTTAACTGCCACCTATGTGGGCAGACAACTTTTAGCTTCTTAGCTTAAAAGTTTTAGCCTGGGAGGGCCGGATTTGCGAGGTAGTAGTAGTGCTCCTAAGGTATTATGATCAGGTAAATATTATCGAAGAAAGATATTTTACTAGAAAAAATTGGTTTTCATGGGGTACTAATTTTCATGGCTGTCGTTGTTGCCCCGAACCACAAATTTAAAGACCCAATGAAAAATTAACCACATATGATAAAAAAAAGCTCCCTCCCTTTTCTTACTGTGTTTTATTTCTAGAGATCAACAAAGCTATTTGATAAATCAATGTCTTTTCTGTAATCTCGTAATAAAATATTAGCTTTTACACGTGTTTGTCCTTTTTGAACCCTTTAGAAAAAAAAGAACTATAATGCATTTTATATTGTTTCAATGCACATGTATCTATTCAGTATCTGGTAACTGTGATTCCACTTACTGCCTTAAATCTACATGTATTCAAACACTAGTATTACTGAAAATGAAAGAAAGAATAATAAATGATACTAGTATATGAAAATTAGATTTAATACTTATTCAAATCGATTCTTCATTCAGGTGAAACTGTTGTAAAAAAATTCAAATACTTGTGAAAACATGTCTCATTGTATCCATGCATGCTTAATCCCAATGAACAACATGACGGTAAAACACTAGAACTATTGCTTGAAGCACAATTACTAAATAAAACACTAAGTATATACACTAATTACTACAGAGTATTGAAGCTCACACTTGACTGATTTTCAGACAAAACCACTGAATCAACATCATGTCAATCAAGTTTCCTGGTACACACAAATGTTTATCAGGTAAATAATCCTGAAATTGTTGAATTAAACAAGTAGCTATTGCAAAGTCATGGATAATTAGGTCCGATCTTTCACACATTTTTGCGTGAGCTGCAATTATCCAATCAGCATGAATTGTCTTGGTTGGTGAAGTTTTAAGTAAAGTCTAGTGGTTGAGTTATTTTGTACATGAGGCAGGCTCAAACAAAGGAGTGATTCCATTGTTTTTAAATTTAGTTAACATCTTTGAACTTTGATGGACTCATAACACATCAAATGTTGACACTGCTTGCTAACTACATTGAGCAAAGGGCAGGTGTTCATGTGTTTGGTTCACATGTGGAATGATGACATTATCCAAACCGACGGGGATCTAAGTTGAATTTTACCACTCTTAAGCCACTGTGTTAATGCCATGGTCATCTGAAAGTAATTTATGATCCAACTTTATGGACAGTGTTTTAAGGAAGAGATCATACACATGTACTTTAATAATCTATTAGCTTAGAGCTTAGTGTTGTTGGCTGCATCTGCTCCCATTGATGTTGCATGTAAGTGATTGATCTTGACAGGTGTTTGGTTTGTGCTTATACAAGTGGTAGTATTGTTTTAATCATTGAAATAACTGCCGTTTGTTGTGTGCATAGTTTTGTTCTTTTGTTTTCTTTATTTGGGGGATTGGTAGAGGTCAATCCACGAAATTAAATACCTACAAATATGCAAACTTAGACAGGCAAAACCACCAATTTAAGTACCCACATAAATGTCTTTTTTTTATATACAAAACCATGAAAATTGAGATGCATGAAAATAAATGATACTATAGTAAGATTTGACGATGTGTCAGCATTCATGCACTTTTAATTTTTAACTAACTTTTGAACAAAAAAAAATTCAGTTTATTTCCACAATTTTCTGACTAAATTTAATGTTATGTCCTATATTCGACATCCTAGTGAAGTGATTCTTTCTATAAAGGCCACTTGTTTAAACCAGTCCTGAGGGTGACCACTATACAAAGGTGTGACTGTACAGTACAGCCTCAGTTATTCAGACCCCAGTGGGACAGGAAAAACATTCAGATAAACAGTATTTTGGCCAGTAATTTGGATGAATTGGGTTTGGATACAAAAGTCTGCTTTATTCATTTCAGTGTCTTTTGAATGCAGTTTTGCAGCCAATGGTACTTGTAACAGTGAAAAAAAATGCATACATGTTTCATTAATTTCCAGCCGTGATTATTGGCGAGACAAAGAGAGGGACTATCGGGACAGAGAATCAAGAGACTCCAGAGAGGACAGGGATCGGGACAGGGACCGAGACAGGGAGAGACGTCATCGGGAAGACAAACATAAATCTTCAAGAAGGTCAGTATTCATCAGTAGGTCAGTGCTTCAGCAGATCAGTGTATCAGTAGATCAGTGCATCAGTAGGTCAGTGCTTCAGCAGATCACTACATTAGTAGGTCAGTACTTAAGCAGATCAGTGCATCAGTAGATCAGGGTCTATACTGATTGTAGTTGGGTGTGGAAATCATAAAACTCGTGAGCTTGAGAATTTTTGTAACAAATTATAGTACTTGTGATAGGTTGTTTCTGATTAGCTGATAGTAGAAACTCAGCCAGGGTCCTTGCAGTTTTAAGTTAGGTGTGAGTTTACATGAGTAAATATAGTATTTCTTTCTTCAGGAAACACAAGGATGATGAGGACTCAGATCACCACAGGTCCAAGCACAAAAAGAGCAAGAAGGTGAAGAAGGAGAAGGAGGATGATTCATATGAGAGAGAAAGTGGTGCCAAATCCTCTTCTGTCACAGAAGCTACTGGGTCTTAATGGATTTTGTAGGGAAATCTCTCTGCAGTTAAATTGCTACAGCTGTCATGGTGGTTTTGTTAAAACTTACAGAGTTTAAGAAAATGAAAGTTGTAACATGTTAAATTTAAAAAAAACTAGTTATCATAGCTTGTTGGGGAACATGACCATGATGAAAACTTGTACAGTTTTGAAAACAGAAAGATGTAACTTGTTAAATTGCAGTAAAGCTTGAATTACCCCAACTTATTGGGGAAATGAGAATGATTTGGATGAATTTTCCAGGAAAATTGAGGTTCAGGTAATTCTAGTTCTGCTTTATTCTTAAACAACCTATGGTATGATATATACTTTGAGCTTAAATTTTGAAATCTGTGTAAATTCTGTCAGAATTTTTCACTTGTATATAAATGTAATAAATAATTGTGCAGAAAAAAAAGAATTTATTTGTAAAATGTATGCTTGTTTTATGTTTGTCTTTTTTGGAGGACACTTTATGTATGCAGACTTTTGGCACCTTTTGCACTAAAATGATCTCTTATGTTTTTGCCACATATATTCTGTCAGATTTAGTCAGAAGTTAAGTTGCACGTATGTATGTTACTTGATGTGTAGATTTTCAGTTTTGAAATTCGCCCATATAATACATTTGGTTCAAAAAATATTTAGATATAATCAAAAATTTAGTGATGCTACATATAAAACCAATAAGAGTATGGTGTTTAAACTTTATCTGATTTAATTCAGATGCTTAGTGCTACAGTTATCAGATAGCATTTTAAAAATTTTAAATGAATTTTTATGAACTCTCTATAATGAATAAGAACCATATTCTTGTTAGGTTTTTCTACGAGATGAGCATCCATCTGTTACATGTCCTAATGCAGGGAGCAGTGGTAGCACAGTTGATAGAGTGTTACACTAATAATCCAAGGATTGCAGGTTCTATGCCCACACAGGCCAGCCTGGGTCAGCTGACTCAGTGTGTACTTGGGAAATGTACTTAGCTCCCATTTCCTCAACATGATATAGTCAGTAATGTGCTGAAGTGCCATTAAAAACCAAACCAACCATCCTAAATGTTATTTAGGTTAATGATTATTTCATCAGATGTTTTGTGGAAAATTTTGATAGAGATAAATAATTTTATAACAGCATTTGTGTTGTTACTGTATGTGAGTATGCTTATGGCTGAAATAAACTTCATAGACATAATTGTCATCATACACACTTGTAATTTTCATCATGACTACATAAAAAATAAGTAGCTGTGTGTCTCTCTTTTGTTTATACCAATTTTGTATTGCACACCCCATAATTAAATATACAGTTTTGAAACCCCCACCAGAGGGCTAGGCCTCTTATCTGGTTATGCACACCCCATAATTAAATATACAGTTTTGAAACCCCCACCAGAGGGCTAGGCCTCTTATCTGGTTATGCACACCCCATAATTAAATATACAGTTTTGAAGTCCCCACCAGATGGCTAGGCCTCTTATCTGGTTATGCACACCCCATAATTAAATATACAGTTTTGAAGTCCCCACCAGATGGCTAGGCCTCTTATCTGGTTATGCACACCTGCATATTATATATTTACATTGTTTTGTAAGCAAGGATTTTCTGGTAAGCTTCCTGTCCCCGGCTCCTAAGGTGAGGGGACATGGAAATGGTCAGCATCCATCCATTTGTCCATCCATCCATCTGTGCACAAGCTTGTGAACACTCTAGCATCCACATTTATTATTTGATTTCAGCCATATTTGCTCAGAGGCTTCATCTCAACAAGCATTTGGAGGAGTTCAAACAATGAGCAGATTTGACTTATATTTTTAAGAGTTATTACTATTAATAGATTTAGAATAGGCATCCCAATGGCATGTGAACACCGGAGCATTCACATTTTCATTTCATCTCAACCAAATTTTCTGTGAAGCTTCTTTGCACAAATAACTTGGATGAGGTAAATGCAGAGAAGATTTGGTCAACTTAGAATAGGCATATCAGTGACTTGTAAACACTGTAGCATTCACATTTGTCATTTGATTTTAACAAAATTCACAACAAAGCATAATATTTACAAGAGTGTATAAAAGTTTGATGATAACCAGATTTTGACCAGTGGCTTGTGAACACTGCAGCAGTCACACTTTAAATTATATTTTAAAAAAAATTCATTATGAAGGTTCATCTTGGCAAGAGTTTGGACAAGTTTGATGAAGACCAGATTTTGACTATATTTTACAGACCTATGACTTAAAGTTTTGTATTAAAGTTTTTGAAAGCCACATATATTCTACATTTGTCGCTGGATTCAACTGAAACTTTGGTATAATATTACAATACTTCTAAAGCTTATAAAATATAATGCTATGAGTTCCTATCTTGTCTGTCTCAACAGCTTGAGGAGAATGCTTGTTTCATTATTGTAAGCAGTGATAAAGTTTTGTGTAAAAATGTTTGAAAGACACATACCTTTTTCATCAGTTGCAGTATTCAACTGAAAATGTAGGCACATTACTGTAGGTTTAAAGTTTATATGCTCATTTGTGGGCAATTGCTGTCTTGCCTGTCTTGCCCTGTTAAGCATTATGGTCAACAATGTTACAGTTTATGGAAGTCAGATACAGGAATTATACTAACAAGCATACAGACACTATTTACTACTTCTTATGGTTATGGTCCATAATCAGCTTAAAATAAGCATCTTTGGCTTGTGAACACTTGAGCATTCACACTTTTTGTTTGATTTCAACCAAATTTGTACTGAAGCTTTAATGAAAATCTTTGAGGAGTTTGGAAATGACCAGATTTTGACTGTCATTTATGGAGTTGTGGCCCTTAAATACTTAAAATAGGCATCCCAATGAGCATTAGCATTCATGTTTTTAGCTCACTGAGCCAAAATGCAAAGTGAGCTTATGGTATGGACCTGCATCCATCATGCATTGTCTGTCATGTTTCTGTCAGCAATTGCTATTTTCAACTTTTTCTAATAAAAGAAACACTACAATTTCAAAGAAAACATGACATTAAAACTTTAGAAATGTGTACAGATTATACTGATCCACCATGAGACAGGCCATCATTACTAAGAAAGAAAAAAAAGACTTCTTTTTTTAAAAAAACACTTGACAGAATTTGACGAGATTAGACAGAAAGTATTGTGGCATGAAGACCTTGTATGTTTATTTGATCTGATTTGGTGTTTTATGCCACAGCAATACAAGTGGATAATTTAGTGCCAAGACAGTTTGAGTAAAGTGCTTTGCCCAAGCACCCATTTGGTTGCACATCTGGCATGCTGAGCCATTGCGACTCCATTTTTAAAAAAAATTGAGCAGGTGATGCTGATCTTTCTTCAAATATGGCTGCTGTCACAAGGAATATAAAAATGCTATAAATTACTTTACCTAAAAAAATAGGACAGAAAGCATCCAGGCGTGAAAAACTTTCAGTTTTTAGCTCTACTGGTCATAGACCAGAAGAGCTTTTGGGATGACCTGTTGTTCATTGTCTGCCATGTGATGTCCATCCATCTGTTCACACAAGTTTGTTATCACTACTTCTCCTAAACTATTTGGAGCATTGTAGGAAACTTTACACACACATTGACCCAAGTCTAATTGGGCCTAAATCAAAATGGTGCTGCTTAGACATCCAATATGGCCACCACAGCAGCCATGTTTAAAATCTTGATATCGCAACTTCTGAATGGATGGTCATATCAACATGAGGTTTTCACTTAAAAACTTCTTATAATATATAGTTAGCCTTGATGAAAATGGTGCCGATCTTAAGTCCAATATGGCTACCATTACAGCCATCTTGAAAATCTTGTTATTGCTACTCCTGAATGGAAGGTCATATCGACATGGGGTTTTTACCAGAAGACTTCTTTTTATGTTGGTTGTAAATGAAAGTGGTTCTGCTCCAATATACAAAATGGCCACCAGAGCAGCCATCTTGAAAATCTTCTTGTCGCTACTCTGTCTGAAGGGATGGTGATATCAACATGGGGTTTCACAAAAAGATTTTTTATGTTTAGTTGGTTCTAATTGAAAATAGTGCTGATCTGATGTACAATATGGCCACCATGGCAGCCATGTTGAAAATCTTGTTATTGCTTCCCCTCCTGAATGGAAAGTCATATCAACATGGGGTTTTTACCAGGAGACTTCTTATGATGTCTAGTTGTCCTGAATGAAAATGGTTCATCTTAAAATCTTGTTATTGCTACTCATCCAGAATGGATGGTCATATGAACATTGGGGTTTCACTAAAAGACTTCTTATGATGTCTAGTTGGTCGTAAATGAAAATGGTGCTTTCCAATCTGGCATCCAGTATGGCCACCATGGCAGCCAGCTTGAAAATCTTGTTTACAGCTTCTTCTCCTTTATGGAAAGTGACATCAACATGGGGTTTTCAACACAAGACTAATTATGATATCTAGTTGCTCCCGGATGAAAATGGTGCCAATTTGATCTAAAATATGGCTGCCACAATGAACATATTGAAAATCTTGTCACTAATTCTCCTGAATGGATGGTCATATCAACATGGGGTTTCCATCAAAAGTCTTCGAATGGTGTCTGGTTTGTTCTAAATGAAAACTCTTCTGATCTTGCATCAAGTATGACTGCCACAGAGGCTAATTTGAAAATCTTATTGCTCAAGAATATCAGAAATGGTTTCAACACTCAGCAGTCCAAAAGAAAAAATGGTCTTATCTTGACTTCCTGGAAATTCTTTTTGGACAGTAGAATGTCAGTCCCTTTGAGGGACTCTTGTTTTTACAAATGATGCAAATACACCATCTAATATGGCTGCTCTTACTAAAAAATAGAAAAATCTTGAAACAACTTCTTCCTAAAAAATGCTTAACAGAATTTGATCAGATTTGACAGAAAGCATCCCAGTATGAAGACCTCAAATCTTTACAACAATTCCAATCCAGTATCAAATATGGCTGTTGTTACTAAAAATATCAAAACCTTTCAATGACTTCTTTAAAACCACTATACAGAATTTAACCAAATGTGACAAAGTATCCTGGTAGGAGAACGTTTGAGTTTTGTACAATTTATGCCAATCTGCATTTAAATATTGCCACTATTACTAAAATTATAGTACAAATCTTTAATTGAGTTCTCAAAATTTGCTTGCCAGAATTTGACCAAATTTGCTAGAAAGCATCTTGGCATGAAGACCTGTCAAATTTGTACAAATAATGCCAATCGGCCATCAACTATGGCCACTATTACTTAACATACAATAAGCTTTGTAAGACAACCTCAACAACTGCTCAACAGAATTTGATAGAATTTGACAGAAAGCATCATAGCATGAAGACGTTTCAGATTTATATGAACAATGCCAATACACCTTCAAATATTGCTACTGTTATTAAAAATTGAATATAATCTTTAAATGTATTCTCAAAAAGTGCTGTACAGAATTTAACCAAATTTGACAGCATTGATTGCATTTGGGTTTTTCAGTTTTATACAAATTATGCCGATCTGCCATCAGTTGTGGCTGCCATTTCTAAAAGTAGATAAACCTTTAAATGACTTCTCAAAAACTGATGTACAAAATTCAGACATGAAATCAGGTTACTGCAGAAAAGCTGAAAACTAAAACAGTAGCCCAAATCCCTTTTTTTATACTTACACTAGCCCAGATCTCCCATTTTTATACTTTACTTGAGCCAAATTTTAGAATATTTCTTGACCAAATAAGCTGAAATCAGCTAAAAAGCTGAAGTTGTTCATCCCTGAGAATTTAACAAAGTTTGACAGATAGCATTCTTGCATGGAAGGCCTTTTTAAAATTGTACAAATGCCAGTACACTATCTAAAATGTCATTACTGTTACCAAAAATATAAAAACCTTTAGACATCTCGAGATTCTACTGAATAGAATTTGGACACATTACGGAAAATTTAAAAAATAAATAAAAATAAAATGACTTCTCAAATAGCTTGCAACAGAACTTGACCACATTTGTCAGAAAGCATCATGGCAAAACAACTTTTCAGTTTTGCACATAAAATGTCTGAATCAGTATTTAATATGGACATTATTATTAAATGAATTCTCAGAACCAGTCAACAGAAGTTGACAGAATTTCTCAGAATGCATCCTAGCATAAAGTCTTTAAAGTTTGCACCAATGTTGCTGATCTGGCATCTAATATAGCTGCCATGATCAAGATTTGTATGAGATGATCTTACATGTGATTGGCTGAGCTTGTTACTAATCTAGAGACTGTTTCTGATCCAGTTTGGATCAGACTTGGTAAATAGGCTTAAATCATCGAGATCTTGGATGAGTACTATTATTATGAGCAAGATCCATCAAAGTTATTTTGCATCTGATTGGCTCAGCTTTTCAACACTTTTGCAATTCTCTATTTTTGGTCATATATTTATCCAACTTGGTAAATATGCTTAAATCATCAAGACATATGTGTTTTATTCTGAGGAAGATCTACACATATTAATGAGGTGATCGTGCATATGATTGGCTGAACTAATAACCACTCGAGGGATTATATTTCTGACCCAATTTTACTCAGATTTGGTAAATGGGCTTTTATGATCAAAATGTTGGATGATTTTTATTATAAGTGAGAACTGTGCATATCTATGAGGTGATCTTTTGCTACCACTCGAGACTATTTTTGTTACAATTTTGATCAAACTTGATAAATAGGTCTGTTTAATCAAGATCTTGGTTTAGTATGATTATGAGTGAAATTCACACATATTAATGATGTGACCTTGCATCTGGCTGGCTGAGCTTATCAAAACTTGCAACTATATTTCTGATCAGATTTTGATCAAACTTGTTATTGTGAATCACTTAAAGTTCATGGGAATACAATTTCTTGGTTTAGTTAAAAGTGCATATAAGTGGGTGCTTAATTTTGTGAAATTTTATGCCAGTCACATGCATGGAATCCCCTGATTTATCTGTCACAGATTCTTCAAGGAGAACTAAAATCATGCTTTTATGAGCAAGACTAAAAGGGTAGTGACATATACTATGCACCCAACTGTAAGACTCAGGTCAATGACATATATACTATGCACCCAACTATAAGACTCAGGGAAATGACATATATACTATGCACCCAACTGTAAGACTCTGGAGGTGGGGGGGGGGGGAGGAGGGGGGAATGACATATATACTATGTACCAACTGTAAGACTTGGAGTGTAGTCATATATCATACACCATGCACCACCTGTGAGATGCAACGGATAGTGACCTATATCATGCACTATGCACCACCCATAAGATTTGCAGGTTAGTGACACATATCATACACTATGCTCCACCTGTAGTGCTCAAAGGGTAGCGACATATAATGCACTATATCACCACATGTAAGATTCAGAGGGCAGTGACATATATACTATAACTGTAAGACTTTAAGGGTCATAACATATACACCATGTGCCACCTGTAAGATACAAAGGGTAATGACATGTATCATGCACTATTCACCATCTGTTAAACTTGAAGGGTAGTAACATATATCATGAACCAAGCACCATCTGTAAGAAATAAAGTGACAGTAGTGGAATTAAACAAATTCACTTTGTAATCTTCACACTATGCACTGTGCTTTTAGCAAGGGCATACATGAATATGGTCAGGAAACCGACAAACTAGCAATAGACTTGTATGGATAATTCAAGATCTAAGCAGGTATGAAAGAGGATTACAAAAATGTACACTTATCTTGGTCTTCCAGAGGAAGTTTCTGTCGAGCATGCCCAAGTTTGCTGGCTGGTCATTGGACCAGCAGTACAGCATAAAGTTTAGCAATGGACTGGAATCCAAGAGCATGTGACTTGTTTGGAGAAGGATTTAAAAACAATGCCAAATAATATAAACTTTAAGAGGATAAGGGAAATCATGAGATGGCCTGACATGAAAGTCAAATTGTTATTTCTGCTGTCAGTTATACCATTGTTCAAAAAAAAAAATTAGTGAGTGTCAGATGTGTACCAATGGGTACACCTTCTTTACAGTAAAATGACAAAGTTGGTCTTTACCATTCTGAGGAGATTTATTAATGCAGACATTGTGAATACCATTGAAAGTCTTTGAAATTGACATAAAAAAAACATCTGAGTGATGTTCATGGAGAAGCATTAGGAAGGAACTTATGATGTTGGTTTAAACAGTTTTAATTTACAGAAATCATCGTGGAAAGTACATAAAATCAAAGAAGATATACAGAGGATTGAGCAGCAAGTGTAAGCTTACTTCAAGCTCTCCAATCATTAATACTAACATTTACTTTTATAATGTGGCTGATGTGATTATTGAAAGCATAATATTGCAAACATTGAAACATGCTCATGAGATATTAAAAGAAAATTATACAATATAGTAATAATGTCAGACAATAACTTCTAATCATTTACAGCAGAAACATGTTAATGTATACGTGCACATCAACAAATTAAATAAAAAAGAGAAAGAAAAAATATGAAGATGTTGGCATTGATGGTGTGGGGAGGGGGCTTGATAAAGGAGTTTTAGCTTCAGCTCAGGTGTTATAATAGCAAAATATGTACTAGAGATATAACAGCGTAGAGTGAATACATAAGTAGTGATGAAGCAAATCTCTTGGTTGCATTTATGTACTTATGGATCCACTTGAACTTGTGAAGTTGAAGGCAGAGTCACAATGCAGAGAGATTATGCGAATCTGTTCATTCTAAAGTTCAGTAGCAAAGTGCTTGATCAATTGGCTTTCATTTTTAAAAAGATTTATTAAGGAACAGGCTTGTTTATCTCAAGTTAGAAGATCTGAGAATGGTTCTGTAATAGAAGCAGTGATTTTAGCATAGCACCTATAGCTGAAAGAGAATATTGCTACTAACATTATTGATGAATGGAAGCAAATTAGACAGAGGATGAACTGGAAGAACATGAGTGAGTTGATCACTGCGGAGACTGGTGTTCTCAAAGAAACGAGGATAGACTTGGCTTGAAATACAAATTTCTTCTAGTGCTAGTTAGCAGTGCTGATGTGGAAAGGAGTCTGCCAGTAAACACCAGAGCTGATGTGGAAAGCAGTCTGTCAGTAAACAACAGTGCTGATGTGGAAAGGAGTCTGTCAGTAAACACCAGAGCTGATGTGGAAAGGAGTCTGTCAGTAAACACCAGAGCTGATGTGGAAAGCAGTCTGTCAGTAAACAACAGTGCTGATGTGGAAAGGAGTCTGTCAGTAAACACCAGAGCTGATGTGGAAAGGAGTCTGTCAGTAAACACCAGAGCTGATGTGGAAAGGAGTCTGTCAGTAAACAACAGTGCTGATGTGGAAAGGAGTCTGTCAGTAAACAGCAGTGCTGATGTGGAAAGGAGTCCGTCAGTAAGCACCAATGTAGGGATAAAACACTGAATGGATTCAGAACAGTGAAAGACACTGTCTGGTTTAGTGATCCTGAATACAGCCAGCTAGTGAAAATTACACTAAACAGGGAGGAATTAACATTTTCAAAAATGACCTCTTGCAACTACAAACAAAGGTTGGAGGGGGGAAAAGACTGAAATAAAAAAAAACAAAGGAAATAAGAAGAAAATGCTATGATTAAAAAAAGATGATACAAGATGAAGAGAAGGAAAGCTCCTCTCTCTTTGAGAAAGAAGAATAATTGTTGAGGCAAGATTCAAAAGTTAAGACAAACTGATAAGCTCAGAGGAATTGCTGTGAGAAGGAAACTGTAAGCTAACATAAGCAAATTAAAAAATAGATATTAAGGGGCCAGGTGTAGCACAAATAATAATTGAAAGAGCTACAAAGAAGTTGTAAAGTTTAAGAAAAAGAAAGACTGTACATGGGCAGATCCACAGATCCAGAAATATTGTTATGGGGGGGGGGGGAGGGAGTAAACAAATAGGCAAGTGGTCAGTGGGATGGAACCTCTGGTAGGGGCCCAGCCCCTGGAAACTCTTGCATTTTAAGTGTTTCTAAGACATACTATTAACCATCTAACTTTAATGATAATTTACTCTAGGAAATATTGCAGTCATTTTGTGTTTATTTTAAGGAGGGGGAAGAGTGCCTGACCTCCTATGGATCTGTTGCTGATGTAACAGATAGTCAAAGAAAGACTGAACAGGAGAAAAGACAGTTGTTGGATTGAAAAGTATTCAGGACAGGTAGTGGCTCAGAAAAAAGAAAGCAAAATCAAAGTAGTTTTTCTAGCTTTAACTTTAAACAGCACATGGCTTTGAATTGTGTGCTTTTGAGTTAAAATTACTAAAATGATCACATTACTAAATTAAACACTTTCTCATCTGAGAGTTATAAGAATGATTTATTGTCGAGGATAACATGAATGTTGATAAGTGTTGTAAGTCTGTTTTGTAACATGATGTGCAACTTAACCATATGCATTCAGTGTGATAATAGTAACCCCTAGTCACAGGATGATCTAAATTACATGGTCATATTGGATTACTTACAATCATATAAGTTTTTCCATGTATAACATTTTGTGAAGAATGATCCGAATGTTGATTTTAAAATGTTTATAAAAATAAAAGAGCTGATGAGTGGTGGCAGAGGATAAATTTGCCCCATCTCTGTCGTTATTTTTTGTTCCTCTCGTTCCTATATTTTCACAACAAATTTCCTATATATTTGTCATTGAAAGAGGCTTTACACCCTGCCCTTCTAGCGAGTCTCCTTTCTTCTGAATTTGATCAAGTTCTTTTCTACTGTTTTTGAGAAGTTGTTTACAACTTTTTTTTATAATGGTGGACATATTTGGTGGCAGATTGGCATAATTTCTATAAAAATTGAAAGCTCCTAATGCCAGGAAGCTTTCTGCCAAAATGTGGCTGAAATTGGTCCAGTGGTTTTTGGAGAGATGTTGAAAATAGCATTGTTGATGGATGATGCCCAACAGATGCAGGGCCATATCTTAAGTTCACTTGGCCTTTCGGTCAGGTGAGCTAAAAATTATTATCTCTTGGAGGAAATGGTGCAAACCAAGTTTGCTCAAAAATATATGTACTAATAGACCAAGTCTTCTGTATTACTAATGGATCCCTTTGACTGAGATAGCCTGAAAAAGTTCTATGAATAAATAGCATGACAAGCAGGAAAGATAAAAGGAAAGACTGCAGAAGTTGCCTTTATTGTGGATGAATTTATGAAAGTAGAAAATGTTTAAAAGTAAAATTTCTTTTGCACATGCTGACCAAAGAATATACTTTCTTTTTTTTCCCCCGAGACAATTATCAATTTCATACCCTGGGATTCTGTACTACTGACGTCTTTAAAATAAGCTATGTCAAACTGTTTGAATGTTTAACACTTACAATGAACACAAGTGGAAGCAGAAACCAGACTAATTTAGTACATGCCATCAATACTTCATGGGGCTTACATTGGATAATAACTTCTTTATTTGCTCTTGTGCACTACCCATTAATGTGTAAAAACACATTTATTGACTCTATGACCCAAAAATGTAGGTACTCAACTCCCCTTAAGTTGAAATTGTACACAGGGAGCCACAATAACTCGATTAGTACAGCATCAAACTTGTAATCAAAGGGTTGCAGGTTTAATACCTGCCTAGACCAGCCAGGATCATCTACCTCGGTGTGTCCTTGGGGAAAGGCACTTAGCTCCCATTTCCTCAGACTGACATAGCTAAAAAAAGTGCTGGAAGTACTGGTAGAAACCAATCAACAACAACTAAAAACTTGTACATAAGGATAAGATAATGTTACCAATCCAAATACTAATGTTCCAGACCCTTGTGACATTTGTCAAATATTAGAAGATGAAGTTGTTCCACAAGAATGTCTTTGTCTCCATATTTTGATATGAGCTTGCTCCATAAATGTATTGATGTGAAGATACATTGCTTATGAAGTACAATGTGGAGATAGTGAAAAGATATTTAAGTAATTTAAAAGTTTGACAAAGTGTACCACAAAGATGATAGTCAATATTGCCATCACATGGCATGCACCTTGGATATATTATGCAATTTAACCTTTTGACGTCAAAATCAGCAGGCTTCTTTATTTCCCCCAAGAAATTCCACAAAGGTACTTGGTGTAGAACTTAAGTCACTGTGGTGAGTGAGTTCAGCTTGACCTTTGACCCTGATCTTTACAAGAAACAAGAGGTCCAAGTGAACCTGATATCACTCATCTGTCTTGCATAACTTTACAGTTCATCATTTAACTAAGCAGGTTTGTAAAGTATTTTAGGAATACATCCTAAACTTTTTATCATGTTGATATTACCTATTTTACTATATCCTGATACAAATTCTTTCTAAAGATAAAGGCGTAATTAATATGCAGTCTCCTGCTAAAAATCCAAGTCATCCATGATCTTGATGATATAAACCCATTTACCAAATTTTACAGAAATTGGATGAGAAATGTAGCCTCTAGATCTAGATAGGTAACAAGCTCTGCCAATCAGATGTATGGTATCTCATTAATATGTGCTGATCTAACTTTTTTATAGAGCCTGTCTATGACAATGATGATATAAGCTTAAGGTGGAGCAAAATCCAATTGGAATTCAGTCTCCATAGTGGTAACAAGCTCAGCCAATCAGATGCAAGATTACCTCATTCATATGTATAGATCTTGCTCATCCAACATCTTGATAATATAAGACTATTTAAAATGTTTGATCAAAATCTGATCAGAAATATCATTGCTGGTTGACAAGCTCAGCCAATCAGATGAAAAATCACATCATTAATATGCATAAATTAAACTCGTAATAATACTCAACCAACATCTTGATAACGGAGACCTATTTACCCAGTTTAGTAACAATCCAATCAATAATACAGTCTCCACAGTGGTAAAAAAAAAATATCTCTGTATCAGATGCAAGATCACATAAATATGCACAGATCTCCCTCAAAATAAAAATCAGTCAACATCTTGACGATATTAACCTCCTTACCAAGTCTGATTCAAATCTGATCAGAAATACAGTCTCTCAAGTGTTAAGAAAGTCAGCCATGATCAATAACAAACTTACTAATGAGTTGACAAGCTCAACAAATTAAATTAATAAATCACCTCATTCATATGCATGGCTCTTGCTCATAATTGTACTCATCCAATATCTTAAAGACTTAATCCTTTTCACCAAGTTTGATCAAAACTGGAGCAGAAATAGTCTCTAGAGTGGTAACAAGCTCAACCAATCACATGCAAGATCACCTCTATAATATGTGTGGATCCCATGCATTATAAAACTCGTGCAAAATCTTGATCATATAACCATATATTTGAAGTTTTATCAAAATCAAATAAAATATATGGCTTCAATAGTGGCAACAAGTTCAGCCAATCACATGTAAGATCGCCTTATTACTATGTGTGGATTCCACTCACTTTTGAAATTGTCCAAGATCTAGATGATATAAGCCCATATTCAAATTTTGATAAAATTGGCTTCGAGAGTCGCAAAAAGCTCTGTCAATCGGATTCAAGATCACCTCATTAATATGCATGTATCTTGCTCTTTATCAAACTTGCACAAGATCTTGATAGTATAAGCATATATTCCAAGTGTGATCAAAACTGGATCAGAAATATGGCCCCCAGAGTGATAACAAGGTTAGCCAATCAGATGCAAGACCATCTCATTTAATATGCATAGATCTCGCTCATTATCAAACTCATCCAAGATTTTGATGATATAAACCCATATTCCAAGTCTGATTGCAATTGGATCCGAAATATGGCTTCCTGAGTAGTAACAAGCAATTGTTGATGGATGGACAATGGGTGGATGCAAAACCATACCATAAGCTCACTTGGAATTATGGCCAGGTGAGCTAAAAATGGCAACATTATTTGTTTTGTTTTTTTAAATTCTCATGGTTTTAGCTTTAATATGATATATATTTGCCAGTTTTCCTCACAAATTTCCCATGGAAAGCTAATATATGGCAACTAGCTCTGGACTACCATACATTCCAATGTCTTCTGAACACTCTAGCATCTGTATCTTTTGTTTCATTTCAACCAAATTTCATGAAAACTTTATTTCAACGAGATTTGAAATAAATTTGATGATCAAAAAATTTTGATCATATTTTACAAATTTCTGACCCTTGGTTGACCTAAAATATATTAATAAAACCTGAAAATTAACATTTCAGATTTATTCATTTCAATGTTTGCTATGAAGCTCCCTTATTGCAATGTCATAGACAATATCGATTTCAAGAAGGTTTTGACGGTATTTTACTGAGTTATTGCCAATGATTGACTAAATACTACGTGGTTTCCAGTGCTCCAACCTTGTAGCTGCAGGCTGCAGGGAACAATGGCCATGTTAGTGGCAACTTCTTGTTTTCATTTACCCTTGTACTACTGTCTGCATCCTTATACCCATGATACAGTTTTAGTTGCTAAACCCTGGAAAATTCCAGCAAGCATACAATTTCTCCTATTGGCAACCTATAATTGGTGAGAATATGTCACTGTAACCAATCAGAACAGACATTTTCATCCCTTTCCAGTTATAAAAATGATAATGGTTGATTTTTTGTACAAACAAGTGTACATCACATGGTACACTTTAATACTCAATAGGTCAGCTGTAATGGTCCATTTGAAAATTATTCAGTTACTCCTTCTTAAGTGTTGGTTATAAACATGAGGTCTTCACCAAAACATTACAAATGGCTGCCATAGTTGCCATCTTACAAATCTTGTTGCTACAACTTTTGAATGATTCATTATATTGTGAATGGGTTGGATGAATATATTACAGCACTCCCTCACTATAAGAACCTTCATTTATAACATGGTTCCTGTTAAAAGGTGGGTATGGTCATGGATCCCATTTCATTATGTACTAGTAAAATTATATGTACTGTATCATGTACTTCATTATAAGAGATCTCACTATAATGCACTATACTCTATGACTCTCATGGACTGTGTTATAATGAGGTAGTGTTGTATTTGCAGTCTTTATGGACAATGTTTTCCATCTGAAATGCCATTTCTCAGAGTAACCTGATTGATCTGCCTTGAGTGTAGTACTAATGCTCAGGATGCATCTTCATTTCAAGTTTCATGACTCTGCAGCCAAAACTTTTTAAAGAAACATATATAAACCAAATAGTTCATGCTGGTCAGCTGTCCAGATATCATTCCATACGCCCGAGATGCTTTTGCAATCCAGTCATAACACTGATAATTTTTATCTCCACCAGCTTGCTATATTGTTTTTAAGAAAAGCAGTGGTTCAATGCAGACAAACCAACAAGAGCATCCTCAGTATGTTCAGCCATTTTCATGGATGCCAAGAATGAAAGATAGTAACCTAAATGTAAAGATTTGAAACAAATGATCAAGTCAACTTAGACAAAAAAAAATTTATGATTTCATTCTCTCTCTTTTCCTTTCTCTCTCTCTCTCTCTCTCTCTACAAAATCAGTGGAAAGTAGGTTAAAAAAACATTAATGAGAATATAGACAAGACTGTTGATAAGGACAAAGGCAAGAATAAAAAACTCTGTTTAGTACCATCAATTTTATGAACTCGATAAATGTTTTTGTCTAATACATTAAATATAGTAAGAAAAATACATTTAAATTAGCACATTACAATGTTCAAGACACCTTAGATAAGCAAGGCAGTATAGCATATATCACTAATATCTTTGAATATCAAGAGACCATGAAACTGACCAGGTCCCAAAGTGTAAATTGTACCTGGATGTGAAAATACATACAGTTTACATAATACTTCCATGGTAAATTGTACCTGGATGTGAAAATACATACAGTTTACATAATACTTCCATGGTAATTATTCTAAGATAAAAAGTTGTTTAGAACTTCTGTTAAGATGATCACATGATGAACATTACTAGTTTGTACGTATAAGTGTTTGCCATTACATAAATAATTGCAGAAAAAGCAGGTCTCTTTGGACCACACAATTTAGTCATAATGACCTAAACAAGTATAGCTGGCATGTTCTGAATTTGTGATGGGAATATCCTGACCAAATTACAACACAGCATATAATACTTTAGCTATCAAAACTTGAATGGTTTTAGTCATGACAAAAGTTTTAAAATAATAATACGTACACTATACAAGCAAGATGCCCAAGTGGACCCAACATCACTCACCCTTTTAGATCACTTGACTGACCATTTCACTAAGCAGAGCAGGCTTATGTAGTATTGTGCAAACACAACCTTATGTAAACTATTTCCAAACCTTTATATCGGGCTGATTTGATCTATTTTACAATAGTATGATAACAACTCTTTACAAAGAGAATTAGTAATTAATATGCATTGATCTTGCTCATAATCAACTCATCCATGACCTTGGATGAGAAATATAGTCTCTTGAGAGAAAGCAAGCTCAGCCAATCAGATGCAACATCATCTCATTAATATGTGCAGATCTCGCTTAATACAGAACTTGTCTAAGTTATAAAATGTTAGCCAATCTGATCCAAGATCACCTCGATAGTATTCAAAGGTCTTGCTAATAATAAAACTCTTGCAACATCTTGCTGATATTGGCCTACTTTTTAAGTTAGATTAAAATTGGATAAGATATGCTGTCTCTCAAGTAGTAGGACGCTTAGCCAATCAGACGCAAGAACAACTCGTTAATATGCACAGATCTTAATCATAATAAAATTAGTTGGACATCTTGATGATTTAAGCCTATTCATGAAGTCTGATCAAAATCTGATCAGAAATAGAGCTGCTAAAATGTTGACAAGCTCAGCCAATCAGATGTAGGATCATCTCAAGAATATTAGTGGATCTCACTCATAACTGTACTCATCCAAGATCTTGATGATTTAAGCCTATTTACCAAGTTTGATCAAAGTTGGATCAAAAATAGTCTTCAGAGTGGAAACAATTTCAGCCAACAGTCTGACACATTAATATGCATGGATCTTGCTCATTCCCAAACGAATGCAAAATTTAGATGTCATAAGCCTAGTTACCAAGTGCAATCAAAATCTGATCAGAAATATGGTCTCCAAAGTGGTAAGAAGGTCAGAAAATAAAATACAAGATCACCCCATTAATATGCGTGTATCTTACTCATCCAAAATCTTCGTGATATAAGCGAATATTCCAAGTTTGATAAAAGTTAGATCAAAAACACTGCCTTCTGAGTGATAACAGCCGATCAGATGCACCTCATAGGTGTGCATGGATCTTGTTTAATATTGAATTTGTCCAAGATCTTGATGAGATAAGCATATATTCCAAGCTTTATCAAAATCAGATCAGAAATATGGTCTCCAGAGTGGCAACAAGATCAGCAAATCAGATGCAAGATCTCCTGATTAGTATTCAAGATTTAGGATCTCGTTCATTATTGAAGTAGTCTGAGATCTTGATAATATAAGCCCATATTCCAAGTTTGATCAAAATCGGGTCAGGAAAAGGGATTCTAAAGTGGCAAAGTGGATGGACAAAGGATGAGAGGCCATACCATAAGTTCACTTGGTCCAATGGTCAGGTGAGCTAAACATTGAATGAAGTTGCAATTAAGATATTTAAAAGTTATAGAATCTCAGCATCACTTATGACCACAGTATAAAAAAAAACAAATGCTGAATTGTAGCATTTCCAAATATATAAATATTTTAAGAAATTTTCATCTAGAAAGCTTTGTTGAATGATTAGACCAACCCCAGCTTGTTAAAATTCATTTGGTAGGTCCTGGACTTATCATACAAGACAATGCACGTAAATAGCTGGAAACTGTATAAGAAAACTTTAAAATTTTAATTTTGAACACCAAGACAGTCTCATGAACAGTTGTGACGCATAATTTGCAGTTCACCAATCATCTTCATCACTACTGCTGTCTCCACCACCTCCACGGATTGTTTTCTTTGTCTTTGCAAAACCTAACACGCTGGTATCTTTCTTTTGACCTGGCAGTGCAGGCGGGTTTAGCAGATCTCCCTGATAGTTAATACAGTCAGCTCGTCCTAATCTCCATTCTAACATCTCAGTTGGAAATTCATCAGTTCCACCCAGGTCATCAAAGCCAGCAATATAATCGACAGTCTTACCATCTTTGGCAATGCATATAGTTGGGATAACCTTTATCTTCAATCTCTCTGTCAAGAATGGAGATTTTTCTACATTGATTTTCATGAATTTTGTCTCCAGATGCTTTGGAGCCAATATTTCCAAGTGCTTGTCAACAATCTTACATCGGAATGTGCTGTCCCTATAAAAATGACAAACAACATTTTTGCTCTTTTTACACTCGTCAAAAAATTGCTTTTCTTCAGCCACCTCAAAATATTTTCCATGGCCTGCTGCTAACCATTCCTGCTTCTGTTTCTGAGCCTGCTTCATACCCTCGAGCCGTTTCTGCCTTAACTTTTCAAGTTCATCATCATCCAAATTGTCAAGTCGATGGATCTCGGCATCAATCTGATCTTCCATGGCCATTGTGGCCTGCAACATCTGTTCCTCGAGGACTTTTTCCATCTTCACTTTACTTTTCAATTATCTCTCCTCAATTCTTAAATTACCCTGAAATAAATAAATAAATCAGAACTTCAAAAACTCGAAGTGCTGCAGGCCCAAAAGTTTTGTTTAACATTTCGGTTAATCAAGGTTTTAAGGTCACAGGTAAGAGAAGCGTTTACACACATATGATAGGGTTTACACTGGAACTGAGAAAGTCATTTAAGTCATGCCAAGTATTCAGCTGATGTCTGAGTTGTCCAGGTTTAAATTTAAATAAAAAAATATAAATAAAACAAGTATTCCATAGAACCCATTGTCTTAACTAAGTCCATGCAAAATATATCCCACCTGCCTAACTAGCTAAAACTTTTAATACAAACTTTAAAGTTGATGCTGCCACTGCCAGACAAGTGATACCTATGTCTCAACATTTTTATGCATGTGACAAAAAAAATTTAAAAAACAAAAAATGAAAAGGATAGCTTAGACCATTGGCAACACAGTCCGGCCTATGAGACAACTTGAACCTGTGATGAGGACAAATTTAACAAAATACTGCTCTCTGTAGTGAGCATCCTTGCTTTCTGGTTCTCCAGTTTCTGTTTCTGGACTAAGTGCCTATATATGGTATACCTGATTCAGTTTGTTTTAGAAATGTGGCCCTGGACTTCCATTTTCACAGTTCTATAGAAAGCTTGGCTGTTCATTAAAGTTCAGACCATATCTTGATTCAATTCCATTCATCAGAACCAATGGGAAAAATTGTAAGGCCCTCCATGGGCTTTTAGAAGTTAAGAGAAGTTTTATGAAGCAAGGGAACATTTTTTGCCGACTGTCAAATGAAGAATTCTGAATCTACCTAATATATTGTCAAGAAAAGTAATCTTCATTTTAAAGTTGGCGATGAGCATAAAGCATTTAAAACACAAGTTTTTACTGCCGACTATTTCAAAAAGTTATTGTTTAAAAAAAAAATCAAACATTTACTTGTTAAGGCAACACAGATACATGCACTCAGACAAACCATTATGCAAAATATTACACAATTATGCATCTCATAACTACTAAAGAAGAAGTCACACAGGTCATGTAGGTGTGCTGTACTATTTCAGTTATGGCGTGATCCAGTGTAAACAAGATTGAATATCACGCTATGATGTCACAATGAAAGTGCTGCATACATGCATGCCATAACACGTGTCAAGTGAAAAACACAATTTTGGATTCCCAAAACCCCAACACAGTCGTGTTTAGAAAAACATGATTTTCAGCAATCTTAGACACCTTTCAGAGATTTACTGAATTGGCTCACATAGCTAGGGTGATGTGTCATGTCAAATCCTTTGAGCACTGCTGAGGGAGAGTCCATTAGGCTAATTTTTATAGGTCAAGTACACTTAGTGGAACAACCCAATTTGTCTGAAGTTAAGTACATCAAACAAATGCGTGTTGAAAAACAAATGTTATTACACATCACTGACTGCATTGAATGAGAATGTTGAAGCCATCTTTATTAAAGTTTGTGATCAGCGGTAATGTTTCTCTGAAGTCTGATTTTTACTCCATATATAAAATTCAAAACATGATTATTTCGGTAGGTTGAACAACAGCACCATTCAATCTCTAATGCAGTGTTGCACATAGGATCCAAAGGTCAGGGGACACTATGTCCCTCACCCTCCAGATTTGGGGGACGCACAACATTTTAAAGGAACAAAGGATAATTGTAGTACATAATGCACTAGAAGTGCTAAAAAAATGAGATAATCTTATATGCTTTGACAGTTTTGCCACCTAAACTTTCTCATATTTTCCTTGAACATTTACATGATTGCAATAAACATTTAATCATGTGATCAAGTAACTCATGAAAACATCAAAATGTTTGAATATCTGGTTAACCGGAAATGAACTGCACCATGGAATTTTAATAATTAAAAAGTATTAACTCATTAATCAAATGACAAATTGCGTATTTGCATAAATTAGTACCTTTTTTCATTAATTCAGCCTGAGAATAAATTAAATCCTCACTGTCGTAGGTGTGACTTTAACATAGAAAATACGTGACAAAAGTGTCCGTCAAAGACTTTAGCAACTCGGCCGACTACCACAACCCTTGAATGTTTTCACTGCCAGATTCATTGTTTTGAAATGGATATTCATTGCCATCTTACAGGTTTTATCACTTTTAGTGACTTTGGCCATTGCTTGCGCCAACATAGACGTTGATGCACATTCGTGAAGGAAAAATGTAGGCATATTTGTGAACGCAAATGTCACTTGCATTACCGTCAAACCAACTACTGAACCATTGAAAGCAGCAAAGACTGCATGTAATTAAAACTACATTCCATTGTCCAATGGATTTTAAAGACAGTAACTTGGTGTATTTTTGTATTTAATGTCTGTGAGGTTGTGACCATGTTTGTGGTGATGTTATCTGACAATGCCAAGTCTACCATATTTTTTTTGTTTGTAAGTATATTAAATGCTTCAGAGAAAACAGATGGTATTTTCTTTGATTCAGATTTGAATTTCCAGTCATTTGCTATAGGCTGATTTGAAAAGATAGCTTATTCTCATTTGGATGACATTGCTTTTGGGAGGTCATGCGCACTGACCCACCCTTGGGACCTCAAAACACACTTTTTGAGTCCCAAAAACCCCCCAACACTGTCTGGGAATATGGCAAGTATGTGCATATTGGAAAAATATTGAAATAGCCTGCACTGGTTATGATTACATCTGATGTGCATATATATATATATATATATATATATATATATATATATATATATATATATATATATATATATATATATATATATATATATAATTTATTTTATTCTTTAACAGGAAATATTTAGTATTCTCCTGGTCTAAATGCAAATTTAAAACCATCTCCCAAATGATTGATTCCTAAAAAGTCCCATTAGAGATTATATTACTTAAATTTGAAATAATAATAATAATAATAATAATAATACCAAAATTAGTGTTGATGGAAGGATGGGAAGGATCACGTATGGGACTTTGTATCATTGCTTGAATACATAATGGTGATCTAAGCTCTAGATTTTTTCATTTAATGTTTCATTTCATGTGCAAAGATTTATTTACCCCCTATAGACCCTCTAATACAACATGTGTCATGGTGCTAAGCGCAGGCGCAATGACCGTATTGCGCTATTTTCAGAGAGTTGTATATGCTGCAGAGAAAACACATTCACTTTTACAATATATGTTTCTAAAATATCAAGTGAGAAAGTCGGTAACACTTTTATTTACCCAAATTTGTTCTAAGTCCATGATATGTATAGATTTATTCAACAGATATAGCGTTGGCCGTTACTGGTCCTGAGTCCGACGATGAAAGCCGCTGTCGATAGTAATATCTGATGCCTGTTACTAAGTTAATATTATAGTGTGTTTAAAATTTTTATTACGTTTTAAGTTCGTGATATGAACAGGTTCGTTGTCGTAATAAATGGATTTCATATCGGTATTTTAAAGAATGAACGGATCAAAAACATAATAAAACTTGACCGTCACTGGTCCGACGCCAGTAGAGTCCAGTCTATAGAAATCTGCCAAACCAATGTCGATGACCTGAAAATGAAGTCCTGGAGTCAGGGATTCTCATCAGCAACTTGTATACACAAGTCAAAAATCTATAGTAAAAGAACAGATAAATATGTTCCCCAAATTAATGCATATATTTCCTACTATCGTACAATATAACGAAAGAGTTGGTCTGCCCATTTTCAATGATTTTCTGACATTCATTACCACAGTATTTTCGGCTAATTAAAGAAAAAAAATATAAAAAATCGTGGTTTCGTGTTTATCAAAGTACCTTTTCAATAAAAACCTATATCTCTTCCTGTGGAGAAAACGGCAAAGGCGGTTTCAGGTAATCACGTTGTCAGCAACAAAAACCAAATCATCTCCTCGTCAGAAATATTGTAATAATTTATGTTATGCTTGATTTTATTGGATACTCGCGTGTGAATGTTCATATAATTACCAATCAAATTTACCATAACAAATTCAAATAGTCTGGTTCCCTTTATTGTACGCTACCTGGTTCGCACTCCGTTTTCCGAAGCAGGGAACCTCAGACTGATACCTTATCATACTTTGCAGTAGCCACATACGGGCCTGGAACCAGGCTACAGGGAACCTACGCAGCAGGGACCAGACTTAAATTATACATTCCAGGTCAATCCTATGGATCATATCTCGAATATATGTCGAGATCTGGCATTCGTATCACTTTGGCTACTTACGAAACAAGACTTGACTGAGAAGTTACACAAAATCAAACTATTTATTTCATTGGTAACTTATCGCCAATCCAATCGTAGAAATGGCCGAAGAGATCCGAATATATTAGGTTTCTTTTTTTTGGCGGAGAAATTTCTGGCAAACTAAATGTATGATTTTTGTGTAAATTACTGCGCTGACATACATCTGAGGCATCTTTTTCTATCAGAAATAGCCGAGGTATTTTCGAATGTTACATTCTACTTCTTTTTCGAATTAGTTTTGTCTTCTCTCTCTTGCGATACGTAGATAAAAGTGTGTTACCCACAGCTTATATTCTTTAGACTCGTTCAACCAGACTCTCGCGTGACTCCGAGAGATCTGTGCCTAGTATGGTTTCCTGACGGATCTCCAATCCGTTACACATCCTTATGACGGTTTCCCTAAACACAGTAATGGACAGTAATGTACAGTAATGGAGATGAAAATACAGTAATGTAAAAGAAATTAAAGTAATGGAGCACGAAATTATAAATTAATTTTTTTTTTGTTTTGTACAGTTTGTTGTTGATGATGTTTATCCATTGACAATAATAGGAAAATTGATTGCGCTGGTGTAAAGTGATGGAACTCCAACTTGAATATACAGTAAGGTATACTATACTATGATAACAAATATATAAGAAAGTATAGTCATGGAACTTAGCATAATTATATTTATGTATTTATTTCTGTCCCCAGTTTGGAGACTTTTTATTCACTGTTTTTATTTTTCTAAATTTTTATTTAAACATTTAGTTACAGTAATGGTGAGGAAATGCAGTAATGGACCCGGAATTACAGTAATGGAAAATAGGCATTATGCACTAACAATATAGAGATTATATATGTTATTGAATTATATATATATATATATATATATATATATATATATATATATATATATATATATATATATATATATATATATATATATATTGTTCAGTTTCCTTTTATTGTTATTGTTCCTCTGTTGACATTAATATATATGATTACGCTTGTGTACAGTACTGGAACACTAATATACAGTACTGGAACACTAATATACAGAACGGTATATACTCTTGTATGGTCCCGCCTGTAAGCTGCCTGTCAGTCACTATCCCGTTAATTACACGTAGGAACGTGACGTTAGCATGGAAACATCCACGCCTAAGCGTCAATCTGGTGAGGATGACTGGCAGACTCCGAAACGTCGCCGTTGTTCCTCGGGGTCATTCAAGAACAATGCTTCAACATAGGTCAGTGTGTCCACCAGCTATGTCAGCAAAGATGACACCAATGACCCTGAACTTGAATCAAGAAAGAAAAACAAGGTCAATTGAGGCAATGTTTCTATTAAAATTAATGAATCAGCATCACTATTTGACAACTCTGGTAAAGGTCCCGTTGACGGGCCTCCCAGTTTTTTTATTTTTGTATTTTGTTGTTGTTGTTGTTGTTAAAGAATGAGAAATTTAAGGACATAACAGATATATTGGAACTTTTAGAAACAAATGAAAATCACAGTGCATTTCCGCGTGTACCACCTGGCATAAAGGAAAATGTGTTCTTTATAGTTGACAACAAACAATATGAGAAGAGAAGGAAAACTGGTAAGGGGAGAGTTTTGGGATGACTGTGGCATGTGGGTGAAAGGTACTTTTCCCACAAATTTCTTTGTCGCACTAAACGAGAAACTGGTCAACCTTATAAAGATAGACGGACAATATTGCATTGAAAAATGATTAAACGGTGTAAGCGTCTACCAGCCGCTTAACCCGCAACCATATACTTCTGACCTGTTAGTTCTGCATTGGGCATATAGCAAAAACAAAAACTCTCTGGAATACATGAGACATGTAACTTGGATAGGAAATATGCCTGACAAGAACGACAACCCGCCAGACACGTTTACAATAGAAATCTTGCCGACTACATTCTAAATGTAGAAAGTAAAATGTATTCTCAACACCCTTTTAATAAAGTTGTCCGACACGTTGATTCCGGTCCGTTCATCATTCTGTGCACTGACGCACAGATACAGGATATAAAACGATTCTGTTGCTCGAACGAGGGAACCGTGCTAGGTGTGGACAACACATTTAATCTTGGTGAATGTACTTAACTTCAACCGTTTTCAAACACAGAGCACCTATACGAACCAATACCGGAGAGTATCCTATATTTTTCGGCCCGTTTTTTCTATATGGTAAATCTGACTTTGAAACTTACAATGCTTTATTCTCACAAACTACCATTCATTTCACAAATGAAGAAGAAATAGGAAACTTGATTGTAGGCTCAGATGACGAACCTGCGATTCGTAAAAACATAAAACAGTAATTCCCTGTGAAGAAATAGGAAACTTGATTGTAGGCTCAGATGACGAACCTGCGATTCGTAAAAACATAAAACGGTAATTCCCTGGAGCGACACAGATTGTTTGTACACTTCACTTGAAGAAAAATGTGACGCATTATTTAGAAAATAAGGTCGGTATCACCGCCCAAGACAGAAAGACAATTGTCCACACCCTTTTCAGTGACGAAGAAATCTCACAGGCGGATAATTCTGTAATATTAGAAGAAAAAGTAAAACATGCAACAGATGTAATTTCGGAAAAAGCATCGGGTTTCCAGCCATACTTCGAAAAACGAATGAAACCAATTCTGAAATATCATGTTAACTGTCCTGCGAGGGTAAAAAAGGTGAACGCCCACTTGACAAATAATAATGCAGAGTCTGACAATAATTCCGAGTCCTGGGTTCACTTAGTGTAGCTGATGCTTTTTACATATATTCTCACCTATCACCATTAAATATCATTAGCATAATCATCATTGGTTTTAAAGTTGGTCCTCTGAGGGAAGAGTTATACAGCATACTCTGTTCCACAGTATCATGTATTCTCTATTACAGAGAATATCACCATTCACAAAAACAACAACGACAACAATAAAATAATACAACAACCCAATTTTTAATTTTTAATTTTCAAATTTAAGTCCATACAATAAAATTATAATATTTAGTGGTCCATTACATTACGGATTTCCTCACATTACTGAAAATAACGATTTTAAATCATACTTAGAAAAATAAAAACAATGACTTTTAACTGGAGACATACATACATACATACATACATACATACATACATACATACATACATACATACATACATACATACATACATACATACATACATACATACATACATACATACATTTGTATTTGCTACCATGGTATAGTCTGCCTTACTGTATATTCAAGTTGTGTTCAATTAATGAACCCCAACAGCGCCATCATATATCATATTAATGTAAATGGATAAACAACAACAACAAACAGTACCAAAAAATTATATTTGTATTATTCAACAAAACCCATAATCAATACTGTATGTGCAAAATTATCAATCTCTTGCTTCATTATTAGAACTTCTTTTACATTACTGTATTTTCATCTAAATTACTGTACATTAAAAGTATTTAGGGAGATTCACCAGAAATAACCGAGGATGTTCCGATTGATTCAGCCTCTTCTGTCGCATGCTTTAAAAAAAAATAAAAAAAATATTGGACTGGGAATGAGAAAGAGACCGAGAATGCCAACGAGTGGTGAAGATTTTAGAGAGCCACGCGAGACGTCTGGTTGAACGAGATTAATACCCTTTCATGGGGAGTTAACCCACATTATATTCGACACAGATTTAACGCTTATAGGCAGCCCTAGGACACTTCTCAAAGCTCATGTACTCGGTACACAATTATTTACCCTGGATATTCTTTACATTTGCCTTTCAGTACTGAACTTTTTCAGTGTGTCCAAATCCAAATAAATCATTATTTAATGAAAGTATCTTCCGTAACAAACTTAGGGTATCAGGCATTTTTGGGAGAGGCTGAACTGTAAACAAGCAACGTGTCGTGACATAGGTCACATATTTCAGTTCCGGGACAGCATTATTGCCCGATTTCACACTGTGCAATCTTCAGACAATCATAATCCTCATATTCTAAAGAATAAACAGTTTCTTTTAAATCAGTACCAATAATGCCGACATTTAAGCCATGGATCACCTCCAAAATAAGAGAGGAAAAAATAATCCAAAAATAGATTGGGACTACATTCGCTTGTGTTATGAGTCCTCGTACTCTTTCAGAATATATCGTGGTATTATCATTGAAAGGGAGGTAACTCAACGTGATGAGTAAAGTTCATGTGTTTCCCAAACCAGGACCAACATGAAAAGTCTGACCATAATAACTTTAGTATTCTTGACAATTTTTATACTAGATGTCAGTAAGTTGCCTGTATTCTACTGTACAGTATGGAAAGTGCTTTAACTTAAAAATAATTTTGCATCATTTTAAAATGCAGATCTTTCGAGAGGCGGATCCAGAAAAGTTTGGGGAGGTCTAGTCCCACAATGTAAGACGTCTACCCTGATATTTATGTTGTTTAGTAGACATCTTACATTGTAGGACATGAGGAGGTCAGGATGTTAAATCAAATATGAAACCCACTTTTCCAATTGGTATAGTCATGGATACACCATAATGAGCCCACATGATTTAAAGTTCTGCACAGAGTTATGGAACCCTGTGATTCGTTGGATCCGTAATGGACCAAGTTGCTCTCTGCCACTTTTTTTTTTTGAGATTTAAAAAGTATGTGATAAATACATTCCTATTCTTGATTTTGACATTTTGAAATCACGCTGAAAAATGAAATTCAGAAGGATTGATTGTCCGAGTTTTCTCTGACATTACCCATCCTGTTTTAGATATATGGACAGTTATGTTGCGTACTGGAAGGTCAGAGCACATTCCCTATTAAAAATTTGGAATTTGCCAAAACCATGAAGTAATTACATAGGTTAGCCGCTTGGTACTTACAACGAGCCTTACCTGCATGAAATTGATAGGAAGATGATTTATTTTCTCAGACGTAACAAAACATATTTTATTTCTTCATTAAGCTGACACTCGAGCCAAAATGGCAGTGTTTAACAGGGCCTCATACTTGACCATTTCTCATACAGTTTGCTCACATGATCCAAAAGTTTGTGGCCTACATTTTCCTTGACATCAGAGGTCAAACAAACATGTTATACAAACAACCTATGAAGGAAATAGGCTGTTAATTTTATTGCATTCTAATAAAAAGGCTGTGAGATTTTGGCAATTATGTGACTGTGTGGTTTCAATGAATTCCAACTTTTGATAGGGAACGTGCTCTGACCTTCCACTCCAACATAGCTGTCCAAATATCTAACACGGGGTGAAAAGGTCATTGGAAACTCAGACTTGGGGTTTGATGGCCACAACACTATGGGAACTGTATATTAAGTTTGTACTTTATTTCAGTTTAGTTTAATTTTGTTATATGTAATAAGTTGGTGGAATAGAAATGTTACTGCTGCAAACTAAAACAATAGTTAACCAGAGCCGCAACAAAAACAAGAATTCAGACTCTACAGTGCATTTTACTTGCATGTTCAGTCAGTGCTTGAAACTCTGCTAAAACAGAGACAGAGAATTCTGATATATATGAAGGAACTACTTTTATATTACATTTGGCAAAATACCAAATGTTTTCAATGACTTTCAATATATTTGTTCAAATTTATGTTGAGTAACAAGACCACTGTGCTGAGAAACCAGATTCTCAGTGCACGGATATGTTGAATATATAGTTATGACCTGTCATGAGAGACTTGTTTTGAGAGACTATGGTTTTTGGCAGAAGGGGTGGTTGTTTAAGACAGGTTTTACTGTACCTGTTTCAGTGTAATGCGGTCATACTTCAATAGTATGATCCACAAGCCAAGCCTGCCTTCAATGATATTATCATCAAATGATTGGTGTATCTTATTTCAAATATTTGATTATTTGATTTATGCAATGATATTATAATCAAATGATTGGACTGTATCTTATTTCAAATATTTGATTATTTGATTTATGCAATGATATTATCATCATATGATTGGTGTATCTTATTTCAAATATTTGATTATTTGATTTATGCAATGATATTATCATCAAATGATTGCTGTATCTTATTTCAAATATTTGATTATTTGATTTATGCAATGATATTATCATCAAATGATTGGACTGTATCTTATTTCAAATATTCGATTATTTGATTTATGCAATATTATCATCAAATGATTGGTGTATCTTATTTCAAATATTCGATTATTTGATTTATGCAATGATATTATCATCAAATGATTGATGTATCTTATTTCAAATATTCGATTATTTGATTTATGCAATATTATCATCAAATGATTGATGTATCTTATTTCAAATATTCGATTATTTGATTTATGCAACCTTTAATTTGCATTGCTTGATAAATTTCTGGTTTTCTGGCCCCTGCATGATTTAGATTTCATTACGAAATGCAGGCAATATATGTAGCCTCTACATTACAAGTGGGTTTATTCTGTCCTTTAAACTGTCATTTTATCCCTATAGACTTGCATCACAGCATTTATTTAATTATTTGTTTATCTATTTATTTATTTAATGGGTGGTGGGGTGGGGAAATGTATACAGAGTTGCCAGTCCTGGTGATTACTTCATTTCTGGTAAATTAAAATATTTGAACACCAAAATTATTCAGAACAGATAATATGTAATAAAAAAAATAGGACAATGAAAACAATTAATTTTTGTTTGTTTAGCTTTTTATAGAAATTACTCTAGATTGGCAGAGGTTATTCCATCATCTTATTTTTAAATGAAATATTTTACCATACCATTTAATATACTTTAAGTTTTATATAAAAATGCTTTTCAGCACTAAGTCTGTTCATTGTATATTATCTAAACAAAATTACCATGCATTAGGTGACCTTTTGTAATTTCAGTTTTTTTCTTAACATCGGAATATGTTCCAATATTTAAAATTGAAAAAATTGATAAAATCTTAATGAAAAAAAAAAAAATGGAAACATAAAATCAGTAATCAAGGCCATCTAAGTATCAGTTAACACAGTTATCTTTTATTGTTTAATTTTTTCAAGTATCCTGCAACATAAATTTTTAAATAAACCTACCTGACTCATGGATCCTATTACTGAAAAACAATATCGCCTGACTATGAAGCTAAAGAAAAGTAAATAAATAAAAGTTAGTATGACCATTCTTCGTATGGACCTTACATAAAATAAATATATTAGCACTTGGTTCAAGGTGATCTATCAAATTTTTTATATATTTTAAATGCATTAAGTTTACTCTTCAAAAATAATAATTCAAGTTAATTGGAGTATGCCTGAGTGTATTATTTGATCAGAATAATAAAGAGCATAAGATTTTATATATAGATTTTTACAGGTGTGTTCAAACCTGATTGATCATTGGGTGGACTAATTCTGATGATTATCGATTGGGAAAAAAAGGAGACTCAGACGAGGACTCAGAACACAAGCGAATGTAGTCCCTTTGTGGCACTCTTGATTCACTCAAAATGCCCCATCCATAACAAGTTTATATCTGCAACTCTCTGGCAGAAATGCCTGTGCTTGATTTTACTTCATTTTTCAAGGAATATGCAGAAAGTAATGGAATTTATATATACACATGTATAATGACACAAAAATTGATGACAGCGCAAATACAAACCAGTTTCCCAAAGTTTTGAGCTAAACAAGAGCTCTTCATCAGGGGAAGAAACAATTTACATCCACAAAACAAAGACCAAACACAAAAGCCAAGAAAAATCCTTGAATCTTACATGTTTAAATGATGCGGAAATAAACAAACAAAGGATAAACAATAGAAGAAAGAAAGAAGACAAAATTTAAAAAATGGTCTAAAACGGGTAAACTACATATCTATGTTATGCTGCCATCAGCCCAACAAAGTTGTGTAAAAATAATTCAAAGTGTTTATCGCGTGTATCATGAATAGGACCAAAGTGTTTTTACCTAATTCCAGTCTTTGAACAAAGGAATGACTCCATGCACAGTGATAAATCAATGCCATCATCAAAATGTGCAAAGGAAATATATATATTGTCAGCTTTGAGCCAACAACTTTTGCACACTTTCTGTTAACTTTTCATCATTTGTAGCCAAAACTCAATGCGAAAATGATTGAAATGACAGCTGAGAAAGTTTGCCATTCTAAGCAAACCAAAACATTGAAACCCTCATGGAACAAAATCCTGGATCTACCTGATAAGAGACCCAGTCTCAGCAAAGTCCCTTTTAGAAAGGAAATTAGAGCCACAGACTACTGGTAATATTATAATTGTTGCCCATTCATCAGTAGAGATGAATGGGTTTTGATGCAAGAAGAATGGGTGTTTATGAAAACTGAGGTTCATTTTTTGCTTGTAACTAGCCTCTTTTCTAATAATGATAATACAAACAAATGATACATACTCCGTTGTGTTACAATATCTTGTAGAATATGAGTTGTTGTTGTCTATGACAAATGTGATGAGCATGAAGTCTGTATTTGATAGTCATGCACGATAAAGTAAAATATTGATATATCTTGGTTATAATGAAACAGGCGATACAAAAAGCACAATATTGTATATTCAGTTGCTTCAAAGGACAGCATTACAATGAGGGAGTACTTTACTTAGCTTTCATGATTATGAAAAGGAGGGGAGGGTTTTTAAAAAATATCTTTTCCTTTATTTCCATCAATGTAATATTAAGAAGGCTTTCAAATAATGAATATTATTTTATCAATTTCAGCATCTACAGCACCAAACATTCTTCTGGTAATTGTGGATGACCTTAGACCTACACTTGGTTGCTATGGAAATAACATTTTCATCACTCCAAATATTGACAGGTTAGCCAGAAAATCGGTTGTCTTTAAGAATGCCTACGTGCAGGTAAATCTCTTTTTTATTTCTTTGTATGATATATGAAATTAAGCACAAATTTTACATCTATGTCAATTTACTTTAAAAAAAATAAAAGTCTCAAACTGAACTGGAAATAGATTTATTGGTGTTTAACAGCATCTCAGCACATGAAAGACTACTTAGTGCTGAGGTGGTAGAAAAGTGTCTTGCCCAGAGACATACTAAAACAGCTGACTCAGTCTGTGCCAGGCAGTATTCAAACCTGCAACCCCTTAATTCTGAATCTAGCAGGCTAACCACTGTGAGTCCCTGTACTGGAATGAGAACACTTAGGTTCATGTACCACAAAGAACATGCACACCTCTCCCTCAATAACTCACACACAATGGGGTCCAAAAACATAGACCACAGCATAAGCGAGGGCGTGAGTTACAGAGGGACCGCTGAAAAATTAAGAAAGAGATGGACAGTGACAGTGAGAAGAGGGGGAGGGGTTAAGTGGTTGAATACTTGTTTAATAATCGTGTTGGGAATATTTGTCAATAAATAGCTTTTTCTAATTAAATTCTTTGCTCTTCTGTATAAATTACCTATATTTTAAATATATCCAATCTCAGAAAGATTGTTTAAAACATTACTACAGGTAGTTTCAACACACACCACATGTGTACCAGCAGAAACATTATGTATTTTGTCACTGCTTTTTGCATGTGAATGTGGATACATTCTAGTGTTACTGTAGATTCAGAATAATACAAGATTCTTTATTTAAAAAAAGAGTGGCATTTATTTAGAGAAACAACAAAATTGAAACTTTTTTATTTATTGTTATATTAGTAAAATACTGATGCTGTGATTTCCTTGCAAGTTATAGCAAAATTTCTGCTAATTCTTGAACAAACCTCTAAGTGCCAATTCGGAAATTTTAAGTTCACTATTATTATAAACTTTGGAACTCACTTCTCCATAATGAACCCTATCTGCGAAACTAAGTTTTTCATGCACCTAATATGCCTTTCGCTTGTTCCTTTGCTATCGTTGATCACATTTGCCAATGAGTATGATAAACCACTGATTAATGTTAGATACTTTAATTACATTATGTGTACTTAGAGTGTTCTCAGTGTTTGATTAGTCAGTTGAAATGAGTTGGCTTAAAACACAACCATGACCACAAGCTTTTAAGAAGGTAGGATTTACATATCTTTTTTCTTTTTTTATTCTACCCCCTTTACTAGATTTGATACAAAAGACTAATTAATTTGATAATACAATGTAGGTCAACTTTTAATTGATTGAAACAATGCAACAAACACTTCTGCAAGTAGGAGATCAAAACACTTTCTGTACTTTATTAGGTTCTTACAGAAACACTTGTGGGGATCATTGTGATGGTTGATTGACACATTTCATGTTTGAATACAAGAGGTCATATCACAATTATGATGATTACACTGAAACTGAATTGAAAGACAAAACTGAAACACAAATTTCACTAAACAATACGTATTTAATTGGTATTTATTTATTAAAGTATTGCCACCAGTAGGCATTACTGACATTTTAATTGATCTATATTTTTGTCGTATATTGTTATTTAAGTGTACTGAGAATTGTTTTTTTTTGAAAAATATTGAACAAAATATTAGACTTTTGTTAAAATTTACAAATTTCATGATTTTGAACCAAATTTCTGGGCACTAACCACTGTTTTTGGCAATAAAACGAATGATAGATCAAGGTTTCATTTACCAATTTTGATCATGATTTTTTAACATTAAGCAAATAGTTGCCATTTTGGGGTATTTGTTATAAGAAAAATGAGATCCACACCTACCACTGTGTTATAAGTGGGTTCGTGAGTTATCTGGATACACTGTATCAAAGGAGCAGTGTATATATACTCTGATGAGTCAGTGGTGGAAAAAGTTTGATAATTTGGTTGGCTGTTTAGAATGATTTGTTTGACTGTAAAAAGTCATCTGCAAGCTTAGAGATTTTGTCCACAGTGTGGAAAAGAGGCATAAAACATGGAAATGTTATTATTTTATTTAGTCATGATAAAGTCACATATATTTTGAGAACATTTCTGTTCTTTTACAAAGAGATGAGGTAAAAAAAAGTTCTAAAATCTAAAACGAGTGACTGGAGATGTATATGGCCACCCTAGGATATTGATCCCTACAGGTCAGAGATGTATAAGGCCACCCAAGGATATTGATCCCTAAAGGTCAGATCCCAGGATATTGATCCCTAAAGGTCAGAGATGTATATGGCCATCCAAGGATTTATTGTCAATGAGTCTAATCAAATTAATGTTTATTTTTTATGTATGCTGTCAGGGCCTGAAGAAAGTATGTGTATACAGCATTCAAATTAGTGCCTGCCTGCCAGTCTGACACCAAAAATTTTTCAGTTGGGTTTAAAAAAAACCTTAAAGTCAGGGATTTTGTTTCCACTCAATAAGTTTTGAAGGAATTAATGGGTTTAGGTATTAAAAAGATCTTGGTCAAATTTGATTTTCACAGTTTTCTAAATTTTTATGGAGTTATGGCCTCTGTTTGATTTTGTACTTTAACCTTCAATTGCACCATTTGGGTGCTATAACTGCTATGCTGGAGTCTGGAATGCCATAAATGAAGTTAACTTGCTAACACAGGCACCATGGTGTCACTTCTAGTTCTGGTGGGACAGTAGTTTGTGTATGATGTAGAGTGTGCAGACTGGGTCAGGTTGTGTGTACAGATTGATGAAAGTGTCTTAATATTTGGCCTAGACTAGTCTTCCCTTTGAGAAATTAAGTTTGAGTGTTTTTCCATTGATTGTGTTGTAACCCAGCTGGTTACATTCATAGTTGGATTCTTCAGGGGTCATAAAGTGTGGAAAAGATGTCTAAGGTTTATATATGTTGGGGCTGCTGGCTACTGGTACAATTTACCAGCTATAGGCCACTGGCACAGGTTACCAGCTACTAACCACCAGCAATGGCTGCTGGATAACAGTTTTCAGTTATATAGGTGCGGGAAGGTTTCACATGAAAAGAGAGGTAGTAGGACAATAAAATAAGACAAATAAAAAGGAATATGTGAAAAAAAAACCATAAGAATGGTCTCCTTGGGAATGTTTATGATCAGAAACTGGTTTGAGACTACTTTCTCTTTTATTTTTCTTGCCTGTCTTGGATTGTTTTTGGCAGGCTTTGTTTATTTGTGGTGGTGATCACGTTCATACTCCTACCAGCTCAAAGATATCTTGAAGACAGGAATATTATAACATACAGTCTGGTGTTTGGAGATACCTTATGAACTGTATCATGTCTGTTCATTGTTTCAAGATAAGCCAGTACAGAAAAACAAAACCTAAAGCAAGTGGTTGGAAATATGTAAGTTTTCTATTATTATTGATCCCTGGATATCAGATGATGTGTAGTTGATGTAGATATAAGATGATGTGCATACCTGCCAACCATTACGTTTTTGGCATAATCATTCCACTTTTTTCACATAATTATGTGTTATGCTTGCCTGTGTATGGATTACTCTTTTCTGGAACATTGAAAAAATTAATAAAAAAGCACTTAAAAGTTATGTTTGTCATTTTTTATTATCATCTCTTTAATCCCACACATCATATAAATCTGAGAATATTCTAAAAAAAAAAAAAGAAGACTGCTGCTTAAGAATAGCGTAAGAATACATTTGTTATAGACCTTCCATGTACTTTCCTTATTTTCTATTTATAGCAGCCGTATGTGACCCATTTCCAAGAAAACAGACGGGTTTTTTTCATTATAAAATTCTTTCACAGATTCATTATATTAATATACTGAATATGGTAGCAGTCCAGTCTGTACTTAAAAAAAAAATGGTGGCAGATATAAAGTGAAACAGGCTTTATCGTTGTAACTCTTGGATATTATATATGACTGAAATATTTTAGAGAAGATGGATCTTTTTAAACTTTAAAACATGTCAGATCAGAAAAAAGACAAATCAATAGTGCTTTACAAATTTAGAAAGATTAACACAAGAGAGTAATACATCACAAGTTGAGCACATGGTAATGATCGTTGCAGAATTTGTGGAGTTGACTTTATGATCATTTGGGGAAAGTTAGACACGTGGACTAGTTAAAGTGAGTGTTGTGTATATATAATTTGCCAATATGTTTTGTGGTTTGTATTCTGATCCTAATTCACGTGGATTTTGTCCATTTGAGACAAGAACTTTAACCAGCTGCAGATCCAGGTTAGTAGCAAAACTAAACATACATTTTTCATACAGTTTATTGTAATTATGACATTTAATATATAGATTACACTTTTTATGCTCAGATTATGCTTTTTTGCCACTTAGGTTACGCTTATACCTCTGTAGGGGTTGGCAGGTATGGATGTGTAGTTGATGTAGTTGTTTCGTAGAATAAGAAGCATCTCACCAAGATGAGTATTACATTATGCTTTCTATAAGAAAGTGATATTTGCATAACCATGGTAATTGCATATAGCTTTCTTGTCAAACAAAAAGTCGTAATTGATGTAAATGTTCTAAAATTAGGAATGGAAACTTCATGTGATTTTCTTTCAGAGAAGCAAATTTAAATAAGCACACAAATCATTTTTGTCTTACAGTAATGAATTCACAGATAATGCTTTTTTTCAGCAAGCATTATGTGGACCAAGTCGCACCTCCTTTTTGACAAGTCGTCGGCCAGATACAACGAGGCTGTATGACTTACACTCATACTGGAGAGAGGCAGCTGGGAATTTCACTACTCTACCCCAGCATTTCAAAGAAAATGGTTACTTTACATATTCTGTTGGAAAAGTTTTTCATCCAGGCAAGTCATCCTGGTGAACTGGTTTTAGTGGAGGGTCTACAGTAATATAGGGATATTCATGGTCCTGGTGGACTGTGGTTAGTGTAGGGTGTACAATAATATAGGGTTATTCATGGTCCTGGTGGACTGTGGTTAGTGTAGGGTGTACAATAATATAGGGATATTCATGGTCCTGGTGGACTGTGGTTAGTGTAGGGTGTACAGTAATATAGGGTTATTCATGGTCCTGGTGGACTGTGGTTAGTGTAGGGTGTACAATAATATAGGGTTATTCATGGTCCTGGTGGACTGTGGTTAGTGTAGGGTGTACAGTAATATAGGGATATTCATGGTACTGGTGGACTGTGGTTAGTGTAGGGTGTACAGTAATATAGGGATATTCATGGTACTGGTGGACTGTGGTTAGTGTAGGGTGTACAATAATATAGGGATATTCATGGTCCTGGTGGACTGTGGTTAGTGTAGGGTGTACAATAATATAGGGTTATTCATGGTCCTGGTGGACTGTGGTTAGTGTAGGGTGTACAATAATATAGGGTTATTCATGGTACTGGTGGACTGTGGTTAGTGTAGGGTGTACAATAATATAGGGATATTCATGGTACTGGTGGACTGTGGTTAATGTAGGGTGTACAATAATATAGGGATATTCATGGTACTGGTGGACTGTGGTTAGTGGAGGGTGTACAATAATATAGGGATATTCATGGTACTGGTGGACTGGGGTTAGTGTAGGGTGTACAATAATATAGGGATATTCATGGTCTTGGTGGACTGGTTTTAGTGGAGGGTCTACAATAATATAGGGATCATACATGTTTTTTCTGGTATCAATGTTCACTGAGTCCCAAGGGGATCATTGAAGCCTGAGCCCAACGGGTTTCAACACACCCAAGGGATTTGGCTAACATTGGTACCAGAAGAAAACATGTATGATTGCTATCCTTTACATAAAAATGAAAATAACAAACTTTCAGATTTTCCGATGCAATTTCAAGGTCCCTAGTGAAAGCATTTGTTATGGTACATTGGCTTTACCTAATCATTTTCTAGGGCAGTATGTGCTCCCAATCAGCTGATGTAAAACAGTTGATGTACATGAGCATCTTGCAAGAGAGCTGACTTAGAAAATCTGTTGGGAAATAATCACTTTTGCGAATTGTTCAGTATAATATCTCATTTCTGAGGGAAAAAAGCAACTACTAGATGCTTGACAGCTAAATATATATGAAATTACACAGATTCTGAACTGTATTTTTATTGATAAACAAATGAGATTACATGCTGGATACTTTGCAGCAGATGAATCAAAAATCCTCTTTGCATTCATCATTATTTCTATCACTCAGAGTGAATCAGACGTATTAGGTCAAGAGAACGAATCCGTCTTATTTCTCTACTTTAAAAATTTCTTTCTAATGTACAACTGGAGATCATAAGAGGATTGCATGTTTTTAGTCAATACACACACAATACAGAATGCAGAGTCATTTGTTTTGGGTGTGACCCTGAAAAAGGATAAGTATAATACCACACCAGGGCATCAGTGCTGCATGAAATTTGATGCTGATATGTTGATACAGTTACATTCATACACCTCATCCAGCAATGCTGCACAATCATTTTTATGTAAGAATATTGTTTCAGATGATGTCATTTCTGCAATGTTTAAGGATTTGTGATTTGCCCTAGTCTGCTTTTAGCAGTGCAATATCAAGGGGGTTGTCCTAAACAACATTGCTCCACACACCATCTTATCCAGCCATAATATATAGTTGTTGTTATTATCCTCACACTTTAATGGTGGATATTGTGATATCTTTCTGTCCATTACCATATCTCATCCTAAATCACCTGGTGGAAATTCATGAAATTTTGTAGATTTGTTGCTCTTGGGGTAACCACGGGGATCTCATCCTTGGCTCCCATCCCATGGGTGGGTTCAAAAGTCAGATATTTCAATTACAGTGATATTTTAAAATATTTTCTGACAAAACGTTATAATGCAATCATAGCAAGAAATCTCATAATATATTTGACAGATTTTGCATTATTACCCCTGGGTCACTGTCAGGTTGTCTGTGGGGAGGCAGATATGCAGTAAAATGTGGTGGGATTTGCGATGGCAAGCCATTGCAGTTGCTTTAGTGGTTGTGGTTGTTGTTGTTGATGATGAAGATGATGATGTTATTTTGAAGAACTGTGTATGTAGTAGTGCTTTACAGCACATCAGCACAATAGTGGCGATATGGTGCCAGCTAAAGGTAAATGTTTGAAAAATGTTATGAAGAACTAACAAGGGACTTATATATAACATATCTGTGTCTATAATTGTTTTAAGCCATTAGGATAATGATATCATCAGTCGGTCATATTGCCTTTGTAACAATATAATGATATCCTCTGTTGGTCATATTCCCCTTGTAACAGTATAATATGATATCCTTAATCAGTCATATTCCCTTTGTAACAGTTTAATGATATCCTCAGTTGGTTATATTGCCTTTGTAACAGTATCCTCAGTTGGTCATATTGCCTTTGTAACAGTTTAATATGATATCCTCAGTTGGTCATATTGCCTTTGTAACAGTATCCTCAGTTGGTCATGTTGCCTTTGTAACAGTTTAATATGATATCCTCAGTCGGTCATATTGCCTTTGTAACAGTATCCTCAGTCGTTCATATTGCCTTTGTAACAGTATCCTCTGTTGGTCATATTGCTTTTTGTGACAGTATAATTTTAGACCTTGTACCTTCTCCTGTCTGGACCAGGAGAAGGGGAATCGTAACCTGAAATCTGTCACATATGTAATATATTTTCCTGCTATAACTACATGTAAAATGTTTTGTGCAGAAATATGTGAAAATCTCACTGTAAATTACATTTTAGTATGTTATAGACCTCTTTACCCCCCCCCCCCCCCCAGGGATCCCAGGGGAGGTAGCCAGAAATGATGTACCTTTTGCACAAGACAAGTAAGTTACCAGGTTTGACCCTACAGTTAAAGAGGAGATAAGCTGAGGGACAGATGGAGAGGTTAAATGGAGTATATCACAATATCCCTGAAGCTTTTTAACAATTTGCAAGCATGGGCCTCTGGGATAAAAATGCATACTATGTATGGAGAGAATACATATAACATTATATGCCATTTTTTAACAAAAAACTTAAATTATTCTTAAGGTTATGGCAAAATAAACAAAATTTTAGGAGTTTAAAGATTGTTTGAAAAATTGAAGTCTATTAACTTGTTACCTTTCAGGAAACCTTGCCAAATTTGACATGTTGATACACATAACATGTCTTTAAAAAGTCCTGCATCATATTTTCATAATAATAGAAGTTATTGCATTTATTTTTCCCCACAAATTACTTAATCTTAATAAATAAGTGCAGAAAAAGTAAATGTGAATAAACTTTGGTGGGGGTGGGGGATTAGTGTATGAAATATCTTATGTCTGTTCCTCATGAAGATATTTATATTATTTATTTATTATGTACTGCATTAACCTCCTTTGATTCATTTTTCCAGGAAAATGCTCTAATGGTACTGATGATTATCCCTACAGCTGGTCTGTGCAAGCATATCATCCACCAACAGAAAAGTATAAAATGGCGAAAGTAAGTAACATTTAACCAGCCTTTATAGTCATCATTATCATCATCATCATTACCACCATATTATGACAATCATCATCATTATCAGCAGCAGCATTACATCAGTATCGTTGTTTTGTTTGCCACTATAGCAGCCATCATCAGTATTTCCACACTTTTGCAAGAGACATTTGGGATATTATCTTTCTATTCATCTCTCTGTCCATAACTGTATCTCCTAAACTGGCCTGTTTAAAGTCACATATCTTCTACATCGGTTGCTGTGTTCAAGAGAAACTCTTTGATAATATCAATATAGGTCTAAAGTTTATGCTGTGATATACTTGGAGTTATTCTCTTGCCTGTCTCACCTGTTTATATAAAATAAGCAGAAAGCCTTTATCACCTGATTATATAAAATAAGCAGAAAGCTTGTCTCATCTGCTTATATAAAATAGAAAGCCTATCTCACCTGCTTATATAAAATAAGCAGAAAGCTTGCTGCCTTAAGAATGTTAAAGTTTTGTGTTAATGTTTTTGAAAGTCATATATTGTGTAAATTTGTTGGTGCATTCAGCTTAAAATTTGGTATATTATCATAGGTCTATGGTTTATACACTGCTATACCAAGATTTCCTGTTATGACTATCTTGCCTCAGTAAGCAGACAGGCTTGCATGTTTCATCATTGTAAACAATGTAAACATTTTGTATTAAAATGTTTGAAAGTCAAATATCTTCTACATCATTTGTTAAATTCAACTGAAATTTTAGGATAATACTACTGAAGTTTATATGCTGATATGCAAGTAGTTCCTGTTTTTTTGCCAGTCTTGTCTACTTCAACATCATGGTCAACAATGTTACAGTTTTGTGTGAAAGTTTATCAAAGTCAGATACAGGGGTTATACTGACAAGCATATGTATGCATTTGAGATGCTGGGTTCTGTGGAGTACTTGTTTTTAGCTCACCTGGCCATAAGGCCAGGGCCAAGTGAGCTTATGGTATGGCCTAGTGTCTATTGTGTGTCGTGCATTGTCCATCTGTCAACAGTTGCTTGTTACCCATTTCATGGGCTACACTAAGTATTTCCTGACGATAGGATCTAGGAACTACTATTTTATTACTAACTGACCACTCATCACCAGTAGGTACCCCGATCAGTCTCCATTTCCTCATAAGGACTTTACTCTTCAAGAAGTAACAAGTACCTTCTTGCGTGGCTTCAGTTTCAGTCATAGCCCCCTGAAACAAACAGGAGATATCCGAATCCCCCTGTTGTAAGACAACCAGTGTTTGTCTTATTTCACCCTGATTAATTTTGTGAGATTTTGTAGTTGAAAGAGTATCACTGTGGTCAATACTTGATTGAACTTTACTAGGAGCAAAAGTGACCTTATTAAAAGCCTGACCCAAAAAGGTGTCCGCTAAAGGAAATACATCATTCTCAAGAGCACGCTTTGCCACAGCTCTAGTAACTGCTCAAGCTGGATATAAACCAGGGATTTCTACTTCAATAGGATAAACTCGTTGATCTATGCTAGGCTTGTCAGTTACAAGTGGATTAACCACGACCTTATCTCTCGCTAGGTCATTACCTAGTAATAAATGGATGCCCCTTATAGGCAAAGAAACCACTGCTCCTATGGTCACAGGTCCCGAAACTAAGTCTGATGACAAATTAACACAATGAAGAGGGACATTAACATATCTACATTCTACCCCCTGTATTAGTACACTTTCACTAGTCTTCTCAGAAAACGGCAAAGTACTATCTAACATTAGACTCTGAGAAGCTCCTGTGTCTCTTAATATCTTAATAGGAGTAGACTTACCCAAGTCACTAACAAGTGACACCGAACCATTCGACATGAATGGTTCGTATTCCTTCATTACAAAATCAGACTGAGGCATGCAAGCCTCCAAACAAATATCATCCTTGATATATGACCCTGACCTTGACTTCTTAATAACTACATCATTTGGAACTGCTCTATTAAAATTCTGTTGCCTATATTCCAACTTAAAGCAATCAGAAATAACGTGCCCTTTCATCTTACAATAAAAACACGTGGGTAGAGATAAGGTTTTCTGATATTCCTTATCAGAATTTTGATTCCTCACAGTTACATAACCATGAGGTCTGAAATTACTCAAATGAGTCGGAAATGGTTTCTTAACATAAGCTTGTTGAGAGGAAGATTTATCTACAAATGGAACCTTGTGTATTGAAGAATATTCATCAGCTGTGCTGGCTGCTTTTTCTAAAGTCTCAACTCCTTTCTCATTAAGATATACCTTAATATCATTACTGACACAATTCTTGAAATCTTCAATCAATACCAGTTGCTCAAGATTATCATAATCCCTTTCAACCTTCTTAGACGTACACCATCTTGTAAACAAACGTTTTTTCTCCCAAGTAAATTCTACATGAGTCTGATTAGTTTCCTTTCTACAATCTCTACAGTTTTGACGATGAGTTTCAGGTACCAACTCATAAGCCCTCAAGATATATTCTTTGACCACTTCATAATCAGCAGATTGTTCAATTGAAAGTGCAGTATATACATCACTAACTTTGCCAGTAAACACACTCTGCAATAATGAGGTCCAACTTTCCTTCGGCCATTTCAGATTCTCTGCAATTTTCTCAAAACTGAGAAAATATTTGTCTACCTCCTTTTCTCTAAAAGTTGGAACCTGTCTCATATGTTTGGCTATATCAAAGTATGAACCCGTATTGTCATTAGAGTGCCCTTTACTGGTCAATTCTAATTCCCTTAATATAAATTCCCGTTCCTTATCTTCTTTTCTTTCCTGCAATTCTTTTTCTCTTATTTCCCTCTGTATCTCATTATCCCTTAATTCCTTCTGTATTTCCATTTGTTCCCTTCTTTCTTGTATTTCTCTTTCTTTATCCCTCTCTTTTATTTTCTCCTCTCTTAATTTATCTTCCCTATCTTTATCTCTTCATTTATCTTCCTTTCTTTCCTGCATCTGCATCTGTTCCCATTGCAATCTGAGCTTTTCTAGCTCTATGTCCTTAGCTATCTGTAATTTTTTCCCTAAACTAGATGGAGATTTATTCTTGACACTTGAAACCACCTCTTCAAAAATACCTGTTTGTACCAAATAATGTATCAAGATACTCCCAATATCTTGTTTTAACATGGAAGCCTTCGCTTCCGTCAGACTATAATGTTTAGCAATTTGAATCAATTCGTCCTTCTTTAAGGGCTCAAATTTCTCCTGGGTAGGATCAGCTGCGAAACTCTCTACTCTGGATGTCATTATGAAAGCCTGTTCGTTTCTCTTTATTTCTTAATCTGGAAATCAAAAACACCACTAAAATTTCAAACAATGAAATTCAAATCCCAAAAAGAAAACTTTCCAAAGTATAAAATCTCTGAAATATTAAAACCTCGAAAATATTTAATTAAATCTAAATCCCAAAATATTCAAATTCGGATCCCGAAATTATTCAAATTTCTAATCCAAGACGAGCTCCCCAATTTCTTCTGTTATGACTAGGGGTAATGTAACAAAAGAAAAGACTCAAACAAGCTTTCAAGATTTAAAATGAAAATCTTTAATTTCCTAAAATATTAAAATATTTCAACTAACAATCAAGGTGAAAGAATTAAAAATAACTTACAGTATAGAATATCCTTACAAGTCCAAAATTGTTTTCAAGTTCACTGTTCCGGAAGTTAATCCAAATATTCCAAATGTATTTCCTTCTAATAAACACAATTCATTCTTCGGATGTGACCTTTAACTATAATTCCTGGTCAATACAGTGTTTACTTCTAATAGTACGAGAACTAGGTAAAAAGTTCAACCTCACGCGCTAACACGTGATGTACTAAAACTTCTGCGAAATATCGATCGAGCCTACTGTATGTATACACGACAGCTGTTTAGACTAAGAACAGAGATCATAACTAATAAACTATACCATTATTAAAAGAAAAATGATATATAGTTCCGTAACATACCACTCTGGAGTACATGTTTCTGATCTGGTTTCGATCAAACTTGGAATATGGGCTTGTATCAAAATCTCAGATAAGTTCAATAATGAGCGAGATCTACACAGTTTAATGATGTGATCTTGCATCTGATTTGCTGACCTTGTTACCACTCTGGAGGCCATACATCTGATCTGATTTTGATCACACTTGGAATATATACTTAATCATTAGGATCTCAGCCAAGTTCGATAACATTAATGAGGTGATCTAGCATCTGATTGGCTGAACTTGGTTACCGTTCTAGAGGCCATATTTCTGATCCAATTTTGATCAAACTTAGAAAATGGGCTTATATCATCAGGATCATGGGGAGGTTTGATAATGAGTGAGATACATGCATATTTATGAAGTGATCTTGCATCTGATTGGCTGATCTTGTTACCACTCTGGAAGCCATATTTTTTTTCTTCTGATTTCAAACTTGAAACATGAGCTTATATAATTAAGATCTCTGAAAAGTTTGATAATGTGTGAGATCCACGCATATTAATGGGTGATCTTGCATCTGATTGGCTTAGCTTGTTACCACTCTGGAAGCCATATTTTGATCTCATTTTGATTAGACTTGAAATATGAGCTTATGTCATCAAGATCTTGGTGGAATTCGATAATGAGTGAAATCCATGCATATTAATGAGGTAATCTTGCATCTGATTGGCTGGTCTTGTTACCACTCTGGAGGCCATATTTCTGAACTGATTTTGATTAAACTAGGAATATATACTTATATCCTCAAGATCTTGGACAATTTTGATAAGAAGTGAGATTGATGAGGTGATCTTGCATCTAATTTGTTGATTTTGTTACCACTTTGGAAGCCATTCTTGTGATCCAATTTTGATCAAACTTGAAATATGGGCATATATCATCAAGATGATGGATGAGTTCAATAATGAACAAGATCCATGCATAACAATGAGGTAATGTTGCATATGACTGGCTGTGTTTGTTAACACTTGAAGCCATATTTCTGATCTGATTTTGATCAAACTTGGAATATTTGCTTATATAATCAAGCTCTTGGATGAATTTGATATTAAGTGAGATCCATGCATACTAATGAGGTGATCTTGCATCTGATTGGCTGAACTTGTACCACTTTACCACTCTTTAAACCATAATTCTGATCTGATTTTGATTAACTTAGAATTTGGGTTTATCTGTTCAAGATCATGGATGAATTCGATAATGAGCAAGATCCACGCATATTAAAGAGGTCATCTTGTATCTAACCATTGATGACTTCGATTATGAGCTAGAAACTATGCATATTAATTATGCCTTTATCTTTTGAAAGAATTTTTATCAGGATATAGTATTATTAGTAAAATCAACATAATATAAAATTTGGGAGATAGTTTAAATAAGTTGTGTTCTTACGATACAACGTAAGCCTGCCTAATGAAATGGTCAGTTGTTAAGTTATGTAAGCAAGGTGATCGGTACTAGGCCCATTTAGTCTTCTTGTGTAAATCAGTGAATGGTGTATGCACCTTTTTTTGATTTGCTCTTATGGACAGTGAAATGCATTACAACTGTAAATATCATACAATATCTTACAATATCACAATACAACTGTTTGTAAAGTTTTTATATTTATGCATATTAACCAGATTCAACAGCATATTACATTATAAGATGATTAATATAAGAAAGGAAAGATAGCAAGAAGGAAAAAGGCAGTAATAAATCAAGGTATTCTGAATACACTCAAAAAGTCAAGCTGGTCACTGAATAATTGTCAGAAAAGCGAATTTCAGTCTTTGACTTTCTTATTCACACTTGTATATGTTCATTTTAGCCTCAAATATACTGGAAGGCTAATGTGCAAATATTTTTTGTATATTGGCTTCCTACCAAAAAATACAAACAGTTTTTCACTTTCCAAAATCAGATTTCTGAATACTTTCATTCCTTAAAGATACAAGTAGCATAAATCAATCTATTGCCAATATCCATTTAGGACAATTTGTAAAATAGCTTAAATTGGAGCCGATTTCTTCACTTACAGAAACAGTTCTTATCAGCCACTTTTATGGCACTGTAATAAATTCGTTTTAGTGATTTATTGCTCAAATTGTCATAGACCAGAAGAGCTCACAGGATGGCCTGTTGTTTGTAATCTGATGTTTGTCCATCTGTTAGCACAAGTTTGGTATCACTACTACTCCAAAACTACTTGGTGGATTGCATGAAACTTTATTCGGACATTCATCACAAGGTCTAGTTGGTCCTAAATGAAAATGGTGCTGTTCAGACATCCAATATGGCTGCCAATGCAGCCCTCTTCAGCATCTTCTTATTGCTACTCCTCCTGAATCGAGTGTGGCCACCACAGTGGCCATCTTAAAAATGTTGTTATCACTACTGCTCCTGAATAGATGGTCATATCAACATGGGGTTTGAACTTTTTATGATGTCTAGTTGGTCCTAAATGAAAATGCTGCTGATCTAATGCTGATCTAATATCCAATATGGCCACCATGATGGCTATCTTGAAAATCTTGACTAATTATGATATTTTTTTGGTCCTGAATGAAAATGGTGCCAATCTGACCTCAAATATGGCTGCCACAATGAACATATTGAAAATTTTGTCACTAATTGTCCTGAATGGATGGTCATATCAGTCTGGGGTTTTCATCAAAACTCTTCTAATGGTGTCTAGTTTGTCAGAAATAAAACTGGTGATGATCTTACATCCAGTATGGCTGCCACAGTGAGTAATTTGAAAATCTTATCGCTCAAGAATATCAGAGATGGTTTCAATGCTCAGCAGTTAAAAAGAAGAAATGGTCTTATCTTGAATTCCTGGAAATTCTTTTAAGACAGTCAAGTGTCAGTCCCTTTGAGGGACTCTTGTTTCATTAAGAGCATTTCCTTCTTCTTTTAATACCTAATTGTTTTAGAAGTGGTGATGGTGTCAGTATGCACCCTTAGTCTAGAAATGATGTCATAACTTACATCAGTGGCTAAGTTTTTACAAACTGTTGGATCTTAAAATAACATTAAGTTGACTTTATCCATGGAATAAATGCATTTGCTATGCATAAGTAATCGCTAATTTAATCTTACTTGCATTCATTTATTTAGCATCGATGACATGCATATGTAGTAAAATAAGTGTCTTTATTATTATTTCTCCATGTAAATTCAGCTTGTGCTTTTCCTCCACACAGCTTGTAAGGAAGATAAATTTGTTATGATTTAAGTCAGCTCTTAAAATAAATATGTTTACAAGTTGATGTGGATTTATTGCTCTTGAAATTTATTTTGAAAGGCTCTACACACTAAGAAAATGCATAAGCAATTTAATTTTCAAAATATGTGCTTTTTGAGAACCATCATGAGAACTGGTTGCTGATGAGGGCTGGTAGGATGCCAGATCAGATTTCAATCAAACTTGTAATATGGGCTTATATCATAAAAATCTTGGATGGGTTTGATAATGAGCGAGATCCATGCATATTAATGAAGTGATCATGTATCTGATTAGCTGAGCTTGTTACCACTATGGAGGCCACATTTCAAATCTGAATTTGATCAAACTGGGAATATATACTTATATCATTAAGATCTCGGAATAGTTCGATAATACAAGCATATTAATGAGGTGACTTTGCATATGATTGGCTGAGCTTGCTAGCACTCTTCATAAACGATTTCTGATCCGATTTTGGTCAGACTTATGCTTATATCATCAAGATCTTGTACAGGTTTGATAATGGGCGAGATACACACATTTTAATGAGATACACACATTTTAACATGGGTTAGCTACTTACCACTTTGGAAGCTATAATTCTGATCAGATTTTGATGAAACTTGAAATATGGACTAATATCATCAAAATCTTGGATGAGTTCAATAATGAGAGAGATCCACAAATATTAATGAGGTAATCTTGCATCTGATTGGCTGGTCTTGTTACCACTCTGGAGGCCAGTTTTATTATCCGATTTTGATCAAACTTGGGATATATGCTGATATCATCAAGATCTTGGACAAGTTCAATAATGAATTAGATGCATGCATATTAATGAGGTGATCATGCATCTTATTAGCTGAGCTTGTTACAGTCATGACACCATTATTCATATCCAATTTTGATCAAACTTAAAATCTGGCTTTATATCATCAAGATCTTGGTTAATTTTGATAATGAGTGAGATCCATGTATATTAATGAGGTGATCTTGCATCTCATTGGCAGAGCTTGTTTCCACTCTGGAAGCCAGAATTCTGATCTGATCTTGATCAAACTTGGATCTTCAAGATCTTTAATGAGTTCAATAATGAGCAAGATCCATGCATATTTATGAGGTGATCTTGCATCTGATTGGTTGAGCTTATTACCACTTTGGAAGTCATGTCTATATTTGATCTGATTTTGATTAAACTTCGAACATATGCTTATATAGTCAAGATCTTGTACGAGTTCAATAATGCACATGGTCCATGCATACTAATTAGACGATCTTGCATGTGGCTGAGCTTGTTACCACTCAAAAATCTGTATTTGTGATCCAATTTAGATCAAACTTGGTTTAAATCACCCAAATCTTGAATGAGTATAATTATGAACAAGATTGCATGCATATTAATGAGGTGATTCTGCATCTGATTGCCTGCACTTGTCAACACTTTGGCGACTCTATTTCTGATCATATTTTTTATCAAAGTTGGTAAATACGCTTATATCATCAAGATATACAATGTGTTTTATTATGAACAAGATTTACACATATTATTGAGGTGATCTTGCATATGATTGGCAGAGCTTTTTACCATTGGAGAAGTTGTATTTCTGACCTGATTTTAATCAGACTTGGTAGCTAATATTGTCAAGATGTTGGATGATTTTTATTATGAGTGAGACCTATGCATATTTATGATGTGATATTGCATCTGATTTGCTGAGGGTTTTATTACTGTTCTAGAGGCAATATTTTTTATAGTGATTTGATCAAACTTGGTAAATAGGCCTATGTCATCAGAATTTTCGTTGAATATGATTTTGAGTAAAATTCATGCATATTATTGACATGACCTTGCATCTGTTTGGCTGAACAACTATAAATTCTCTGATCAAATTTAATCAAACTTGTTAAATAGTCTTATATTATCAAGATGTTGGATGAGTGTGATTATGAGCAAGATCGACACATATTAATGAGGTTAATCTTGTATCTGATTGGCAAAGCTTGTTCTCATTCTGGAGAATGAATTCCAGCTGGATTTTACTACACCTTGGTAAATAAGCTTATATTATCATTGCCATAGATAGGTTCTATAATAAGTGAGATCTATGCATTTTAATGAGATACCTTTCATCTGATTGGCTGAGCTTGCTACCTCTCTAGCTCTAGAGACTATAATTCTCATCCATTTTCTATCAAACTTGGTAAATGGATTTATATTATTATGATCTTGGATACCTACAATTATGACCAAGAGACTATGCATATTAATTATACCTTTATCTTGACAAAGAATTGTAATCAGGATATTAGGTAAAATCAACATGATATAAAGTTTGTGTGATAGCTTGCATATGTTGTGTTCTTTATTCTTACAATACTATATAAACCTGCTTAGTGGAATGGTTAACTCTTATTGTTTGATGTTATCAAGGTGAGCTATATCAGGCCATTTGGGCCTGTTGTTTTTACTTATGTACTTATCCAGATTTTACAGTATGTATATTACACAGGTTTGCCCTGGACCTGATGGGAGGAGATACATGAACCTTGTGTGTCCAGTAGATGTGAAGACCCAGCCTGGAGGGACTTTACCAGATATAGAGAGTACAGATTTTGCGATCAGATTCCTAAGAAACTACTCACTGGAGACATTTGGAAAACCATTTTTCCTAGCTGTAGGATATCACAAGCCCCACATTCCACTGAAGTTCCCAAAGGAATACCTTGGTACAGTAATCCAAAGCATTTAAGCTCTGTCACTAAAGCTTTTCAACTTTTCTCTATCACTCCTGCAAAAAAGACATATCTTTGGCATTTCGAGGAAGAAAAACATGTCTAAAATCTCATATGTTTCAACTGTGCTGTGCATTCACTTTTTTGGATAGGAAGACCAATTTTAGTGGATTTCATGGTTGCTATAATCACAAATTTAAAGACCCTACAACCAATAATCTTTCTTTGGAAACAGTAGAACACCATCCCCAATCCACAAAATTAAGAACTGACAAAAACATAATTTTTCACAAATGCACAGGCCAACAAACAGAAATTAATGTACTATATTTTTGTTAAATTGTGGAATAAAAAAGATACAATAAAGCATGTATAAGGGACATTTCCATCCCATCACTGTCCTTATGATTAATTTAAAAAGCGGGGGCCATGACTAGGTTTTTCTTAAGGGCTGGTTTATTTGTTTAGAAAAATTAAAGCATTTTATACTCAGGAATGTACATTTGTGATACTAATAATAATTAAATGGAAAATTATGGACAAACTATGATGTGGGGAAATTGTGGACAAACTGTGATGTGGGGAAACTGTGGACAAACTATGATGTGGGGAAATTGTGGACAAACTGTGATGTGGGGAAACTGTGGACAAACTGTGATGTGGGGAAATAGTGGACAAATTATGATGTGGGGAAATTGTGGACAAACTGTGATGTGGGGAAATAGTGGACAAACCATGATGTGGGGAAATTGTGGACAAACTATGATGTGCGGAAATTGTGGACAAACTATGATGTGGTAAAAATTCTTCAGCTTTATTGTTCAATCTCCAGTATTTTAAAAATCAATCTCTATCTGTTTGCTTCTGCATTCACAACAGGTATGCAAATAATGTATTAATAACTAACCATTAAATATGTAATTGATGTAGGTGCAATACTTAGATTTCAGCTTAGTAGGTCTGAGTGCTTGATCCATGTTCAAAACAATTGCAAAATCTTTGTAGAAATGCTTTCGTTGTACATTTACAACTTTGAATTTATATGCATTCCCTTTTCAGCCTTATACCCACTATCAAACATTAGTCTTGCCAAAGACAACACATACCCTGTTAATCTGCCTCCTGTTGCCTGGAACCCCTGGACAGATCTGAGGGAAAGAGACGATGTTAAGAGCCTTAATATCAGCTTCCCTTATGGTCCCATCCCTTCAGATTTTCAGCTGCTGATCCTACAGAGCTATTATGCTGCAACATCATACATGGATAATGAAGCTGGCCGGCTTTTGGCAGCTTTAGATGAAACAGGGCATGCAAATAACACCATAATTGTCTTTTTTGGTGACCATGGTATGTTTACAGAGTTTTCTTGCAGTTTTGATACAGGGAATAGATCTTTAAAGCTTTACAAATACAGTGGGTCCCTCAGTATAAAGCCCTTCTGTATATCACTGCCTTCATAATAAAGGTTTTGTCATAGATCCCATTAAAGTGAGTAAGATTTTGTTTTGTCATTGCAACTTTATTTCACTTTATTTTAGTTCTTGGATCATGAGAACCAATAATAATGCAAGTTTACAATCGTTAAATACTCTTATTTTTGTGTTTTAATACACAATCAGGATACAGCCTTGTTTGAATGCCCTTCAGTATAAGGCCCTCTAACTTATAATACCATTAACTTTTATGGCTCAAGTGATAAGCATTATAAAGAGGGAACCCTGTTTGGCACTATGTTTAGTAAAGTACACATGCATGCAACTAGACCTCATTTAGTGTCAATATTTAACTACATTAATCTGCTGCTTACATGGCATGGCTGCAAACTAGGGTTTATAAAGCAACAACTGTGTTTAAATGTTACCTGAAAGTTAGCATAGTGGTTTTCTTATTATGTCTGTACGTCTTTTGCATTGAAAGGTAGCCTTATACGAGGAGTTGCATCACCTAAGTGGGGACTGTAATGCGCCAAACTGTTTGTTTATATGAGGTTAAAGCATGAGATAAAATCAGACTGACTAAACAAAACAGCAAATTTATTATTAAATATGGCAGCTACCACAATCACTGCTCAACTTTGGAAAGTGTTTCAACTAATCTAGTTACATGTATCATAGAACAATGTAAACATGATGGAGCATTATGTAAATTAAAATAAACATAATACATTAGGGTTTAACATCACTAAAAGTACTCCTTTGTGGAGGGTAAGGTGGCCTCCTTATCATGGTTTGGGGGTAATGGTGACAGGAAGAAGTTGTCAAAATGGGACCACTGTATTCAGATACAACTCATGGCACAAAGTTATACACTTCAGAGTTGCTGGAAATAACAAGATTTGCTAAGAATTTGTGTTTGAAACTTGCTTTAGAGATATCTATTGTGCCTTTGAGTATGGAACATGATCCTAATCACTCCAGCCAATAATTAAATGAAATTGCTTGTGAACTTGCAATGGAATAGAATCTCAGTCAGAACAAATTTTTTGTTTTTATTCTTTGTATTTCTGTTTTGTGTATTTAAAGTAGAAGCTTACATCATACATTGGTTCATGAAGATTTAAATCTTGTCAACAGTGATTGTGTTCTATAAAATGACTGATATTTATTATATCAATCTTGACAACACAGATTGTATACTGTAAAATGATTAATATTAGCACATTAATTTTGACAACAAAGATTGTGTAGTGTGAAATGACCAATGTTAGAACATCAGTCCTAACAGCACATTATGTACTGTACAATGACTAATGTTAGCACATCAGTCCTGACAACACATTGTGTACTATAAAATGACTAATGTTAACACATCAATCTTGAGAAGAGATATTGTGTACTGTAAAATGACTGATGTATGCACAGCAGTCGTGACAATACATTGTGTACTGTAAAATAACTAATATTAGCACATCAGTCTTGACAACACATATTGTATACTGTAAAATAACTAATATTGGCACATCAGTCTTGACAACACATATAGTATACTGTAAAATGACTAATATTGGCACATCAGTCTTGACAACACATATTGTATACTGTAAAATGACTAATATTGGCACATCAGTCTTGACAACACATATTGTATACTGTAAAATGACTAATATTGGCACATCAGTCTTGACAACACATATTGTATACTGTAAAATGACTAATATTAGCACATCAGTCTTGACAACACATATTGTATACTGTAAAATGACTAATATTGGCACATCAGTCTTGACAACACATATTGTATACTGTAAAATGACTAATATTGGCACATCAGTCTTGACAACACATATTGTATACTGTAAAATGACTAATATTAGCACATCAGTCTTGACAACACATATTGTATACTGTAAAATGACTAATATTAGCACATCAATTTTGACATCAAAGATTGTGTTCTGTAACTGACCAATATTGGCACATCAGTCATGATAACATATTGTGTTCTGTAAAATGACTAATAATAGCACATCGCTATTGACAACAAAGATTGTGTACTGTAAATGGACTCTTAGCACATCATTCTTGACAGCAAGGTTGTGTTCTGTAAAATGACTAATAATAGCACATCACTGTTGACAACACAGATTGAGTACTGTAAAATGACTAATATTATCATGTCAGTCTTGACAACACAGATTATGTACTGTAAAATGACTATTATTATCATGTCAGTCTTGACAACACAGATTATGTACTGTAAAATGACTATTATTATCATGTCAGTTTTGACAACACAGATTGTGTACTGTAAAATGACTAATATTATCGTGTCAGTCTTGACATCACAGATTGAGTACTGTAAAATGACTAATATTATCATGTCAGTCTTGACAACACAGATTGTGTACTGTAAAATGACTAATATTATCATGTCAGTCTTGTGTACTGTAAACTGAACTAATATTAGCACATCCAGCTTGACAGCACAAATTGCACATCGGGCTTGACAAAAATGATTATGTACTGTAAAATGACTATTATTAACATGTTAGAATTGACAACACAGATTGTGTACTGTAAAATGACTATTATTAGCATGTTAGAATTGACAACACAGATTGTGTACTGTCAAATGACCAATATTAGCATGTCAGTCTTGACAACACAGATTGTGTACTGTAAAATGACTATATTTAGCTTGTGAGTATTGACATTTTACAACAGAATAATGTTGGCACATGTGTAATTCAAGAAATAAATTTATAAAATCAAATATGAAATAAAAATATGAGTGCATATTTATCTTAGTGCACATATAGCAGTCTGACAGTCATGTGAATGTTTTTAATGCACTAACATAGTGGATCTTTTTTCTTATATTTTTTGTAGGTTGGTCACTGGGAGAGCACCAAGAATGGTCCAAATATAGTAATTTTGAAGTGTCTGTTCATGTACCCCTGATGATATATGTTCCTGGAATGACAGCATCTCTTGCCAGCCCTGGCAGTACATTCCAGCTTATCAACCCACTTGATGCACTCAACACTAATCATGAACAGACCTACAGAAATACAATACTAAGATATGAAGGTTTCAGAATGAGTTTTGCAAAGTCACAATACCTTTATAACAAACTGTCAAAATTCATTTCAATTTTGCTTGATTCAAAGCCATTGCATATGGTAATAGACAGTTCTGATATTCCAAAGGAGAAGAGCGAGAATTCTATTCAATACAGTGATGAGTTAGTAGAGCTGGTGGATATTTTCCCAACACTTTCACAACTTGCTGGGTTGCAGGTACCTCTTATGTGCCCTGAAAATTCCTCCACCAGTAATTTCTGCACTGAGGGTGTTAGTTTGGTTCCATTATTAACACTTGCAATAAATAAAAACTCTTCAGATAAACCAAGCTTGAAGTGGAAATCATCAGTTTTTAGTCAATATCCACGACCAAGTGACCTTCCAATGAATAACAGTGATGAGCCTCGTCTACAGGACATAAGGATTATGGGATATTCCATGAGAACTACTAACCAGAGCTATACAGAATGGGTTGGCTTTGATCCACATAGGTTTATGATGAATTGGTCAGATTGTCATGCTAGGGAGTTGTATATACATAATTTGGATCCATCAGAGGATAACAATGTGGTGGCATTAAAACAGTACCAGAGCCTTGTCAGTGAACTGTCACATCAACTGCATGCTGGATGGAGGCATGCATTTGCAGGTACACAGGGAGATAACCCATTCTAAGGCAGACTGGCAATTGAAAATTTACATGACCAGTTTAAAATGAATGCAATATCAGTGTTCAAAATGAATGCAATATCTGTGTAGAAATAGTCTGTACTTTTCATTGTGCCAAAGTTGCATGTCCATTGTTAAGCCACTATAGTCTCTGTTTTTTTATGCCCCACCATGACAGTGATAGGGGCATATTGTGTTACCCATATCTGTATGTCTGTCTGACCATCACACCTTGGTTAAGTTTTGCATTTAGGTGATTTCTGTCATAGTGGCTGGGTATCCGTTTTCCATTAACACATTTCTGGTTTCAAGCTGCATTAAATTTCAACAAATTTTATTTTTTTTAATATCATTAATCTTAATATATTTGACACAATTATTTGTACAAGTTACATATATCATAGAGGCAATGGAGTAGCTCATATCATCATGTCAAATTTTAGTTCACCACACTGTAGTCGATGTGAATTTATGGTAAGGCCCTGCATCAGTCATCTGTAAACATTTACTACATTTTTGGCATCTTTGAAGAAACTGCAAAACCAGTTTTATCAAACTTTGTATCATTGCTCCTTATAAAATATTCTAACAAAGTAGTGATTTTAGTTGTCTCCCATGCATCCACTTGGCTTCCATAGCAATCAAAAGTAAACATTTTTTGACATTTTAAAAAAAACCACTGGGACAGTTTGGATCAAACTTTCTGGAAATGTTTCTTATGATATGTTCTTTTACAGTGTTTTTTATGGCTATGCTAACTCTGACTGGTGATTCTGGCTCCTCCATATAACCCTGTGGGTTTGGGGGTGGGAAAACTCAATGGTATAAAATAAATCACCAAACTAAGTCATTGCAGATAATTACCATTTACCTAAACACTTCTTATGGAAAATTTCCTGTCCACCTCTCAGAGTTACTGCACTACAATCTAGCTACATTATTTTCAGAGAACTGTCTCACCACTCCACTTACTTCCTCTTGCTTAACGTCTTAGTTGTCTCACTCTCTTTCTCTATCTATGTATATTATCACAAAATATACCAAAATACATACCAACACTCAGTTCCCTTACATACAGAAAATCATTGGTTAACCGTTACCTTTGAATGGCAATCCATATAGAACAACCTAGTATCTCAATGCTGACCCAGCATTTTAAAAGAATCTTTACCCCTTTCCCAAGATTGTCACTGATTTTCTGACTTCCACAATCTTTATCTTTCAACTGTACATAATGTTTGATAATACTTTATAATTTCCTCCTCCACACTTGATGCTGATGTGAAAACTATTAACTGTAACTGTTTATTCTGTTTATATAATTCTTCTTGCCCAATCAAACATTACATTACATTTTTGACTTTTTCTCACCATAAAATCCCTTTAGTCATACGTGCCCTCCTTCGCTTGCAAACTTCATATCAGTTCAGCTACAGTACAGACATATAACCAACATTTTAATTTATTATTATTAGAAAGTCTTAAAATATAATATCAGTTGTTTAACCTGCTGAAACAAAATATAACACACTTGTTCATTGTGAGTACTATATACATATAGAGTAACCAATTAATCTTGACTGCATTTTCTACCCAATTATATAAATAAAGTTCAGTATTTGTAAAACAATATATATGAATTTCAGTTTTTAAGCAATATTCAAATAATGAAAAGACGAAATATGGAGAGGACAAATTCATTTTACATCAGCACAGCAATAATGTCATCACTAATTTTGTCTATCACTAATTGTGTCTGTCATGAATTGTTTCCAGAGGTCCTTCTGATTTGTTCAATTGAGTGCCACCATATCCACATGCATGACTGTAGATTCTGATTTGTGTTATAAAGCAAGCAAAGTAGACCTTACATGACAGGGACAATTTGGGCCATGGATGTTTCTAAAATTCTGGCAATTTGAAATTACAATGACCTTTTTGCACAAAATTTTGTCTTGTCTGGTCAAGTGAATACTTCATGTGTCACATCAGCTTCCATACACTACACCTTTATATTCTTGTAAAACTTCCTGTATTCTAAGATTTTCACTATTGTAGCAATCCATTTCCTCCTACTTGGCTATCCTACAAATGAACGAACTCAGCGGAAATGAAAACTCTTCCCAAAAATGTGTTTACACACACGAGTCATTACTGGTGTAATTTTCTGTAGTTTAATATTGTTTCATCCTTGTCCTATTCCGTGGGTCAGAAATTATTTCAAATTCAGTTAATTCAGATAGTAGATAGCACTGCATGTTCAAAGGCGTAACTGTCAATTGCTCTACAATGAACAATCTAGCACTACAAAAGCTTAATCTATCTTGTAATTAGAAAAAACCTTAAAAACCAAAAGGTCCTAATGATTAGTGGTACCAGTTTTCACCATTTTGATAACAAGAATTGGCTCTTGGCCTGCACTGAGTTGCTTCCTACAAATATAGGAATGAAGACTTGGAAAATAGTGTGGGTCTCTTTTGTTAGTAATAGTTTTTGTTTTTTTCCATCACATGCATGGAATTAGGTGGTTTATTCATTTTTTTGTACTGATTATGTAGTTTGTGCTTACGTTTGCTTGTCCCACAAAGAGTTTTATGTATATGAAACTCCCTAATTAAATGAAGGGATAAATCCTTCTCATGTACCCAAGTAGTTTCTCGTTTTTCTGTCCATTTAACATGGTACCACTTTTGAACTTTATAGGGCTGACAGTACAAAATCTTGTCTACAGTAAGTCAGTCTGACTGTCTGACCTACTTGGGGCCTTAGTTTACCATTTGCCCTCAACTTGTGGATATGTATTGGGGTCATAATTTGGGTCACCTAGCTGCACAGTAGAGTCTGTCTCAGTACCTGTATCGGGGATTAACTCTGGATTGAATTCTCTGTCTCTGTTTATTCACTGGCCTAGTGGATTGGTGGGTCTTAGCTCAGGATAAATAAATTCCTTAAGCCTCTTGGAATGGATTAAAGGATTAAAGACTTTACAAGCTTATTTGTCTTGCAATCCCTCAGTTTAAACCTATGATTTCCAAGACCTGGGTGATGTAGTTATGGACCGACCCATTTCTGACACAGTTTAGAAGGCATGCCTACAGGAACTTTAGAACTGTGTGACCACTCTTTCTGAACCAAACAAAAATTAGGTGCTTTGGACTTTTTATTGAATTGCTGTTTTTAATTGGCTTCAGCCAGTTGGATGTTTTCCCTAGCTATTTTTCTATACTGAGCTCATGACTTTCAATGATTTTGCCAAATGTGATTGAGTGGATTTGCCCATTGGTGAAGAGGGTATTATTGCTCTATCAATGAGAATGCAAGGGTATTAATGCCGTATCAATGAGAATGCGACATTTTTACCCAAATAGAAGAAAATATTGTGAAAACTGTTGACTGTGTTGAAGGAGTGGCCGTATTTATTCTTGGTTCATATTTTCTCTGTTGCAGTGCATTTTGTCATTGCAGTCACAATCCAATGTACAGATTTCCATTTTTTTATGTCCTGCATTTTCTCCAACTTTATCAGACTTTAGCTGCCTGTCCATGGGGCTTTGTGTATAAGGCCCTGTGATAGGCATATGTCCCCATCTTGACTTTACTTTTGATGGTGTGTATGGATCAGATCAACATGCAGCCTTGATAGGTCCAATTTTGTTGCATTTAAAGCACTTTACATTACAGAATCTACATTCAGATGTTTTATGGCAGTACTCAACACATCTGTAACATGGGCATTTTGTCTCCCTTGAATCCTAATGGTTTCCATCTCCTTGCTGCTCTTTTCCTTCTGTATGTCATTAAGAGAGTCATACTTGAAGATTTGAAGTTCAAGATTTTAATTTTAAGCTTCCTCGACTTGACCTCCTCCATGGAATAAGCTGTGCTTCCATATTTGGTAATATTCTTCAATGTCTTAGCCTCATTGGACAACACAAATGATCTGACACTTGGATCAAATACATTGATTGCAATGTCCAAAATCTCTGATGCTGATTTTCACAGGTCCATCCCTTTTGTTTTTATTTTCTACACATAGCCTAGCGCAGTGTCACTTACCTGCACCATCGATAATAGATCTCTCACTCTGATGTGACATGACACCTTGGACAGGAAGAACCATTGTGACCACTGATTAGCCTGTGATTAATTTGCAGTTGAGGATCAGTAAATTTGGATGTTACAAATTAGGAGGGGGGATAGTACCTTGCTAGAGCACTGACGAAACTCTTGAATGTTGTTTCATAAGATGTGACAGGACAAAAACTCAATTAAATTATTCCTTGTAACAAAAAGTAATTTGGATAATTAATAATTGTGGATAAACATCTTTTTTTACATCAGAAGAGCACACATCTTGGAATAGCATATATATCAAGGTGAAAACCACTAATAAACTATGCATGTGGTAAGTGTTGTAGTGCCCAAAGGTTATTACTACTATGTGCTAAGTCTAGTTTATAGGGATGGAGAATGGTAATAGTTTCTGAAGTATATTTCATGATTAGTATTTGGTGTTTTAAAATTGAAATATCTAAGGCTAAAGGAAAGTCTGAAAGAAGTAGATGGACAATTCAAATATGTAAAATTGTAGAGTTCTACGATTTTATGACAACTCAAATCACATGACTTGATGTTTTTTCCATAAAATCCTCAAATATTCTCTTCCCCAGAGGACTTGGAAGAAAGCAAGACACCTCCATTATCATTATAATAAGAATAAAATCAAATTACAAAGGTAAATTATCTAGTTTGTTTTGCCTTTTGTTGCCTCAAATAAGGTGGAATGACTGCAATGCCATAACCATTTGATCACGCGGTGTGGACAATTGATTAAGGCATATTGCGACATATTCAGTAATGGAGAAACCATGAATCCATAGTTGGAGTCGTTTCTCCAACTTAATTCATTTTCACTGTGTACACACACAAGAGCTGTCTCACAATTTATTTTCCAGAGTTTTTGAACATTTGATTACCAAATTATCCCCAAATATTGGGAGTACATTACTGCTGAAGTTATTTTTGTGCTTTGGAATTATGCATTATAGATAAATTTGTGACAGTTGGAGAAACTGTCCATAAAGGAGAACATTATACTTGCTGCCTATAATAGAATAACACTTGTCCTTTGCTGCTTCTCAATTAAAGTTACTAAAATGGGGCTTAAAATGTGGAAAACATACTTCATTAATTCAAGCCAAGGCCCAAAATTCAACCTATGAAATTATTCTAAGGTAAAATACATTTAGACATATGTATCACATGATGCATAGTTATTCTTTTTTTTTCTCAAAGAATTGCATGATAAATTCTATTATGCATAAAGACTAAGCATTATTTGGTCTAAAGGATATTGTTTTAATCATATGTTGTTGTTTTTGTTGTTGTTCAGATTTCTTTAGACAATACTAGTGTGCCATATGAGCTTCATTTTGTTTTGAATAAAATGATTTACTGTGAAGATCTATAGTATTGCTTTTTATTCTCTGATTTTCAGCTGGCTCATGATGAAAAATAAAAAGGTTTAAAAAATTCTAAAAAAACAAAACCATCACTGCTTTTGCTGTTGATAACTTGGTCGTCTGCATGTACCTGTGGCACTATCAACTGCAGGGGATGCCCATGCAAGTCCAGTGGTGCATGTAGATGGTTGAGTGAACAGCAGTAAGAGCCAGGACTGGATTTGTGAAAAATAATTCACTGCTGACACAAATAATGTGACATCATGGGAATGGAATAATCAAAGATATTACTCGAGGAAACCCACATTTAACTGTTAAACCATCTGTAAAAAGCATAATGTGTATGGGCGTAAACACTATTCTATTTGTCATTAGGAAGCACAAGGGAGTCATCCTTAACAAGTTGGATAGTAATTTGATTGATTGGCATACATGTATCTAATTAATCTTTTTATGGTCTTGATAAGTATCTTTAGCAAATGTGGTGGTACATGTATACTACTGTCTTGGCACAGCTGATTTTTACATCCGTCCATCTGTCCTCATGGTGGGATTCCTCTGTGTTATTTACTTTTGAATCTTGAGATACTGACAACATAAGAATTGAAAGTGGTTCAAATTTCAATATTATGGATTTGTTCTGGAGTAGGAAAGCAAAATGGAAGCAAACTATTTGTCAAGTCAAAGGGTTGCAGTGACATCCAGGTTTAATCTCACTCAACCATGCTTGCATAAAAATTTGTAATTTGACTGTGTGCTCAATACAAAATTTCCGCCCTAAAAATATTGTTAAGTCAGAACAACATGATATTATTTCTGTTAAAGTAATGATTACACACCATTAACCTGTTCCAAGCATAATGGTTTGGGATGTTTTTGTAATCATTTTGAAATAGTTGGTCTTAAAAAGCTGTTTTTCATATGTACTCAAACTCAAGACATTTTATTAAAGCATTTAATATTGGCTTGCTTTTCTAACTTCCACAATGAATAATTATGCTATATGTTTATATATTCATGTGAAAAATACAGCTAATTTATACAAAATGGCACCTCATATGCCTCAGTGACAAAGCTTCTGAAGGCACAATATTGAAGCAGTTCACAACCTTGGTTTCATTAAAGAGCATGCACTTTGTGCAAAGTTTAGTGCTCAATGAAACAGTGTAGATTTTAATTTAATGGATATAATTATGTTGTTACGTAATAGATACAGTATGAGTCTTACTACCAAGGTGTGCTCTTACAAGTGGAACTACAGTTTGCTTCACTGAACAAAAAATAGGTTCAAGGTGAAGCCGATAATTTGTTTCCTTCGGTCAAGCAAATTTTACTTACACTTTTAAGCAGATACTTTGGTTTTAAGATGAGTACATGTATCTGACTTGTATGTCAATATGGCCTCTGCAAAACTATTGAAAAAGTGTCTACTTAACAGTATTCATCTTCTAACTTACCACACGTTTGTACTACTGGTAAATTAGGTTAGGATTGTTTATAGAAATATCATTTTTATTTCAATCGATAAGAATTGCACAATTAGTTAAATGGAAATAAATTCAAGAACATTACAATGTATCCATCAAAACTTATGTTAATTAGAACTCAGGAATTTATCGAGGGCCTTTGTTACCGGTAAGCTTTGAAATAATCGGACTGCCCTAAATCCTGTGTTAGAAACATGACCTTTATAAGGCATGTGCGCATGAAAATGTGCTTGACCTTCTGTTGTTGCTTCAAAGGCAGTTGTCACTGGGCTAGCAAATTTAAACCATACATCATTACTGCTGTAATATATCACACAGATCACATAGAGAGTGGGGTCTCACTGCTCCAAATCAGTAAAAATGGAGAAATAACAGTATTCAGCTATGTAATACAGCAGGTGAGTGCACTTAACAATTTAGCTAATATAGCTGAATGTAGATTGCCAAGCTTACATCTCGAGTATGATTTGCTAACTCAGTTTTTCTGCATAGTTTTTAAGATTGACACCTATTGATGTGTTTCATGTGGAGAATGCTTATTATAACTACTTATTAATTTAAAGATAATTCTAAATTCTGATGATATTTAAAAAGTGAAATTTGGAAATCACAATCGGTACACGAACTATTCAAATCCATAGAATGTCTGCTCACCTTAGACACTTAAATCACTTTTAATGCTTCCAAAACCTTTTTACAGAATGAAATTTGATGGGGACGCAGTCACAATAATGAGGCTTAGTTATTTATGGTAACATATGACAATATTTAGTAAATGCATTGAAGAAAAACAGATTATACATATTAAAAAATTACATCACCAAATACTCTTTAGATTTGTCCTGATATTTTCATGCTTTTTCAATTACATGGCCTGTCAGGACAAGGCTATCAATTGTGGGATATCATCATTTGTTGTTTGTTTACTATCTGTCAATCTGAACAATCAGACAAATGTATCCAACTTACTGCTTGTCAAGTATGCAGCTGCAGGTTGATACAAATTTTAAGCACAATAATAAATGTTTGATATTTTCCAGTATCTTTTCTAACACATTTTTGTACTGCTAGTAGTATAGATACTGTACATCCTGACCACTCTACCAGTTAAAACTGGCTTAACCTGGTTTGAGTAAGACAGTCATTTTGCAATTTTAAATTTTGTATCCCTATTTCCTGAACCCTTATATCTTGTTATTAACAGAAATAATCTCAAGTCCCTATGTCACAGTATAAATTGATTTTGCCTTTGACATTGACATGCAGGACCATTTTTTTTAATATATAAACAAATTAAAATAAAAATACTCACAGGTCCCTGGACTGTTGTATACATTGTATCTGTCTTTGATGTTCACATGCACAACACAAATACACTTTTTTTTTTTAACAAAACATAAATAATGGTGAATGAAAATACATCTTTGCATGTTGGTTATACTATTACAAGTTAACGAGTTACTTCCTTTGTTAATAGTATAGATATTGCCGATTCAAGCACAGTAAGCCATATCTTACTTCTTCTAGACTTTCAAAAACCTATAAAAAAAAATAAATGAGAAAATTTTAAAAGTACAAACCCTAAATTATTTCATTATACATGTATTTTACTTTGTGTAAAAGAATATAGATAAAGGCTTATATGCTTTTAATGATAGTTGGAAAAAAATACCTTTTTAAATGAAACACATACAATTAAAAAATTACTGGTGGCAATAGCAGTATATAAGCAAATTAGTATCTTTAATAATTGAGCACACCTGTTCTCTCTAGTTAATTTATTCATTCATGTATGACATTAGATTGGGTTGAATGGGTCTGAGTCATAGACAGCACACCTCGAGTTGACATTGCTTAAGATTACGTGTTATGCGTGCTACTGCAAAATTAAAAGACAGTAATTTGCTGTACCTCGAAAGAAAAATACATGAATTTTGTTTTATGAAAGTTAAATTTGCTGCATCAAGAAATAAAAAACATGAATTTTTTTAAATGTGAATTTTTTGCACCATTAAAGAAAACATGAACTTTGTTTTTTTTTTGTAATGTAAATTTTTTTGAAAGACTGGTGCTATAATATTTTGCATCTCAAATCTAAGTACTTCCATACTCAAGCTATGAAATACGTTCAGACTTGGAAATCATTTTATTCTTTTGCTGTTACTTTTCATTTCCAGGACAGAGCATATTTCATGGTTGGAGTATGGAATTACTTGGATTTGGGATTCAGAATATTTTTATAGCATCGGTCTTTCAAACAAATTTACTTTCATGGTACAACAAAATTCAAATTAAAAAATTCATGTGTTTTCTTTCATGATGCAGCAAAGTTACCTTTCATAAAACAAAATTAATGTATTTTTCTTTTGAAGTACAGCAAATTGCTGTCTTTTACAGTTGCGGTAAGACATAGTTTAGTGAAGAAAACTAACTTTTAATGTTGCAGTAACCTAAATTTTAGTTTTAAAACTGCCCTTTACTGTTGTAGTAGCACATTTTTAGTGAAAACCTGACTTTTTCTGTTGCACTAGCAACAGCTGACATGTGACATCACTTTATTATATATATATATATATATATATATATATATATATATATATATATATATATATATATATATATATATATATTGCGTTTCTCGCTTTGCTCTCGCTTCTCCCTGTTCAGCTCTCACTTCTCTCTTTTCTATCCAAAAGCAGAAATCACTTCTCCCTAAAATTCAAGTCTAGCTTGACCCATATATATATATTCTATGTGGTACCATTGCTGAAGAGTTCAAGTATAGTATAACATGACTGAAATTAAGACTTTGTGTTGGGGTGCTCCTGCAGTGGATACTTCTTATAATCAGAGTGATAGCATGACTACTGCTACTGCTGTAGCGAGTATTCTTTCATAGGAGGATGACTTCAATTATTTGGCTATGTGTGATTTCTTATCTTCGCAAGAATTTTATGCTTGTAGTACCACCTTCACCTCCTTCTCAATCATTACCAGTCTATGATGATTTCGGAAAGAAACAGAAGGAAGCGTTAGAGACATTTTTGCAAGGCCAGAAAGAAGAACAGACATTTGTTCTACAACAAGAAGAGGACAAGAGAATGCAACAAGAGGAGAAGAGGAAAACTTTGAACAGTGAACAGAAGGAAGAGAGTGAAAACAAAAATGTTAGTGTGTTACAAAACATTTGGAAATTCCACTCATCCAAGGGTCAGAATTTGTAGGCTGGATCGAGGCTTTCCCAAGTTCCTGCCCACACATTCTTATCCCAAGGGTGGGATTTCTCTATCATGCACCAAAGCATTTGGTGGATTATTTTTCTCTTATTTCTCACTTGGAAAAATACAGCTGGCATATAATCTGTACATATATAGCATTAGAAATAAAGATAATTTTCGACAAGCTTTTACATCATTAGAAAGAACATTAAATCGTTTGTTTATATTAAAACACTTCATAAAAATCTGTCAAACCTCTTTGGAGAAACCTAAGATAAAGAGACCTATACCTGGATCTAAACTCTTCACTACACCTATGTCAGCAGCTGTGGTAACCTCTATCTATATTACTACCACAGCAGGAGTGGGACTTGCCCGTGGAAAAGGTGTAAGGCAGTTGCAATTGATGGTGTCAAGTCTATAATTATTTTCAAAACCCAATGGTCTGTTTCGGGGCCACCCAATTCTCTTAGAAACAGAGATACTTAATAATTGTTTTTGTATGTGTTTTATGCTTGTGTATATCTATGTGAGTATGTCTTCCACAAAAAATTAAACTCCTTACCCCTTCAGCGTGATAGTATATAAGTATGTTTGTAGGTATAGTGTGTGTAAGCACTCCTACCGTGCTTGTGTGTTATAGGTCTTTTATAGACAGACACTATTATTTTCTTAACAAGTACAAAACACTCCATGTAAGATGTATAACTTCCTTTCTCTCCATTTTGTTTAATGTCTATAGAAGGATATGTTACTTAAGTTTTGCCGTTTTCAATCTCGAACAGAAAATTTTGCTTCCTCTCTCTCTGTCGATCCTTTGGTTTGGCACAACAACAACAAATTCTATCCAAAGCAACATCACCACCACAAAATTAAAAATGAAAATTAAGAAATGAAATTTAAAAAACTAACTTTGAAAATGAAAATTGAAAATTAAAATTGAAAAACACCTTACCTTAGACACAAAACTCTAACGTTCTTGATCCGATAACTTCTGCAATTATTGTATCATCAAATTACATTTTTGTAAATGGACAGTTTAGAAGAGTACAATCAAAATCTATCATTGAAACTTTGTACAGATTCAAGTGAAATGCAAAGAACAGTTGCACCCTAAACGGTATAGACATTTTAATCATTTGTATCTGAATGTTATAAAACTACTGATTACTTTGAAAATGGCCAGACATTGATAAACTGTAAAGATATTAAAAGCCAAGGCATGCCACGCCTTCTGTCCTCAGTATTGCAACAAGCTCCGTTGAAGGAAATCAATGACACTGTTCAAAACTTAGTGGTTACCAAGTACTTTTAAAAGAGCTGATTCCACAACATGAGAAGATTCCATTGAATTTTGGGCGACGTGTCATGTGTGCGTTAGTGAGTACATTTCTCGGTTTTCGTTTACCGGCAGATTCTTTGTGGCAAATTTATGAACAGTACATGCAAAGACATGACTGCCAAAAACTTGATCTGTGCACAAAAAACCTACTGTGTTAAAAGTGCTATAAATAGTGATGAATACGACTTATGTACCCCCATGTGAAGAAGACATTTGTCGTACTTTATCTACTTTTCACTCTTACCAAGAAGTGCGTATAGCAAGTTGGTTACACCAACAGATTTACGACTGGAATGCTGTACGGGAATGGAAAAGTCTTGGATTCCATGCTTGGACACAAGAGATAACTAATTATGCCAAGGACATTGTGCGTGACTGATGAAAGAAAGAACACATGAATTTTGTTTTTGAAATGTTACAAAAGGCGTATTGGTTAGTAAGTATAGTTTTTACAATACCTTTCATGTTCGAGACCATAGACTCCATAATGCTAAACATATGGATATTTTTAAAATTACATTTCACATTAGAGATCATAGAGACCCTTAAATGTTAAATATATGAACATTTTTAACATTACATTTCAAATTAGATGTCCTAGAGACCCAAAACAACAAAAAAATCCCCAAACAAACAAACAAACAAACAAACAAAATATGACTTCAGTGTTAAAAATTCCCATATTTTAAATTAACTACTGGTCCAGAATTCTCATACATTGCCTACTGTCTGAAATTAGAAATTTTGCATATCAACTTATATGGACTAGACTTTTCGCATATCCATTCTTCTTTATATTTTTTCTCCACCTACAAGTATTTTTTGCTTTGACCACTAACCATACTCAATATATCTAGCTTCCTCCGTCTTGAAAATGGATGGTAAATGGTCAAATAATAAAGAAACGATAGTTATCTGGAATTTTTACTGGTAAATTTCCCTTTATATCATTAGATGTTCATAGATAAATTTAAACTAAGATATCGTAAAATATAAAACTTCAAACAAGAATTATTCTTAATTAAATACGTTTACAATGGTAAGATGATCTTAAGACAAAACGAAGGTAATTTACATTTTTTCCAATAGGTGGCGATCTATTTACATCAGATTCCCCCATGTACTTTTATGTAAATATTAATGTATCTCTCCTTCTTTCTTTCCATGGATAGATTTCTAAATATAAAGACATATATCTGTTTGTAACACAAGACTGATAAAATCTGCTGACTTCACACTGCATATTTTACTTGCTATTTTGAGTTTTCCAAGTGGCGGACCTAACAATGACTACTACTTATATCTCACAACACCCGATAAACATTACGACGTGCCAGTGTATCTATCAAAACTACTGACATATCATAAGATATTAATGAATGAAAAATGTCCTATCTTTACGATAAAGATGAAATTCAACAGTAGTCGGATACAGTCGCGATTTCACTCCACACCTTACGTAAACTGAAGTAAGTCAGTTTACAAAAACTAGCTCCTAGCATATTTTAGATTTGTGATGAATGAAAAATTCTGCCAGCTTTATGGTAAAATGAAACCCCTAGGAGACAGAGCTCTTTACTTCGACACATATAGTTTCATTTACATCAATCGACCTGACGGCTATCCCCAACGCATCGAAGATGCCCGTTTAGGAGCTTGGACTTACGAACATCACGAAGAACATATTTTGAGTTTTGTCAGTGATTCTAACAATTACGGCTACTAGTACAGCGACAAACAAGGAGAACTTCATACCATATGTTAAGCGAAAGTACTTACACTGAACTGTTTAAATTTAAAAGTGTAAGTGTAAACAGTCGTTCTAATTGTTCTGGAAGTCACTTTTTGGGTAGCTGGAATGCTCTAAGACATTATTGAATGATCCTGACTCTATCATTCCAGTGGATGTAGATGCTCTAAGACATTATTGACTGATCTTAACTCTCTTATTCCAGTGGATGTAGATGCTCTAAGACATTATTGACTGATCTTAACTCTCTCATTCCAGTGGATGTAGATGCTCTAAGACATTATTGACTGATCTTAACTCTCTCATCCCAGTGGATGTACATGCTCTAAGACATTATTGACTGATCTTAACTCTCTCATTCCAGTGGATGTAGATGCTCTAAGACAGGAGAAAAGAGAAACGTAAAGATACCTATTAGCATTGTCAAGGAAAAAAACATTGGCCTACAGGGTGTCCTAATAAAGTGAAAAGAGAGAAAAATGAGGAAATTTCAGAAGCAGAAGAAGAAACATAAGAAGAATCCATTCTAGCAAAGAAATTAAAAGCAAAACATGCAGATGAAATGTGGGATTTTACAAAAAACCTGGATTTTCCTAGGGATGTGATTTTTTTGGAATGTGTGTTCTTGAAATTTCATAGGGAAAATATACCATAAAACGTAAGTTTATCTGTGTTTAAATTTGTTGAAGGTAGGAAGTAGATACTCTCTCTTTGTCTCTGCCTCTCTCTCTCTCTCTCTCTCTCTCTCTCTCTCTCTCTCTCTCTCTCTCTCTCTCTCTCTCTCTCTCTCTCTCTCTCTCTCTCTCTCTCTCACACACACACACACACACACAGCAGACACAGAGCGATCCAAACGTCAGTTGCTCGCGCTTATAGTGTTAGTCTGTAAGGTCCACTCTCTCTCAGTCTGTCTCTGCATCGTTTGCCATCCTCAGATAAATGCTTAGCTTCTTGTCCAGTCTATTTTGAACAAGAAGGTGTTTTGCCCTTTGCGTGAACACCAAGGTTTCATTTCATTTCCCGATGGTAGACATGATTGTTGTTGAAGATTCAACAATGGGTGGCACGACTGGTGAACGCACCGCTTTATATGTGCGAAGCACTGACGTGAAGAAAAAGACCCCTCCGATTCATTACGATGACGAGAAAGAAAACATTACAAATTTAAATATCGACAGAGAGAATGTGAAAGAACATGTTCAAATATGATTATAATTTTTTTTTTTTTTTTTTTTTGGGGGGGGGGGGGGGTTATAAAAAACAAGAAAACACTATTTTTTCTAAATCAACATTTTTTGTTTAATCAGCCCTGCTAAATGAAACATCAACTATGAAGAGGTAGGATTATGGCACGTCCCGCCCTCTTCATTTACAAATACCAAAGACATTGATCATGAACGTATTTACGAGGTCGACGACGTTGTGGAGTCAGACTAGACATCCAATGATCTAGTACAGTGTCATTTTGCCATCGATGGACACTACTTTTCTGAGCTAAAGAAAATAAATAGCCATAATATTCACAAAACCACCTTTCTATTTTGCCATCCTTTCTAGAGTACTCACGGTCAAAGCAAGTCACAAAATGTTCTAAGGGAAATCCAAGACTGCGTTGATGAAAAAAATATACACAATATTGTCCACACACAATGGAATCTGATCCTTGTAATCACACACTATTGAATTGAGTGGATACAACATTTCTTCTCATAAAGCCAATGAGATTGTCTTCCAGAGGAGGTAATCCATAAGAATCAAAATATTCCACACTGTGGTCGTTGGGAACGTAGACGGCTACCCAACGGGTTCCTGGTCGATGGCTGTCGTCCGTGTTGATGACATAGGCTTGTACGTATTTAGGTTTTCGAGGAGGATATTCATCTTTACCACACACTACTGGATTATAAGAAGTTGTGTACGAACAGTGAGTCAGAAGGCAATTAAGTTCCCAGCTATTCATTCTTTTCACAGGTAATGACAAGTCATCAGTTTACACGTGACATTTTCCTTGAAAGTATCTGTTGATGAACTGGTAGTCTCCTTACTCTGTTGCAAGAGAGCCTCGATGCGTGTCGTTTCCAAAGAAGTCAATGGAAGTAAGAAATGGTCACGCAAGTCTTTATACTACTTTTTCAAACTCTTCTCTTCTGAGATGAGAGTCTATGTATCTTCAGGATACTCTTCCAACTTGTCTTCTGATATCATCATCAAACATTTGTCGTGTTGTTTCTGACTAGGATGATCGGTTAAGACAACCATGACAATGTTCTCTAAGCAGTTGTGCTATTTTTTAAGCTAAGTGACGAGCAAAACAGGAAACTAAATGTTGTTCTTGTTCTGGCCATCTTGACATCATGACTTTATTTTTCTCTTCTTTATCTTCTGTATTTTTCTCTTCTTTGTCTTGTTCACTTGTGGTCTGTGACTGTTGTTGTTGTTGTTATGGATAGAAAACATCATCTTCGCCTGTTCCCATAGGTTCGTGTTCCATATTTTCTTCTTCTAATATTCTAGGATCACTTCTCTCAATGTATTGCTTTTGAGAGTAGTATTGAATTCCGCATACAAGATGACGTTCACTGTGTTCGCCAGAGCTACTGCGAACTGAAGTTCCACACGAAGTTGGCCCAGTATTATAGGGTGGAAATGTTCCTCGTCGCTGCCTCAGTATGTAGTAAAATCAAGTCCCCACAAAGCATATACTGCATAATCGTCGTACGACATACCGTGGCTGATGTTGGTACCTAACTTTCCTGTGGCTTCAAACAGTGTCAATTAAGATCTCAAAAAATGTTTACGGACAAAGTTAAGTTCAAATGTCTGGAAAACAACGTCTTGTCTTCGCGGGCGACTTCTATCTTGGACACTTTGAAGTGTTAGTAGTATAGTAAAAGGCGGATCCCAGCACAGCACATCCTCCTCTCGTTCAAATCCGTCGGCCCGAACCCTTACGGGCTCGTTCCTCCAGATTTTCACTTCAGATCGAATATGTTGTGCTGACATCACGCCTTATTACTATACTACTTTGGTATCGTAACCAAAATTGTTGTCATCGTTGATGAATAGTAAATTTCGTCCCCCCTATAATAATTGCTTAGATAAAACTTATACGTAAATGTTATCTCTAATTGAAAATTATTATTGTTTATTTTTTTATAATCGATTATTGTTCACTGAAAATTATGTCAAGAACATCTTCATATTTATTATCATTAACATTGTCAATGCAATCGTATCCAAATGCAAATGTATTGATTCCATCATAACACATTCTTTTATCATCAAAATTACATAATCCAGCTTTATTGATAACATTTGTTTTAAGATTATGTTTGGTTGAGTTTATCGTTACCATAGACACATGATTATGTTCACCTTGTAACGCATTAAGATAATCATCGAATGATATATGTTTATCAACTACAGTTTTTACAATTCCTTTGGCTTATTTCTTTGTTTTATTATCATCGGTTTTAATGCTGTACATTTTAGATCTTAATCCAACGAATTCTTTGATTGGTGTAAAGTTAGTTTCATCTTTAAATTTACCGATTACCTTTTTATTCTCCTCACTTCTAAACTTACTATTGTTAGGGTAGTCTGATAGATCAAATAACGCTCTGTTGTCGTAGATGTCCTGATATAAATCCTCAGTCGTAACGTAATAACAGAGAGAATCTGTATCGCTAAATAATAATTCTGAGTTGGGGTATTTATGTTTGAAATAATCGTAATGAAATTCATATATTAATATTTTTGATATATCTAGTATGGCAGATCCAACATATATTGGTTTGTTTAGTTTTAGTTCGGTTTTACGTTTATGCACCGCTACTAGATTTTCTGTGAAAATTTTCATTGATACAAACGTGTCTTCGGATAGGACTTTATCTCGCCGTACTGGGTCATTGATTAGTTCTATGTTTCGACGCTTTCTTATATTTTCCATTGTTTTGCCGAATACTGAATTGTTCATTAACTTGAAAAAGTCTTTTTCCGATTCAGTTGTTGCTGCTGTTCTTTTACTTGTGTTAAAGTTGATATACTCTTTGAGCCAGCAAGATTGTCGAAATTTTAGTGCGCGATGGACATATGTTATTATAATACCATGATCGACTGCTTGTTTTAGCGCCCGATGATGAATGATGTATCGCGTTTTGCTCATTAAGTTTGGGATAAGTTTATGCGCGACATTTTTACCTAGATTATATTTTGCTTTTAGATCGCGTTGTTCCTGGGATATCATATCATCGGTGATTAATAGTTGTTCCGCGCAGAAAGGATAATCATTATGTAGTTTGTGTAGGTGATTGGGATACATTAGATCGACTTCAACAAAATATCCTACATCTTCCGGTATTTTTTTACTTGTTTCGGTTAGATATTGTTCTTCTGTTATCCAGCGGAATTCATCGACAGGCATTGGTTGAGACATTGCCCAACCATATAAATTATTTGTGTCTAAGTATGTGATATAACTTGATGGCTTACTTACATCGTGGTCTTTTAAGTATTTGTTATTGGCGATTGCGTGCTTTTTAGTAATAACACTTATTCCCCCACGTATTGATTTTTCTATAAAGTAAAACATCGTTGGATCTGTCAACAATTTTAGATTTACTTTAGTTAGTTTTAATGCTGCGTCCCATGATAATCCTGGTGATGAATAATACCAGCAGGGATCGAGTTTGTAGTAGTTTAAACATGTGGATCTGAATTCCTCGAAAATGTCAGCTAGTAATAGAACATCGGTCTTAAGGTATACATCATGATAATCGCCGAGTGTTTTACAATTTAGCGTTGACCAGACTTTTTGCGCATGTTCGTAATCGTCGTCAGATAATTTTTCCATTTTTAGTTTGGAATCGAATTTTTCCTGAGGTGGAAGACATGTTTCATCGAATTTGTTCCAATTGTCCATGTATTCGTAAGGATAAATTCCCTTGTTTTTTAGTATATTACTGTACTCATTGAAATGCTGCTCGAGATGAGTAAATTTTCCACATCCTTTTGCTAGAACATCAAGTGATGCGGGTTTAAACTGTAAACTATCGATGAATTGCAGAGGCCCTATTGTCACAGACATATACTTTTCATCTGTATTTGCGATGCAACTGATTTTTTTATCTCGGAGATTAACATTGTCGAATGCCCCGACGATGATATGTGAATCATAACCTCTCAAATTATGGAATATTATTGGAATAAATTCTGGACATTTGAAATGTAAATTACATTTATCATGTGCTGGTCCACGATATTCTCCGGTAATATGGCAGTGATCTCTTACTTTATCAGATTTATGTACGATTTGTTGTTGGCAAATATGACATATATTTGATAGACCAAATTCTTCTTCTTGTTGTTGTGTTAGTGGTATCATTTTTTTTAGGTCGTTTGTACATTAATCGTATGTTATTTGCCTCATCCATTAAGTTTGATAATAGCCATTCGGCGGGATTATTGCCGCGATATAATTTAATATCTTTTGATAAACTCGGATTTGTACATACTACCTTGTAGGCAACACCACAGGGGATATGATTTTGTATTTCTGTTGTTGATGATATTTTTGAATCATTGGATGCTGATGCAATTGGTACGAGTAATGACTCGAAGTCCGCGTAAATAACGTATGGAATTTTCACTTGTTTGTTGTAGTTTTTGAAACTTAATGATTCTTTTCCTTTTTCTGGTAGTTTTACTTTTTGAACTTCTACACAGTACTCGAGATGTTTACTGAGCGCATCCTCTGATTGGCATCCGTGCAGGCATTTATAGCAAAAATACATCTTGGATTTGTGTTTGTTGTACTGCGATGCAACTAATCCATCAAAATTTTTAATATAGCAATAGTGTTCTTTGTAATAGAGCAAATTAATTGTATTTTGTGATGCTGTTTTACTTATAAGCCGTGGATAATATTTTATTTTGTTTGCGGTTTCTTCGAGACCAAACACATTGATGCTGATTTCATTTAGTTTTTCAAATTTTGGAATTTGTGATTCGGCAACGGGAAACTTAATTCCAGTAAAATTTAATGAATTTTCATATTGTTTGTAGTGTGATACTCTATTTGGATTTCTTTCAGGTGTGTAAATCGCGGATAGAATCGCCCATTGAAAACATTTGTTGTCGCTGTTTTTTACATTTATTACACATTTACTATTATTAGTTTTTTCAGGTAACTCAACATAAGATTTTCCTCTTAGTGGTTTAAATTTATGAGTGTGAACCAACACAGATTGTATTTGTTGTAATGTCCAAGCCGAACCCAATGAAATATACTCTGATATTTTATTTTCTAGTTCACTAAACATTGCTTTTGTTATTATTTTATTTAGGTTTGACCCGAGCAAAGCAATTTTTGATTTTGATGAAATATAGGCCTCAATTTTATTTGACGATTTATCTCCGATTGCTGCTTTTTCGAATATTACTTTGTATTGCACTAAAAATTTGATACTCAAGTGTTTTAATCGTTCCTGTATTATTGTTGGTGATATTATGTTGTACAATGATGATGGTGATAATGACACAATATTATCTGCCAGATCAATTTTCCATGAATTATCAAATCCAGCAAATGCAGAAGCAATTTTCTTAACATGTGTTGATTTCCGCATCATTATTATATATTATTTCTTTAATTGATTTTTTTATTACACTAATACGATTAACATCGTGGGATACAAAACAATTAATTAAATACGCAATTATTCTGTGGTATTTATATATCATGCAATATTATGGAATACCCGATTACGATGAAATTAATACTCCGCGTGCTCATCCCGAATTTGATGGACTTTATGGGACAATGTCAGGTTCAGTTTCTTGCGACGATGATATCTATCTCGAAATTATTACATCACCTGTAGGTTATAAAATTTTATGTGATGAAACAGAGATGTTTGTCAAAGAATTCATTTACACTTGTTTCATCGGGGAAATTCCAGAGGGGCAACGAGTTTATTATGTTAACGGCTATGTTACTGAAAATAACATTTAAAATTTAGGATTGCAGGAAGAATATCAAAAACATCCAATTATAAAAATTATGAGGCCAATGATCAAGGTATAATACGAAATGTACGAACAAAAAAAGTGGTGGGTAATATGAATAAATTTGGTTATTTGCGTGTTAATACACATTATAATAATAATAATAAAAATATTTTATCACATCGTTTTATATATGAGGTTTTTAATGATATTATTCCATCAAAGTTGGTTATATACCACATCAATAAGATTAAATCAGATAACAGAATTGAAAATTTAGATTTGGTTTCCTCAAGCGAAAACTCAAGACGAGGAGATAATGCTAACCAAATTGCCTTTGGTAAACCTGCTCGACCGGTAGTATCAACAAACGAGGAAACAGGAGAACAGCAAGAATTTGAATCCATAACAGCTGCAAGTCGACATTTTAATATTAATCCACAATCTGTAAAACATGCTGCTGATGGTGCTTACAAATCCGCGTTTTCAAAGAAATTGCAACGCAAAATAAAATATAAATATGTTTAACTTGTTTTAATTATTCGAATCAGCTCGTTCTTTGATATACAATTGTGGACGTATGACATTATTGTTTCAACGTCCCACTCGATTATTATACTGCCGCGCTCGTTAAAATTTTTTAATTCCTCCGCTGTCAGTAAAATATAATTTTTTTCTGCTCCGATTTCATCGCTTACTTTATTTATTTGTATTGCAACACTTCCTTTAGTATTATTATTTGCGAAACAATATTTTATTGCTCGCTCTAGATCGGCCATGTTTTTAATGAAGCCTTTTACGTGATATTTTATTGCCATTAAGATTATATAATAATTGTTTAGATAAAAATGTGCTTGTTATATAATGCTATCGAGATTAAAATTACTTCTTAGTACTGCTGATCAACAACTGTTGATAAATGATAAGCCAGCCACCAACAGTAAATGTGCACCAACTACAAGTGATGCCGATGATGATGTTCCACCGTATGATCTAGAACCTGGAGAGGTTGTTGACGAATATGATGCTGTTACAGTTGTTGATCATCGACCGTATAACAATTTTAGAAAGAAAAGTCGCTACAACGCGAAATATCATGTGATTAAAAAAACGATTAAATTTAATTTTACACCAAAAGAAAGAGAAGCGTTTCAACGAAGATTAAAATTTTTTTTAAATGTTCGAATCCCCGGTCGTAAAAAGAATATTAAATTTGATTATATTTTTGTTAAGATTTTTGAATTACTGAATATTGGCGATGATAGGCGTCAAGAACTAATCAGTTTATGTACACCTGTCAAGTGCAAGTACATTTTAAATAATTATATTAGGATTTGCCGCGAGATGAACTGGTTTGATTGGTGATTAATCAGTGATTGCGATGGCACCCAACTATTAAAAGAATTGCTATATCCTCGCCATTTTACCAGTGATTTATTACCGCGTCGCTTTATTACTTTTTCAATTACAAATACATCTTGATCTGTGTGCTGCAGTTCTTGTTCGTAAAAACTTCCTATTATTGGCTCTTTATTTTGGTCTTGCAATTTGTAGGTGGTTGGAATTGTTGTTAATATCTCGCTAATTATGAATACTTCTTCACTCCAGTTTGGCGTGAATCCTTTTTCGAATTGTTTTTTGGATATTGAAATTCTAACTCGATCGCCAACATTAAATTTATGTTTTCGATACAGATTTTCATCTGCTAGTATTGGATTGGATAGTGCTTTATTTGGGGTCATTCCAATCGATCTATGCGTTGTATTATTATACTCGGATACAATTTGTGGCAAATGATTAATGTATCTGCGTGTATTATTGGCGGTTATCAACTTGTACAATTTTTCTTTGATAGTTCGATTGAATCGCTCGACAATTACGCTTTTACCTTCATTGCCGGTCGTGTATTTTGTAATATTATGCTGTTTTAGCCAGGTTTCGAATTGTTTGTTGTAAAATTCTGCTCCGTGATCGGTCCATATTTTGTTTCGTTGCCGCGCACTACCCGCGATAATTTTGCTAAACGCTGATGTTATTGTGGCGCCCATTTTATTTTTTATTGGTTCGATAAAAGCGAATCGACTTTGAATATCCACCACGGTTAATAAAAATTTATTATCATCGTTGTCATCGGCCAGCGCGGACATGTCAGCGAGATCAACAGCCCATGTATCGTCTACAGCGTTTACGACGACACGCAGCCGTTGAAACTTTTTTTTTTGGTCTATGAAGCTCAGTGGCAAGTTTACTGAGATATGTTGATTGTCCCCGATTGCGATGAGACTTGTATCCAAGGCCAGATTGTCCCAATCGAGACTCGTATCCGAGTCCAAGCTTATATTTTGCTCCGATTACTCCTCGCACGAATAATCTATCAATTCGTTCTCTCATAATTTTTGGTTTTATTTCTCGAAGCTCATCGAGCATTTTATTGTCGCACATGTGTTTGTCTGTTGGATTATCGCGGTAACATATGTCGTGCCGCATAGCTGTAGCGTCGACTTGATTGTAGGGTTCTTGTCCTGGTAGCGGCTGATCATTACTGTCGAGTTGCTTTTCTAATGGATTAAATGGCCCAGTATATTTATGTCCGGGTAAGACCCAACCGCCTTCTGGTCGCGGTAATTTTCCAATCCATTTGTGTATGTCAACTGCTCCGCCAATAATTTTATTTCGTTTGCATTTTTTGCAGTAGGCGTGTACTGCATTACCTTCCACACAAATACATTTTTGTGATGGTGCGCCGTTAACTCTGCATTTGCAATTCATGTTGCTTTTATATTATAATTAATTTTTATAAAAATCATTGATAAAAACTTGTATATAAAATAACATTATTATTATCGCTGATATTATCAACATTTACATGTTATCGCTGATATTATCAACATTTACATATAAACGTAATCATCATCGCTAACATCGTCGACTACTAGATTAATATTATTCCCGTTACCACTGACCGTGCCAGTGTTGACTTTGTCAATATGTGGTAAATTTACTTCAGATTGAGAGCTAATAAAAGTACTCTTTTTTCCACCACATACTTCGCATGTACCTTTTATCATTGTTCTTTTATTTTTTGTTATTATTGGTTTTTCATTATTGCTTTTTGTTTTAGTTTTACACTTTAGGCAGTAAGTCAACATTATTTTACAGCGATTACATAAAATTTATTTTACAAATAAAACTTTTTGAACATTTTTAGACAAATTGGATCATTGTTTAACGTTGGGTTTGGATCAAATTGCAGAATAAAATCAACAAATGATTTCTTCGAGTTCATCCATCGTATGAATAATATACAATAATAACCGTATGTGTTTGTTCCAGCGGGTTGAATTTGCTTCGACGAATAATTTATCGTTGTGGTTTTATACTTTGGAATACTTTTAACATATTTTTTAATAGCATCACTGGGTGGGATTCCATATGAATCGAAGTAATTGTTGCCGTATAATGCAACCCAATGTGTTCCAGATCCATCTTTGAAATCCTGTATATTAATAACCAGTGACGCTGTCAACGACGCTGTCAACGGCGCTGCCAACGATTGATTGAGTTGGTCTTTGTTGAAAACACCGCTAAAGTTCTTAATATTTTTTAAATAGTCCATAATTTCAAAGTTACTAAGTGGTGGTACGTATTCATTGTCAGTCAATCCCATGATTGACCGCGACCGCTGATTTACCTTCTTCGCCGGCGCCGCAGTCCGTATCCTGTTCTTCTTGTTCCTGGTAGAGTTACTCCGCGGCCTTTTCGAGTTCGTCTTTTTTTAACACCTCGTCCAAGACCTAACAAATTCGGCAACAGGGAACCAGCTATTCCTGCCAATAATGGACCAATAAATCCTCCTCTTCGTCTCATTCCACCAATGGATCGCCGGGGTCTTCTGATCATTGTATATATATATTCGTGATTATAAAAAAATTTAATAATTTTCAAATTGATTAACATAATCAATCGCTGACATTGTTGATCAACAACGACATCGTTTAATACCAGACCCATACACTCGTGTATGCACTGGTGTACGCACACGTGTATGCACACGTTTACGAACTGGTGCACTTGCTCTTCGTCGCCGTAAATTTCTAATTCCTCTTCCAGATGTTGCTTTTTCCGTTGCCCCAGATATTGCTCCAGTTGCTGCTGCAACACCCAATGTTCCTAGTAGTGGTAATATTTTTGGCAATAAAGTTTTAGCTGCTAAAGCGATGAAACTACCAATTGATCCGCCAGATCTTCTTGATTGTAATCGTCTAGTCGGTCGTTTATAGATTTTACGGGGCATTATAATTGATTTTATACAAAAATGTGATTACACTTTGACTGACATTTTACCATTAAGATGATTAAGAATAACGTATCTGTCAGATGTTATTACCGCGTAAACAGTATAAGCAACACCGCCATATCCACCTGCGGTAGCAACACCGCCAAATACTCTACCACCATTAACAGCTACAGCTGTTGCCGCATCAGTGTATCCTGTGGTGCTGAGGTTCCATTGAATTTCAATATCCGCTGGTGTCCCAACTAATCGCTCAGAATGTGTTGTAAGATCGAAATGAAATATTGGATATAATCTCGCGAATTCATCGACGGATATTTGAGATCCATCCACGGTGTCCTGATACTTTTGCATGGCTTCCATTAACGTGAAGTACGCGCGAGAAACGTTTCTATTTGCTGGATCAAAATTACATTCTAAGGCTCGTTCTGGATATTGTCTTGAAGCCATTCGTACAAGTATTCGTTCAACAAACATATGATCGAAAATCTTATTATTTTGCTCTTGATTGTTATTTCTGTCATTTAGTTGAAATACCACAAATATGTGTCGCGGCAATCGTTCTGATGGTACTGTATCTATTCTCCATGTACCGCTAGCATTACCTGCTGGCACACCATGCTCATATGTTCGCCACTGTTCGAAATACAATTTTCTTGTGTAGGATGTCAACGCCTCTTCGAGCTCTAATGATACTAGCGTTGATGGTACGACCTTTGGCATCCATAGCGATACGTAACTAATAACAAATCTACCCGGATGGACTCCGTTAGCTCTAAGTATTGTATTATTTGGGGTATTTGTTGTTAATTCTATTCGATGCCTCATACTTCGAACTACAGAAGTAATGTCCTTGCAAAAACCAAAGACTGAGCTCAATGGAAGAAGTATCGTAACCAGTCGACTTGTGTCACATATTGCTCGTCTTTTTGCGTAACCTTCGTTATACTTTGGTTGTCTAATATTTGTTACTGCTGCTCTAATAGCGTTGCCGATATCTGCTGGTGCGGCTGCTGCTCCAGCTAATGCAGTATTACCAATAAGATTGCTGTTATTGTTAGCTGGATCTCCAGTTTCTAATCTGAACTCCAATGGAACAGAACCTCCAATGCCGCCGTCTTTCATCCATAACATATTCGTTGCAATCGATCGGGTATAATCTTCGGAAAAACTAACGATGTTCATTACTGTGCTAGCAATTGGAAGATGTCTTATATGTTCGATCTCATTGTCGTTGATTATGTATTTAGCTTCAGAGAAAAGGGACCAGCCATTGTTCACAAGAGAGACATTATCACCAGCTACAAAAGCTACTGCTGGTACTGCGTTTACATCCATTAAACGTCCACGAACTTCAATGTATCCTTTATGAGGCAACAAATAAAGGTCTTCATCACGTGTCCTTAAAATAAGTGTTCCTGTTTTATCAACCGTATTGGGTTGGTCTTCTTGATACTCGATGTACTCGAATTCTGTTGCAGAATTATCCACATCATAAACGTCGTTAATATTAAGATAAGATCTAATTGACATGACGTTTATTATAATAATAGTAATTATATAAAAATTCAATCGCCGATGACAAAGTCAACAACGATAAAAGAGGATCGATTAGTAAAAAACTGGATTTTGTATTACAGATTGCATTCCATTTGTAGTTGCTGATTGCGATTTACTAAATTCTTTAGAAGTTTTCTTCATAGCACGTTCTATTTCAGGAGTCGTAGCTATGTTTTTTATTACCTTATCAATGTTCATTTGTGGTGTTATTATCCTTTTCGATTGCGGCCTAGAGAAGCCAAGCTGTGATTGCAGTTGATACATCTCGCGGTCGCGGTCAATTCCATAGCTGGCCGGCGGCTGCGGTTGTGGTTGCGGCTGTGGTTGTCCTCGAATTTTATCAGCAATCTTTTGTCCAACTGCTGTTCCAGCCGCAGATAACACACTTGTAGTCAAAGACTTCGCAGCATCAAATGCAAGCGGTGCAATTTTTGGAGCTAATTTAGCTGCAGTTTTTGTTGCAAAGCTAAAAATATTACCAAAGAAACCTGATCCAATTTTTTTTGTCTCGTGAATTGCAATAGGTGATACTCTAAAATCTATTCCTGGTTTTGTTCGAACTATCTTTGAAAAAATTCCTCCGAGAAATCCTCCAACGATTTTTTTGTTCATGATCTTGCGTTGCCGCATCTTTTATTATAATCGATTATGTAATAATTACATTAATAAAATCAACGATGTTAAATCCACACAAATTTTTTAGGTAGATTCGAAGATTTTTATTAAAAATCACTCATTGAGTTGAATCCACTTTAAGTGGATTTACGTAAATGCAAGTAGTATGTCACCTGCTCATTATTAAAATCCAATTGCCACCCCGATTGGTCTGTGATTGACATTGTTACATCCGCGATTCTATCTTTGACGTTAAGCGGATAATAAATAACTTGTTTCGGCGATACCATCAATAATGACCTAGGAGGAGCATCAGGGATAAAAGAATAAATTGTTTGGCCGCGGCTTCCCTTAGATGTATGGGATCCATAAATGATAGAGCAGTTGATTAGAATAGTACTAACATCGGATATATTTATTGGAAATTCACCGCTTATTGTTACATCCGAGTTGGTTAGAGAACCGTAGATCTGGAGTAAAAAACCAAACATGTCTCCAATTGTGTTTTGCGAAGTAAAATCAACACGAAAATTGTTTTTCAGATGGAGCGACGAGCGCATGGTATTGTAATTTGGCTCAATGTTAAAGTCGGCGCTGTTAAATCCGAGTTTGGTAATTTCTGATTTAATAAAATCATTAATGTCGCTGATGTTGTAGGCGCCAGGTGGTACTATTATTGTTTTGGTGACTCCGCCGACAATAATATCCAATCGATCGTTGACGTCCTTTTTAACGTTATAAAAAGAGTGCCACATTGTCGCGGATATTAATCCGAGTTCGTAATCGATGTCTGCAGCAAGTTCAATTGCTGGAGTATAGGATACTCTGAAATTTGCGCTGTTTTGCGATGTTGCAGTTGAGTCCAGTAGTAGTGTTACTGCTGTCATTGTTAGCGATTATATCATTGGATTTTTATAAAAATAGTTAATAACAATTTCAGCGCCGGTCTACAAAGTTATTTATAAACTTTTTGTATATTTTTGCATTTATATGTTTGCCGCTTCTGAGATAATCCAGTAGTTCCACGATTTCATTATCAATTTCCACACCGGAATTACCAGCTTGTTTTGATGCTGCAAGTATCATTAGCCGATCCGCCGCAGCGCGTGCACTTTTAAAGATTTTAATACCTGATCCTGTTTGCGGCTGTTTTGATCGTGTTTTTAATTCTTGCTTTAAAGTTCTTTTTCTAAGTTTGATATGCTCAATATAATCTTTATTTGGTGTAGTGTCATAGCTTTTTCTATTTCTATATTTATCAATTCTCCTAGTCATTTCATCAATTTCATCTTTTATTTTATGATCGGGTAGGTCTTTTACTGAGTCAAGAATAGTTTTGATACTTACTTCTTTTTGCTGATCTTTTCCCATTTTATCATATACTCGCTTATATTCCAGTCTTTCTCTCATGTAATATTCATGTTGGCCTTTAAGCGCAGGATTCTTTTTTAATGCAATTGCTCTTTTTAAATTTGCTGTTTTTTTTTTCTTCCAAAGCTTGAGCTAGTTCTTCTGATGATAATTGTTCAGCTTTTTGCTTAAAATCAGCGATAGTATTAGCATCTAAAACATATGATTGTCCACCTTCTGCGATGGGCAATTTTTGATCATCATCGTCGTCAGTTAATCCTGATCGATCAACGGCGGTAGATGGATCACCGTATTCATCAACATCGGTATCATCGTCAGCCAATCCCGGAATTGACTTAGACGATGATTCATCATCACCAACTGCTTGATCAGTTTTTTCCTTAGGTGAAAGTTGTACGAGTATTTTATTAATTGTTTCTGAAGTTGGTATAAACCCGCGAGAAATTGCTGTTGCTATATCCATATCCGTTTCCTGCTTGGTTAGTGGATCTATAAACGACCCAATAAATAACTTGCGAATTGGGGTCAAAAATCTGAGCAATGATTCCTCTCTGCTTTTCTCAGCCCACCGCGCCTGTTGAAACAACTCTTTATTTTTTTGTTGAACCGCAGCAAGCTTTCTTAACGCATTAATTCGCACATTATCTGTGTCGCTGATCAATCTCTTATCGGTAATTAATTGCAGCTGTTGTTGATCGCGGCCACGGCCAATAAATCGCGGTTTATTCAATTGATTTTGCTTTACTGCCACGAGTTTTCGAAGTGTATTAATTCGATTTGTATTATCTTGACTGGCTTTGGCTCTAATGTTGCTGGGAATAATGCCGATTTCTTTGGCGATTTTAATAACTTTGTCGGCGTTGGTACTTGCGGGAACAATACCAATGTTTTTGGCAACCTTAACAAGTGATGTCCACCAATCTTCATAGCTGTAATTTTGTTTCATTATTTAATTTAATTAGATGTTTTACTTATCCGATTTTTTACTTATCCGGTATCGGATTCTATTCCTGAGCTTATCATGTTCTTTAATTATATCTTTCATAAACTGACGAGGATGATATTTATATTGTTCTAAATAAACTTTGTCTTTAAACGCTTGATCTTTCAATTTCATAAGCTCATCAATAGTCATCGCAGATAATTTTTTATGCTTAATCTCATCCAGATTTTTAATAATTACTGGCTTAAGTACCCATTCGTTCAATTTTAATACTAATTCACTTACAGTCTCTTCTTCTCCTTTTATCCTTTTAGGTATTAGTTTTTTTTGTATACTGTTTGCGCTCGTACTACGTCACCAAGAAGTATTGGCTGTCTTACTACTTTCATTTTTGCAAGTGATTCTTCATCCAAATAAGGTGCTGGTGGTATTAAACCAGGTGGAAATGTACTTATTACCACCGGTACTGGGTCCTCCACTGTTTTTTCTAGGGCTTCTTGAATGCTCCGCTCCTTTCTCAGATCCGATGGCTTTTTAGGTGCATTAGAAAGTAATATGTTTAATTCATCCGCGATCGACGACTTAACTTTTTTTGTTGGTAAATGAGGTTTTGGTGGCGGCGATTTTCTGTCCGCAAATGGATTTTTGATTTTTGATCGAAGCATTGTCATTATTTGCTTCGATCCATTCGATGATAATTTTGGTGATCCATTTCCATTCTTTGGTTTTGGTAATCGACTAGAATCGCGGCTGGTCGACGATGGTTGTGATGATGCTCGATCTGCTAGCACGCTCATTATTTCCTCCACTGACCTATTTGATAGATCTTCTGGAAGTTCACTAGGTTTAGGCATCTCCACTGGTGATTTTATTTCTGAAATTTTTAATTTTGATGGCGTTAGTCGCGTTGTGTTAATAATGATTTTTGTTCCGGTGTTGATCGATCACGATCGATTAATGACGATTTTAATTTTCCTGGCGTATATTTAGATTGCAGCGGTGGTGGCAATGTGTACTGCCCTTCTTTTTCTTCTTTTTCTTTTCTTACAAGAATTCTTAGTTTTTCAATTTCAGCTGCTCTTTCTATTCTGGTTTCTTCTTCTTTGGTATTAGTGGCTTGAGTTTGCATTAACTGTGTCTTTATGTTTTCTAATTTTTCTTTGTATGTTCGCTGCAATTGGGATTCATCACTACCTTTTTGGGTTTGAATAGATGTCATACTCCCCTCCAACGATTCCACTATTTGATCATCCAGTTTTTTATTCAAATCCTTCTGCATCATCGGCTTCTTTTTGTTTTCGTTTTCGTTCTGCTTCTTGTTTTTGTTTTAGTTGTTCTAATTCTTTTTCTTGTTTCTGTTTTAGTTCTTCTTCTTGTTTTTTTACTTCATCAGCGTCTGGTTGCTGTTTGCCATCCTTTTGTTTCTGTTTTTGTTTTTCTTTTTTTCTTTTATTTTTTGCTCGTTTTGCTTCTTGTTGCTGTTCTAGTTGTTTTAGGTCTTCTTCTTGTTTCTTTTCGAGTTCTTCTTGTTTTTGTTTTGCTTCTGCTGCTTCTTCATCAGCTTTTTGTTTTTCATCATCAGCTTCTTTTTGCTTCCGTTTTGATTCTTCTTCTTTTTGTTTTGCGTCATCGACTTCTTTTTGTTGTCGTGCTGCTTCATCAGTTGCTGCTTTTCGTTCTGCTTTTTGTTTTTTAAGGTTTGCGTCATATTCTGCTAGTTTTTTACGGTTTTCTTCATTAGCGTCTTTTTGTTTTTGTTTTGCTTCATCGGCTTCTTTTTGTTTTTGTTTTGCTTCATCGGCTTGTTTTTGTCGTTCTGCTTCTGCTTCATCTTCTTTTCGTTTTCGTTCTGCTTCATCGTCTTTTCGTTTTCGTTCTGCTTCTGCTTCATCATCTTTTCGTTTTCGTTCTGCTTCTGCTTCATCATCTTGTCGTTTTCGTTCTGCTTCATCGTCTTTTCGTTTTCGTTCTGCTTCTGCTTCATGATCTTGTCGCTGTCGTTCTGCTTCTGCTTCATCATCTTGTCGCTGTCGTTCTGCTTCATCGTCTTTTCGTTTTCGTTCTGCTTCTGCTTCATCATCTTGTCGCTGTCGTTCTGCTTCTGCTTCATCATCTTGTCGCTGTCGTTCTGCTTCTTCATCATCATCTTCTTCATCATCTTCTGGTGGTTGTGCATCAACAAACGGTAATTGATCGTCCTCATCTTCATCAACTTGGCGCTGTTGATCACCATCGTACGCAGAAGCAATTTACGATTGCTCACGAGTTTTACTTTCTGTAATGTAAGCTGCTAATTTTTTGTTTATTAGATCCTGCTCCTGATATAAATTTACATTATCTTGTAAAGTTACTTTACTTCTGGGTTGATCAAGCAAATTTTGAATCTCATCATGTAAATCAAAGGTGTCTATTGTGCGCGCTTCTGAAGAATATACTTCAAAAATTCTTTCATCAATTACATCCTTCGTATTAAAAATATCCTTTGCTAAATCAAGATTTTGGTCAAAATTTAAATCACGTTGCATAATCAAATTTTTATTTTGTAATTACAGCAAATCCACCAAACTATAATCTTTTATTTTATCATATGTTATATCCCTTGGATCATAATCTCCCAATTCTACTGGTGATAATTGTTGATCTGGTGAGTAATATGTTGATTTCTGCGAATCCTTCGATGAAGGTCTTTGGGCAATAGCACCTGGCGACGGCGACGATGGTGACGATGGCGACGATGACGACGATGATCCAGGCTTTAATGTTGGAAAATACACCAATGATGTCCTTTTCATAATAGCACCTCATAATAATGACTCTGATTTAAAAAAATCTTCCAACGATGATGGATCCTGTGCTAAAGCCTGTTGAAATTGAGATTCAATCCAGGATTTCAGCTTTTTGTGTTTCTTTTGAATCTCCAAAATAGTCTCCTACAATATTTAATTCCAAATCGTTAAACTGTTTTCTAATTTTACTAAGTGTGTTATAAGTTGGTTGAAAACCACGATCAATTGCCGTTGATATATCCATCTCATGTTCACGATTATTATCATCTTTAAACGTACCAATAAAAAAACTTGCGAATTGGTTTCAAAAACCTAATCAGCGATTCCTCTTTTTCCTGTTCACCTTGCCTAGTTAATTGAAACAATCGTTGATTTTTATATTTAGCTAAGCTTAGCCTTCTTAACACACTTATTCGATCATCAATTTCATGAACCTGTTGCAAATAATATCGTTCCATTATTAATTAGTTTTTGGATAATTTCATTCTCGCGTGTAAAATCAGCTCAATGAAAAAATTGTGTGATATTTTTACGAAACATCTTCTCAGGATTAGTAGTGGATTGGTCAAACAAAAAGAAATTATACATATTGGTAGTCGCGGATTTATACATCTGAATAAGTTGTTTTTTGTCAACAGCGCCACCATAAAAATCATTGGCGATTCTACTTATATCGTTATTATCAAGGCCACCAAATAAAATAAAACAGCCTGTGTTGCGCCTTATTGTCTTTGGAATAGTAAAATAACTTTGAGCGAGATAAATAGAATTGCAGCGTTTATTTCGCGACAATGCAAAATAGGATTCCACGGGTTTAATATCCTTGGATGTTAGAGGTATATCATCAAATACCACAATCTTATTTTCCTCATCATCAAGTTCAGCAACGGGAATAACTTCATCGGGTGAATGAAATGTAATAATATCTTTGCCAGAAATTGTCTTTAAAACCTGATGATTAAACTGCTGCAATAAATCATATTTTTGTTGTTGCGCATTAATTGTATAAATATACACACGGTCATATTTTAATATTTTACTAAGTATTAAATTCATCAGCAGATTGGTTTTACCAGATCCAGTTCGTCCAACAATCAAATAATGTGTATCTGGCAACTCGTTCTTATGTTTTGTTTTTATATCTCGTGATGGATCATCAAAATTTATAATTGACATGTTTGTGTGTTTGTATATAATTGGATTTTATACAAAATCACGTTTATATAATAATCGTAATAATAACAATGTTTATTTTATCAATGATTATGTATAATAAACTCTGAAAAATAATGTCTTATTACAGTAAATTCGGTACAGTAATAAAAACAACATCAGATTCTTCATCAGCCACAAAAGCGGTTGCAGCCGCAGATGTATCCGGACTAGTAAAGAAATCTGGCGACACAATGACTGGCAACTTAAAAATGAGCCATTCCAGAGTATTTGGTTTGGAAACCGATTATCCAGTACTGAACCGCGATAATACGCAAGCGGTAAGTCTAATCCAGATGTTAACGATCAACGACAGAAAAGTCAATAAATCCGGCGACACAATGACCGGAGTGTTGGATATGAGCGTCAACAAAATAACGTCATCGTATGTTCCAGTAAATCCCTCGGACGTCGTTAACAAATTATATGTAGACACGGTGGCATCAACATATGTCAATCGTTATGGCAGCACAATGATAGGCGCACTAATAATGGGATCAAATAAAATATCATCGACGTATGTTCCAATCAACGACACTGATCTCGTCAACAAATTATATGTGGACTCATCAACTATATTTCTCAAACGAACTGGCGACATAATGGTGGGCACATTAAGCATGGGAATGAACAAAATAACATCTTCGGCAATTCCTACAACTGCCATTGATCTCGTGAACAAAACATATGTGGACGATATTACATCACAATATGCCAATCGCTCCGGAGATATAATGGCTGGAACATTAACAATGGTTAACGGCGCTAAAATAACGGGATTGCCAACGACTTTTCCACCTGGAAACATTTCCGATGCGACGTCTTATGCGCAGGTCACCACAAAACTAGCGGAATACGTCCCGCGAACTGGAACAACAATGATTGGCTCGCTCAATATGGGTGGATATGTTTTAAACGGCCTAAACAAATACTTATCATGGGCACTCGATAACGCGGTTAATGTCAAGTATATGAATGACAATGCTGTTCTTAGAACTGGAAGCACAATGACCGGAGTGTTAAACATGAATAATTTAGCTATAACAAATGTACCAGTACCAACCAATCCTGGTGATGCTGTTACATACTCATCTATTGTCAACCTCAAAAGCACAGTTGTCAACAAAATCGGGGACACAATGACAGGCAATCTCGTAATGACAAATTGCGTTGTCAAATGCACAACCGCGCCGACAGCAACAGATGACCTCGCCAACAAAGCATATGTTGATTCCAAAATTGCAGGTACCATTCGAATAAAAAACAGCGTCGGCGCTATTCCACCGCTAGCTGGAAATAGCAACAATCGTACCGGATTTATCGTAACATCATCGTCAGCATATTCAGGGTACGATCCTTGCTACGCGTTTACATATCATCTATATTCGGCAGTAAATACAAACGAATGGGCGACCAATGGCATCTCAGCCAACTTCTGGATCAAAATCCAATGTCCATCTTTGGTTGCTATATGGAAATTTCAACTGCGTGGACGAGCTCTTGGTGCAGAACGAATATATAATTGGCGACTAGAGGGCTCCATTAATGATGTTGGATATACAACATTATATACAACCGCGCCTGGTGTTACTTATATCGGAGCCGCTGTTCAAGAATTTACGGTATCTAATACAACTAAATATTTGTATTTCAGATTGTATGTAGTCAATGCCGAGCCCACAAATCCTGGTCTCACTCTGTTTCAAATATTTTCACTGGACGATACTGTCTAAATTTTTTGTATAATTGATTATTGTATAATTAATTATTGTATAATCATAATGATATAATACAATCACAATGTCTGATATTGTTGAAGTATGTCGCGAGTTTTACAATAAAATCTTCGAATTTGATCACTCGCAATTGGATAAACCCGAATTTAATGCACCAATTCCTCCTGGTAAAACAAAACCAGAAAAAGATGAAGCTCAACGACAAGAAAATATTCGCACAGCTATTCGTGAACTATCAAATATGTTAAAAAATACAGATGAAAAAGCTCCAAATACTGAAAACTTAAGATCAGTTATTGCAATGAGAAAGACTCAAATGAAAGAAATATTGGACAAATACGATATATTTGTTAAATTTTGTACTCAAGCTGAAATGGATAAACTGGAGAGTGAAATTGAAAAATTACTTCATGATGTAATCATAGAATTATCTCGTGATAACGCTTTAATGATAATGCGGTCAAAGTTAGTACAAAAACGAAAATTTAATCAACAAACTAATAATAAAGGAGAAAAAGAACATAAAGAAAGAATAGATTGCTTAGATAAAATTTTTGATAAAAAACGTCACGGTCTTGGACGAAACGAAAAAGCGTTACATAATTTTGCTAAACGACGATTGTTCCGAGAACTTGGGTTAGATTTCAATGATACAGAAACAATTATTGCAGTCAAGAACGAACCAGATGATGCTCACAGTCTTGCCGTATCTTACTTAGTGTTAATATCATCAAAAACACCAGGATTTTAAAACAAATACGATGACAATGAAATAGCAACCGCATTTGATACCGTGGAAACAATTGAGAAAAAATTAAAAGGATCAACAGAAGCTGAAAAAACATCTTTTTATGAAGAACTAAACGCACTTGATGAAATACCAGACAAAATAACCTGGAATCCAAATCCAAATCAACTAACATATAATGAAATAATAACCAAACGATCTGATAATCGCGTGTTGAAAAACTTTATAAACGAACCTTTGTATTCAGGGTTACATGATAAGTTAAAAGATAAATTACAAGTAAGTGAACTATGGAACGAAGACAATTTTAAAGACGATTTTGCTGCGGCATATTCAATATTACACCAGTACTTATTACTCGATACAATGCCAGTAGAAATTGCAAAATCAGCGTTAGAATTTATTGAATCACACAAAGATGATCTTGATGTAAATAATATAAAGAACGTTCCTGATAAATTTGAGTTTGTAGGTAAATTAACTTACACAGAAGAACAAGGAAAAAAAAAAATAAGAGATAAAAAGTCTGATATATTTGACACAGCTAGAACTTTTCTTACAGATGTAAAAAATGATAACTTTAGAAAATTAATAATAAGTACTGCAGGAAATAGAAAGTTTGTAGAAGTTATCAATTTTTATAATAATCTTAATAAATTCATGGATGCAATTTTTACTATATATGTATACGATTACATACGTATAATGACCGAAAGTTTTGGGATTTTTGGAAAAATAGAAAATCTTTATTTAAGCAATGCTAGCGCAGCTTTCGATTTTTATGAAAAAATAAACAATTAAAAGATAAAATAAAATTAAGTGATTTTCATAAACTAAAAGAGTGGACAAGTTTTAATAATCTTAAAAAATACGTTTTCTCTCATTATGATGTACCGCAAGATAAACAGTTGACACCAACTTTATTTAAAGATAAATTACACAGCACTGAACACTTAGTAAAATTTCTTTTTATGGCAAAGTATAAAGACCCAATATTAAATATTATCTACCAATTAAATCCAGATACAAAAATATATGAAATTAAAACAAGATTTTTTGTTTATGATCATAGAGGTACATATGATTTACCATCAGATCAACCACAATCACATAAAATAAACCAATCAAATTTAAAAGAAAGGTTCGCAACCGCATACGTAATACTCCGCCAATACTTTATTCCAAAACAGATTAACATTGACTTTATTAAAGCAGCTGTCGAATTCATTGATTTACATGAACATAATATTGGTGAAATAAATGATATTGCGGCAGTTTCAAATACACTCGACTATAAATCAACAAAAGAATACTCTGATAAACAAGAAGAACAACTACGAAAACCTGCATCCAATATATTTAACAAATACCGAACAGTACTTACAGATGTACGTAATGCAGATTTTAATGCATTAGTTTCTGATGCCGCTACGAATTAAAAATAACGAGTTAACCTAAAAATAATCGACGCGCATCGATATAATGAAACAAATCATCAACTTTAATCATATTTCTACAACAATACCAAACGAGGAACGCAATCAACTAATAGCATATTTTTATACTTATCATAAAAAAGCGTATTGCTCCAAACAAGCAGCCAAGTATTACAGCCGACTAATAAAACTAATATTTTATACACCACTATTAATAACAACAAGTGGAATTGTTTCAGCAGCTGGCACACTTAATCCACTACTTCTAATAGTATCTGGTTTTGGAATATTTGTTAGTGCTGGATTACGGCGCCTCGAACCAAAGCTCGAACATAAAAAATCATCGTGTAAATTAGCTGCATCAATCTACTCAAAAATATTAACTGAATTACAAGCTTATTTACGTGGTAAAAAATACAATATTATTGGACTAATCCATGAATTACAAACCAAAGACAATATGTTAGTCGATATTGCACCAAACAGAATATCAAAATATGAAAAAAAATATGATACTATATATAGTAAAGCATAATATGAAATATAAAAACTGTCCAATTATAAAATATTTCATCGATCATGGAAGCATCGAAGACTGTTATATCATACATAACGCAATATTTTACATAAATTCTAAATTCTATTACGATATAAATACCATGAACGATACAATCATTAAAATTTATTATACGTTAAAACACGGTCATATAATCAAAATAAAAACGTTCAAAACCTTACACGGATTATTTTTCAATGTTATTATTCCTAGCAAATCAAATTCAAGTATATATAATCACATTAATATGTTAATACTCAGTGTAAATGATGATTCTGATGAAGCCAACCTAGTAACTAAATTTTTACTATCCAATGAGCCTGCCGATTCTAGCGATGTTTTTTTGGAAAATAGGTTTCAAAACAGTAATTTTATAATCAGACTCAAATTTCAGGACATAATTTTATATAATTTATATCATAAAACGTCGTACTTAACAGCTCAAGTATGTTTAGACAATCAAACGTATTCAGCGTGTATAAAAACTATCGAAAAAATATTAAAATACATAATTTTCAATTAGAGATAACATTTATGTATAAGTTTTATCTAAACCATACTATAGGGGGGACGAAAATTGCTATTCAACAACGATGACAACAATTTTGGTTACGATACCAAAGTAGTATAGTAATAAGGCGTGATGTCAGCACAACATATTCGATCTGAAGTGAAAATCTGGAGGAACGAGCCCGTAAGGGTTCGGGCCGACGGATTTGAACGAGGGGAGGATGTGTTGTGCTGGGATCCGCCTTTTACTATACTACTGTGTTGGAACTTGCAAGGATTTTGATCGATAGGGCTGCATTGCTGACGATGCCAACGAGCAAACGTTTTGGTTGCTTACATTTAAAAAACATTATCTTCGATCTTGGATCGGAGGACAGAGGCAGTAGTGAAGGTTTTCGCTTCCACTCGTCGTAGAGGATACTTGGCTGTCGTTCTGCTCAAAGTTTGACTGCTGTCTTTATTCACTTTAGGTAAGACTTCCACATGGCGCACGTCCAAGATCTCCTTTTATATCATATTGACACTGTCAAAACACGATTTACTGACAGGAAGATAATGAGGATGGACAAATTCTCGGTGAACGTGGTAAGTGTTTCCTCCTTCAACGTACGCAGCTATGGCAGAATTCACTTTGAAAGGAATTACTCTAGCAAACGGAGCAGCAAAATTTAGTCCTTCGTTCAATTCGATAGAGTTGCGAAAATACTTGTAGAATATATCGTTGTTGTAAATGTCTTTTGACTGTGGTGTTATATTCATCTTTCCACCCAGAATAGGAAACACACTGAGAGAAAATCTGATAGACAGAGTTTTGGCCTCGAAAAAAATACAAGTTAAGACGATGAGCAATTTGATGGTACTCGATCTGTACTTTTCGGCCAGCTTTCTCCAGTGGTTTGCCAAACTGATCGTTGAAAATAACCGAAATCGTTTCGACGAGATTATGAGCATCAAAATAAAATCCTGCAGGAATTCTCATGGAATAGATATTCAGTGGGGGATTCGCTGCTGGTGGCTTTTTTTTCGTAAATGAGAGGATCATTTTTGTTCAAGTGTTCTTGAACTTGTTCGTTGAATATTTCGACGAAAAAAGTGGTTTGACATCCAATCACCGTCACAACTTGAGTGAGATAAATGATTTCTACCAAAGCTACTTCCCAATGCGCTTCCTGGTCTATTTGTATGGTTTAATGTAATTTGGCTGTAAAACAACATAATGTGTTGTTGGAAAACACATCCATAGAACTGTCGCTAGGTAATGTCTAATAAAATTGATTATTCATAGTTCGATGAATCTGGTCTCCGAAGATTCACTCGCTGTCAAAGGAGAATGAGTTTCCAAATGTTCCTGAAGAGAGCTGCTACTGTGATTGGAAGAATTGCTGTTTGGACTGGCGTTGGCGAAACTACCATTGTTGTTGTTTCTGTCGGTATATTTCATCGACAGACTGGGAAGAAGATAACCAATACAACTGCTGAGTAAAATAGTCCACAGTTGTTTATCTCATTGTTGTAAACTCAAATTTCCAATAACTGCTCCAATGACACAATACACCACAAGGATTTGGCAGAAAAAGACGATTTGATTTTTAGGGACACGTTTTCCACACCACACCCACAGTGGTCGTTGCTGCTGCTGTTCTTGTAGTTTTTGGAAAGATTAACTTTGAGTAGCTGTGTTTAACGACATGTTGGTAACTTCTACTTCTTGCTATACTCGACGAAACTGGGTGGATATCCTTTTCAACGAACTTTCACTTCTTGGAGTCGATGTTTTCCTGCCTAACGTATGCTTCGATCGAGAATGCTTTCGATATCGTGACTAACTCGTTGTAACTCAGGCAAGGAAACAATTCCTTTAAACACTTCTTGGTTTATATCTTCCAGTTTATAGTTTGTGTATAGTTTGTTTTACAAATGCGAACCATATATCCTTTGTTTACAATTTTTTCTTCTTGGGCGATGCATTGCTTACACATACTATAACCACAAGCATACTTATACACTATCACACAAGAGAGGTAACTATAATGGAGGCATTTTGTTTTTGTTTCATTTTGGAATCATTTGAGTAGTATCACTTTCCAAGAGATTTAAAAGGTTGTGAAGGGCTGTATATGTTTATGTTCTCCACACAAAGAACAAAACCTTAAACCATAAGTATGTGTGCGGGATTAAGTGCGTGTAAACACTACTATCCTTCGCATTTTTACAGACAGAAAATTCTTTTCTTAACAAGAATAAAGACTCCATGCACGATGCATAACGCCCTGTCTCTCCATCCTATTTAATGTCTATGCAACTTAAGTTTTACCGTTTTCAATCTCGAACAGAAAATTGTACTTTATTTCTGTCAATTTTTAGTTTAGCACAAAAAAAAATTATATCCAAAGCAACAACACCACCCTAAAATTGTAAATGAAAATTGAAAATTGAAAATTGAGAAACCAAATTTGAAAAATGAAAATTGAAAATGAAAAGATGAAAATGAAAATGGATAGTAAAAAAAGAGAAATTGAAAATGAAAATTAAGAAATGAAAATTGAAAAAACTAAATTTGGAAATGAAAATTAAAAATGATAAATTGAAAATGAAAATTAAAAATTAAAATTAAAAAAATGCAAATTTAAAAACATGAAATTTGATAAACTAAATTTGAAAACGAAAATTGAAAATGAAATAATGAAAAATGAAAATTTAAAATGAAAAAGTGAACATGAAAATTTAAAATAATACAATAAAAAAATGAAAATTGAAAAACAAATATTTGAAACTAAGAACTGAAAATTAAGACATTTAAACAAAATTAAATTGGAAAAATGGAAATTTGTCTTGAAACAGAATGGCCGACACCCTCTATGATGGCAAACTGACAAAAGCACAGATTTTCTCAACCATCCTTACCCTCTTTAGTTTTAACATTACATTTCCCTTTAGAGGGTATAGAGATGCATAATGTTGAACCTATGGACATTTTTAACATTACATTTCACGTTAAAGTTCATAGATACCCAAAACTTAAATTATAGCCTCGATGTTAAAATCCTATAGTTTAAATTAACTACTGGTCCAGAATTCGGAATTATTTCTTGACCTACAACCCTTTCAAGCTTTGACCACAAGCTAAGTTGCCAATATATGTAGTTAATAGTTTAGAATTAATAGATTTTTATAAGTACTAAACATTTTATAACAAGTGATAAGCAAACATTTTTTTATGTTTACAAATTAATTTTGTTATTCAGAAAACCGTATGATAGTAGGATATACCTGCACTAGAGCTTGTGGGTAGCATGTTCGTACCAACAACAAAACGTTTCACCTTTGTGAGGTTTGCAAATGTTCTGTTTACAGAAAGAACAATTGCATCCTGTACGACATAGATGTTTTAAACATTGATATCTGAATGCTATAGCTATATATAAAAAAAAAAAAATGAAAAAAAAAATAAAATAAAATGATTAGTTTGAAAATGTTCAAATGGTCAGAAGACATTCTTGTAAATGGACAGTTTAGAAGAACACATTCAAAATTTATCTCCTGAAGTGCGAGAACGCATTTACAACTACTTTGTACAGATTCAAGTGAAACGCAAAGAACAATTGCATCCGAAACGGCATAGACTTTTTAATCATTGGTATCTGAATATTATAAGAAGACTGATTACTTTGACAATGTTCAAATGATCAGACATTGATCAACTGCGAACACATTATAAGACTCGCCATGCTACGACTTCTGTCATAAAAGTGTTACACCAAATTCCACAGAAGAAAGCCAATGACACTGTTCAAGTACTTTTAAAAGAACTGATCCCACAAGACGAAAAGATTCCGTTGAATTTTGGACGCCTGTGTCGTGTATGTTAGCTTCCGTTTACCTGTAGATTCTTTGTGGCAAATGTATGAATAGTACATGCAAAGACATGACAACCATTTCATACTTTAACTGTTTAAATTTAACAGCGTAAGTGTAAGCCGTTGTTCTAAATTTTCTGAAAGTCACTTTTTGGGTAGCTGGAATGTGAAAACAATTTTCTGGAGGTTCCGAGCGACTTTCGTTTTTCATGGATATTGACTCTCTAGCTCTTGTAGTGGAGGTAGATGATATTAGCTCAGGATCACTCATGTCTTCTTCAAAATCGCTAGCGTGAACTGGTGCTAATACTGCTTGGATAGTATTGGGTGACACAGAACGTCGACGTCGCTTGGCTTCTGGTTTCTCCTTGGAAATGTGTGATCGTTTCATCTTGATTCAAAATTTAATTTGACTAGAGTACACACTCTCTCTTTATGTACAGAGAGACCCCTCGACCAAAGAGAATACACTCATTTAGTTTCAATATGTGAAGATGGAAGAGTCACAACTCATCACACTTCTCGTCAGAAATTTACAGAGAGTCATTCGAAAGTACACTTCTAACAAGACTTCTGACTACTCCACTCGAGATTAAAGTCAAGATACCTACCATGTCTGTCCGTAATGTTCACATCGTCAAGAAAAGGAACCACTAAGGCAGGAGGAAAGAGAGATAAAACTAAAGATACCTGTTATCAATGTCAAGAAAAAAGACATTGGTCTTCAGAGTGTCCCAAGATAAAAGAGAACAAGGAGAAGGAGTGTTCTTTAGAAGCAGAAGAAACATAAAACGAACCCATGCCAGTGAAGAAGTTCAAAATAGAAAGACAGTAAAGAAAGAAGAACAAAAGGACTTTTGTAATGTGTTATGAAATTTCAGTGTGATTTGTATTCACGAGAAAAAAAACGAAAGTGTATCTTTGTTATGATTTAAGGATAAAATACTCAAATACACTTTTTAGGAAATAAAAAATAAACCCATGGCGTGTTAGATAGTAAGTGTGGGGTGTTGAGTAATAAATGTCGGGTAGTGGATAGTAGATAGTATGGTGTTGGTCACTCTACCCTTTCATTGGCTAGTAGGTGTGGGGTGTTGGTCACTCAAAACGGCGTGAAAGTTTTAAGTTTTATGCATATCTTTCACAATTTGTACAATTTTATTAAAATTTTAATTTTATTTTTACAATTTGTAGTAATAAATTGTGCATTTTTAACATTTGCCATGACATTTTTCAGTCTTCGCTAAATTCGGTATAATTTATTTTGTTTTTTATTTGTAAAAAAATGTAAATGTGTACATTTTTCAGTTTTAAAATGTTTTACAATTTGTACAAATTCTTTTTTAAATTTTTATATTTTGATGGGAATTTTTTTTTTTTATCTCTGGTAAATTCCATAGTAGTTAATAAATTTTAGAATTACTTTTAGTCTGGACCTCATTTTGAAATTTGTTCAGCACATTTTTTTTTTTTTTTTAGTCTGTGCTAAAGTCCGTCTGAATTTCGGAATTATAGTACTACTTTAAGTGTAGGCCAACATTTGTAGTTGTTGTTTTGTTTTGCTTTGGTTTTTTTTTTATACATTTTTTCGGATTTTTGTTCAGTCTCCGCTAATGTCCGGGACAAGTTCGTAATTTTATTACTTTTAGTCTATACGAATTTGTTCCAGCCTCCCCAAAAATCCGGCACAGTTTCGTAATTTTAGTACTACTTTTAGTCTCGGCCATTTTAATCTATTTTCCTTGTTTATTTCAGTCACCACTAAATTCCGGTACAGTTTCGAAATGTTTGCATTAGTCACGTCCATTTTAGTGTTATTATGAGTTGGTTCCCTTGGTTAAAGCTATTTATAGCCGAACACGTCGTTAATTCAAATAACTAACTAACTAATATGCAAATTTACTGACACATCCAACATGATGTGAGGTACAGGTAATGATATATGACCAGAGCGGAAAGTGTGAGGTGAGCAAGCCGTGTGCAGTAAGCCGCCAACCAGTTCACAATGTACCGCAACAGTGAAGACGGGACGAAGCCGTACTCACCTATCGAGGCTATTGCAAACCCTGGAGTAAGAAAACTGGGTATGTGGGGATCAGTTAATCCGAAATAGGTACCAACGGCTGCCGGCTGGAGTAGCTGCAGCAATGTCGATGAGGAGATCCGCACCGAGATGAGTACTCATTAGAGCAGAGCTGCACGAAACAGGCGGACTAATGAAACTTGCTTAACCAAGGACGTAGGCAGTGGCGGCGCGATTGTTCTAGGCGCTCGAGGGCAATGTTCTTTAGTGGCGCCCCTACTCTGCCACAGAGAACAGTTTTTGTATCAGTAAACAACTTCTAACCCGCCTCCCCCCCCCCATTTTATGTCAGTTGCCAACCTCTATCCCCCTCCCCCATTTACAGTTACAGTTTTAAAAAAAATTTAAAAAATCCCGACGGCGCCATTCCTCGATCGGCGCTCAAGGATACTCGCCACCCGCTCCCGACACCGCACCCCGTCGCGCCGCCACTAGACGTAGGGTTTTCAATCCGGCCACCGAAAACTCAATTTCAGCTATAACTCATACTAACTAAATTGCCTTACAGCCTGCAAGACTAGAAACAGTTGACGTAATTAGTACGTCCTCCATACGTAATTAAGATCACAAAACAACAATAATAGTCAACTTTTGCCTTAGACTGGTAATCTTTTCAGACGCGTATGTACGCTTAGTACCAAAATTTACTATCTATCGATTAGGAAAATTAAGCAACCATAGATTAGGATTTATGTTGCTTACGAATTTTGGCAATAGGGACTGCCCTCAATATTGGAAGCTGGGCATAATTTGACAAAATGGCGTCTGGCATCTGCGGTATATCGCAAAAATTAATTGGTGCGCAAAAGCGCACGCCCTAACGACGTCGTACATGGCAGTAACTGCCGACAAACGACGTAAAATCCAAACGAGCGAACGAATAACCACTAGGCAGCAGGTCACTTGTCACATGTAAACCAACAGCATGATGTTATTCCCCGTAAGGGACCATGCTGTTGTCACATGTAAACCAACAACATGATGTTTATTCCCCGTAAGGGGCCCATACTCTTGTCACATGTAAACCAACAGTACAATGTTAATTTCCCGTAAGGGGCCCAAGAGCCGCATATAACTGCTTTTATATTTTACAAGTTTTTCAATTTCAATCAACTTCTACAAATGCACCTGATACTTTTTCTCTACACATTAAAAAGAAAATACAATAAATTCCTAGTGACAATCGGTTCTCTGAATCCTATGGGGTCTGAATAAGGGTGAGGGTTATCAAATTTAGAGCTAAAAAAATTAGATGGAGTATTTGAAAGAAAATTCAGATGATTTTTTTGAGATTAAAGATATGCTTTTAGATGTGATATATATATATATATATATATATATATATATATATATATATATAATTCCATCTAAACTATTGTTTGATATATAAAAAAATCAAATTTGAGATATTACAATATATATATATATATATATATATATATATATATATATTTATATATATATATATATATATATATATATATATATATATATATATATTAATATAAAAATGACTCTTTGATATAGATATCATACAATAAATACTTTAATAATAATTTTAAAAAAACAAAAAACAACAACTATAGAAGAAAAAAAAGGCGCCACATTCAGGTACAATGCAGAAAGACTGTCTCTGTCTCTGTCAGTCTATCTCTATCTCTCTCTCTCTCTCTCTCTCTCTCTCTCTGTTAGTGGTGTGTTACCGGAAACTGGATATTTCACTCAGAGCTTCTCGTTTGTTTCCGTAGGGAACAATGTACTAAAGCGGCCGATTGGGCAACGATGACAAGCAGCTGCACAAATGCATTCAAGGTTTTCGACCGACGCATCACCAAAACTGCCAAAAAGTTTCAAAGTAATGAGTTTAATATAGAATGCTGAAATAAATGTGGTGAGTATGACACTTTATTGAATATAACCTTGGAAATATGAGAAAATTGTAACTGCTTGAGTTGCTCAGCTCTGACTTTTCTTTGTTACGCTTGAGTGAAGGCGGGTGAATGGTACAGTGAGAAAAGTAGATCTAGGCCCAGATCTGTTTACATTGTCAGGATAAATCTGTCAAACATTTAAGCAGGAGTACAAATAGCCGTTTATACTACCCTGGTGACAGGTTCAATTTGTCAGCTGTATGTTAGGATAGGCCTACTGTCGGTCCCGTTTGTGATGATAAAACGTTGCTTTGTTCGAAATGGACATGCCGTCCGGATGTTACCATCATCATCATCATCATCATCTTCATCATCGTACTTGTCACCTTGACTTCCGAGTGAATATCCAGGATTTTGGGTCAGTTTAATTTTGTTCCGACATTTGTGTTAATCAGTGAAGCATGCATATTTATCATGAAGTACATTCCATACTCACCACATTCAAGTTTTTTTGAGGTTAGTAATTATTAATTTAGAAATTTCTTATATTAAGAAGTGAAAGTAAAAAGAAAAATTATTCTACATCTTCTGTGGTGATGTAGCATTATTGATAGTGGTCGGATTGATATGTGACTTCCATAACAGCTAAGTGCATTTCATTCCACTTGATCATGACTTTATTATTGTTTATCAGTTCATGAAATGATGAAGGACAGTATAAGCAATTCACTTTGCAAGTGGTCCTTGCAATTTAATTTGATTATTGACTACATTGATGTTCAGAACTTTGTCGTTTATATGTCAAGTAAATGAAAATTAATCATTTATACTCAGAAATGAAGAGCAAGAATTTGTAGCAGTATATGTCTGTAATTCTTTTTCAATGATAGTTTACAATTATTTAACAGAATTGTTTAATTTATGGGAAAGAAATTATTTGTCCACTTTGGCCTTTTTTATCATAGCAAGAGTCTTCTTTATAAATCATTTTTCTGCAAAATATAACATTTTACTAAATTGTCTTCTATTGCTTTTTTACAAACCATCTAGTCAAGTTACTAATAATAACTAACAGCACTTCAAGTTGCAACTGAAATCATTGCATTTATGAATAAATATTAAAAATTGGCAGGTGAAATTGTCAACTGATTGCTATTTGACAACTTCTATGATCAAAATGCCAGTTCATATGTTAAATTGCCATATTTACATGCAACTTGTCAAGTTTACAGCTTGTAAGTGACCAGTCTAATACATGACCTGTGCAGTCAACCTCAGTTAATGGTACGAATATGTAGAAATGCAGACATTGATGGTATAGATCTGTTGAAATGCATACATTGAGACAAATACAGAAAATGGAAAATTTGGTATTAAAATTACTGTCAGTCGAATAAATGCAAATATAGCTGAGGCTTCATTAATATATATCATAAGAAGAAAATGAAGGTTAAGACATTTATCAGTGAATTTGGGGCCACTCAATACAAAGTGAACTGGTTAAGAAAACTCCAAATTGTGATTTTTCTGTCTGGCCAGAGGTTGAAGTAGGTGATGACTGTTAATTAAGTCTTGTTCCTGCTGCGCAGAGGTGGTGTGGTGTGGTAGGGGTGGTTTTACATTTCAAACTATCAAGATTTTCACCCAGTACCCTAAGTATACACTTATTGAGCATGAAATAACAAATTTACAAATGCAGCTAACATTGATTTTAGGGCATCACTACTTTGGTCCCAGGGTCACAACATAGAAACTGTTGAGAACCCCCACTCTGTAACCATTTATATATATATATATATATATATATATATATATATATATATATATATATATATATATACATATTCACTAACTAGGCATGAAAAGACAAATTTATACATGCAACTGACATTGGCCCATGGGTTATGTCACCAATGGACTTAGCCCAGCCCACAGGTCATAGCTTTGAAACTATTGAGATCCCCACCCATATAACCATGTACTGGGTATGAATAGACAAATGCACATATCCAGCTGACATTTGCCTTTGGGACAGTCATTACTAAAACTGAAACTTTAAACAATTTCATTGCAAAAACTGCTCAGTAGATTTTGACTAAACTTTACAGAGAGCATGCTGGCGTAAAGGTCATTCAGGGTTGTTAGAATGATGCAGATTCACCATAAGATATGGCTGTAGTTACTAAAACTAGAAAAAAACATTAAATAATTTCTTCAGAAAACCACTGAACAGAATTACACCAAACTTGATAGAAATCATCCTATCATAAAGGTCTTTCAGATTATATAAATGATGATGCTCTGCCATAAAATATGGCAAACGTTACTAAACTTGAAAAATCATTCAACAACTTCTCAAAAGCTGCTCAACAGAGTTTGACCAAAAGATCTTTGAGCTTTGTACAGATGATGCCGATCCACCATCCAAATAAGGCTTCCATTACTAAAAATAGAAAAGCCTTGAAATGATCTTCTAAGAAAACATTGAACAGAATTTGGTAGAATTTGACAGAAAGCATTATGGCAAAATGACTTTCAGACTTGTACAAAATATGCTAATCCATCATCAAATATCTGCTGTCATTTAATGTGGAAACTTAGATAATTAAAAATGTTACGATTAAAATTAAGTTAACACAGTTCTGTTCTTGGCTGTTTAATTTTTCAGTTTAAGGTATTTTTTTCTCAACATCTCTTTGAAAAATCTAGTCATTTTCAAAACCCTTATCTACTGGTACCTATCCATTTATCAATTTTGTAACATGTATATGTCTTTCTTTGCTTTTCTAACTATATCTACATTCTAACCTTTTCTTCTTTTCTTCTCGTATACATATCTTCTAGTATACATATCTATCTACAAGTACTATTTACATATATCTTTTTGATAACTTAACGATCGACATATGGTTTTTAATTTTTTATTTGTAAAATACATATAATGTGATTTCCTTAAAACATACTATATTTGATTTTACCATATTTTTTTCTTTGGTTGTTATATTTTGTTGTCATATTTTGGGGCATGCTCAAATCCTCCAAGAGCAACTTCAATTTTCCAATCAGATTTCCTAGGGCAAGGTGTCTTGTATCAGAGTTGCTAGGCCCTGATTTAGGTAAATTGTAGATGACTTAAAAATAGTGGTTGCTTTGGAGAGGTGGCAATTATGCAAAGGTGATTGACAGCTAGGTTTGACTGTGCATGCTTTTGAGGTTCAATTTCTTCCCAATTTTAGCAGATTGTGCCTAATAGCATCCACTATTTCATGCTGATTGTTTTTTTTGGTTTTTTTTGTGGTTGTAATGTTGTGATGATTAACATTTGCAAGGTCTTCATCCTCATGTGATTTTTCTTTACAATTAGTGATTTATTATGACTCTCATTTAGAAAAATAGGTGTGTATTCGATCAAAGAGAATGAAATAACTTGATAGACACTTGGGTGTTGTTTAACATATCATGTGACTTTTTCAACATTGACAGAAGAAGAAAGGACAAACTTAGGTATAACATTTGACCCTGGAGATCATATAAAAGGTCAGCAGTTTTTATACACCCACTTTTAAGGCAATATCACATTTCTTAATCAGTACTTGTACAAATTGTGCTGTCTGTCAAGTTAAAATATGTATTGCTTCTGATTTGTGCATGGTTGACAAGGTTTCCAATTTGTGCACAGTTGACAAGGTTTTCAATTTGTTCACTGTTGACAGATATATTTATGTAAATGACAAGTGTTTTCATACCTTGAAATGGATAGCCAAAAGTTTTTAAAACAAAAGAAAATCTGTATTCTATATATGGAAATATGTGTATTTCAACAGAGTGGGGTTTTCTGCAGCTTTGGACTGATGGAGAAACACATTTACAGTTGTCACATTCAGTTAAATTTATTACATTATATGACAGATTTTCATTAAGACAAAGGCTTTAAAAATGTGTTTTTGATGCTACAATTTAATTATGTGCTATGTTCCAGCTAGGAATTTCTTATGGAGGGGTCAGGGTGGGCAAGAAAGGCACTTTGTATGATAAAGGCACTTTTTTTAACAAAGGGGTGCTTTTGGGAAAAAAGAGCTTAGCATATTTTGTGACCAAAGGACATGCTGCAGATATAAAATTTATGATATTCCCTGTCTGGGAAGTGAAAAGAGACATAAGCTTATTTATACTGTTTTATGTATCCTTCATTAAGTAAATATACAAACTACATGTATACTGAATCAATAGAAAATAACACATTTTAAGGAGATATTTTAGTAATCTGTAGAGAGAGGCAGAGGACAGAGCCCTTCTAAGAAGGGCAGATGTGAGGGGATTAGGGGCAAGGGGAAGTGCCCCTTTATTTCTCTCTACTTGGGTTTTCATATAAATTCAGCATGGATAGTTCTATCAAGAGTCATACTATTGCCTAAATTGCAATTTTGAAAAAATTGAAAGTCCTAAGCACATTTTCATGCGTTTCTGGGAGTCAGAGACTTTCCATAATGGGGTCAAAGAGAAACCTTGGTTTGGATCTATATATCTTGATATGTATGAGGTTGATTGGAGGAAAGGGGATTGAGGTCCCATGTTAGAGCATAGTGTTGCATGTTGGTGATCCCATGAGACTTTTTCCAACATGACACTCAGTCCATCCAAATTTGCCAAATACCCTTATCTAAATTAATATAAATGGGACAAAGGTACTGAAAATGTCCCTGAGACAGCTCAGCATTGGTGGAACACTGAGCAGAATATTATAAAAATCGAACTTAAATTATTAATAGTTGTGGGGACAAGAAGCCAAACTTGCATATGAAAATCCTTAACCTTCAACTTCTAATGACATCCCATCTCTCTCACTCTCTATCTTGGAATTTATATAAGTTTGTATCATTATACAGATGTGTCCTCATACTCAAGATGCCACAAATCTGCCTTACCAGATACATCCATGTAAAGAACACCTGCTCAAGAAGGACAACATTTAAAGGTCCCTTTTCTATTTTCATTTTGAACCTATATACAACACCTTTCAATAAAAGACACATTTTTGTGTGTTTTATAAACACACTTTAGATAGGTTTCATGGTAGCTAATACACCTGTCTCTAAAATGCATAAACTCTTTGCTAAATCTTGTGTTGGTAAATAGCATTTTTTTGGAGAATGTTGAGTTATATGTTAGTGTTGTCATTTATTTGGCAGGGAGGCTACATGTTTTTGTTACCTGTCACAGTTGTCACAATTATTTAGACAACTTGGTTCAAGTTATTGGTTTCATCACTTCATGATCCAGCATTTCTTATTACAGAACTCTCAGTAGTGAGAGTTCATGCTTCCTGGACCTCCAATTTATAATCCTGAACCATCAGTTTTTTTAATCCTGCCATATGATGTTGTCTGTCTAACTGTTTCCAGTTTTGTTTCCGCAGAATAACTCGAGGTCTCCACCATCTACAGTTACCAAACATTGCAGTTGGGGTAAGGAAGAATCCTACCAATTTTAAGGTCACAAGGTCAAGGTCACTGATTAAAAGAAGAAAACTGGTTTCTGCACTACAGCATTAGTTCTGAATCACATACCTGGACCAAATTTTTGGGATGGCTTGCACTTTGAGTAAGGAAGAAGCCTATTGATTTGGGGTTAAAAAGGTCAAAGGTTAAGGTCACTGACTGGAAATAAGAAAGAAGGTTTGCATACAATACATTAGTTCTACATTACAGATCCAGACCAAACGTTGTGAATAGCTTGCATTTGGGCCAGGGAAGAAACCTATCAGTTTTTAGATAAAGAGGTCAAACATCAAGGTCACTGGAACTTAGAATAAAAATGGTTTTTGCAAACACAAATTCAGTTATTGACCACGTACCTTCACCAAAGTTTGCGACTGAATTACACATTGGGTAGGACAGAAACCTATTAATTTTCTGGTCAAAAGGTCAAAGTTCAAGGTCACTGTGGTTGAAAGAAGAAAAATGTTTTTAGAATAATAACTTCAATTCTAGACCTGTATATTGGCCAAATCTTGTGGAGGGCTTGCACTTGAGGTAAGGAAGAGGCTTATTGATTTTGGCATCAAAAAGTCAAATGTCAGGGTCATTGTGGTTCATAGAAAAGTGGGTTTTGCAGATTAATGTTTGTTATAGATTAAATTCCATGACCAAACTTTGTGGATGGCTTGCATTTATGGTAATCAAGAAACCTGTAGATTCTGGGTTCTAAAGGTCAGCAGTTACGTTTGTGATAAGTCTAATAAGTACGTTTAGTTCATACCTTGACCAATGGTCCAGGTCATTGAGACTTGTTTGGTCACTAATCTCCAGTGTCAACAATTACATACTAGTGCCTACACAGAGGACTTTTAAACATGTGGGCATATATAATATGTGCCATTCAGGGTACTCTTGTTAAAGTTTGTCTACAGTTTTCTATAGACTGGACTCTCAATTTTTGGAGAAATGTGGTACAGAAGTTCTATGTTCAAAATCATGGAGTTCTGTTATTAGTACTATGCCTAGCATCAGTATTAGATTTTTGAAAAAAAAAGTGTATTAAAGGCAGCTTTTCCTTTAAACAGGAGTCCACAATGTAAAATACTTTGTACAGTCTTTTCAGAGTCTGACAGATTTTAAAATCAGATGGTATCCTGGTGGGCTACCAGGAAGATTGGAAGCCCAGCTTACTCTGAAATCGAGCTGCCCATTGAATGTATTTTAATATGAAACTGTGGACTTTGAGACTTCCCATTTTCATTGTTAAATGTTGTTAATAACAGTGCTCCATTGTGACAAATTTTCATAACTGTCGTTTGAAAACAAGAATGAAGAAGAAGTTATGATATCATATAGGGAGTGGGTGCTGGCTAATTGAATTCAACACAGTTACACAAATCAGGGTCTGCCAGCATTCTGTTAATTTCTGGCACAATAATTTCTTGGACCCTGCTCTTGTGATTTATTTACCTCTGATAAAGTAGATATAGTATATATATATACTTATATAAAGACTCCTGAGAAAAACTTACAAGAGGAAGAACAAACATGTATATTTTACTTCCTGGTGGTATTTTATCCAAGGCTGTAGAAACTTTCCCACACTTTTAGCATGCTGTAAGTGGCATTAGCTTTGTCTCCAAACTCATGCTGATTTCTCTTCTGTATGTGCTATAATGGCTTACAACCACAATCAGGGAGGGCAGCTAGAAGCCAGCAGCTGTATCTATCAGCTTAAACACCCACCCCATCTGTAAACAAAAGGTTCCTTTATCGTTTTTTTCCCCTCAATTTTTGTAGTAATTCTAGCGAGTAATTCTAGTGTTTTAAAATTAAGAAGGTGATGACTGTTCACTGCTATATCTTTATGTTTAATAATTAAAAGAATGTCTAAAATTTTTATGTCAGCAGTTGGGAATGGTTTAATATTATAATTACTGAAGTACTTACTATGTTTCAAGTACATGCATGTCTTATGATTCAGTCTTATGAAGCAAGTTATATTCTTTGGTTAGCTGACTAAAACTTTTTTTGTGTAATTCTTTGTGTGAGGGGGTAGTCCACAGTTCAAGAAGGACATATGAACCCTTCATAGATACATGTACATAACCTGGATGGTAGATTACATAAAGCTGTATCAGTCAGGATGTTGTCTGCTGTTTGATCGTGGGTGTTAGTTTCTATTCGGAAGTAACTTCTTGCATTATTATTATGCGGTAGATATATATCAATCAAGTTTGTGAGGCATCTTAAAAGGATGGGGAGTTTTTGGATAATTGCTGTTGCTTGATAATTTATATTAATTTTTTGCTTCACATCATAATCAAGTCATACTGGTAGGTACACAATATATATATAAAATAAAACTGGCATCATTATCAGAAGATATACATTTTAAATTTTGAAGCATTTTGTGTTTTAATAGATACCTGATTTATATAGACAATGATCCAGAATGGACAGATTTTCATAGTAACATTTATTACTTATATTCAGTCAGTTTTGAATTAGTGGATACTTGTTTATAATAGACTGGGGGGGCCGAGTGGTTTAAGGTGCTTGCCTTTACAGATCACTGACATCTCACCTCTGTCCATGTGGGTTTGAGTCTTGGCTTGGCCAACATTGGTATGTGCGAAAGCTTGCCAGTAGCTTTCTGTGGGTCAGTGTTTCTTCCTCCACCAAATATAAAGGCCGCCATGTATAGCCTATCATGTGCTGAAAAATGGTGTTAAACGCACAAAACCACAAACCATTATAATGGACTGAATAAGTGAGTCTGTCGAGTTCATGCTGTATACAGGCTTTAATTAATTTACTGTAAGTGCTACTGTATGTAGTTCATTTGTCTTTAGCATAGGTCATATCACGCTTAATTTATAAGGTCATAAACAAGATAAAATAATATTAATTAACATGGCATCATGATTTTAATGCTAAATAAATGGTTGACAAATGACTCGCTCACTCTGTATGTATGCATACAGTAGCATAACTACTGCCCCCACAGCAAGTCTTGCGGGCGGGGGGGGGGGGGGGGGGGTGCAGTTCAAGAAGGGGGCCCAAAATCCCAAGTTTTTACATTAAGGTGAGGAGGGAATTTCAGAACTTTTGCAGGGGGGGGGGGGAGGGGCAAAATTTGAAGTTATGCTATGCTAATGTATATACAGAGTGAGAGAGAGAGAGATAGATAATGTAATTATAAACAGTGTTGTTGAAATTGCAGCATATGTCAGTGCTACAAGATGCCCAAACTTGTGTGTTATCCCAATTAACAAAGAAAGCAAGTGAACCAAGCACAATTATCAAAACATTCACGCCTTCTCAGGTCCTCACGCCATCTCAGGTCCTCAAGTAGAACCAGTCTGTTTCAAATTGCTTCCGATGAGACACTACGTAGTCTGAGCTTGTCAGTTACTTACTTCAAACAAAATGCTTCACAAGAAATGGCCATAAAATAGACAACCCAGTGTAGCAGACAATGTCAATAACATTGACTAGATCCTTGATTGTCTGGCTTGCTTTTATAAATCATTAATATGTCCAATACAACAATCTATATCTTAAAATATTTCCACATTCATGAAGAACTGCAATGGTTTTTATGAAATATTCATTTAGAAATGTCAAGATTACATGTTATTTTTGTTTTAAGAATAGCTCTCTAAAAATGTGAGGAGAATTGATCCAGCAGATCATTCCAGAACACCAGTATTTTGAGAAAGATGCGTGTTAAATATCCTTCCAAACTATACATGGCATATAGGTCGCTTATATTCACTTTACTTATAGATCACTAAGTGACATATAGGTGAAGGATTGGGATTTTATATGCAAATTGGACATTTCATATGCTTCACTTATAAGAGAAATGTCAGTCATTCACTTAATACTCTTATATGTGAGATAAGAGCAAATTCCTGCAAAATTCAATACATTTGGGCTTTAAAAAAGCTGCCCCCTCCCTTGACAGGAAATTGTGTCCTTATATAAATACAAGTCATCAGTTTGATATTATGTATACATGTAAATGGCTACCTTAAGTTCTGACCTTATAAAAAAAATCTTATACATTTCCATTTAAGTGACCAACACACTAGCCTGCTGCTTTGCATCACCACATTTTAAACAGCTTGCACAATCTCAAAGTTTTAGCTTAAATAAAACAAAAAAGTGATAACAATAAAATGAATTTTGTAATAAATAAAAAATTTCTTTCAAAACATACCTTTAGACAAAAAAAAAAAAATATGTGCGTTTCCTATTGCACTGGTTTTAAAATAAGGGTAGGCAGGTAGGTATTTTTTTTATTTTTTAAACATTATATATAAATCAAAATAATATTTAAAGTGCTTCAAAGTACCAGGCAAAACCAGCTCAGTTAGATGCAAAAATCAATTTCGACAATGTGATTTTGTTTATAATAATTTAAAAAAAACAAAATTTTTTGGGGGGGTGGGGGTGGGGGAAACAGTGGTAGGTCGGCAACGTGAAACAGGGATGGTCGGCCGACCGGAAAAACATTTTATTTTTTTTTTCCTTTGGGCAGAATCCGTCCTCATCAAGTAGGCCCCTACAACCAAATTTTGAAAGCAGGTTTCAACTCATGGGTAGCAGTGTACTTTTTTTTCAGAATACGGACACTATTCTACTTCAGCTGGTAATGAAGGCTGTCCCAAAATCAATTGTCAGCATGTGAACCTTAGGATATTTGCATATACTCCATGATGTTGGAGAGCACAAAGAGTGAACAAAACAAAACCATCATAGGGAACAAGTCAATGTAATATAATTCCATAGATGCAGACGGCCAATAGTTTAAATTCTGGAAACTGGCCAAGTCTAAATAATGATAGCGTTCGCCTCAGACATTTTTTGGGCTCTAGATTTTTGCTGTTGAAATATCTTTTAGATGTCAACAAATTTGTCAGTATCCTACAATAAATTATTTTGTATGATTTCATTAGAATATACACAGTTTAATGTTAGGTGACAAGTACATGTAATATTGTTTTAAATGAAATTATAAAAATTAATTTGTTGTTGGATGCTGAAAAAGTCCTTATTTACAGGGTGTGTCTATAGCCACAGTTGTTAAATGCAATACATTTGCAACTTTGTTCTGTGGTTTGAGAGCAAATGGCCAGAACTTACTGCTTTTGATTTTTAGGGGTGAAAAGATTTACTGCTGTATGGATGCATCAGTAATTTGCTGTCTCAATATGCATATTGGTCCTAAAGGTGGAATAATAATACAAAACAATATTGATAAAAGTTACTTTAAATCTTCAATGGCCATGAATAATTATTAGTTGTTTGCCTCCTTATTCTTTACATGTATCGATATGTATCATATCATAGGTTGTGTATTGTGATGTTTATTAATACATGGCACAGGCATATTATTTTAATATCAGTAATAGCTTACTCTGTTGCTATTGCTTAGCTAATCTATTTCCTTGACAGAAAATACCCGACTGTATGATGAGAATTCATTGTCCCATAGGGTTGACTAGAAAGTTTATTTAATTTATTTTTTTCCCAATCTCTGATGCCAGCTTGTTGATTTTCCTTTGTTTATTTTTAACTAAAAAAAACTGAAAGCATCAGAAATTTAATTTCCTTCAATCTGATTGGTTGGCTATTTTAGCTCAGGAAAGCAGGTTGCACTCCAGTCTTTTCATTCTATTGTGTGTTTTATATTTGAACTCCAGTTCAATTTTAATATCAGTAATAGCTTACTCTGTTGCTATTGCTTAGCTAATCTATTTATGTGACAGGAAATACCCAACCGTATGATGGGAATTCATCCTCCAATAGGGTTGACAAGAAAGTTCTTCTGAATAGAACTCCCTGTGTAAACCCCAGTCTTTTCCACATGTCACCCACAATTCATCATTCTTTTTCCGGTTGTCATCTTGATGAAAATGGTGATATTATCACTTGAGAAATTGCCTTTGTTAGATGAGTCCATGTAGCGAATTACACTCTTTCATTACGTTTTTCGTAAACTGCTGGTGGTATTTACCCTTGACCAGTATTCAGCTCTCTTGTGAGTTTTGGCAATTTGATACCAAGAAACATTGTGTTCTTAATCTTGGTTATTCAATTATTTCCCCTTCACGTATTGTTGTTGGGGGATTAATTATTGCCTTTTGAGAATTCCGTATTGTTTTTCTTAAGTTCAGGTAGGTAAATTATCCTTTTTCCCTATCCCTGTCGCTGGCCAGTTGATTTTCTTTTGTTTGTTTTTTGAATAACTTGCAAAAGCATAGAAAATTAATTTCCCTTCAATCTGATTGGTTGGCTATTTGTAAAGCTCATGAAAGCAGGTCGCACGCCAGTTTTTTCCTCTTATGTGTGTTTTATATTTTGCTATAATATTAATAAAGCATTTTACCAAGCAGGCTTTTTGCTTATTATTCATATCCATTACTCGATTAATCTGGTTTACGTCATATATATACAAAAAACCCCAAAAAAACTCAGTAGTATTTCTGTCCTTTCTTATAAAAAAGAGATAAAACTAGTGTGGTTTAGCCACCTACATGTACAGGTGAGTTCCTGCTAAGATCTGGGAGAGGATCTTCGTACAGATCAGAGTCGCCTGACTGGTCATTGACCGGTGACCGGGCAGAAGGTGAGAGTCACTGGTCATAGGGCTATGAGTACTGGTCATTCGAGGCCCATCGGTATGGGGAGAAGGACTGGTTTGAGACCTCCTTCCCTCCAGACTACTGTCCAATCCCTCTTGGGATTTGGATTCGTCTTACCGACGTAGGACTAGGGAACGGGATCGGATCGGCCCCCTTACCTATGATTGCTCTAAACTCTTACGGGATGTGGGGCCTTCCACCGCATGACAGCGATTGGACAGTCCCTATCATACAGCCATGGCCTTCAGGGCCTTGGCCTCATGGCAGTGAGATCGATGCTGCAGTCCATAGAAGGAGTCCCCTGGTTCCGTGTGAGGAGTCACGGGTCGAGGTCCCTCTTACTCCCAAGTCTCTCCAGCCTAAAAAAAAGACAGAGAGACACTGGGTCACATACTCCTGCTTCCCAGGTTTGAGTGCAGGATGAGGATGTCCTTTCTGTCCTCGTGGATTCTCACAAGTTTGATATGGAACTGATAGAGGTGGCACCCACTTCCTTTGGATCTCCTGAACCGTCGGTTGAGGCGGCAGAGGAAGAAGAGGTCTGGTTGTTTGACAAAGTGGTTAATGAGGTTTACCATCTATTACCCAGTGATTTGTGTCCCAAGCCCTCAGGCTCAGAGGACACTAAGATTCTCTCCAGCTTGGAGAAACAAGCTGGATCTGCCTCTTGTCCAGATCTCTTGTTGCTTCCTCACTCGGCTATGGTAAAAGAACTGTCTCAAAAGTTTTGTAAGGGCCAGGAGTTTCCAAGACAACATAGAGGGTGGTCTGTCCCTCCTTCTATGTTGAGACCTTTGGTCTCTTCTGCTGGTTACAGGGTTCACACCCCTTACTGGCTCCTTAAATCTCCCACTTTAGACACTGCAGCGACGCAAGTGGGTATTTCCTCAGGGACTTGGGCTCGCCTTCCAGTTAAAACAATGGAGGCCTTAGAGCAAAAAGCTAGGTCACTAGTAACCACAGCTTCGCATGCTGATTTCTTTTCGGCAGCCTCCTTCAACCTGCTTGGGGAGGAAGCTCAGTCGCCACTTGCTCTTCATCGTTTGTTGGAAGCAGTGGGAAAAACATCAAGACATGCGTTCCATGTCCATGGCCTTATCGGCGGAGATTCTTCACCTCCGCAGGGATGATGCTTTGGACACATCCGAGGTATTACTGGAGTACAGTAAGAACCTTTTGAGGGCTGCTCGCCTAGAGGCAGAGACTCTTTTTGGAGGGCTCATTCCCTCTGTGGCATCTCAATACTTGAGAGACCAGCAACATCGCTCTCTCGCCTCCATGATTGGCCCTTCGAAACCGGCCAGAAGGTGAAGTAATCCTGAACGGCCATAGGGCCCTTCACCCAAATTTGTTAAAGCCATGCAGCCCCAGTCTAAGCAACAACCCCAGTTCAGACCTCCCCTTCATCAGTCAGTGCCTAAAAGGACATGCAGCAGAGGCAAAGGGAAGAGGTTTATGGGCCCTTCTCCCTTTCCTAAGGAAAACGGGGGTTGGCCCTAGGGACTCGATTCCTCTCCTGCAGAGCGTCCCTCTTCCATGGGTTCCTGTTGGTGCCAGACTAAACTTTTTTCAGAGGCTTGGTCCTGTATCATGGTTGATGGTTGGATCCTCTTTATCATACAAGGAGGATACTGTCTTCGGTTTTGAGACCTTCCTCCTCTAATAAGGACCCCCATGTTCTTCTACCAGTCGAATCTGGTGTCGTTAAAGGAAGAGGTACACTCCCTTCTCAAGAAGGGTGCAGTGGAGAGGGTGTTAAATGACCATTCTCCGGCTTTCTACTCCCACATTTTTGTGGTACTCAAGAAAGGGGGAAAATTTCATCTAATTATCGATCTTTCCTCCCTAAACAAGTTTCTGCAGGAGGAACCCTTCAAGATGGAAACAGCAGCTTCAGTCAGGAATGCCATAAGGCCCGGCCACTGGGCGGTTTCCATTGATCTTCAGGATGCATATCTTCACATCCCTATCTTTGCTCCTCACAGGAAGTACCTCCGGTTTTGCTTGGGCGGAGAGGTCTTCCAATTTTCATGCTCTGCCGTTCGGTCTAGCCTTTGCACCTGTTGCTATTGCCAGATTCCCTCCACCCTCCCAGCATTGATGTCCCACTAGTAAGGCTACGTCCTGAAAAAGAATGAGGAATTGTGGGTTACACGTGTGCTACTGTGGGGTTCACACAGGGAGTCGATTCACTAGAACTTTCTAGTCAACCCTTTGGGAGCATAAATTCTCATCATACGGTCGGGTATTTTCCGATACGGAAATGGATTTGTCTAAGCAATAGCAGCAGATAAGTATCACATAATTAAAATTAGTTTTACCCCTAAAAAAAACTACATTTCACCCCAACTGATTTCTTAAATTTACCCTTGAATTTGAGCATTTCTTTTACTGTCATGTTCAAACAAAACTAATGTTTGAGTTAAGAGCTATTGAAGTTTGTGAGCAGTGCCAAATCATAGACTCTGAGGGCATTAATGTTTTATTTCATTTTCATTGTGTTTTAAAATTCTTTTACCTGGTTCAGAGTGAGGCTACTCAGGGAGGCTAATTATTATCTGTGATTTTGATGCCTCCACTGTAATAGCAGGAGGGGACATATTGTTTTGGTTTTGAACTGTTCATGTCTGTTTGTCCTGAATCCTTTTTAACTTGATGACATGGCAATTGCTTGGAGAAGATAGAAGAAATTTGGTTAGCATAGTTATCAACATGTAGATAACCTGATTAGATTTTCAGACTAGTTAAGCAACTTTTGTATTTTTTATAAATATTTGGAACTTGCTGGCTAGCTTTTCTCAATAAAAAAGAACTGTTTTAGTGCAGTTACATAGCAGCTATTTGAGGCATACACATGAAATATGGTAAATGTGTTCATCTATAGATGACGTGGTCCTGTAGTCTCAAAATCTTTTGAGCAAGAAAGTCATGATTAATCTCCAAACAACAAAGTGAGATACGATACCTAGGGTGAATCAGTGTCGTGGAAATTGATGAGTCTAGTAGAGGGACCCAAGTTAAAACATATCTGAAAGTTTGGGACCCATGTTGAAACATATCTGAAAGTTTGTAGGGACTAATCAGTAGAACAAACAACATAGACACTGATCTGCCGGTGCATTATGCGACAGCAGATCAGTATCTATGTTGTTTGCATTTGGACTCTGCTTATATGTGAGTATATACGGTATGTGATTCTAGCTTTATTCTAATTAAAGTTCTAGATGGTCCAAGTTTTTGGTCATTAAGCTTTAGTTTGAATATTGTGCTAAATAATTATTGAGAAAGTGGGGGTTGATTAGATTTACAGGTCTGTGGATGGTGTATCATTATGCCCCTTATACTGCTTCATTTTGTCATGTCTGTCTGTCTGTTATTCTGCCCCAAGAAGTTTATTACTACAATTGCATAACATAGACAAATGAAATTTGACAGGCATGTTTCTATTTAAATGTAGATGTCCTGACTAGATTTTAGGGCCATTACTACAGTTTTTCAAGTTTCACACATGGTTGGATTTTTGTGATTATTATTTTTTTTTACCTCTGCTGGTAATAAACCAGAAGAGTTTATAAGACAGCCTGTCATCCATCCATTAGCACAAGTTTGTTATTGCTACTCTTCCTAAACTACTTGGAGGATTGCCATGAAACTATACACACATTTTCATCCTAGTCTAATTGGTCCTAATGAAAATGGCGCTGCTTGGACATCCAATATGGCCACCACAGTTGTCATCTTGAAAATCTTGTTATCATTACTCCTTCTGGATTGATGGTCATATCACCATGGGGTTTTCACTAAAAGATGTCTTATGATATCTAGTTGGTTCTAAATGAAAATGGTACCGATCTGACATCCAATATGGCCACCATGGCTGCTATCTTGAAACTCTTGTTATTGCTACTCCTCCTGAATGGATGGTCATATCGACATGGTGTTTTCACCAAAGACTTCTTATGATGTTTAGTTGGTCCTAAATGAAAATGGTACTGATCTGATATCCAATATGGCCACCATGGTGGCCATCTTGAAAATCTTGTTATCTCTGTTCCTCCTGAATGGATGGTCATATTCACATGGGGTTTTCACCAAAAGACTTCTAATTATATCTTGTCAGTCCTAAATGGTACTGATTGTACATCCAATATGGCTGCCACAGTGGCTAATTTGAAAATCTTGTTATGGCTCAAAACTATCAGAGATGGTTTCAACACTCAGCAGTTAAAAAAAAAGAAATGGTCTTATCTTGAATTCCTGGAAATACTTTTTGGCCAGTAGAGCATCAGTCCCTTTGAGGGACTCTTATTTATGAAAACCTTGTTAGCTGGATAAGCAAAAACCACTTGTGGTAGACCAGGGTCTATTTTAGGATGTGCGATTGCAGAATTGGACTTAATTTTAAACAAATTTGGGACAAAAATTAAACATAAACATGTAATGTGCAAAAATAAATCAAGTCCTACCTTTATTTTTCATTAAATCACTCATGTATTCAGAAAATTCTCCCCCGCGCCCCCTCCCCCCCCCAATTTTCAGTTTAGAATAGATCTTGTAGATAAATGAAATGTGGTAGGCATGTTTGTATTCATATGTTGATGACCATATTAGATTTACATGGATTTTGCAAGTGTTTCAGTTTTAGCTCACCTGGCCTTAAGGCCTGTTGAGCTTATGGTATAGTCCATCATCCATCATGCATCACTGGTTATGCATCATCCCTTCACAATTGCTATTTATAACTTCTTCTAAATAAACAACTTTTAGAATTTGACAAAATTTGACAGAAGGCCTTCTGACATGAAGTTCTTTCAAAAGTATTTAAATGCTGATCTGCTATAAAAAATGACCACCATTACTCAAAACAGAAGAACCTTGAAATGACATCTCAAAAACCACACAACAGAATTTGACCAAATTTTGACAGAAAGCATCCTGGCATAGAGATTTTTCAAATGTATTCAAATGATGCTAATCCACCATCAAATATGGCTGCCTTTATGAAAAATAGAAAAACCTTTAAATGACTTCTCAAAATCCATTAAACAGAATTTGTCCAAGTATGACAGAAATCATCCTGACATTGATGACTTTCAGTTTGTACGGATTAAGCCAGTCCATCATCAAATATGAGCACCGTTGCTAAAACTAAAAATTTGTTAAACAACTTCTTTTCCAAAAATACTTAACAGAATTTAACAAAATTTGACAAAAAGCATCTTGCCATGAATGTCTTTAAAATTTGTAAAAATGATGCCGATCTGCTATCAATTATGGCCACTGTTACTAAAAATAGAAAAACCTTGAAATGACTTCTCTAAAACCACTCAACAGAAATTGACCAAATTTAATGGGAAGCATCCAGGCATGAAGTTGTTTCAGATATAAACAAATGATGCTGATCCACAACCAAATAGAAAAACCTTTAAATGACTTCCCAAAATGCACTGAAGAGAATTAGACCAAATTTGACAGAAAGTATCATGACATAGAATGTATTTAAGTTTTTACAAATGATGCTGATCCACCATGAAATATGGCCACCATTACTAGAAATGGTATTACTTAAAAACAACTTCTTCTCCAGACATTCTCAATAGAATTTGACCAAATTTGACATGTCGTGAGGGTCTTTTCAAGCTTGTTCAAATGATGCTGATCATCCATCAAATATGGCCACTGTTGATAAAAATAGAAAAACCTTTAAATGACTTGTTCTCAAGAACTGCTCAACAGAATTTGACTAAATTTGACAGTATCCTGGCATAGATGGCTTTCAAATTTATACAGATGATGCCGACCTGCCATCATACATGTACATGGCCTTAATAAATGTAAAATAAAACTTTAAATGACTGCTCACCAGTATTTGATCACATTTGACACAAAAAAACCACATAGCAGAATTTAACCAAATTTAGCAGAAAGCATCCTGGCATAATGGCCTTTAAAGCAGGTACAAATGATGCTGATCTGCCATCAATATGGCCACCATTGCTAAAAATTAAAAGAAACTTTATATGACTTCCTCGAAACCACTTAACAGAATTTGACCAAATTCGAGATAAACATCTTGGCATGAAGGGCTTTTAAGTATGTAAAAATGATGTCAATCTGCCATAAGATATGGCTGTTTCTACTAAAAATAGACAAAAAACTTATAATAACTTCTTCTAAAACTCTACTTAACTGAACAAAAATTTGACAGAAAGTGACCTAGCTTGAAAGCCTTTCACATTTTTAGAAATGATGCGGGTCCGCCATCAATTACGGTGACCATTACAAAAAATAGGAAAACATTTGCCAAATCTGACAGAAGGTATCTTGACAAAGATGTCTTTCAGGCTATTATTATAGTATTACATTTGTCCATCAGTCCTTTCATTTTTCTCTCAGCCAATTTTTGTCCGTGTTATGTTAAGTCAGTTTCTCAATCAATTGTCGAGTGATACATAAGTTTGTGTGGGAGTGTATCTCATTGAGTACAACAGCAGCCAACCAAAAATGAGGTAACTGTGCACTTTTATTTTGCATCTCAGGCTTCATTTACTGCAAGTTTTTTGTTGTTGTTTAAGTCAGTTTTTCAGAGAATTTTGGCAGTAGAATTATGTAACTTTGTGTTTTGGACACAAGTTTTTTTTTAAAGCACTGGTATATGTACCGTTTTCCATCTTCAGTCTCAAATACTAGTACTAATATTAGTACCGCTACTTTGTGGACCATGTCGAGGCTACAATATCATCTCTAATACCAGGTTCCCATTACATTATATTAAATTTACTATATATCCAAAGTATTTTTCTTTGTCTCTGTGCTTCAGCATAAGGGATATTGTGATACCCATCTGTCCACCTGTCTTTCCATATGTCCATCCATCTGTCTGTAACTGTATCTCTTTCAAAACAGAGGTGGAAATTCACCAACCATTAGTTGTTTATTTGGTCAGCCATCGAAGTTGTAATGATTTTTGTATTTCTGTGCCAAGAAAGTTTCTTCTGACAACAGGTTAGGGATAATGTGGTAGGGTGTCCCTCTGGATGTTACCTGATGCCTGTCTGTTAGATGAAAATCTTGGATCAGGAAAACAGGAACAGCTTTTAGAAGACTTGAAGTACATGTAAACATGTTACAGAGTTTCAACTTCAGAGCTGTGTGGATAGGGCTTGGTCAGGAGTTCATGAATGGAGAGAAACTGACACCTTGACTCATTCTGTGTTCTTGTATATATGTACATGTACCTAACTCTGCTAACAATGTTAAAAGCATTGAGGAAAAGAAGTCAGCAATACACATGGCAAACCAATCTGTAGTTGATTAATGAATGATGCATGGTCTATCACTGTAAAAACATTTCTCTCCAGTGCTCTGGTAAAATTGTTCTTATCCACATTCCAGGAGCAAGAGTCTTAAAGAATCAATTGCCCATTTTAAAATCTACTGGCCCTAAAGAATGTATGTACTATCTAAAAAATCAAAGATGCTCCTTGAGCAAGGACATATAGCTATAAGAAGAACCCTCTTTTTTGGAACAGTGCTGTCTGACTAGGTGTTTTTACTGGAGTTCTTGAGAGCAGGGATTATGAATCGTGACCCAAATCAGGGTGGGGGGTGAGGGGTCCTCAATAGGGTCGCAAAGGGTTATCAGAAGAATATTTTAAAATCATATCATAAGCCTGAGGGTCGGGACTTCCTGTTGGTAGTCAATTTAGAGTCACAGCAACAAAGGTTGGGAACCACTGCTTTAGAGTAAAAGGAACTACTCCCCATCTTGATCCATAATTTCCAGTTTTCATTTTAACACTGCATTAAATGCAGGTGTATTAATTGATCTCTTTGTTTGACAAGTGGCCAATTTCAGCATATAATCAACAAATTGATCATGGTTTCATGTAGTCATTTATCACCATAATATCATCTGTAAATCTTTTAAAGAATAAAGTCTGTCTGTCCATCTGTCTGTCAATCCATTACTCTTCTCCTAAATCACTGGATTGAAATAGACTAAACTTTGCACTTCACTCATCTATATCATTTTTAAGGTAGTCAAGAGAGGTATTATTGTTAGCTGAGAGATCTCTACCAAGGTCCTTGGAAGGAGGTGAACAAGTCAGATGTACATGTAACTTAATGTACTATAATATAAACTACAGTGAAATTTTTTAATTTTTAATTTTTGTTAAATAATTTTTTATCCATTCCAATCTGATTAAAATTCAGATTTGCTTATAATAAAGTTTAATGTTTGGTGAACTTTGGAATTCCAGGTCCTCTTATTTTTATTAACTTGTCAGATAAAGTATTGCCTTTTGTATTAGCAGGAGTTATCATTAGAAATGATATATTCCAAATTAAGTTTTTCACTTTCATAAATGTGAAAGCCATAATTTGATTTATGAATCGAAAAGTCAACAGAATAAGACCTCTTCCTGGTGCTTGTCATCTCCGTTGTGTTGGAGATCTCAATTTTAATAAGATTGTTTTCCATGGATATACAAGAAGACACGTACACATTTCTACTTAATTGCATGAATATTTATGAATAATGGTATAATAGGATGATATACATGTAGAATGAGTCCAAGTAATTCTCAGGAATATATTACATTGGTGGTATATCAGACAGTGTATGATATAAGTAGGGAAAGTACAGTATCATATCATGATAATACAGTACACATGTATGTATTGTAAAGAAATATGCTGGATTTATCATTTTGTTACATTAGAGGTATTTTTTGTATCCAAAGGAAGTAGATGCTGTTTTATTTGATGATAAAAACAGCTAATTATGCTATTCCATTGGGTTTAGGTATGATCGCTTACTAGAGGACATTGGTGGTTATAATCAAGGTTGCATGGTTAAATTAAAGAAGCAGGAAGGAAGTGCATGTACTCTAGTTTGTTAAGCATGTTTACACACCAGTGGCAGGAAATACTCTGAATATCCACCCAACTATACATGTTTGCATCTATGTATTCAGTGAAACTTCACCAAATTAGCCCTTCTGTAATCCAAACCTCCTCTGCAGACTGGCCAAATAGTTTGGAATAGAACATCGGTAGCTCCATTGGTAGAGCATAGACACTGGTTTGGTAACCACCCAGACCTGCCCTATTTGGCTATTATGGTGTGGCCTTGGGAAAGGCATTTAGCTCCCATTTCCTCAGCATGATATAGCCAATAATGTGTAAAAGTGCCATTAAAAAAAATCCAACCAACTAACCAGATAGTTTATGGTCCAAATAAGGCTGTTCCAATACTGACTGAACTTCCAAATACTGGCCACCTCTATAAAACAGCACAAATTTTTGGTCCCATTACAGTGCCCATTTTAGAAAAGTTTCACTTTATACCTTATAGATGGATGGATAAGAGGTGTCATTATATTAAGCTGCTGGCCAGGGATTTTCTGTGGTCATGTTGACTTACTACTACTGCTTAAGTGGTTGCTGTTGATCTTGATCTAAAGTTCAATTCATACGGGTCATGCAGGCATTCAGTACCGACTATTTCAGTAATGGGTGTCATTTTTTAGAATTTGGTTACACATACCTTTAAATGGCAATTATTCACTTTTTTTTATCCTCATACATCCATATTCCTATGGAAGGTCATTATTTACACCTCCCAAGAAATGCATATCCAAATCAATATTAAAGTATGTGGACATATTTGGACGAGGTCAACCTAAAGGTGTGATGCAGTACAAACTGGATTTAAATGTGCATGTTGTGATGTCACAATGAAAGCTGTGTGTGTTGAAAACAAATCATATTACCTTGTTTTTTGTTATGATCGACCCCAACATCCTCTTTTCTTGACCCAGTCTAGTACCTGGCCACCATTGTAAAAGTCCATAGCAATCAATAATTTTTGTGTCGAAGTTTTTTGATGATATTTAAGGCACAGAGCATTCATCAATCAGGATTGAATAGACTTTGGTTAAACTATATTAGTATTAAATTTTAGAACAACAATTAATATTTAATTTAATTTGAGTAAATGCACCTACAATGACCACATTGACATACACTTTAGATGATGCCCTGACCTCCCAACCCCACCTCTTAGGGGCCCTGGGTGGTTGAGTGGTCTAAGGCGCTTGCTTTTACAGCTCACTGACATCTCATCTGTTTGTGTGGGTTCGAGTCTTAACTCGGCTTATATGGCTATGTGAGATAGCTTGCCAGTAGCTTCCCTTGGGTCGGTGGTTCTTCCTGGATACTTCCTGCACCAAATATACTGGCCGCCATGTATAGCCTATCATGTGCTGAAAAATGGCATTAAATGCACAAAACCACAAACCCGAAACCCAATCCCACCTTCCTTCTGCTTTAATGTAATTGCCTCCTATTTGAAAAATTAATGGCACCCGAAATAGATTGTTGTAGCTCCAGTGTTATGGTTAAAAACAATTTCTAAAAAACATGACTTTTCAGGCATTCCAGAAAACCAGGGCTCAAACACTCAGATTTCCTTTGTTTAAAAATTTTAATGATTTTAACATTGGCACATCTGTCTTGAAGCACACATGTTTCTTTTTCTCTGGAGTTGCTTGAAATCCAGTGTATGCAGTATACAGTTGTAGTGAGCTAATCTATGGGTTGCCAAATCATCACAATGGGCTTGTTTACATGTAGAAAAATAGTCCAGACCAAATTAGGTCCAAACCTGATACATGTAATTTATTATGTGCATTTTTCATTTGTTTCATATTCTATGTCTGTGGGTTACACCTGCTGTTTACATACCAGGTATACTAAATTTAGTTCAGGATGAAAATGCATGAAAAAAAGATCACCTACTTGTACACATTTACAACAGCAATTTTGGTATTAACCCTGAGCAGTTTCCAGGATTGTCCACATAAAATTCTTTGGTCCAGACCAAATCTGTTTACGTATCAAATTTGGTCCATACCTACAGTAAGTATGGACCTAAGTTAGGTTTGGATTTTTTTCTCTGATACAATAATAATAATAATAATAATAATAATAATAATAATAATAATAATAATAATGAGGATTTTGTATAGTGCCTAATCTTTAGAAGCTTTAAGTGCTTTACAACATTAGATAACACCTAAAAACATATATAATGATATGATTACAAAAACAAACACCATGAAATTAGAAAACAAAAACATGCTGAAAATAATTAAGGTAAGGAAACATTATTAAGTCTTTAAGTCTGTTCTTGCAGTCGAAATAGGTGAGTTTTAAGAGCACTCTTGAATGAGATCACAGTGTCTTTGTATCTAAGTTCAGTGGGCAATTCGTTCCACATTGCTGGGTCCTGGTATGCAAAAGAACGTCTGTATGACATGTAAATGTTGGTTGCTTTTTAACAACACTTTGAGCACATTATTGGCTATATAATACTGAGGAAATGGGAGCTAAGTGTCATTTGCAAGGACACCGAGGCAGCTGACATGGGCTTACATGCACAGGTATTGAACCTGTGACCCTTTGATTATGTCCAACACTCTACCAACTTAGCTACCTTACTCCCATATGTAACTGTGACCATGATGATTCCACTGGCTGAATCATTGAGTTTTGATTTATAGTCTAGCTTACAGCAGCTGTGTAAATTTCAACATGACAAGTATAACAGAAGGACAGACAAATAAAAAACAAGCACTGTCTGAAACATTAAAAATCAAATACAAGGAAAATAATCAGGAAATCAAAAGCTCAGATTTGTGAACAGAAATTAGGGAAAAAATGACAGTGTAGAAGAACATTAAAGCAAGTAAATAATATTTCTTCTGCTCCAATCAGCATCGAAGGAATGCAAGACATTAGGGCTGAAAGAGACTTGCATCTTGGATGTTTTGTGTCTCCAGGTTATTATGACTTAACAGTGGCAGATCCAGAGAGGGGTTCAGTTGAACTTTTCCATTGTTTTAAGAAAAAGTACAACTTTTCAGTGAGCAAAAGAGAAATTTTAAGCAAAATGAACCACTCCGATCTTAAAATTATTTTAACCCTCCCAGAAAAATTCCAGATACTCTCCTGCATAATGTCTATACCTAGTATAGCCCAAAAACATGCTGACCATAAAATTTCAACTCAGATTAAAAAAAAACATAATTTAGAAACTGTGATGCTTGAAGTACTGTATTTATCTGATAAAAGTCCATGTTTGATGATAATCTCGTCTGCATTTTTCCAAATTTTGGCCAATTTATGCTAAAATTTTCTCTGATAATAATCCCACCCCTACATTTTGATAAATTTACAAGGTTGGCCAGTGTTCTTGTATGATATACTAAGTTCACAAAAATCGTCCAGCATGTAATGAAGCCAACATTACAATGATCCTTAAATTCTCATGATTCATTTGGAGATTTTGAGTTGGGTTCGAAATTTTGTGCTCAGATAGTTTTTGTTACTTTGAGGTTAGAATACTGTACATGTAGTTCGGAGAAAGCAGTCAGTAATAACAACGCAATTAATATACAAAACTTTAATGCAAGATAAATGGTTTGGTGTTTTATTTCACAGCAAAACAAGTAGGTTCTTTATTGCTGAGGCAATTGGGTTAAAGTGCCTTGCCCAAGGACACACCACAGTAGCTGACCTGGGCTGATCAAGTGGTAGAATTTGAACCTGCACCCTTTAAGTCACAAATCTGACAAGTAACTAGTGAGTAACCACTGCTCCTTAATGCATGATTGTTTGGTTTTTTGTTGTTTTATTAAGAGGCTTACAATAGCATTATTTGCATCCATTATTTGTGCATTATTGTAGACTTTCTTTTGATTTTTTGTTTCTATGCAGTTTGGTTTAGTTTGGTGTTTTACAGCACAGAAACATGAGTAATATATTTAGTGCCAAGGCAATTAGAGTCAAGTACCATTCCCAAGGACATACCATGGTATCAGACCTGGGTTGATCCTATGGTAGGATTTGAACCCGCACCCTTTCGGTTGCGAGAGTGGCATGCAAACCACTGAGTCACTGCAGCTCCTACCTCCATTAGTAACCTCAGGAGGGCTCATCTGGCATATTCTACATCCCCACACTCACAGGGGGTCAGTTTGTCTAAGCGGTAAAAAGGTACACACTGTAATGCTGTCCAAATATAAACTGTTAAGTAATAAAGATTTATTTGCACTTGATGCCACATGTAAAAATAAGTCCAATCTATACATGCTTGTTGAAATTCCAATAATAGTATGGCCTCTTCACTCAATTATAAAATAAAATTGATGGTCTAGTGCAACATTTCAAATAACTTCTATACATATTTTTAGTCTGTCAGGAAGAATCCACTTAGCACCCCTAAAGCTCTCCAAGCATGTAGCACTCCATGTAACTAATGTCACCAGCAATTATGTATAAAACTTAGGACTACAAATTAGAGTTTAAGAAGCTCCTGGCCTTTGGAAACCCAAGATTTGTTTGTTTTGCTACAATTTGAAGGGAACTGTACTTTATCTTACTCTTAGACTAGTTTTGGAAGATAATAATTATAAACCTCATAAGATGGAAGTTTCATAGCAACTGTCACTTTATCTAGAAAAGGGTTTTATATTGTAAATTTCTGGGCCTATACTGTATGTTTTCCTGGATTCAGATATTTTGCTGTTGATATTGAGGTAAGTATGTTTAATCTACCTTACATGTACATTAACTAGAGATTTCAATGGAACCCCTGTCATCAGTACAGTGTACAATGGTAGTCTCATAAAAATAACTACAGTATAATGTACAGACTGTTTACATTCCATCTTCAAATTTAAATTTGTGATGGATATGTTACTAAGTTTGGACATACAGTTTTGTCCAGGATTATTCAACAATTATTTTTTACAGTTGAAAAAAGTTGTTATAGAGGAAAAACAACGATTGTAATATATTTGAGTGCAACATGATTTACCCAGATCTTGCACACAATTTGACAGGGAATCCTCGCATGTGGATTTTTCTGCAAATTGGGCAATTTGCCTCAAGTTGTTTTTGTAGAATCTATCTTTTGTTTTTTATCAGTTGATAAATGAATATGCTGTGTAAATGGATTTTTGTCGATATCCATCTAAATGTGGACATACTGACCAAAATTTTACCATATATACTTGCTTATAAGTCAAGTCCAACTGCAAACAGCATAGACCCTGATCTGCCTTTGCATAATGCACTGGCAGATCAGGGTCTATGTTGTTTGTTCTTCTGTTTGCTTCTAACAAGCTGCATAGACCCAGATCTGCCAGCGCATTATGCAACAGCAGATCTGGGTCTGTGCAGTTTGCAGTTGAACTGGACTGATAAGCGAGTACATATGGTATATATACTGCAGCTGCTTTTTGATGTATGTAAACATTACATGGTACATGTGCTGTATTCCATTGCCATAGATGTGTTTCATGCAGTTCTTTATCACTAAACAAACCAATTTCATTTCTGAGTAGATATAATAAAAATTAAATAATTTAATTTAATGGGTTTTCTTGGGCCAGAGTTAGGGGCTAAAACAGGATTATTTCCAATTTACTGATCATAGAAATGGTGCATTTTCCAAATTTAGACCGGAAATTTCCTATTTCAGACTCGCAAATGGAGAACTTAAAGTAACTTGGATGTTGAAATGCTTATGATAAATATATATTACAATATACATTGACAACTCACAAGTTAACTCCCCTGCACAAATATGCAGAAATGGTTATTTCTGTATGACCCCTTTTTCGTTCGGGGTATATTTTCCAGTCGGGGCATATTTTTAAGTCGAGGAGTGAATTTTACCATGAAATCTGCTAGAAAATGGGTGGCTGTACTATATATATATATATAGTGATGTTTTGAAATTGAAAAGGCAGATTTAGTTCTAGCTAGGACACTCTCACAATTAGTTACTGTAATTTCATTGGTGTACAAAAGAGCCAGTTTTTGGTAAGAGTTTGGTATATTTGGATTACAAGTCAAAGATTTTCAGTGTGTGGCTTTCAAGTTGAGCTCCTATCTGCATGATTCAACTTTCCCAGAAAAATCTTAAAACAGAATTAAAGCTTAGGAGAATAAATAATTTTAATTTTCTTTTAATTTTCTTGTATATATATATATATATATATATATATATATATATATATATATATATATATATATATATATATATAAAGAGTACAAATCATATGGCAAATAACAATCCTTTCTAGTGCACTGGATCCAGCAATGGATCGCATGTGTTAGGGATTGATTACCTAAGATAAATGCAATAAACAGACAACGAACAGTGCAAAACTAGTTTTTAACTAGCCTAAGCGCTTTTGACTCTCAGTCTTTTTCAAAGGCAAACATCAAACAAACAAGACAAACAATAAACACAAAAAAGCGTTTAAATTACAAAAGTGTACATACGGTAACTATTTCTAAAGGAATTACAGCTTGAAAATGTTTGTGTCATCTAGTTGGCTTCAACTTAACTGCTGATGCTGTAAATTAGTTGGTATTGACCTACAAATGGAGGAACCATAGTGTCGTCTGTTTTTTAATGTAAAGTGGTGTAACCGCAGATTACATCCCGGACATATATATCCAATTTTAATTTGATTATATGCAATTTTCCAATCAGTTGGACCCTGGCTCCAAATTTTGAAAGCCTTGGAAAGTCTGAAAAGAATAGCTTTGCCCTTAAATTTTGAATCAGTGGATATTTGCCAAATATTTTGTGGTGACCTGGATAAGGTGGCATTCTTTGGTCAGATCTGTTTGTTGAGCTGTTACTTGGTTGGAGATAACTTGTAATTGCTGGGGTCCTTCACTATGAGGCTTCTCAGTATAACAGCCTCTTTTATAAAACAGGTCTGATCAAAGAGTCAGTTAAAATTGGGTGAACTTAATCTTTCAAATTGCTTTTCAGTTTATTTCCACATAATTTATTTCTTTGCTGACTGAAACCTATAATATTGTGAATCTTTAAAAAAAAAAACGGAAAAAAACTCAATACTGTGTTTGTAGATAACATTCCCATCAATAATCAATATATAATTTTGCTTATTAAGGTACCCAGTATAAGGCAACTTTGTCTGTTATGTGCTGGAACATTTGTATGGTTCTTCGAACAGTGTTGATAAAGATGGAGTACTATAGATACACAGTCTAAGATATTTTGTTTTCAAAGTCTGAGAACACTCATGGTGGTTCCCACCCCCAGTTTTCTGCCAACTGTATTATCAGTCTAAATTCCAAAATCTCTGGTCTTTCATCAGACACCTGTTGTACAAGGCTATACTTAATAGCTTCATGTAAGTGTTCCCATGAAAAATAGGTCTGTGGAATTGCTTGAAAGACAAGTTGTCTTAGCTGTCTGGTTTGGTATGCCTGTTTCTCACTTCAGTTTTTAAAGGGCAACTGCATTATATGATGACAAAAAATAAATTGGCACTGGTACCTGAATTATTCTAGTGGATTGTTAGGAGTGATTACTATCAGAATGTTATACAGATGAATTGCTGATGGGTAAAAAAATCCTTAGAAACACTGGTTTTGAATGGATGGATATGAAAAAGAGCGAGCCTTAAAAAGTAGTTACTAGTCACAACTTGTAAAAGTGTCTAAATGTAAATATATACATTTCAACAACTTTCTTAAGAAAGTTTGCATATATTCCCCAAGTATCATAATTAAAAAGCAAAACGAAAATGGTACATACTTTTGAAAGATTTCTTCCTTTTTCCCATAGTTTATACACCAAGCTTTCATGAGAAGTAATCATACAAAGTGTATGTCATAACACATTAAGGCATAAGAATGGATCAAAGCTGTGCATACTGCCTTTTATTGAAAATTTTGCTTGCAGATAATTATGGTTTGGATGTATGAGTGATTGAGTACATCGGTCTTGTATACATGCATAATCAAATTTTTGACTATGATAAGATTTTCATAAATGTGTACATGTTGTAATACCAGATTTTATTATTTGTTTTTCAGGCTAATTTATAGTGAAACTTCATACTTAATGTTCCTGCTGGGATTGAGGTCAGTGCAGTGTATTACATGCATCCAATATCATGCGTGGGAAAAAGCTGCAACAAGTGCCTTTGATTAGCAAGCAGCCATTGAAATAAATTTATCAAGAAAACCTTCCGAATTACAGTGTTCTTTTGGCAATAAATGAAGGTCTCTGATAACATCTGAGAATATGTATAATTTCTGGTATACATTCTTCTGCTTGAAGTAATTATTTTTTTTAACGTGAATTTTGAAAGGATGTCCTTCTATGCTAAGGAACAACAGAGAGAAAAAGTCACCAGTATTTTTTAGTAAAAAGTTCTGTTGAGATCAAATAATCAAGAAAGTCAATGAAGTCATTGATGTCAATTTAGAAGAGGACAAAATACATAAGTAATTTGTGAGGCAGTAAAAATATGAAAAATGAACAGTCATTATTCAGAAATTTGGAAAGGAAATTCGTTTCTCCCATTGAAATCATCTTAAAAAGAAACTGCTTTCAAGAATAAGCAGTTTGTATGTTGCATTATTTAATAGAGAGGATCTTACAGCTAAGAAGAGCATGTTGGCATCTACAGAAGTATGTAAAAATTGCTACAGTGATTTTTACAAAGTCATTTCCTGAACTAGAAGCTGCTCATGGGTATAAATAATGATGGCGGACTAAGATAGTCATTTCTAAAATACAGGTTACAGACCGTATTAAAAAATATGGCCAATGCAACTGATATTAGTTTTGCCCAGCTGTCCACCAATCCTGGTCATCAGTCAATTGATAGTATTGTTGATTTGCAAAGTTTCCCAACAGAGGGCACTGTAATGGATTTCCACAGGCACATAGATTCCATACAACCGACTCCCTCATCCACAGTTGTGATGTCATTCATGACAGACTTGGTAGGTAGTGAATCCAGGTCAGAAGATGTGTACAACAGTTTCGAGAAGGACTTGACTGATGCTAGTCAGTTTGCTATGCAACATGCCACCCATCTCACATCCTCAGAAACTTCACCAACCCTATCATCTGTCATTAGAACTACTGACCTTTCCACCATTAAAATACCAGACAATCATCTTGCTGGTGGTGCTTCAAAGTCTTTGTCTGGTCAACCTGCCCTGACCACATCAGAAGATGAACATCCCGGTACCTCAGCCTCAAACTCGTTACTAGTGCCTTCTCAGACTTCAGACATGTCTTCCTCACTTATGCCTTCAAGTTCAGACTTGATGGATCAAGCAACAGTTGATACTACTTTCTCTGATTTAAATGATGGAACATCATATGATTCCTCTGTAAATGAAATCCCTGAAAAAATGCTTACCAAAATGAATGTTGACATGACCCCTGCTTTGCCAACAGGGTCATCAGGTAAAGTGCACTATTCTTCTGCCTCTGACTATCCAGCAGTGAAATTAGGGGTGAATTTTGGGGCTTTAACACCAAGTAAAACTGAAGTTTTAATCCCTGGTATGACCACAGACACATCTGGACCCCCTTTGTACACAACCCCTGCACTGCCATTCCCACCACCAAGTATTCCACCCAGGGTACCAACTAGTGAGTCAGGAAGTTCATCTCTGTTTGGAGGTAAGTGATACAAATTTGAAATATTCACTGTCGTGTTATTCACAATATTAGAATAGTGAATTCTGAATGAAAAAACCCAAACAAACTGTAGTTGGATTGGCATGGATTGGGTGTCCAGTTCTGTGTTAAAAAAACTTTGCAAATTAACAAGGTCTTCAGAAAAGGAGGATGGGTCTAGAAATCCAACTGCACACATTTGTCATCTAGTGAGAGACAAGGTTGACCAGTTCCATTGAACATGCTCTTGTTTGTTTACATGTATATGTTGTGTTTTTTTTGTCAGTGAAAGAAATCATTAGCAGCTAGTGGTTACATGTGCTTTATTGAATTGAATTTTTCTTGACACATAAAGTATTAAAAGTATTGAAAATTTTTATTCTGCTTTTTCAAAAACATGAAAGGTATTACATGGTTGACCCAGTGTTCTTGTAAATGTCTTCAGTCAATATACAGTAGTAGTATACATTTTCAGCTTAACTGGCCCAAAAGGCCAAATGAGCCTATGGTACAGTGTGTCCTGGTGTCTGTCGTTTGTCCATCATCCATCCATCAATAATTGCTTGTTACCAATCTGGAGGCCATATTTCTGATCCTGAATAAATGAAGAATGTGTGTGGCAGGTTGATTGGTTGGTTTGTACCTGTTCATGTATATCATGCCGGAGAAGTGGAAACTACAGCTGTAAGTGCAGTGTTGTGGTTAGGTTGTCATTTTCAGGGGACACTGTGTCCCCCTACAGTATTTTCTTCAGAAGGTGTGATTGTGTGAATCCCCACCCAGTTTAATGAATCCCTCTTTAGTGAGCGTGAACAAATTGCATACAGTCAAGAAACCTGTAAGACTCAGTAATATTAATAAAGCACAATCTTTTCAAAATAAAAATTACACTTACCGGTAAAAGGTGTTTTGTTTTTATTAATCAGACACTTTACTTCAATTGCTTATAGGCTATGCTGTTAACTTACATGTAGTTGACTGGCAATCTAACTTTGTTAGTCAATATTTACTGAACTTGATTTTGTAAACCAAGCTATACTGAAAGTTACAGTTTTCTTATTAAGAGCATGGTGTGTTTAGCGGGCACAAAAAGTGGAAACAAATGTCAGACAGTACGATTGACAAGAACTTAACTAGTTTCGAACCACAAATGATACGATGCCAGGATTTTACAGCGTGCCTATGGGTATGCAATACAGTGTTTTCATGGGGACATTTATGAACAATTTTTGGGATTCCTACAATCCAACACTGCAGGCACAACACTATAAGTGTCTTTGAAGGACACACAGAAGCAGGCTTAATTTCTAGACATCCTTAATGTGGTCCATATGAAATACAACCAACCATATCGGATACATGCTGATCGACTCTGGAGTCAATGAACACATGTAACAATGTTTAATCACATATAATGCACCAGTATGGAGTAATTGCAATTTAAAGCTCAGGCACTTCCACCCCTCTAGCCCCATCCTCAGGGGACATATACAATTTTCAAAACCATCTGTGGACCACCCTTCATCATATCCCAAAGTTTCAAGCTCATTCTTGAACAGTGTAAGAGGAGTTGCATGACCTTACAAGTGCAAACATCCATGGATGGGTAGGATAACAATATGCTCATGCTTTTACGGTAATATATTAGGTCACCAGTACATGCCTGTCAGATCTCCACACATTAAAGGTATGTGTATATCTTAATCAGACCACATTTATCCTTTGCAACAGAACCCAGTTGCAAGTACATGTAATCAGAAAACATTCTGCAAGAACGTTGTTGCAAATAGTTTGCAAACACACAATTTGGCTTTTAAAAAATCCCCCCCCCCCCAAATTGTGTCCTCAGATACAAATCATCTGCTTTATAGAATGTAAATGGCTATCAGTAAGTTCCAACCACAGAAAAATATCACAGATTTCTATTTAATTGAGAATCATTGCAATGATTCCAACACATTAGCAGCAGGCTTGGAATCACCACACTGGAGACTGCTTGCCTAATACCAAATGTTTAGCTGAAATAAAACAAAAAAGTGATAATCATAAACAATTTTTTTCCCCAAGTCATAAATAAAATCTTTCTTTCAAACATGTCTAATTGGGCAGAATCCATTATCATAAGGTACACCGAGTAAAGTATAAAATTTAAAAGTTTTTTGATTAACTGGCAGTGTAGTTTTCTTTCTGAATCTGATGGTCATTCTAACTCAGCTTTTAAATGAATTCTGTCTCAAAAATCAATTGTCAGCCTTGAATCCTAATATATTTGTGTATATCACATGATGCTGGAAAGCACAAAAAGCAAGCAAACAAAACCACCATTGTTAAATGTCGCACCAGAAACAGGACAGCAAGTATGGCTGAGCTGAAATTATGATGTACAACATTCGTATCTGAAATCTTGATTTTTCACCATTGGAATGTCCTCTTGGAAATTTTGTCTCTGATTTCATTTACAAGTATATTATTCAGCACTAAGCGTTCAGTTTTGTATATCTTTTTGAATAGAAACAAATGAAATAGCATGATATATTTTTCATATGTCAATCCCCATAACACAATCATCATTTGGCTCCCTTGTTATGTCTATTGGAAGCTCATCATCGGTATGCAAAAAATGCAGAAGGTAAAATAGTTCCTAAATTCATTGTAGTATAGGAATGGGTTTGATTTTTTTTGGCAACAGTTTTTAAAATTCTATAATAACTATTTACCATTACTTACTGTCACTCAAATTTTCTGGTAATCTAAATTTCAAGTAAACAAATTGAGGGAGGGTATTTTGTATTTCGTATTGTGTCTTCAGATGAGTTGCTGACATCAAAGGTTTCTAGTGCAGGGTCTGAGCAGCTTTAGGGTTCAGAATGTTATATCATCAAACATAGTCTAATTGACTTAACTGGAATTCTTTTCTAAGTATCTATTTGCAAAAGGTTTGCAAAAGAAAAGTTAGCTGAAAATGGTATTTTCAAATTGCATTGCATTATAAGTAACTACTGTTTCAGGTCTTTTCTGGGATGCATGATTGTAGATTTGTGCATATTTCTTAAAATTGTCAAAAAAATCAACTGAATGTGTGAAATTTAGACATTATATTTTCAAGCCCAACCCTTATTTCTTCATTCAGTCCCAGATATATTCAGAAAATTGCCCTCTTGGGATTTCCCCCTGAATTTCTGGAATAGACCCTGAACTATTTGCAATCCATCTGCTGTCCAGCAGGGATGTTTGCAAACTTTGCATCACACTTGTACAGTACAGTGCAGATACCTTACAAATTGATTTTGGAAAAGCAACTGGATTTCACTGGGGTGAATATGTTTTATTATGAGTTGGTCAAAATGCTGACAGAAATGGGGACGACATAAGAACAGACTAGAAAATAAAATTTATGATAAAAGTAGATCAAAGGATCAGATTTTAGCTAGCAAATTAGGAAATCCCAGTTTCAAGGTGTGACCCCAGAGTCAAATTGACCTGGGTTTTTCACAAGAAGGCTTCTTGTGGTGTCTAGTTGAAAATGGTGCCAATCTGATCTCAAATATGGCTGCCATGGTGGCCATCTTGAAAATCTTGCTATTGCTACACCACCTAGATACAAGTAGATGGTCATATCGACATGGGTTTTTACCAAAAGACTTCTTGTGATGTCTAGTTGGTTCTAAATGAAAATGGCAGCCATCTTAAAAAGCTTATTATCGCTACTCCTTCTAAACTGAAAGCCACATTGGCATGGGATTTTCACCAGAAGACTTCTTATCGTGTGTGGTTGGTCCTTAATGAAAATGATGATCTGAAAGCCAATATGGTCATAATGGAGGCCATTTTGAGATCTTGTTATAGCTACTCCTGAAAGGATGGCCATATTGACATTGGGTTTTCACCAAAAGACTTTTTATGATATCTAGTTGTTCCTAAATGAAAATGTTGCCGATCTTACATCCAATATGTCCTCAGTGGTGGCTATCTTGAAAATCTTGTTATTGCTACTCCTCTTTAATGGGTGGTCTTATTGACATGGAGTTTCCACTAAAAGACATCATATGATGTTTAGTGTGTCTTAAATGCAGATGGTGCCCCTTGGACATACAATATGGCAGCTGTCTTGGCCATCTTGAAAATCTTTTTATCACAACTCCTCCTAGGCGGATGGTTATATCCATATGGGGTTTTCAAAGTTTTATGATGTCAAGTTGGTCCTGAATAAAAATCGTGCTGATCAGTGGTGGTCATCTTGAAAATCTTGTTATCACTCCTCTTGATGGGATGGTCATATCATTATGGGAGTTTTCATTAAGACACATCTTTCTGTATATAGTTGGGCCTAAATGAAAATTATGCCATTTGACCTCCCAAAATTTGAAAAATCTCAGAAATACTACTTCTCCTAAACAGTCATACCAACATTAAAAAAAGAAAACTTCTTTCTTGCAATATATATTGCAGTATCTAGTTATTTCTATATTAAAATGATGCTGATCTAGCCTAAAAAAATGACTGCCTTGACAGCCATATTGAAATGTTATATGGCTACTTCTCCTGAACATATGGTCTTATCAGCAAGTAACTTTCACTCATGGATGACCATACCTAGATTACATTTTTAAAATATTTTTTCCAATATATATTGCAATATCTAGTTATTTTTATGTTAAAATGATACTGATCTAAGCTTCAAAATGGCTGCCTTGACAGCTGTCTTGAAAATCATTTTATGGCTACTTCTAAAGAATATATGGTCTTACTGACATGATATTTTCACTCAAACACCATTATAGCAATATGTCATTGTTTCTGAATGAAAATGGTGTTTCATCTGACCTCCAGCATGGCACCATAGAGGTCATCTTGAAAATCTTGTTATCATTACTCCACTTGCATGAATAATGGCATTGACACGGGTTTTCATTTTCACTGAAATATTTAATTGGTTCTGAATGAAAATGGTCCCCCATCCAAGCATACTTTAGATGTGATGGATGAGTGTCATTTTTGGAGTTTGCCGAAGGCTGAGTATGTATAAAGTAGTATTTTCACCCAGGCACTTGCCTGAGAAGCATCCTTTAAAGAGAAATAAGATTACATGACACGACTCGTATAAAATCAGCTGTTCACCCTCCATGTGTCATATTTTAACCGTTTTTGTTAGCTATTAGCACATAACAGTAGGGTGGGAACATTATCATTGGGAGGGTTTATACATGCACAGCCTCCAGCTTACTCCAATGATGCCCCTCATCCATCACATCTAAAATATGCATGAAGGGGGGAAGGCATTATTTTTCGTAAGCCTTTGGCTTCACATGTATATGTATAAAGTAGCATGTTTAAAGAAAGACAACAAAAACACTAAAATGCAACACAGTCACTTCATATCTAAAACTGCTTGTACAAAATTCTTATTTGAATTTATATACCATAAATAAAATTTGTGAAAATTCTTGGTCAAGGTCCAATTTGCTGCTCTAAGAATTTCCCAAAAGGGACATAAAGATGTTGATGCTGAACAATATGATTGAGCTTTAAAATGCTTGAAAATCAATGCCCAACAGTTGCAGCACTGCTTTCAACCACCTTGCTAATGTCCTACTTGTAACTGCTTTAAAAGTATGGAAACTTTGAATTGTTCTGAATCAATGAGAATTCCAAAAGAGAGAATTCTCTGAGATGGGATAAGGTTAGATTTCTCATAATTAATAGTAAACCCCAGAGATACTCTTTTTTTCCAGCATTAAATTTGTATTTTCTAGGCATAAGGTGGGGCATATGTTCATGTTGATGGAATCATCAATGTAGTAAGAGCAACGAATACCCAGTTTTTTGAACAATGAATACAGCAGTTTCAGAATTTTGGTAAAGACCCTCAGTGCACTGGAAATCCCAAATAACCAGATTTATAAAGTATGCCATTAAACTGAAAGTAGATATTTTTGAAAATCTTTATGTATTGCAACACTGAAATATGCATCTTTTCAATCAATGATGTGAAAAAATCATTTTCCTGTACTAGTTCCAAAACATAAGAAAAACTTTTTTCTTTATAATATTCGTAAGTGACGAAAACATTCAGAGCCTTTAGATTTATGGCTGGTCTGAATTTCCCATCAGGTTTAGGTACTATGATCAGGTTTGAAATAAACTCTCCCTTCTCATGTAATGAAGGTACTATAGCTCCTTTCCTAAACATTTCATATACTTCATTTTGTACCAGAATCTTTGGTTTATCAGAAAATTTTATGTGATGCGGTAGTATGCTTTGGTATGGAATTTTGTCAAATTCAGTCTTGTAACCATCAACTATTTGTAAAATCCATTTATAAGATGTTAGCAGCTTCCATGCCCTGAGACATTTCCATGTTAGCTCCAATATTATTAATATAAAACCCCAAGACGCCTGACGTCTCAGAGTCAGACGTGGTGAGGGACAAGAGATTGTCCATGTTGGCAGCCATAAACCTGTATTGTTTGCAGTGGTTGGGGCAACTTGGTCTGAGCAGTGTTCGAAGGTCGGCTGCTTCATTTAAATGTCAAAAAAATATATATAGATGAGAAAGTACTAGTATATTATTTAATTTACAAGAAACACTCAATAAATTACTGATCACACCATTGTCAATATCTGTCTGTAGACTTACCACCATGTGTTTAGTAAAGAGTGAAATATGACATGGAGGGTGAACAGCCGATTTTATATGACCTCTATCACATTTTGTTTCTCTTTAAAGTCAGCCTCTCAAGAAAGTGCCTGAGTGAAAATGCTACTTTATACATGTACATGCAAAACCAAAGGCTTACAAAAAATGATGGTGCCGATCTGACCACCACATATCCACACTTTTTCATTGTTGTCCTTCATTGAGCTTATGCCAAAAAAAAAATATGTGTTTCCTATTGCACTGGTTTTATGGTTTTAAAATTAGGGTAAGTAGGTATTTTTTTTTTTTTTCTTTTTTTTAAACATTATATGGTATATACCCACGTATAAGTCTGTTCGTGTATGAGCCGACCCCCCAAACTGAATAGGTAAAAACATTAAAAAGTGCATGACCCGCGGATAAGCCGACCCATAAAACAGCATCCGTTTTTGGCTAACCTGAACCACCAGGTCCTCCTGTACTAATGTTTCCTGGCCCATGGCTTCTGTCTAACCTGAACCCCCAGGACTTCCTGTACCAAGGTTTCCTGGCTAACTGCAATACATACTAGTAGTCAACAAGAAAACTTAAAAATTCTCAAGTATATACCTTGTTCCATGGATAAGTGGACCCCCCTTGTTCCAGGCTTTTATTTTTTCCTAAATTATTCGGCTTATACGCGAGTATATACGGTATATAAATCAAATAATATTTCAAGTGCTTCAAAGTACTGGGCAAAACTGGCTCAGTTAGATGCCCAAATCAATTTTGGCAGTGTGAGTTTTTTTTTAATTAATGGGTTTTTTTTTTTTTCCATGGGGGAAAAAGTGCTAGGGTCAGCAATGAGAAACGGGGACAGTCAGCCGACCGGAAACACATTTTTTTTTTTTTTGCCTTATGAACACGGTTACTTGTACATACTGGTATACAAATGAATTTTGATGAGACTGTATTTAGTTGCTTTCCAGTTAACAAGTTGATAGTCAGCACTCTGACATTGATTTTAGAAAACCACAGTAGCTCAGTTGGTAGAGTGCTGGACTCATAATCCAAGGGTTGTGGGTTTGATACCCACCTAGGCCAGCCTGGGTTCGCTACCACAGTGCGTCCTTGGGAAATGCACTTAGCTTTCATTTCCTCTGCATGATATATCCAATAATGTGTTAAAAGTGCTGTTAATACAGACAAACAAACTGACAAACTGACATTGATTTTAAGGTCAAAGGTCTTGACTGAGATTTTCAGTTGTAGTGGCTTGTGGGCATGATAACACAAACAAGTATGAATAGATTTTTTTTAGTATCAGTACTTCATAACTTGTTGCTATTGCATAGCTGACTCTTTTCTGGATGTAAAATACCCTTGACCATATGATGAAAATTCATCCTCACAATGGGTGACTTTCTGGAAAGTTCCAGAATCTAACATGTGACTATGGCCCATGCGCACTAGCCCTCATTCTCTTTTCCATTGCAGCCATCATTACGGCTGCTTAAACTACTTTGAAGAAAATTTGTTCTTCATAACCTTACATTTAGGTTACTCCCCCACAGGGGTGTCAGTGTAACAATTATTGTGTTTGAGAATTATTTTATTCCTTTTTGTAGCTTGGGTAGGTATTTAGTTATCCCAATCCTAGCTGATTTTGGTATGCGGACTGTTTTATTGTTTTAATACAGTAACAAATCATCGGAATTCAAGTTCCATTTAATCAAGACTTTTGCTATTTTTATTACTCGGAAGGTTGCACACCAGTCCTTACTTCCATTTATGTATGTTTAGTGATCAAACACCTTTCATTCTTAAAAGTCAGTTTAGGATATTATTCCTTATTATTATTACTTTATTATTAACATCTTACCAAGCTGGGTTTTTTTGTGGATAATTTTCATCTCAATACTCTGAATAAATCTTGCTCACTTCATTGTAAAAATAAAAAAAGCATTGTTGACTTTATTATAATTAAAACACCCTTTTGTGGTTGTTTCAGTATCAGTAATACATACCTTTTGCTCTGGTGTAGCTGGCTCTTTTCCAGACGGAATATACCCTGACCATTTGATGAGATTCCTCCTCCCACAGGGTGAACCAGAAGATTCTAGAATACTAGGTCGCCCCTGGTCCAACCCACAGATACTTTGCCCAAGTGCATTGTCCTTCATTCTTTTTTCAGTTGCAGATATTAATGGCTGCTTGATTTACATTGAAGAAGAATTGCCTTTGCTTAGTGTGTTAAAGTAGCAATTTTACTTAATCTTTATGTGCATCATCTTCATCATGTGGAATTACCCTTGATCAAGAATTTTTTCTGTTCAGATTGAGCTTTCTGCTAGTTATTAGCAAATTTGTTCTGGTACACATTTTGGTACTACCTTGCATTTTAATATCTCACCCCACAGGGGTGTTAGCATACTAATTTTGTTGAAAATTATTTATAGACGGGGTAGGTATTTAATTAAAATATCCCTATTCTTGCCTAATTGGGTCTACAGACTCATTTTGATTCATTTTATTGTTCATTACATGTAATGAATCGTAACTCACATTCCTTTATTTGTTAATTGTGCTATTTTTATAACTTGGAAAAGCAATTCGCACACTACTTTTTCCCTTTATATTGTGTGTTTGGTTTTGAACACCAGTTCATTCTCAGAATTAGTATTGGATAGTTTAATATCAGTAATACCATACCTGTTGGTATTGCATAGCTAGTACTTTTTGGGGAGGAAAATACTGGATCACCCCTGCAGGAGAACTCCACACATGTTGGGCATGCATGCAAACGCTCTTCATTATTTTTTTCGGTCGCCATGTTGTAATGTTCAACCTTGCTTATGTACAGAAGATTAGCCACCTCTTCATAGGTCAGTGAGTGAATTATTAATTGTCTTGTGTGCTATATTCTTCTTAAACATTAGAATTATACCCTGTTGGACATTTATCACTGTTTATTTAAGCTCTCTTGAGAGTTTTTTTTAGACATTTGTTCTGCACACGCAGTGTATGTCTTAGCATTTTAACAGGGGGGTGTTAGTGTTTCAAATTTGGTTGTTTTTTATTCTAAAAGAAACAATTCTAAGCAGCAAAGGATAGGTATTTTATTTTAATTTCTCTATTCTTGCATTTTGCAGTCTACGGACTTGCCTGCCAATCATTTAATTCACGTTACCTATATCATGAATTGTGACAATTTTATACGTGGTAAGCAGGTTGCACATGACTTTTTCGCTTCATCTATCGTGCTTGGTTATCGAACACAGGTTTTTATTCAATTTTAGTTTCGGATACCCTTCCTTACAATTTTTCCTTATTATTAGCAATCATAACCTACTGGTGTTTTGCTAATTTAGTAGTCCCTTGCTTTATTTAAGCCTGGTTGACTTGTGTTTTTCCTTTCTCTGTCCTGAAGCTTAGCGTTTGTTTCTTTTTAACATTTAATCTTAGTGAAACACCCATGTAAGGTGTCTTTTTGATGAATAATTATATTAGCGTAGACTTAGTCCATGCTTTATATGGTATATACAAACTTAGAATTTTTTTGTATAACAGATCTTTTTAGCATCTTTATTTCAGGAACAATGTCTAAGCAAGGTGTGGGTAAGTGGCCACAGGAAATCTCCCTGGGATACCCCCCCCCCCCACTTGTTTATTCTGCACACTCTGTAAAATGATAGATGGCTGTCCCTTTTATAGCTTTTGGTCTGATCACATATGGGATATCACGGAGAATCGACGAACCTACCAAGCGAAGAAGAAGGTTTCCTTGTCTTCTTCAGAGTTTTCCAGGTTTTCCCTTGGGTCTCAGAGAAGGATTACCCAAGTCTCCTCGGAGACTCTTAGGGTTAGTGGGCCCCCTCCCAAGGGAGGTTATAAATGGGTGGAGAGTGAGTTGTGCCCTCCCGAGAGAAAGGAGCAGCACCCTCTCTTTACCACCCGAGAGGGAGGAGCAGCACTTTCCCCATTACATGAGGGCAGAGAGCAAGTTGCACCCCACTGAGAGGGATGAACAGCACCCTCTCTTTACCACTAGGACAGAGAGCGAGTTGCACCCTCCCATACCTGGCATGGGTCTTTGGAGCCCCTGTGATACGGAGATATGATCGGGCTGAGTCCCCCCTCTCTCCAGACTACCGTTTCATCCCTCGGGGGACTGGGAATTGGGTTATAGATGCCAGATTAGGGCAGGGGATCAGATCGGCATCCCCCCTTCCCTATTGTCCCTCTAAATTCCTATGGAGTGTGGGGACTTCCACCACAGGGAAGCGATTGGCCCTTTCCCTACACGCAGCCATGGACTTACGGACCTGGGCCGCATAGTAGTGAGGTTGTACCTGTGGGCAATGGATCTACATCATCTTACAAGGTTGGGTCTAAAAAGAGGGAGGGGATAGACCTTATTCCACAAAACACTCTAGGCGGGTGGAGAGTTGCCCTAAACCACCAGCAGAACCCACTGCTATAAACAATCCATTAACTCTGTGGGAATAGTTATCAGTTCAAGTTCCCCCCCCCCCAAGTCACATAGTCCTGCCTCCCAGGAGAGAGTGCAGGATGAAGATGTCCTTTCTGTCCTCATTGAAGCCAATGAGTTTGACACAGAGCAGGCCGATGTGGTACCCCCTTCCTTCATGTCCCCTACCCCTTCTCACCATTCAGTTAAGGAGGCAGAGGAGCAGGAATCCCGGTTGTTCAATAAAGCGGTAAATGAGGTTTACTGCCTCTTGCCCAGCGATCTGTGTCCCAAACCTTCAGGTTCTGGTGACTCCAAAATTCTTTCCAGTTTGAAAAAACTTTATGCAGCAAACTTTTGACCAGATCTCTTGCTCCTTTCTCACTTGGTTATGATCAAGGAGCTCTCTCAAAGGTTTAGCAAGGGCCAAGCTTTTACTAGATAATATAGGGGGTGGTCTGTCTCCCCTCTCTACGTTGTGACCCTTTGTAGCTGCTTCTAGCTACAAGGTTCACACCCTTTCCAGGCCCACTAAACCTCCCACTTTAGATGCTGAAGGTGCTCAAATGGGTATTTCTACAGGGAAGAAGTTCGCAGGCCCTTCCCCCTTTCCTAAGGACAAGGTTGGACAGCCCTAGGGACTCGCTCCCTCTCCTGCAGAGCATACCTCTTCCTTTAATTCCCATTAGCACCAGACTAAACCTCTTTTCACAGGTTTGGTCAGGTGTAATGGTCCATGGCTGGGTCCTTTCTATCATAAGAGATGGTTACAGGCTTCTGTTCCGGGATCTCTCTCCTCTAGTAAGGTCCCCCATTTGCTTCTGCCGGTTAAATTTGGTGCACTTAAAGGAAGAGGTTCATTCCCTTCTTTGGAAGGGTGCAGTAGAGAGGGTGTTAAAAAACTAATCTCTGGCCTTCTACTCCTGGATTTACCTGGTTCCCAAGAAAGGGGGAAAGTCTCATCTAATTATCGACCTTCCCTCCCTAAACATATTTCTGCTGGAGGAACCATTCAAGATGAAGACCACAGCCTCAGTCAAGAATGCCATAAGACCTGGCGATTGGGCGGTCTCCATTGATCTTCAGGATGCGCACCTTCACATCCCTATCTTTCCTCCACACAGGAAGTACCTCTGCCGTTCACTGTAGCCTCTGCACCCAGAGCTTTTACCAGGGTCATGGGAGTAGTTGCAGCCCATTTAAGATCATTAGGTATCACAATCCTCCAATATCTTGATGATTGGTTGATCGACAATGCCAGTCTAGAGTCCCTCAGACTACACCTGTCTTCCGAACTTAGAGAAATCAGAGCTCAATCCATCTCAGGATATTGTCTACATGGGGATGAATTTCCTCACAAACAGAGGGTTGGTCCGTGTCCCTCTGGACAGAGTAGACAAGATCCCGTCCCTGTTGGAGATGCTGAGAGTAAAGACCGCCTTGTCAGCTTGTCTTTTTCTCTCTCTGCTGGGGACCTTGAATACTCCAGCAGACCTGGTTCCCCTAGGCAGACTGCACTTGCGTCCACTCCAGTTTCTCCTTTTGGAAGTCTTCTGAGACACACGAAACCTCTGAATGCTCAGACCATCATCTGATTTGGTGGACAAATTGGGACTAGTTTCTGCCCAGAGTCCCTATGCATACCCCCAAACCCCACTCATATCTGTTTGCAGATGCGTCAGATTCTGGGTGGAGCACTCATCTGCATCCAAAAGGGCTCCTTCTTCAGGGTTTGTGGTCCCTGGAAGAATCTGCCCTCCACATCAGCGATTTTGGAAATTATGGCAGTGCTTTTAGCCCTTCAGGGTTGTGTCAACAAAATAAGAAATCGCTGCATGATGGTCTCCTCTGTCATATTGGTGGTAACATACCTCAAGCGACAAGGAGGCAAACATGCTTCTTCTCATTGCATGGAAATTTGGAACCTCATTTGATGGGCAACTTTGGAAGGGATTACCATCTCAGTTTGCCACATTCCTGGCAAACAGATTATTTTGGTAGACATTCTGTCCAGGAGAGGCAAGAGAGTCCTCACGGAATGGTCTCTGCACCAATCTGTAGCAGATTTCCTGTTCAGACTTTGGGGGACTCCATTGGTGGACTTGTTTGTGACAAGACTAAACAACAAGCTCCCTTTTATGTTCCCCAGTCCCAGACCAGATAGCCTGGGCGGTGGATGCCTTCAGCCTGAAGTGGGATATTGTCTGTTCGCTTATGCGTTTCCACCCTTTAAGATGATTTTGATCCACAAGTACTTCAAAAACTAAAGACCTCCATTGCTAGCTCATTTTGATAGCCCCTCTGTGGTTCAATGATCTTCTCAACCTGGTGGTAGACCAGCTCATGATATTACCCCAGAGGAGAGACCTTCTGTCTAAGTACAGGGGTTCTCTCCTCCACAACAGCCCGCAGATTCTCCACCTTCACACTTGGTTCATCTTTTGATCAAAGTTGCCAAGTACATCGTTTAGTCCAGGAGACGATCTACATCCAAGGTCTATGATGCCAAGTGGAGAATCTTTTGCCAATGATGCAGTAGGAACCATGATAATCCTAGCTGTCTCGCTCTGAGTGCAGTGGCTGAATATCTTCTCTTCCTTTTTAAAGAGAGACAATGCTTGGTTTCTACTATCAAGCGCTATAGGGCAGCCCTATCCAACACACTCAAATTTTTCGAAGGCCCGGCCATTGGTGCAGACTCTCACATAGCTGACCTGATCAGGTATTTCACTTGTAAAGATTGGTGTCTCGTTTGCTAATGCCTAGATGGAATCTCTCATGTGTCTTGTGGTCTCTAACTAAATGCCCCTATTAACCTTATGATGAAGTTTCTTTTGAGAACATTACCCTCAAGATTGTTTTCTTGATGTCCTTAGTGTCTGTGAGATGAAGGAGTGAGCTTCATGCCCTATCCATAGAATCAGGCTGTCTGGAGTCGAACAGGAATTATGAATCAGTTTCTCTCCTTTGCAAACCAGTGTTTTTAGAAAAAAAAACCTAACTTCCATCAGTTGCTTCATTCCTGATTGAGACCCCAGTCTCAGTCGTTTCTGTGCTGGGGATGAACAAAATAGACTTTAATGCCCATTTAGGTCTTTATGTTTTTATTCGGCAGCTTCAGGTGAGAGAAGAAAGGGTAGGAAGTGTCTTTTCTTCCCCCTTGAGGGCTCGGCTGATATTTCGGCATCCACCATTTCAAGGTGGATTACATGTACTTCAAAAAGTAAGGACCTCCACTACTCAGCTCTCTCTAATATCATGAGAGCTTATCAGTCCCTTATCAAGAGGGACCTTTCTTTCATGAAGATTTAAGCCCTTGAGGTTCAAGCCATTACTACCTCATGGGTCTATCTTACGCATTTGTCTCCAGAGGATGTGATTAAAGCCGCGTTTTGGCAGTCTCACACAACCTTCTTATTCTTCCACCGTCACTTGTTGGGTCACCAAAGCGAAGGCATATTTTCTTTGGGGCCAATAGTAGTAGCACAAAACGTGGCCAATGTGGATATAATCTGACAGTAGTCTACACTTTTACAGTAAGGGTGAGTATTCCTTACTTTTTCCTTCATCAGTTTGTGGGATCATCAGCCTCCCACCGAATTTGCAAATTTAGCTGCACAATAAACAACAGGTTATGTATTACTGATATTAAAAATGTATTTTTTGGGGGGGGGGGGGGAAATAATTCCCTCCTCTTGCCCCGCATTGATGTTCCATTAGTTTTAAGGATGCATCCTGAAAAAGAATGAGGGCTAGTGCGTATGGCCCAGGGTCCCAGGTTAGACACTGGAACTTTCCAGAAAGTCACCCTATGGGAGGATGAATTCTCATTATGTGGTCAAGGGTATTTTCCGTCCAGAAAAGAATAAGCTACACAACAGCAACAGGTACATGTAAGTATTACATTGTCAAAATTAATTTCCCCCCTCCCCCCTCAAAGAAAATACATAACAAATCCAGTTTGAGGATATATCTGATGAATACCTTGATTAATGCCACTAAAATAACTGTGTTATTTTTTAAAACTATTAATTATAGACTTTACCAAACTTAACACATTCATGGGTCTGTATTGTTATTGTCTGAGATGAGTTGAAGGATCTTCTATCCATGATATCAGGTTCAAGGTCAGTGGTCATTATGGGTGTCGGGGTGGGGGGTGGGCAAGGGGAGCAGTTGGTGGTCATGACAAAGAAATTTTATACTTGACTACAGGTATCTTGTGAATATGTTAACTCCGACATGTAAGAAAATATTTTTGTCACCAAATTTGGTATGTTGGATTTTATCAAGAATATTAGTGATGGTTTCAGTACTCAGCATTTTATAAAGAAGTACTTCAAGGAACTCTTGTTATTGATTTTTCATCCAGCAGGTACTACTCTCTTTGTCCTCTTTATCTCTCTTTTTTTAATGTTTACTTATGGACACAGTTACTCTCTCTCTCTCTCTCTCATGTTCATTCAAAGACACACTTACTTCAAAAGGATGGTACAAACTGTTGTATATGTATTGTTTATATGTTATTGATGATGTCAGGAGAGGTTGAAAAAAGCAAAAAAGTTACTTTCTAGCCCAGATTTTAAGAATGTGAAGTGGTATTTCAACCAACATAAGCAAAATATGTCCAAACTGTGACATAAGAAAGATATTCAACTATAGAAGTGATGGATATACATGTAATGCTGAAACAATAAGCAAAGCATGCTTCCCAATGATAGAGGGACATGCAAGATATTTAGTTAGATAGTCTAATAAAAATTTTTTAATGTTTTTTTGTAATAAATATTTTATGCTGATGACTCCCTTGTATCACTCATTTATCATCAGTTTTAGTATTACCTACTCATATTTATGCGTTGAATTTGGGAGTAAGGATCTGGAGCACAGTTACATTTTTTGTTCATTTCACATGAAATTCATGAATGACCTTAACCTGTTAAAATCATTTGCTCATCAAGGCTTGAACAAAATTAAAGCTGCAACATTTACACATCTAAATGGCTGTTTAGTATACTGCCTGTAAACATTTACAAAATTGGTAAACATGTAAACAAACATGCATGTGGCTGCAAGTAACAGGAACTACCCATTCAAATTAAATCATATATTTTCATGTTTCTGCTTAACTCATTAACCTCGGGAGATTCTTTTTCTTTTCACCTGAAATGGGGGTAGGAAACGCAATTTTGGGGTTACTTCTGAATGTAGCCAAACACATCCGCTTAAGAGAGTTTTTCATTTATCCTGATGCTTAGGTGTATCCAAAACGTTGTTTTTGATTGGCTATTACGCATGTGCAGAAGGGTAAAAGTTTGACTTTTTTTTTTCGTATTGGACCCCCGATTTTTGTGTCCTGGCACCTTTTTACTCCAAATCTCAAACTTATCCTACTTTTTGAAAAGGTTTGGATTGGTCTGCTTTAGATCTAAGGCCAAAAAGTCTAAAATTAGGACACAAACTCTGATTCTGAACTGGCAATTTTCAACCTAAAAAAAAAGGGTCTCAAAAATTAAGTTTTTTCCGCTGTATTTTTTAATGTGAGTAGAAAGTTGACATTATTTGGTATCCTTGTAGAGCTACATCTGTCTACTTTCCTGCAATACCATCTACTTTAGTGTATCTTAAATGATGTTGACCTTACAAAGCTCGGAAGTAGGGTACAACCTCATGATGCATAAACATGGTGCCAGGGGTTAATGAGTTAAGAGCACTGTTTACTTGAATTTTTAGCTCGACTGGTCATAGACCTGAAGAGTTTATGGGATGGCCTGTTGTTCGTCATCTGATGTCTGACCATTAGCACAACTTTGTCATTCCTCTTCTCCTAAACTACTTGGAAGATTGCCATGAAATCTTACACACACATTCATTCCAAAGTCTGGTTGGTCATAAATGAAAATGGTGCTGCTCAAACATGCAAGATAGCTACCATAGTGGCCATCATTAAAATCTTGTTAACACTACTTCTCCTAAACAGATGGTCATATCAACATGGGCTTTTAACTAAAAGACTTCTTATGATTTTTAGTTAGTCCTAAATGAAAATGATGCTGATCTGATGTCGAATATATAGCCACTATGGCAACCATTTAAAAAAATGTTTCGGAACAGAAAGTCATATCAACATGGGCTTTCACCTAAAGTTTTTCTATGATGTCTAGTTGGTCCTAAATAAAAATGGTGCTGCTCAGACATTCAATATGGCCACCATGTCAGTCGTCTTGTAAATCTTATTGTTGCTACTCCTCCTGAATAGATGGCCATGTGAACATGTAGTTTTGACTGGAAGACTTCTTATGATGTATGATTGGTTCTAAATGAAAATGATGCCAATCTGACACCCAATATCTCCACCTCAGCAGCCATCTTAAAATATTGTTATTCTTACTGCTCCTAAACTGAAAATACTATCAGCTTGGGACTTTCACCAGAAGAGTCCTTATGATGTCTAGTTGGTCCTAAATGAAAATGGTACCGCTTGGACATCCAATATGGCTAACACAGTGTCTATCTTGAAAATCTTCTTATAGCTACTTCTCCTAGATTGAATGGTCTTATCAACATAAGGTTTTCACTGGAAGATTTCTTATAATGTCTAGTTGGACATAAACGAAAATGGTGCTGATCTAATGTCCAATATGTGCATGATAGCTACTCCTTCTGAATGGAAAGTCAAATCAACATGGGGTTTTCACCAATAGATTTCTTATGATGTCTAGTTGGTCCTAAATAAAAATTGCTGCCCTGAATCCAATATGGACACCATGGCAGCCATCTTGTAAATCTTGTAATTACTACTTCTCCTGAACGGAAAGTCATATAGACATGGGCTTTTCACCAGAAGACTTCTTGTAATGTCTAGTTGGTCCCAAAATGAAAATTGTGCTGATCTGAGCGCCAGTATGCCCACCACAGCAGCCATCTTGAAAATGTTGTTATTGCTACTTCTCCTAGATGGATGGTCATATCAACATGGTGTTTTCACCAAAAGACTTCTTATGATGTTTATTTGGTCCTAAATGATAATGGTGCTGATCTGACATCCAGTATAGCCACAATGGCAGCCATCTTGAAAATCTTGTTATCACAACTTCCCCTGAATAGATGATCACATTCTTATTGGGTTTTCACTAAGGTGGCGCTCTCCAGTTTCATACTTTGCATAGGGTTAGAAATTTAAAGAAAAAGAATTACCCAGAGTTTCCTCACTGGCTGTTCTGGCTATTTAAAAAAGACCTTGTATATCTTAGGCATTGTTAAAAGAACCTTGAATTCCCTTTATTTTGGTGTATGATTGATGGGTGAAATTTGGGTTATAGAGTATACAGCTTGGTCTTACTTAAGATGTGCACCTCTCAAAAAACTGCTAGCTCAGCTTAGTCATTTTCACTTCCTGGACTTCAAAGATAAATAAAAAAAAAAAGAGCCGATAACTTTTTTTACTTTTTAGATATTTTGTAATTTATTCATAGTACTTTCAGAGGCTGGTATTGTCTGCTCTGGCAAAATTCATTTCCCTATTTTAATAACTCCTGAAAATAGTGCACTTTTGACTAATTCAGGCTGATTTTTCGAGTACTTTAGAGCGGCCATTTTGTCTGCCATGTGCTTAGATCATGTCCAGTGTCCACAAGTACAATATGTAAAGAAATTTCAGCCACAGTACATGAAAGTAACATAGAGGTATGCCAACATTCTCTCCATTGTGCATGTTGCAAATGCAAAATACTTCATCTTACACCTGTCACTCTCTCAGAAGCATGTATTATCTGTAGAGCGCCCCCTAAAAGACTTCAAATAATGTCTAGTTGGTCCAAAATGGAAATGGTGCCAATCTTACATCCAATATTGCTGCCACAGTGGTTCTTTGAAACTCATGTTATTTATCAGGAATAGCAGTGACATTTTCAACACTCAGCAGTTAAAATGAAGAAATGATCTTATTTTGAATCCTAGGAATTCTTTTTGCCAGTAGAGTGTCATGCAGTCTTTTCAAGGAACTCTTGTTCTGTTAATTCATTTCTTAAAGTGTGTACGAGTTTCACATCAAATGTGGCTATGCTAGGAAATAATAAAAGTTGACGAGAATTTTTTTATAGTGCACATTACACATCAGGTTGATTGACTGGTAATGCTGATAAAATATTTCCATAAACTACATTTTTTACATTTGAAACATGTTTGTTAACAGTACCTTTGATTAGTAACATTTTATTTTAAAGAAACACTGTAAGCGACTGCATTGTTTCTTGATCATTGTAGATTCTACAAAAGCATCCTGTATGCATGTTCAGGCAGTTACTATGCCCGGTTGCATTATTTACTTTTTCATCATGTACATATAAGTAGCAGTTGGAAACAATATCACTACAGTCCTAGGGATATTTTACTGAAATTGTCAGACATATTAAAAAAGATGTCTTCAAACCTGAATCATGTCATAATAAGAGGTAAAAGACATACAGCAAATGAAACGGTCACAAGTTGAGTAAGGTTCAGCATGCACATTATAATAGCTGTCAGGTGATCAGTATATGTAAGTTTTAATGGGTAGATAGGGGAAAAGGTTGAGTTTCTAATCATTTCAATTGAATGGCATCATTTTGGTTATTGTAAACCGTGTTCACATTTTTGCAAACGTTGCAGTCTTACAAAAGATAGATATCAAGAATGAAAAAATTCTTTATTTGACAGTCTGGGACTAGTTAACAAATTTTGCTGGGCAAATTAAATTTGTCACTTGCCAAGAATTTTACATAGAATATTTTATAAAAATCAATAGTTTTTAGCAGTTTTGTGAAAATTGGAATTCTGTGCAAAGGCTTTTGTACTATTTTTTCCACCTCTGGAAATTATTTAGCTTGCTGGATAAATTTAATCTAAATTGATCATTAATAAAAGATACTTTATTTCTTTCAGAGAGTGGTCCAATCAATATTGTACTGTTTGTGGGAGTCCCACTGTGTGGTCTCATAGTTCTTGTTCTCCTGGTGGTCCTAATAGTCTGTCTTCGCAAGAGGAAGGCAAAGAAGGTACAGAATGAATATTCTTCTGTTTTCGAAGAAGAACCTGAGCCAGAGTTGTTCTTTAAATCTTGTTTTGCAGTTATTCTGACTTTGGATCATGTGTCTAATTTTTGGAGCAGTACTTAACAACCTTTGTCCCTCACTGTGCCATATCAAGGAAGGGGAAGTACTGGTCTAAAAATAAGCTACCCCTTTTATAAAGTCACCAAGTCTGACAGCAAAAATAGTATATTTTAACCATTTGTCCCCCTCATGACACGTCGCTATTTTTTTAAGGCCACCTTTTCAGTGCAGAACGGGTCGCCTTATAAGAGGTGACCACTGTATGTCCATTTGATATTGCAAACCTACTTCTATTCCCAGTTACTAAATTTTGTAATGGCCTGGTGTCAGCCTGTTTGATGGCTATTTAATTTTTATAATCTACCAATTATACCTTTAATTTCTTACCATATTACTAATTTGCAGTTATTTAATTATGTGGATAGATTCCCATAGTAAATTGTGTGAAAATAAATAGCATGTGGAAAAGGTTTAGTAATAATAATAATAATAATACTTTCTTTATAGAGGGTGGTTCAGTAGTCAAAGACTATTCTCTCTTGAGGCCACTATTCTGGTGACCTGTGACATATGAATTCTTTTTATAATTTCACCACAAACACGATACACGAGAAAATGAAGTCACAAAAATCTGTAGGACTTTGAATCGAAAGGACAGAGACACATATTTTGTACCAGAATCAACAGATCCCCTTCTTGAAACAAAAGAAAATATTCAAATAATGTAATACATGATTACTTGTGCTTACAGAAATGTACATAATTTGTGGACAAAGTGAGAAAGATTACAAGTATATCTGCTCTCATAAAAACTTCACCATCAACACAACATAACAGCTCCATTTACATCATTTGCATGGACTCATTGTTTTGGTGGGCTGACTCGCAAGCTTGTTGGCCACTGCCAAATCAGTTTGTCTACATAAATATTTTTTAGTACAAATTTAATAATCTACATGAATACATATTGAACATGTATACTGCAAACACTCTTCAACAGTCAACAAAGGGATGGAAGAATATTGGCTGTATAAGGATGGTGTATAGTAAGGGGAGGTAAACAAAATATAGCTGAAATAAAGAGAAGAGAAAATCACATGCTGATTGAATGAGAGGTATATGTATAATGAAAGTGACTATAATTAGACACTAATTCACCAGTAAACTGTGGAAAGAAATCCAATTTCCTCACCCTTAGGGCAAGTTTTCATTGCCAAGTTTGCTTATAAAATCATCCAAAATGCCATGGTTTGAGTATAAAAGAATGAAAAGGTATATTTGAATCTGAATATCAAATTAGTGGAACATGAAAATGAGATTTTATATTTCCCATGAGGGCCCATAAATATATTTTAGGGGTGGGATCGATGGGGATGGGTGGGAGGAAAAGGGCACAAATTGCAGATGATCATTGCATTATATGCTAAAGCTACAGAGATGCTCAGAATGATTCATTTACTCCAAAACTCTCATTTAACTCCATTCAGGAGCTGTTGTGGGTTAGTGGTTAACATGTAAGACTTAGAGTCAGTGGTTTGCAAGTTTGAATTTAGCCTAGACCAGCCCTATTCAGATACTATAGTGTGTCTCCAGATGAAACATTTTACTACCATTGTCTAGGCACAGAATACATGTAGTTTTTAATGTGCTGATGTGCTGTTGAACACCAGTCATTCAATCATCAATCAATGAATTTTTCCATTTATGCTGACACTGCACTCAATACAATCATATATGTGATCGGCTTTATTAAATTATCAATGATGCATGTATATACATTGTCCATAGGCTACATTTATTGTCAGGCAATCTATCCTTCTTCACTCCATTTTGCATTCCATGATCAAACTTTTGCAAAAAGATAATTTTTGTCCTGTAAACATTTTGGAGGAAGAAATAGCATTCCAAACTATAAGGAGAGTGGAAAGTTTGAACACTTTACAATTGCTATTTCACTTTCTCATTTTAATTTTTTTAGCTCTACTAGTCATAGACCAGGCGAGCTTATGGCATGGTCTGTTGTCCGTTGTCTTCGTCTGTTTGGCCTTTAGCACAAGTTTGTTATCACTACTCGTAAACTAGTTGGTGGATTTCCATGAAACTTTGCACACACATTCATCCCATGGTCAAATTGGTCCTAAATGAAAATGGTGCTGATCTGACATTTAGTATGGTCATCACAGTGGTCATATCAACATGGGGTTTTCATTAAAAGTCTTTTTATGGTGTTTAGTTGGTCCTAAATGAAAATGGTGCTGATCTGATGCCAATATGGTTGCCACTTCTGCCATCTTGAAAATCTTGTTAATGCTACATCTGAACAAAAAGTAATATTGCCATGGGGTTTTGACCAGAAGGCTTATTATGATGTCTGGTTGGTCCTGAATGAAAATGGTGCTGATTGTAAATCCAATATGGCCACCACTGGGGCCATCTTGAAAATCTTGTTAGTGCTACTCCTCCTGAATAGATGGTCATATCAACATGGAGTTTTTACTAAATGACTTCTGATGATGTTTGGTTGGTCCTAAATGAAAATAGTGCTGCTCAGACATCCAGTATGTCTGCTACAGTGGTCATCTTGAAAATACTGTTATCACTACCACTACTTCTCCTGAATGAATGGTCATATCAACATGGAGTTTTCACTGAAAGACTTCTTATGATGTCTATTTGGTTGTAAATGTAATTGGTGCAGATCTGACTTCCAATATAGCCACCACAATGGCCATCTTGAAAATCTTGTTATTACTACTTCTCCTATCTGGATGGTCATATCAGTATTGTGCTTTCACCAAAAGACTTCTTATGATGTTTAGTTGGTCCTAAATGGAATTGGTGCCAGTCTGATATCCAATATGGCCACCATAGCAGCCAGTTTGTAAATCTTGTTATTGTTACTTCTCCAAAATGGTAAATCATATCAAAGTAGGGTTTCCACCAGAAGACTTCTTATGTCGTGTTGGTCTTAAATGAAAATGGTGCCAAGTTGAAATCCAATATATCCACCAGAGCAGCTGATTTGAAAATCTTGTTGTTGCTGAAGAATATCGAGATGGTTTCAACTAGAGCTGGGACGATATGTGTATGAGGTGATATGATACTATTACAAATCTCCCAATCCTTTTTCATGAAATGGGTGGTGACTGAAAGGTAACTCCAGCATGCTCTAGAAGTCCAAGATTTGGTAGTAATCATTATCAACTGGACTTCTTTCAGCTTTGATGCGATAGTATTTCTCATTTCATTGTACAGTTCTGGAATTACTTTTTCAGAGAAATGTTTTCTGGTCAGTAACAAATATCTTAGATCAAGAATATGGATAAGTTTTCTGAACTCTTTGTGATCAACTATTGACAGAGGCTACATATTAGAAGCAATAAAAATTCCTGTCTGGTGTGTACATGTACTTGTCTGAGCTCATTGGAGGTTAGCTGGATATTTATTTTGTCTTCCAAACATTTCATTGATATTAGGCTGACCAGATGCAACCGGGTTTTCTTTGAGTTTTCGCTTTCGAATTGGAATAGTAGGGTCATGTCCAGTGTAAGATGGGTTTGCATATTTGTTGTATTCCCAATATGGTTCAGGACAGTTGTACAGACTTTGCATATCTTTTTTGTTTTTTCTGTACATCGGACTCCATTCTGCACATATACTGGATGTCTGAAATGGTAGCACAAGGAAGATTTTAACCCTGTTGGACTGGAGATATTGACAATCTTCATCACCTGTGTTTACTCATGTGTGAATTGTTGTTTTTGCAAGGCATGTACTGATTGGTCAATATACACTTGTAAAAGATCAATTCTCCAATCATTTTATGTCTTACATTGCGCAAGAAATACTCTTTACAATTGAAGTTAATTTTGGAATAAGACTAAACTTCCTACCAACACCTGGTTTTTGATGGAAATCGATATTAGTTTGTATGTATTGATACAAAAATCTGCAGATTTTAAATTGTGATACATTGATGCAGCAATGAATTGTCCCTGCACTAGTTTCAACACTTAGCAGTTAAAAGGAAGAAATGGTCTTGAATTCCTGGAAATTTGTTTGGCTTGTAGAGCATCAGTCCCTTCGAGGGACTCTTGTTTCACTATAGTCATTGTAATTTGCTTGTGCTTAAACCAGATGTTGTTAAAAATGCATATGTATATTATATACTTTAGGAATCACCTGGGAGGGCATATAATCAGGACCTTTGGCTCAATACACAAATGGATGTTCCTATCAACCCAACGAATCCCAGTCATGGAATTGGTAATCAGAATAAAATTCCAGGTGAGATTTTTTGGTAATGTTTGCTTGCCAGAGAGCATCAGCTTTACTCTTGCCACTGCCCTACCTTGTTGTATTGCTGGAATCTTTGACCATATTTCACGTTTGTTTATAAGCATGATTATTTTTCCCCTTGACTTCATGTTTGTTTATAAGCATGGTTTTGATCGGTGCTAATGCAGTAATGAAGACGTGTTTTACTGCATTTTTCACTATGTAGAGTAAGGCATAAAGTTAGTACGTCATGTCAATGCTTGTGCATACATTGGTTATTATCATAGATACTTTTTGTGGCAAAATATGTTTTTACATGCTTGTTTTTTTATTAGCTGCAGGATGATTGTTTTTTCTGAGGATTCTTATCTTGTTACAAGAGTAAAACTTGAACATGATCAAAGTTTAATTATGATCCTGAATGAAAGGATTCTGTTTGTCTCACCAGTGTCATCAGGTAGCTGGTAGGATATTTGTATCACTGTGTTGGACATCTCACCTCTGTTAGCAGATAGCTGGTATGACATTTGTATCACTGTGTTGGACATCTCATCAGTGTTAGCAGATTGCTGCTTTGACATTTGTATCGCTGTACAGGACATCTCACCTGTGTCAGCAGATAAGCTGCTGGGACATTCATCTCACTGCGTAGAACAAATCACCTGCATTAACAGATAACTACTAGGACATTCTTATTAGTGTGTAAGATGTCTCACCTGAGTTAGTAGATAGCTGTTGGGACATTTGTATCAATGTGTAGGATGCATTATCTGTGTTAGCAAATAGCTGCTGGAAGATTCATATCACTGGATGTTTCAGACATTCTTATTCCTGTGTAGGACATCTGACTTGTGTTAGGTGTTAGCATATAGCTACTTGGAGATACATTTCACTGTGTAGGATGTATCACATGTGTTAGCAGATAGCTGCTAAGACATCAGTATCACTGTTTAGGATGTCTAACCTGTGTTAGCAGATAGCTGCTATAACTATTCATATCACTGTGTAGGAGATTTCACCTGTGTTGGCAAATAGCTTGTGGGACATTCATATCACTGGATGTCTCACCTGTGTTAGCAGATAGCTGCAAGGCAATTTATATTGCTGTGTAAGGCATATCACATGTGTTAGCAGATACCTGCTAGGACATTCATATGGCTGTATAAGACATCTCACCTTTATTAGCAGATAGCTGCTAGAACATCTGCATCACTTCTCTGGCAGCAATGTGATGTCAGCAACATCAACTTAAAGATTTTTGTGTGAATATTTTGGCATTCATACACAGGGACATACAATCATCCCTCACTATAACATTGATCAGTGGAACTATAAAAGTGTACCATGTTATAGGTGAGGTCACCTTATACTGGGCTACATTATATATAGTATTACTATTATGTAATCTAATGGGATCCATGACATCGTTGCTTTATGAAGCTGGACTGTGTTACATGAAGGTGCCTTTTGGTGAGGGACCACTGAACATACAGTGCTGAAAAGGGAGAGTACAACATAGTGAGGTTCATAAGCAAAACATACTGTTCCATGGAACCATTGTAGTGAACACAAAAAGATCAAAAGTCCAGCTGTTTTGTTTAGTTAAAATCTTCATCCTGTTATAAAGTTTACTTCATTTGCATCCATATCAAACCTACATGATGCAGGAAAATAAAACACTGTTAGGGCTGATCATTACTAGCAAATACATGTACCTACTAGTACATTACTGTCTAAAGCAGAGGTAATGCATATAATTCCATTTAAAACCAAACATTGAAGGGGCAAGGTGTAGTTATTATGCAGCAGTGGCACCTTGAAGGTCTCTAGTTCATCTGTCCATTTGTCATTCCATCTGTTTGTATGTCTGACCATTGAGGGTTGGTTCATAAACATGATTACAGAGACCACTTGACCTAGATAAATGTAATTAGATAGGCATGTTCTATATATACATATTTCATGACTATATGAGATTTTATGCCACACACACAAGTTTTATCTTGTCTTTCAGTCTTCCACACATTTTTGGTTTCAGGACTTTTATCTTCGAAAACTTTGTTATTTAATTACACAGAAAGCTCCTGACCTAGGCAAATGATATTTGTTAGGGTTTTTCAGTATATGAATATATATGACTTGTTGACAATTTTGTGCCAGTTTAATGAAATTTTGCAAAGTTTATCAAAATTTGGGAAGGGGTGGGAGGAAATAATTTGGACTTAGACTCATTTGACTGCATTGGGGTCATACATTAAATGTAGTTATATAGATATATATTTTTTCCCTGGACCCTAAAATAAGCATGCAAATAATCTTACCAAGGTCCACTTTTTATCATACCTGCATGATAAAATTGCATGTTATTTGTCAGTTTATGGTATTGTTATGTGTGTAGATGCATGTTGCTGAAATCTGCATGTTGTTCCCTTACTTGACAGTGAAGAAGAAGATGCTTCAGAAAGCTGGAATGAGAAAAGTCAGAGGTAAGTTTGTTGGTTAATTTATCAGTTGCTCTGATGAAACTGGTAGATTTAGCAGATTATCTGCATGCTACTAATGCATTTATTTTGGATTTGACATCGTCCTTTTATGCTAGGATATGCAACTTTACTTTTTACCTGTTCACAGAAATCTTGACCAAATTTTGTATACACTTTAGCATTGGTATGAATTTACTATATAAATAGCATGTTCTTTACAAATTATATATATTCATTTAAAGAATACATTATTTGAACATACATGTAAGAATTTATAAGACTTCTTGGACATTTGTATATGCATGCAAAACAGTTTTAAAATTGAAGGATTAAAATGTGAGATGTAACCTATTTCTCAGGTTGTATTCAACAAATTGAGTCACTGTTACTCCTTTCCAGTGTTTATTTAACATTGCTTGAAATGTCCTTTAACAGTTGGATTATCTTGTAAGAAGATCTTATGCAATGGCCAATTGTCCATCATACATTGCCCATCTGTCCATCCATCTCTCTGTCCATTATCATAGGTTTGTTATCACTACTCCTCCTGAACTACTGGGAAGATTGTCATGAAACTTTATAGACACATTTTCATCTCAAGGTCTAGTGGGTCCTAAATGAAAATGGTGCCTCTTGGACATCCAGTATGGCTGCTATGGTGGTCATCTTGAAAATTTTATATCGCTACTTCTTCTAAATGGATGGTCATATCAACATGTTTTCCTGAAAGAACTTCTTATGATGACTAGTTGGTCCTAAATGAAAATGATGCTGGCCATCATGAACACTTTGTTATCACCTCATTTTCCGAAGGGATGATCATATTGATATTGGGTTTTCACTAAAAGACTTCTTACAATGTCTAGTTGGTCCTAAATGAAAATGGTACCAATCTGACATCCAGACATCTTGAAAAATCATTATTGCTACCTCTCCTGAATGGATGGTTGTATTGACATGGGGTTTTCAACACAAGATACCTAGTGATGTCTAGTTGTTATTAAAATGAAAATAATGACAATCTGACCTCTAACATGGTCACCATAGTAGCCATTTTGAAAATCTTGTTATTGCTACTTAAGTGATGGTCATGGCAACATGATGTTTTCACTAAAAGACTTCTCATGGTATCTAGTTGGTCCTCAATGAAATTGGTGCCAATCTGACATCCAGTATGGCCACCAAGGCAGCGATCTTGAAAATATTTTTATAGCTGCTTCTCCAGAATGAATGTGCATATTGACAAGAGTTTTTTTACTTTAAGTCTTCTTATGTTATGTAGTTGATTCTAAATAAAAATGGTGCCAATCAGATCTCCAACATGGCTGCCATAGTGGCCATCTTGAAAAGGTTGTAATTGCTATTTTTCCTAAATGGATGGTCAAATTAAAATTGAGTTTTCAAAAATGGACTTCTTTTCATATTTAACTGGTCTTAACTGAAAATGGTACTGATTATACCACCATTGTGGATGACAGGATGGCCATCTTGAAAATCTTGTTATCGTTACTTCCCAATAATGGATTGTCATATTAAAATGTAGTTTTCAGTAAATGACTTCTTATGATGTCTAGTTGATCCTAAATGAAAATGTTGTCAATCAGACCTGCAACAGAGATGCCAACCATTCCAGTCATTTCTATTGTTAACCTTAACATGCGCCATTATTATCACTTGTATCAAATTTCGATTTTCGAGTCAAATAAAATTTTATATAGGTGAATTGCAACTTTAAAAGCAGTATTTAGGTTACTGAAACCCTTGTAATATCTGGTCATAATTCTTTTGTAAAAACCTACTACCCCCCCAAGCGCTTGTATCACAGCAGCAATTCAATTGGAGCAATCTTGGCCTTTTCTCTGTTTGATGCTACAGTTGAAAAGCAATTCAGTATTGGCCAGTCAGAAATAATATTAGCTTAGCGCCCTGATTCACCTAAGAAAGTTGAAGAAAGATGTTGAAATGAATGGCTGATGAAGATTATACCTCAACGAAAATATGACATATACTACAGAAATTCCAAACAGGATATGCAAAGCATCAACATCGAATGAATACGATGCCTTTGCAGTCTTTTCTCGACAGACTTAAGCATAGCATATGGTGGAAAAGATGATTGTAGGAAGCATGTTTCAACCAGAGAGCACCTTGAATCAATGAGCATTACTGCTTAAAATAAACGATTGGATACAAATATGAAGTATTCCTATTATTTATATTAAGATTCCAATTTTTTAAAGCTAATATTATATTTCACATAAGTAGAAGTTGGCATTTCTGCTACAATATGGCCACCATAGTAGCCATCTTGAAAAATCTTATTGCCACATCTACTGAACAGATCATACAGAAACAGGATTTTGACTAAAAGACTTTTGATGAGGTCTAGGTGGTACTAATTGAAAATGGTGCTGATCAGATCTCCAACATCTTAAAAATCTTGTGGTCTCCTAAAATGTGAAGAAATCTCATTACAGCTACTTCTCCCTAATGGTTGTCCATTCCAACACGTTAAAAAAAACCCCCAAAACCCACTTGCAATATATACTGTAGTTCCTATATTGAAATGATGCTGATTTCAACATCCAAAATGGCTACTTTGATGGCCATCCTGAAATTTTTTTAATGACTTCTTCTCCTGAATGGAGGGTCATAGACCTTTCCATTACAGTTTTAAAGGGCATAGACATTTTCGTACAATATAACATTCCACTATTACAGTACTGATATTGCTCAGAGCTCGGTACTGTAGAAACTGTATTCACATACATTTACTGTAAATATAATTTATTTGCATAAGTATTTGTTAGCAGTGCATTGCTGTGAAACAATAGTTGGTGAATTGGTTACAATAAAGTTTCATTGTTGTTATAAGTCGGGGATTTTCCCATATAATTTCACCTGATTAGTTCGTTTCTTAACCAGAGGCAGCAATTCGAGAATGATTTTTCATTTCCTCAGTTGTTTATATCATAGTTTTAAATTTTGTATTATTTAAACAGTTTGATAAAATTGGCAACAAAATAAATTTTTCATTACAATTTTTGCCTTGTTAATCATGTCAATCAGAATAAGTCATAATTTTCATACTTTCACTTTCATTCACATATTGGTTTCTTCACTAATTCTTTGAAGTTGTCGTGAAAATATCATGCAGGTAGGTACATAAGTGAATATCTAAGTAAACACACAAATGAATCAATTAAATAAGTAATGAATTAAATGAATAATTACATTAATTAATTGATTCATAAATACAATTGTGTTCAGTACACTTGCCTATGAAAATGTTTACTTTATTCACAATATTTTCATGATATTGCAAGAATAATTTTTTTGACAAAGAAATAAATAAAATACTCTAACCTTCTTCATGGCTGAATTTCAGTATGTTTCTTCATGTTCAGTCCAAAAAATGCCATGTACATAGTGAAGTATTTATTACAACAAAATTAAAAAGCAGGGGCAAAGGTAAGAACTGCAGATATAAAACACTTGTGACCCCAACATCTATATGATGCTTTCTTTCATTTATTATTGAATTAATTTATTAATAATCATCAAGATCATGATTTACTTATCATAAACAGTATGAAAGACAAATGCTATTTCTATCCCCAAATGTGTAAAATCGCAAAGATATTTCAAAGAATTTTTTCCAAAATACAGCATTTTCAGAAAGGCATTTTTTTTCTTCAGTTTTCAAGAAACAGAGGAAAGTAATCATAATGCCATAAGCGTTTTTTTTTTTTGCTAGTTAGTGATGATACATCAAGAGGTATAAATGAAACCATCAAATGTTTCAAATGGGTGATTTTCTGATAACTCTGGTGTTTTGGTCTTGTTTGGGACAGAAACGTCAAATTTAAGAATTTCTCTATAAGTTCAAATTTGAAAGGTTATAAAAAATTTCCAATTTTCTTTTAAATTTAATGTGACAGATGGATTATTGCTAAATTTTCCTGAATGGTGACTTTTCAGAATTCAGACAATCAAAATTAGTGAACTTAAGTGTCATGATTAAAGTGTCTGTGTTTGAGAGTGTATGTTCTAAACTTTTTGTGGAAATTAAAATGTATTCATAGTAATAAAGGAATACAGTAGGGTTTGTGGTATTGCATTTTTTTAAAATTATTCTTTTTAGGGTCAGGCACATATGTAATTAGTAACTGTATCAGACTCGTGTTGTGACATGTACTCTATGGCCAGGATTGTGCTGACATGCCGATAAACCCTTTACATGCAAACATATCTTTCCAACATGTGAATGGACCTTGTTAGCATCTACTTAACAAATTACCTGTGGCCAATGAAGGGACTATCAACTTGGGACTGGTGTGAGTAGTTGTATCATGTTATATTACCAGTATGTGAGTCAACATGTGGGAAATATTCCCTCAATTTGACCTAAAATATAGTAATATATAGCTGGTTCTGAATGAAAATGGTGCTCATTTGATCTCTAACATGGCCATAATGGTCGTCTTGCAACTCTTGTTATCACTACTCTTGCATGAATGGTAGTAATGACAGGGTTTTCACTAAAACACTTCTTGCAGTATGCAATTGTTCTGAATGGAAATGGTGCCGATCTGACCACCAACATAATGTCACTTTTATGAAGGAGTTTGAAAACCAGACCTAATAGACCTTACTGACATATCTGTCAACCTTGTTTAGCACCTATTCATCTAATTACCTATGGCAAAGGGAATGGCTGTCAGCTTAGATCAGATGTATTGTATCATTTTACATTATGTAGGTTAACACATGTATGTGGGTAAGGTTCCCACAACCTGAACTAAAATATAGGAAATATATTGTAACTTTGAGCTAAAAAATCACATAAACTACTTTGATTTTGCTATATTTTGAACTTTTCTTTCTCTTTGTTTATTTAAAAAGTCTGTAAAAATTGCATATTTTTTTATGAATTAGGAAGGTTATTTTATGTAAATGATCATTGGAAAAACTTAGAGTAGATTTTGGGAAGGTCGAGAGTCCTTTGGCTCAAATTAGTGGTCATTACTTGTGTTTTTATACTTCATTGAGTTTGTGAAAACAATAACTTGTAAATACTGTACACAAATGAATTTTGACCATACTTTGTATTTTGTTGCATTCCAATTAACCAGTTATTAGTCATCACTTTTACATTGGTGTTAGGGTCAAAGGTCTTGACTTGGGTTTTTAGCTTCACTGGCTTGTTGGCACCACAACCCAAACAAGTATGAATATATTGAATAGATTTTTAACAAACCCAGTTTGTTGATATTTATGATGAATACTTTCAATGATGCCAGTTCAGTAACTTGGACTTTTTTCAAAAAATAAAAACAGTAAAGCCTGTCCCAACAGTCCCCTTTATACAGCTGTCACCTGGTCACAACTACCATTCTAATTTCCCCTCAGCAAATTTCCTATATAAAAGTCATGTATATAATGGTCACCAGCTTTCCTTGGTCAGCAGCCAGGTGTTTCCTAACCAAACAATGATTTCTCTCTGCTTTAAGCAGTAGTTGGAGCTTATCGACAGTTTCTGCTTAAAGTATGCAAATTAAAGTTTTCATCCCATTTCATTTGGTTCAGGGATCATTCAGTATTTACAAAACTTTTCAGTAAGAAACAATAGCCACGTTATGGACCGACCATTTAATTGGGGGAGGGGGGGGGGGAGAAGGGAAAAGGCATGGAATTTTGTTGAAAACAATTTCCGGCTCTCAATTAGCTTGAAAAAACATTCTTGCTTAGATTTATAGAAAAAACTATTATATCCCTTATATTAGTACATATTATAGTATATTGAGGTAAAAAAAAAATTCATCCTGGCTCAAAAGATAATCTCAGCCACCACCATAAAAATTAAGTGGTCATTTCCTTAAGCTTCTTTTCATTCCCTATTCTTCAGAGGCCTCACATAAGTCGACTCTCTTGATCTTGGCAAACTGAGCAACTGGTTAACCCAGATATCGTTTTGAAGTGTGAACACCTGTTCCTAAGCCTTATTATGCAAACTGGCCAAATAAAGAGTCCGTCCTCTGATTCACAATCATATAAAAACTATCAATTAGTAGTGAAATAAGTGTTTTGTCATGGTGCACAATACAATACCTACATACAATGGTCACCTGTGTACAAAGGCCAGGTTTGCTTTTTCTCATGGGTGGCAGCTATTGACAGGTTTGACTATATTAATTACATATTTAACCCATCTTAGCATGTGCATATATCTCAACAGTGTCTGAGACAAGTTCATTTGATCTTTTATCCACGATATCAGGTTCAAGGTCAAAAGCCATGATAAAGAATTTGTACTGCACATGCAGATATCTTGTGAACATGTTAACTTGAACATGTAAGGAAATATTTTTGTTACCAAATTTGGTATGTTGGAAAATCAAAAATGTCAGAGATGGTTTCAATACTCAGTAGTTATAAACAATAAAATGACAGGAGAAACAAAACTGTAATGGATTTCTGGAAATTCTTTTCAGCTAGTAGAGTGTCAGTCATTTTGAGGGACTCTTGTATGACACTGATATAGTAAAAAACCCGCTTACATTTACTGCATTAATCTTCTTTGGGAATTATTTCTGTTTTACTGTGGTAATGTCCTAAAATACATAGGTCACTGTATAGTAATGCTACAACTCGATTAGTTATTTCACATTAGTCATATTATCTTTTACTCAGTAACTGTATTTATAGGAGATAATCAGAATATATTGTACCTGTCTGGTATGCATTTTGAAACAATAATGATCATAATACAAAGCATGTTTAACATCGATATATAACATATTTTTCCCCATGAATAGAATAATTGAATTGATTGTTGATTTGGGCATATGAGCTATTTCTTTAAGATCTGTACCTGTAATGGATTATTGTATGTGTAGCTGATTAAATCACACAGGTAAATGAGCCAAATATTTGTTGCAAAGATGTGTCTTATATTAAACCTGATATTGACCAGTATGACATAAAACTAATGATGATCTTGCTTTGTTAGTTTGTGAATGAATAAGTGATTGAATGATGGTTGATTGATTAATTGATCGATTGACCTGTTGACTCTACCCTTTCTTCCTTTCTGCCTGCAAATCCAGAGTCCAGCTTCCCAGTAAGTTCACCTTCCATTAACATAATCTTACAGTAGTTGGTTGTCTTTTGTCATCCCCCCCTCCCCCATTTACTTTCCTTTAATAATTACATCCCATGAACAAAAAAACTTTTTTTTTAATGCCCCCACTGCTTGCAGTAGGGACATCTTGATTTGGTCCTCTTCATCCATCCCTCCATCCCAAGAAGTTTTTTAGCACAATTGTGCAAAAACCACTCTGTTTAGACAAATTAAATTTGTCTTGCTTATTTGTATCCATATGTTGATGACTGATTAAGTTTTCAGGCCATTACAGCCATTTGTCTGTTTTTTTTACACATTGTTAAATTTTGAGGAAGATGTAATGACATTTGGTAGGCATAATTTTGTCCATATTTAGATGACCTTCATCAATTTTGTTTACATTTTTCTGCATTTTTTTTAGCTTTGTGGGCTTTTTGATATGGAGCTGCCTGTCTGTTTGCTTGTTACATATTCTGTCTGTCTGTTTCTCCAAGTATCTCCTTGTTTTTATCCATCTTCTCTTTTCTGTCTTGTTGATATATTCTATGTTTGGTTTGAACCAGTAGTTATTATTTCAGAGTACACACACATACAGACACATACACACACACACACTTTTTAATCAGTGAGTGACATTAAGAATTGTGTTAACAGTTTTTGATCCAAGTGTTTAAATTTTATCTTCAGTTGATCCCCTATATGAAGTGATCTGTGATTTCCCTGGTGGGGAGGATTCCCAGTTGAGGCTCAGAAAGGGGGATATGGTGAAGGTGGAGACCAGAGAGGAAAATGGCTGGTGGAGGGGTTCTGTTGGGGAAGCCGCTGGGTGGTTTCCAGGTAGCTATGTGGAACATGTTCAACAAAATTCAGGTATGTAATACTATTGTAATATATGTGTCTTTGTTCTTAATTTGCACATGATATAATCTTTCTTTATTGTGTAATGAGCTGTGCTTGGGACTGTACTGTATTTATCTGTGTATCAGAACATTCAGCTAATAACATCGACACGGCCTGGAGATCATACAACTTTTGAGCTTGAGACTTGTGATCAACCAATCACAAGAAATGTTATATTTGTAAGACCATTTTTGAGTGGCTGATGGTAAAACTCAAGCTCAGATTCCATCTCAAGAGTTATGATTTTCAGGCCAAATCAGGCAGATCAAGATCTTTGCTGTTTGTTCAATTAATGATTTCAAGCATTAATTCTGATAGGTTGGATTATTTTGCCTTGGTAGATCAGAGTTTTGTTCAGTTATTAAGCTGGAGCTTTAATGCCATGGTAGATCAGAGTATACACTGTTCAATTAATGATTTCAAGCCAGATACATTGATTTTGATAGGCCAGAGAATTATGCCATGGTGGATCAGAGTCTAGACTGTTCAATTAATGATTTCAAGCATTGATTGTGATAGGTTGGATTATTTTGCCTTGGTAGATCTGAGTTTTGTTCAGTTATTAGGCTGGAGCTTTAATGCCATGGTAGATAAGTGTCTAGACTGTTCAATTAATGATTTCAAGCAAACTACGTTAATTCTGATAGGCCAGGCCATTATGCCATGGTGGATCAGAGTGTACACTGTTCAATTAATGATTTCAAGCCAACTACATTGATTCTGATAGGCCAGAGCATTATGCCATGGTAGATCAGTGTCTACACTGTTCAGTTAATGATTTCAAGCAAACTACGTTGATTCTGACAGGCCAGGCCATTATGCCAAGGTCGATCAGAGTCTGCACTGTTAAATTAATGATTTCAAACCAACTATATTGATTGTGATAGGCCAGAGCATTATGCCATGGTAGATCAGTGTCTACACTGTTCAGTTAATGATTTCAAGCAAACTACGTCGATTCTGACAGGCCAGAGCATTATGCCATGGTCGATCAGAGTCTACACTGTTAAATTAATGATTTCAAACCAACTACATTGATTCTGACAGGCCAAACCATTATGCCATGGTAGATCAGTGTCTACACTGTTCAGTTAATGATTTCAAGCTAACTGCATTGATTCTGACAGGAAAGGGCATTATGTCATAGTGGATCAGTGTCTACACTGATCTACTATTCACAGGTAAATACAGTAAACATATAGATATGTATAGAATTTATGAGATCATTACCTGTGTTGATGTATTAAATCATAAAGTTTATTTCAGTCACTAGCAATTGCATAGATTAGATAGTTTGGATGCCATAGGTGTGTTTGATTCAACAAGTATGCACAAGGGAAACATTTATGTATGGCAATGCTAAAGAATACAGCATATTTATAAATAATTTGAAAAGACAAAGTGCAAGTTAATGGATATTGTATGGATTGAATTTTTTGGTCATTTTGGTCTGAAACCATAGCATTAGTGTCTCCCCAACGTTAACCTTGTGAGACATAGGTGTCACTTTGCCTGTGGTGCTGGAATTGGCATCAGTGTTAACAATGTTAAAATTTTTGTTTTCAAGTTTGCAATGTGGGAAGTGGGGGGTGGGGTGCATTTTGGTGTAAAGGTTTTTCTCACTGAATCTGTGTTGTGCAGTGACTTGCTTTCCAGGGCTTATTCAGCTTTGCTTACAAATTGTCTAAAAGCTCTAAATTTGAATTCATTTTTGCTAATTGTCAACAGAGTTGCGATGTGGATGCATTTTGTAATGACTGCATGTTGTGTATCAAAACTGGGTAACTGGAAGTCAGATACCTGGTTGGGGGCAGGCAGAAGGAGATACATCAGCATGCAGACACAGTTGAGACAGCAACTTTTTACATTATGGACCAAGTTCTCCATCAGTTATTTGCTTTCTGAAAGTGATACAGCTCTTGGCATCTAACTGTAACTAATTAAAATGTTTCCTCTGCCTTTCTGACCTTCCTTATCATGAACAAGTTACCAGTATCTTGTATCTGAAGAGAAGTCAGATATTGAATTTTCAGGATTTGAAATATTCCTGCTAGCTAAGCTTAGCACCAGGCCCATCTTGATTTTGCATTTTATAAAAAAATTTATTTTATCTCTTTGTCTCATCTGTTTAGCTGATCTTTACCATGGTATCATTTTTCAGTTTGATATTGGCAATGTTGGCAGTGTTAATGTAAATGTGAAAGATTTTGAGTGGAAGTTTTTTTAAAGTCATATACAAGGAGGCCAGCATCATATCACTTGCAGGTAGAACTATTGCCTGAGGGTGTTTATGTTGTAAATAGTACATTAAGTAGTAATCATGACATACTAGTTTATGTATACAACATATCCAGTGGGATGCTGATCATTATATGACAGTAAATTTCCATTTTCTCTATTCTGGAGTCATTCAGGAATATTTGTAACATGCACTTTAATTGTTTCAATAACAGGTAGCATTTGCTATCTGTTTGAAGCACAGAAATAACATTGCTTGTATCAGTGTGTAGGATTTACTTATTCCATCTGTGGGTGCATCTGTTTGTGGGTCCTTTCTGTCCGGACAGTAACTCTTATTCCAACATACCTGTTGAGATGCAGTTTGGGTACATTTTGTTATGAAGGTTTTTCTCACATTGAATCTGGGTTGCAGTGACCTTCTTTCCAGGACTTCAGCTTTGCTTAAATATTGTGGTTTATGGGTTTAAAGGTTTTTCAGCACATGATAGGCTATACATGGCGGCCAGTATATCTGATGGAGGAAGAACCCGGGAAAATCCTGGGAAGAACCATCGACCCACAGAAAGCTACTGACAAGCTTTCTCACATAACCACATTGGCCGAGCCAAAGACTTGAACCCATGCGGACAGAGGTGAGATGGAGTGATCGGTAAAGGCGAGCGCCTTAGACCACTTGGCCACCTGGGGCCCTGTATAAAAGCTCAAAATTTGAGTGCATTTTCACTGATTGCCTCCAAAGTTGCCATATAGATGCATTTTGTAATGAATGAATGTTGTGCATCAAAACTGGGTAACTGTGACCTACTTTCCAGGGTTTATTTAAAGTTGGTTGAAACATTGACTCGTGCAACAGAAGTGTGAATAATTGTGAGCTCCTGTGTTCTCTAAAACTCTGATGTTGAGAACGCATCCTGTAGATATCACTGTTTATTAATATTATTGTCCCAACTTTAATTTTCCAGATGAATTAAGCCACGAGGAGGAGGTCCAGAGATTTCTATCATCAGAGGGTGAGGGGGGTCAAGAGCCAAAAGTCAGTTCCTTCATGCTGAAGAAGAAAAGGGAGAAGTTGGGCAACTTCACAGGAGAGCTACAGTCAGCGCCAATCAAAGAACCAATCTACAGCAAGATTGATAAAAGCAAGGTACAGTGAAACCCCGCTATAGCACGATGGTCGGGGTCCACAAAACAACATTGTGCTATGAACTGAACCATGCTGTAGCCAACCAACTCATTTAGCTGAAGAAAATGATGCATGCACCAAAAAAAAAATAAAAAAAAAAGGGAGGGAGGTATAATAATGGGCACAAAACTATGTGCTTTATTGGTACTGTTACCATCTTAAATCAGTGGGGCGGGGCAATACTACGGACTTCATTGAATCCGTTATAAACTTGCTCCATATTAAACAAGAACTACTTACAACAGTCATTACATATTTAATATTTATTTTTATGAATACAAAATCAGCAAGTTAAGCATAAATAGTTAAGAGTACATGTACTCACCGGTCAAATCTGGTTGTATCCATAATAGTAATTCCATCACAGATATGCACAAAGAAGCATAATTTATATTTTTAAAAACATTTGATAGATCAAGTCGAATAATATTTAATTTATTGCTAATACATTAACACAAACTTATGACAAAGTTTTTTTTCCCCGCAATATTTCATATTTGCTGGACATGTCCAAAGGGTCTGATTTCTGATGGACAATAAACTGCATGATTCAGATATTGGGAGTTTCTAAAAAGAAACCTGTATTTCGGCTTGAAAAGTACATTTTACTTGAGCTGAAAATTCATACAGGAGGTCAGATGTACTGTATTGACCTCGTAATGTACTTGCGATGAGAATTCTGTATGTGTGTATACATGTAACTGCCTGAGCCCAGTTTGGAAGTAAATCATTCGATTGTATGGGTACACAGTGAGTTCCATAAAAACAGTTGAGTTATTCTCTAACATACAGAGGAAAAAATAAATAAAATGAACCCAATATTCATTGAAGCTTCATTTATAACTATAACATTGCTTTGCTGCAGATCAAAAGCGGGAAGTATAATGTTTGATTATATTAGCCAATTGCACCACCCCTACAACTTAAATGGTTCTGTTCCAATCACTGGAAGGACAGATTTCTGTGTATATGTGAATGATCTGAAGCTAGAAAATAAAAAGGGGTAAGATGAGGGATGGGGGGTGGTTACATCTGTGTGGCAATGACCAAAACTGCTCCCGACAATTCCGGCCATAAACTTTTTTCAGTGGGTGTGTATGGCAATTGATTGAGCAGGCATTGATAGTCTGTTGACTTCCCTTAAAAAGGTACGTAAATTAATTGATTTATAAATTCCGGTAAGAAACTTTTTCAGTTCACCACATTGTTTGCTCGATTTTTGAACACCTAAATCTCGAAGCTAATTGCATTTGTTTAACTCTGGATTTAATCCTGCCCAGGGCTTCAAGCTTCTCTTTATCAGTAATAGCTTTATGTTTCTGTATCCCGTTATCCATTGTAAATACCCACTAATTAACAATTAACACTCTGACACCTATTTGTTTGAACGACCACAGCAAGAATAATTGTTAAGGAACAACATGATCATTTGTATAGGGAATGCATGATATTATTCATTGGTCGGTTGATTGCGTGACGATTGTCTGTTTGTGTGGGTTTTTAAAAAATGTTTTTGATAAATCATTGCCCAATAATTTGAACAACCGTTAGCAGTGAGAATGATGCTTAGCAATTACTTAAATTAATTGATTTATAAATTTGGATGAGAATCTCCTTTCTTTTGAGCAACAATTGTACACAGAATGTATTGAATAAAAACACAAAGAAGACTTACTGGCTTTATTGTTCATGATTCAATAATAACATCTTTATTTCATGTAAAGAAAGATGCAGTCATAAGACACTTTTTTCTTCAAGAATACAATACATCTTGTCAAATTATTAAATCAAACTCGTTTATTTTGGCACAAAAACTTGGCAGTACTTCAGGAAATTTGTGAAATTTGTGTAAAATTTTGGGAGCCGCCATGCTACGATCGTGTTATATCCAAATTCATACACGATCTCTACCCCAAAATGATAAATAACTTTGTGCACATTATTTTTCGTACTTGGAAAAAAATATTTATTTCTTCATGTACGAAAAAATATATGAAATTTAGGGAGCCATGCCAAGATTGTGTTATATCCAAATTCATGCTATAATGAAGCGTGATATAGTGGGGTTTCACTGTACACTCTTTCAGCAGGGAAATTATTTTTAGTACTACTGGTCATAGGCCAGAGGAGCTTGTGGGATGGCCTGTTGTCTGACATCTGTTGTCCTTTGTCTGCCCATCAATTAGCGCAAGTTTGTTATCACTACTTCTCCAAGGAACTTTGCACACATATTTATCCCAAGGTCTAGTTGGTCTTAAATGAAAATGGTGCTGCTCAGACATCTGTATGGCTGCCATAGTGGCCATCTTGAAAATCTTGGTATGGCTATTCATTCTGAACGGATGGTTATATTGATATGGGATTAATTGGAAGAGTTCTTATGATGTCTAGTTAGACCTAAATAAAAATGGTGCCAATAAGACATCCAGTTTGGGCACCATGGCTGCCATCTTGAAAATCTTGTTATCGTTACTCATTTTAAACAGATGGTCTTATCGACATGGGGTTTTCAGCAGAAGACTTCTTAGATTGTCTGGTTGGTCCTAAATGAAACAAGTGGCTGACACACTGGCCATCTTGAAAATCTGGTTATTGCTACTTTTCCTGAATGGATGGTTATATCAACATGGTGTTTTCACCGAAAGACTTCTTATTATGTCTAGTTGGTCCTAAATTAAAATAGTGCCAATCTGATGTCCGATATGGCAACTATGGCAGCCATCTTTAAAAGCTTGTTATCGCTACTTTTTCTAAACGGATGGTCATATCAACATGGGGTTTTCACCAGAAGACTTCTTATGATGTCTAGTTGGTCCTAAATGAAAATGGTGATACTCAGCCATTTAGTATGGCTGGCACAGTGGCCATCTTGAAAAAGTTTGTTATTGCTACTTCTCCTGAATGCATGGTCATATCAACATGGGTTTTTTACTAAAATACTTCTTATAATGTCTAGTTCGTCCTGAATGAAAATTGTGCTGGTCTGACATCCAGTGTGGCTTCTTATGTTAACGGAAAGTCATATGAAGTTGAGTTGATCCCAAATGAAACTGTTGCTGATCTGACCTCCAGTATGGCCACCACAGTGGCCATCTTGAAAATCTTGTTATCTCTACTCCTCTTAGATGGATGATCATATCAATATCTAGTTGGACCTAAATGAAAATGGTGCTTATCTGACAGCCAATATGGCCATGATGGCTCAGCAGATAGTCATAACAACATGGACTTTTCACCAGAAGTTTTATTATCATATCTACTTGGTTCAAAATTAAAATGGTCCCAATCTGACTTTTAATATGGCTGTCATGGTGGCCATTTTGAAAATATTATTATTACTTCTCCTAGATAGATCGTTATATCGACAAGGGGTTTTCACCAAAAGACTGCTTATGATGTTTAGTTGGTTTTAAATGAAAATGGTGCAGATCTGACATCCAGTATAGCCACCATTGCAGTCATCTTGAAAATCTTATTATTCCTACTCCTCCTGAATGGATGGTCATATTCATGAATGGATGGTCATGCATTCACATAGAGTTTTCACCAAAAGATGTCTAATGATTTCTAGTTTGACCTAAATGAAAATGGTGCCAATCTGACATCCAATATGGCTGCCACAGCAGCTACTTTAAAACTCTTTCTATTGCTTAAAACTATCAGAGATGGTTTGAACACTCCATCCATCTGTCCATCTAACCGTGTGTTATCAGTTTCATATCTGCACAATAACTTTAGTTGTCCCCCATCTACGATTACCAAACTTTGTGGATGACTTGCACTTGGGGTGGGGAAGAACTCGATTGATCTCGGGCTCAATAGCTCATGGCCAGTATGACTTAAAGAAGGAAAATGGTTTCTGTGCAATAATTCGAGTTCTCCATCATCTTCATTTATCAAACTTAATGGATGGCTTTTTCTGCAAGATTGTTGATTTTGGGGTCAAAGGCAAGGTCACTGTGACTGAAAGAAGAAAAATGGTTTCTGCGCAAAAATTTCAGTTATCTACACAGAAGACAATTAAACTTGCAGCAGGCATAAAATATGCCATTCACGATACTCTTGTTAAGACAGATTGTTCTGGAGTATAAACAGGTATTCTTGTTTATAACTAACTCAACTTTTTATACTGTATCCATCAATGTAATTTTTAGCTTCACTGGTCATAGACCAGAAGAGCTTATGGGATGGTCTGTTTTCTGTTGTCCGTCCATCCGTTAGCACAAGTTTATTATCACTACTCCTCCTAAACTACTTGGAGGATTGCCTTGAAACTTTATACACACATTCATCCCATGGTCTAGTTGGTCCTAAATGAAAATGATGCTGCTCGGACATCCAGTATGGCCACCACAGAGGCCATCTTGAAAATCTTGTCATTGCTACTCCTCTGAATGAATGGTCATATCAACATGGGGTTTTCACTAAAAGACTTCTTATGATGTGTAGTTGGTCCTAAATGAAAATGGTGCCGATCTGACATCCAATATGGCCACCACTGTGGCCATCTTGAAAATCTTGTTGTCGTTACTCCTCCTGAATGGATGGTCATATCAACATTGGGTTTTCACGAAAAGACTTCTCATGATGTCTAGTTGGTCCTAAATGAAAATTGTGCCGATCTGATGTTCAATATGGCCACCACGACAGTCCTCTTAAAATTTTTGTTGTTACTACTCCCCCTGAATGATTATTATGACATGGGGTTTCACCAAAAGACTTCTAATGATGTCCACTTTGTCCTAAATGACAATGGTGCCAAGCTGACACCCAGTATGTGTACCACAGCAACTAATTTGAAAATCTTGTTATTGCTGAAGAATATAAGAGATGGTTTCAACACTCGACAGGTACAAGGAAGAATGGTTTTATCTTGAATTCCTTGAAATTCTTTTTGCCCAGTAGATTTTCAGTCCCTTTGAGGAACTCTTGTATATAAATACCATGTTTTTTTATACGTGCATGCATCCTAATGATCTGCCATCATTTTACCCACTCTTTTCGGATCAGAAATGACAGAAAAATAGACTCCATCATATGCATTAGAGCAGAATAGGGAAATTCAACCCTTGCGATCAGAATTTGTTGGCACAAACTCTGCAAAGCCTCGTTGTCCCCACTAATTCTGACTCTCAGGTGGGATTTTTCTATCTCACATCAGTATATATTCTATTAGTCATATATGTGAATGGTGAGACATAGATATAATTTTTCTGGCATAAACAACATTAAGGTACTGTACTAAAGTTATTGATATTTGCAAATCTTCTGCTTCATTAGTGAAACTTGGGTAGGATATTACTTTATGTCTGAAGTTTGTACCCACATATGCTAGAACTTATTTTCTTGCCTTCATAAGCAGAAAGCAACATCATAATAACGCTGTGAGATACTGCATTATGTGCAACACTTGTCCATTTTTAGTTATTTACCTGGTCCAATTTTTAGCTCACCTGTCCATAAGGCCAAGTGAACTTATAACATCGATTTGTGTCCATTATGCATCGTCTGTCATGCATCCTTCAACAATTGCTATTTTACCAAATTTGGCAGGTAGCATCCTGGCTTTCAGATTTATACAAATGATGCTAATCTGCCATCAGATATAGTCTCTGTTACTAAAAAGAACCAAAGAAAATCTTTAAATGACTTTTTCTCAGAAACCATTGAACAGAATTTGATCAGATTTGCCAGAAAGCATCCAGGCAGGAAGGCCTTTCAAGTTTTAAAAATGATGTTGATCAACATTCTAATGTGGCTGCTATTACTAAAAATTGAAGAAAGAAAAAAACGGGTGTTGTCCATCAACAATTGCTGTTTTCAGCTTCTTTTCAAAACCCCACCAGACCAGTTTTACTATACATGGCACAGAGCATCCTGGCATAAAGGCCTTTAACTTCTCTATAAATGATTCTGATATGCCTTCAAATATGGGAACGATTAATTAAAATAGAAAAACCTTTAAATGATTTTTAAAAAAGTGCTGAACCAAATTTGACATTATTTGAGAGAAAGCATCCTGGCTTGAATATCTTTTAAATTTGTACAAATGTTGCCAATCTGCTATCGAATATTGCAACTATTACTAAAAAAAGAAAACCTTTAAACAACTTCTCAAAAATCACTTGATAGAATTCGACCAAATTTGACAGAAAGCATCCTGGCATAGAGTGTTTTTAAGTTTGTACAGTTTATGCTGATCTGCCATCAGATATGGCTCCTGTTACTAAAAAATAAAAATGTCTCCATTGTTACATCTAGGGGTTAGAAATAGTAACAAAAGAAAGAATGACTCAAACAAGCTTTCAAAATTTCTAAAATATAAATTTAATTTCCTAAAATATGAAATATTTCAAGCAAACAAAGTGATAGAATTAAAAACAACTTACAGTTTAGAAATTCCTAAATAATCCTAAATGTCGTATTGAATTTTGATAATCCGGAAGTTAATCCAAAGTATTCAGAATGAAGTCACTAATGTGTTGATGTGCCACAAGAAACACAGTTTTAAATCCAAATGTTATTAATCCCAGGTAAACTCCTGTGAATGTAGAATATTGTTAAGTTCCTTGAAGAATAGTACTTAAATCCAAAATGTACTATGTAGATAATAGATTTTCACCAGCTGATTTTACAAACAATAATAATCTTCCTCAATAACCTTATGATTCTGGAGAACTGCAAAGAATGCCCATTCAGTGGTTATATTGGCATTATATAGTCTCTCACAGCGTAAAATAGAATTTAAACCTCTAATACTACGACTTAGAAGAGTTCTGTCAACAACCTTCTTTAACCAATCAGAAACTAGGTAGCACACGTTATTGCTTGTAGTGCCTTTGCACTGCAATTAAAATACCTTATTACAAATCAACAAGATATTGACATAGGATTCAGGTCATAAAATCTACACTTGCGACCACGTGATTCAGCATTGTGGGTTAAGCTGACCGACATAATTATTGATTTTCCCAGGACATAGCATGACTAATGTAAACATGTTGACGTACATTGTACTTTACAAATAGCGTAGGCTACTGAACTAAGAAATTATAATACAATGATTATAAACCCAAATGAAAACTATTATAATTTAAAGATAATACATAATGCTGTAACACCATCAAATACATTACCCAATCACATTAACATTAGAAAATTACTCTCTGCTCTCTCCGAATCTAGCCCTCCCTGAAAGACGAAAAAACAACTTTCTGTCTATATATCGTATAGACAAAGGGAAGTAACTCTTAAAGATTAACTCTACTTGCCACCCCCATCCCCCAGATACCTAAAACAGCGTCGACAGCGATGATCACTTAAGATCCAGTCAAAGCCATGCCAAGTGATTGCACTCGAGCTATATTGGAATTGCATATGATACACATACAAGCTCCGTCGTCTAGAATATGGACGAGTGAATTGGATGAAACTAGGACCATTTATAACCCAATCTGGCAGCCCACTGGGCATTAGACCCTATCCCATCCTGCAATATATCATTCCGTGTACACCATCCCGGCTGCCAAACAACCATTTCAGCCATCTAGACAATGTATGGTTTCCATTGTCTTGAATCTGTCATCTTGGGATGGCAAACAGCATATTGTACGATAGTTCCTATGGCATCATCATTGCCATATGGAATGTTATACCCCTTGATGCAGAGTATATAGGAGGAGACTTGGATCAACCTATTTCTGACAAATGATTGGGCCATCCAAGTCATTTCAAAGGGGCTCCAGATCTTGTTCATTCAGCCCCTTCCACTTTTGTTGTCCCTTTATAATGGAGATCTCATGCGATTCCATTAAGGTGGATGTTTTACAAAAGGAGATAGAGCTTTTGCTCGCAAAGTGTGCGGTGGAGGTAGTCCCAAAACCGGACTCCCAGGGTTTCTAATCAAGGCTTTTTCTGGTCACGAAAACAAACAGAAAATTGTGACCTGTCATAGACTTGAGCAGACTCAATAAGTTTATGCCCCATAGCGCAAGATTGAGATGGCAAGGCCTAATCATCTGTCTGTGTAATGTAATGAATACCCAGATCAGTCTTGGTCTGTCCAACATGTATTTCCTTATACCTATTCACTCATTATCACACATACCTTTGCTTCAGCTACCATGAGGTAGTGTACCAAATCCATGCCCTTCTGTTTGGCCTCAGTTTCAGCCCTTTGGTCACACTCACTCACTTTGTTCCCATAATGGAACCACTCATGGTTCTTGATATGGCTCTAAGTTTGAGCTTGTCTTCCACCTTGCTGAAGCAGTTATACAAGATTTAATTCCAGAGAGCACTAGCTTCAGCTTGCAGGTTGAATGAGCTGCATATGCTTTCTGTGGATCTTTCTACATGCAGTTCCATTCCGACAACTCAGCTGTACTAATGATGCATCATGGTTTCGTTTTTAAAACAGGTTATTGTTGATAGGCAACCAACAAGTAACTATCCACTATCTCCTTGATTGAGAGAGGCAAAGCTGAAGGACCTGGTATGCACACTCAGATGCTATCTGAGGCTCATGGATAATGTCCAAGGCAGCCGTCAAAGACTCTTCCTACTGGTTAAGGCAGGAAAGCAAGAGATAACCTCACAAGCATTGACTGCTTGGGTTAAGGGAGTTATTAGATCGGTGTACTCTGAACTCTCACAGGATCAGATATGACTCGTGAAGATTTTGGCTCATAAAATAGAAGCAATTTCCACTAGCCTGGCCTTTGAACATAATGTCACAATTTGAGACATTGCAGAGTCAGTTGGCTGGCATGCCCAGTCTACTTTCTCAATCTTCTATTTGTGTGACATTGCCTAGCAAAGGAGAGAGCTTAGTCTTGTTGGGCCACTGGTAGCTGCCTAGACAGTTACCATGCCTTTTTCATGACAGCAGAATTTCAGCTTGGGAAGGACCTTGCAACTTTTACTGGATTAGAAACTTTTTAATGTAAGGCATTAACTGGGTGCAGGATCCCATAGGGATTGCCATTGCACATGTATGAATGCATAATTGTTGATTGTGCTAACCTCACATTAGGAGAATTTCATCCTTTCATTATACCAATCATCATGCTCCTACAGGGTGACATAGGTTTAGGTTGGATCTTCCCCCTCGTACCTATTCTCCTAATGGTAATGTAATAGGGTAATGTATTTGATGAAGAAAGGATATTTTTTTGTAAATTATGTTTCTCTAAAAATACTTACTCAATTACATTACTATCAATTCCTCCAACTCTTTCCCACAACTGCGAGCTTCCTGTTGTAGGTTTCATGCAAGCTTAAGCTGGTTACATCTGGGATACGGTGGCCACCTAGTGGGAACGAGGGGAGTTAAGCTGTAAGAGTTACTTCACTTCATCTATATGATATATAGATGGAAAGATGTTTTTCATCTTTCAGGGAGGGCTGGATTCAGAGGTAGCGGAGAATCATTTTCTAATGTTAATGTGACTGGGAATGTATTTTCAGAGAAATATAATTTACAAAAGAATTTCCATTTTTTACAAAAAGACTTCGCCACAAAAACTGCTAAACAGAAAGATTGCTTTCCATTTTTTTGCAAATGATGCTGATCCACCATCAAATATGGCCACTGTTGCTATAAATAGGTAAGCATTTAAATAACTTATGAAAAACTGATTAACAGAAATTGTCCAAACTGTATAGAAAGCATCTTAGCATACAGGGCTGTCAGATTTGTACAAATGATGCCAATTCACCATCAAATATGGTAACTGTTACTAAAAATGTAAAAAATAACATTAAAAGAATACTTCTCAGAAATTGACCAAAAATGATTGAAAGCATTCTGGTAACAAGTACTTTAAAATTTTTACAAATGTTAGTGATTTGCCATCAAATATGGTGACCATAGCTAAAAATGGAAAATCTTTTAAAATGACTTCTCAAAAACCACTGAACAAAATGTGACCAAATTTACAGAAATCATTCTGACATGAATGGCTTTTAAATCTGTACAAATTATGCGAATCTGCCATCAAATATCAAATATGGCTGCTGTTAATAAAAATAGAAAAAAAACTTTAATAATTTCTTCTAAAAACTGCTTAACAGACTTGGATCAAATTTGACAGAAAATGTCTTAGTTGGAATGCCTTTTTTTTCTTTTTACAAATGATGCTGTTCTGCCATAACATTTGGCTGCCATTTCTAAAGTAGAACAACATTTGAACAACTTTATCTAATACAACCGTTTGAACAGAATTTGACCAACTTTGACACAAAGTATTCTAGCACAGATACTTATCAGTATTGGACAAATGGTGCTGATGTGCCATCAGATATGGATGAAGATACAAAAAAATTGAAACAATGGTTCGCATAATATATGCAGTCAATATCATTTGAAGACATTTCAACAGGAAGCATACTCTTGACCCAGATTTTTGGACCAACTGCTCTTGCTATTTGAAAAATGTCAACCAGGTGATTGATCTCAGGTCCACTTAAGCCCCTTGTTTTAAGGGAATTCAAGGCCAAAAATACTTTAAACCAACTTTTTTGTGGCTACCAAAGTTTGTTGTTTCCAGATAAAATATTACACTTTTTTATGCCACACGTTGAAATATGTCTGGTATTAACACAGAAAAACAAATATCTTTTTCCTATGCAAATGAGGGTGGATGAAGCTTAGGGCGAATTTGTGGAACAATTAATTGGCTATGGATGGCTTAGAAGCCAATTTGATGTGGTCATTGAGGTTGGGGGAACTAGAGAACCTGAAGGTTACCACCAACTTTGAATAGTTGACCTCATACTGTTCTGGGTGTCCAAACCATGGATGGAAATCATGGCTACAGAGGTGCAAAGTGAACATGTTATTTATGTACTGTCCAGGCCAATTGATCAGGGATATTGCATATCATGTATTTCTCTTTTCATTTCAGATACACAAAGTATCAGCACCTAAGATACCAGACAAAACACCTTCCAAACATCCAGCCATAATTTTCGGGGAAAGCACTTCAACACTACTTGGTAAAATACTTAAAAAATAGACCAGAAGAGCTTATGGGGTGGCCTGTTGTCTGTCATCCATTTTTCATCAGTCTTTTAGCACAAGTTTGTTATTGCTAATCCTCCTAAACTACATGGAGGATTGACATGAAACTTCTTACACATATTCATCCCAAGATCTAGTTGGTCCTAGATAAAAATAGTGCCCCTCGGATATACATCTTATTATCATTACTTCTCCTGAATGGATCGTCATATCAATATAGGTTTTTCAGTAAAAGACTTCTTATGGTGTCTAGTTGGTCCTAAATGAAGATGGTGCTGATCTGACAGCCATTATGGTGACCATCTTGAAAATCTTGTTATCTAAACAGAAACGGAAAATCATATTTAGATGGGGTTTTGCCAGAAGACTTCTTATGATGTCTAGTTGGTCCTAAATGAAAATGGTGCCGATCTGACCTTTCAGTATGGCCATCATGGTGGCCATTTTTAAAATCATGTTAACCCTACTCCTTCAACACATGGTTTCAGCAAAAGACTTTTTACAGGGCTCAAAAATAGCAGTAGTCTGCAAACCTGAGCTAGTAAATTTCCTGTCAGACAAGTAGTTTTCATAACTTCAGTAGTCCAATGGCTAGTAAAGTTTCAGTTGTTGCCAGTCAGCATTTGTTTATGCTATCATAGGTAATTTTAAACAATCGGAATGATTGGACAGTGTCCAAGGTCTCTTAGCTCTGTGTTTGTAAATCCTCGAAATTCATTTGCCCCCTAGAGGGTTAGAACAAATGGAATTTGACTTATCATATTTCAACACGAGACTCTACTTTCCATTTTTCAATAAAATAAAAGTGTTGTTAATCTTGATATGTGTCTGACATTGTTTTGTGGGAAAGACTCTTGAAAACTCAGCAGGACTGGTAAATTTCTCAGATTACTAATCCTTCTGGCTATGAAGAAAATTGTGTTAAATTCTAGGCCTGTATTATAATATCTAGTTTGTCCTCAATGAAACTTGTGCCAATTTGACATCAAATATACAGTATATGCATTGTGGATTGATGATTCTCCACTTAATCTGGTGGACGTGGACAAAGGGGCAAGGTGTTAAGTGTCCAATATGAATACTGGATGTCCACTACATCTGGTGGATTTCCTCTAAGTCTAGTGGACATCCGCGAAATCTATGCTAACTCCATCACAAATTTTATTGCAGTAGTGGTAGGTTTTATGGCAACCCTCGCTGATTTTATTGTATTTGCTCTGCGATTCAACACACTAAACAAACAGATGGGAGAAACCATGATGATACAAACCTGACCGTGGCAGGTGTCAATTTCATACCTTTACCTGTACAAACTATATGGTAGTAACATTTCTTGTGATATATATTGGTGGCCTAGCTGGGCATATGCACAGATGAACATTCATAATGTAGACAAAATATCACGTTTTAAATTTCTTGAATATCCCCTCACCCCTGCCCCATGGCAGAACATACATCAGACATATTGCTTAGCTACAATGTACTTTATTATTGATAGACTGCGAGTATAGGATGCAGATATTACATTCTGCTCTGCATCAAATGGTACCTTCGATGTTTTTTCTCAATAAATTATATTTCATAAAAGTGCTTGATGTGCTGGTTATTAATTTGTTATAGTTTCCCTTTAATTTCCATACTCTTTACAAGACCCTCTTTGAACAAATTATTGAAAGCAGTAATACAAATCAAACTAAAAAAGAGATTACAAATGAATGCCATACTATTTATACTGTAGATGTACAATCAAGTACATGGGATATTATGACATGTTTGTCATAATTCTTTCCAAAGTTTATTCAACATGAATAACGTGGCATCATATATTAAAATAATAAAATAAGAGCTATGCTAGAAAATGTTCTTCTCTAACTTTATCCTTAAAACTTTGAAAATGATATTGTTTATCAGAGAGTATGACCATTTTTTTAATGTGTGGAATTATGTACACAGTATTGACTGTTGTGGTCTATCAGTGGTCATTCATGTCATGAACAAAGTGATTTCAATAAAAAAAAAGAAATTACTCTTTTCATGAATCTATCACTAATGAATGGCCATGGAGTGACAGTCTAACTTTGAAGTCAGCCACTATGCCTGTTACTGTAGCTTCCTCCCTTGAGTAAACAACGATCACTCGGGACAGTTCCTAGCAGCTACTGCTCAATGTCGCTCTTTGATATTTCAGAGTGTACATTAACTTTTGATGAAAATGTCACAAAACCACACACTAAAATTAATAAGATATTACTTTGTGAAAAACAAATTTGGACTGAGAAATGCATTGCCATTAAGTTCTCATATTATTGTGTAAAACTAGTTTCACAAACCATATAATTATTTATTGTCCCAATTAGGAACTGATCATTTAATTAAAAAAAAAAAAGAAAACTGTTGTAATGGCCTTGATTCACATGTCAAAATTTGTTCTTTTTTTTCTTCTAAAAAGCCAAACAACTGTATTTTGTTCAAGCTATATCCCATCCCATCCTTCTCTCTCTCTCTCCCCACCCAACCATAACCCATAATGTGATAAGTGCATACAGTTGAAGTATAAAGTGACTTACACTGTACATTAGGACAGTTTCTAGCAGCTACTGGTTAATGTCGTGCTTTGTTGTTTAAGTAATAAGATATTACTTTGTGAAAAACGAATTTGGGTCTTGTAATGTGGTCTGCAAAATGCAATGAGGTTAAGTTGTAATATTTTCGTGTAAAATTGGTTTCTAGCGGTATATAAAGCAAACTATATAAAAATGTTATTTTCAACGTTAATCTTTCGACGCAGCACATAGAAGAGAAATTTATCGCAAGCAGCACATAGCTATAACATGTTTGATGATAGCTTTACTACACTACAGGCTTTTTAAAAAAAATTCATATGAGAGAGAAAAAGAGAGAGAGAGACGTAACCTGTAGCTTTTTCGCAAACTCGGAAAATGACATTGATCATTAGATGATGCATTCCCTTTAATGTGCTGCAATTATCTTCATTCCAAAATTTGTCTACTGACAAAATTTATAAACAAAATTTTGATACTGCTCTTTTTGCAGAATAAGTAAATAAGTAAAATTGCTGCTTAGCAATGCTTTTTGTATTTAAAAAATTATGTAATTAATTGGGTTCTTAACCTGCTATTATTGTGCTTTTCTATTTTTCTTATTATTTCTAGTTTGGTTATATTCTCCAACTTGGTCATAATTAACATAAGTGAACTAAAGCTTCAGACAAATTTAATATATTGAAAGTCGAATGAACTAGCATTGCTGTAATAATCAAAATGAACACATTGACAGTATATGTGATGACCCTAGAATGAATATGAAATGTTCACAATAAACGGGAAATTGGGATTTACAACCTTTGAAGCCAAAACTTCTTCCACCTCAAGTTGGGAGTAGCTGAAGAAGGTCTACCAGGGATAACTGTTTAAAGTCATTAAAAATATGAAGCCACATATTAGTAGCAGTCAGTGCAATTAGAAATAGATTTTATAGTCTTGTTAAACACATGACTTAGTAATTTCGGGTGATGTATGAATAAGGCAAAATTGATAGATATGAAGCGTTCAGGTTGTGCGTAAAACAGTACAAGTTAAACAACAACAAAAAGTATTATTAGAAAGATATTCTGCTTATATGAAGCTAAAAATTTCACTAACATACAAAAACAAGAGACTGTTTACTGTACTGTAAATACACATATGTACCGCAGATACTTATTTTGGAACAAAGTTTACATAATTGTAGGCATTTTCATTCAATTTTAAATGATGATGATATGCAGTGATATATTTCTCTACAGGCCAACTAGTCCCAGGCCTAAGATGGCAAATTTTATGAGTCTGCAAAATTCTGGTGGCATTTTTTTTTTTTTTTACAAAGAAAACCAAAAAGAACATTGAAGTGAAAAAAACATATGTAGCAAACACAACACTAATAAGCAGTTATCGAAAATAAGATTTGCATCCTTCTCTTCCTGTCACCCCTCACATCTTTACTATTGCGGAGGGGTGACACTTCCAAATGTGAATCCATTTTTGTGGACGAGTCTTTGAATATTAAATGGCATTGTGTACAACTTAAAAACAGCATTCTGTACTGTCTACTGTAGCTTAGCCATCAAGTAAGTTCCATACAATGTAGTAGTCATCCACTATTACATAATTTTATTGCTGAGATTTTCTAATTGGGGCAATAATACTTAATCTGTCCACTATGAGCCACAACATGGACATCGACGATGACAACCATATCTGGTCCATGTCGGAAACAGCATGGACGGATTAATTTCCACTTTGGAAACATGGATTTTCCATACTCCACAATGAGTGTACTGAAGCTGCCATGGCAGCCATCTTAAAAATCATATTATTGCTACTTCTTCTGAATTGAAGGTCTTATCAACATGGGGTTTTCACCAAAAGATTTCTTATGATGTCTAGTTGGTCCTAAATGAAAATGGACCCAATTGTCATCCAATATGGCCACGACAGCAGCCATCTTAAAAATCTTATTATTGCTAATCCGCCTAAACAGAAAGTCATATCAGCATAGGGTTTTCACATGAAGACTTCTTATGGTGTCTAGTTGGTCTTAATTGAACTGTGCTGATCTTGAAATTTATTGCTACTCCTAGATGGAAAATCATATCAACATTCGATGCTTAGTTGGTACTAAGTAAAAATGGTGCCAGTCTGACATCCATTATAGCCACCATGGCTGTCATCTTGAAAATCTTGTTATTGCTATTCCTAAAAAAATGGAAAGTTTTATCAACATGTGGTTTTCACCAGAAGACTAATTCGTATATCTAGTTGGTCCTGAATGAAAATGGTGCTGGTCTGACCACAAATATTGCTTCCACAATGAACATATTGAAAATCTTGTCACTAATTCTCCTGAATGGATGGTCATATCAACATGGTGTTTTCACCAAAAGTCTTCTAAGGGTGTCGAGTTTGTCTGAATGAAAATGGTGCAGATGTTATAGCCAATAAGGCTGCCACAGTGGCCAATTTGAAATTCTTGCCACTGAAAAATATCAGAGATGGTTTCTACACTCAGCACTAGAAAAGAAGAAATGGTCTTATCTTGCATTCCTGGAAATTCTTTTTGGTACAGTAGAATGTCAGTCCCTTCAAGGGACTCTTGTTGTAAGAGTTATGCCCCTCTTTTTGACTTGCAGCTTGGGAATGTATGACAGAATTTTGTGAATGCAGCTACTCTTGCAGTTCTTGGTGGATTGCTGTGAAACGTAGTAAATATTATGCTTATCATCAGAAAACATGCATCTTGACCAGTCATTTACTCACCCTATTTTCAGTCGAGTTATGCTTTTGTTTTTAGTATAGACTCATCTCCATCATTGGGTTTGGGTGGATTGTTGGGGGGTGAGAGCGGGTGGCGAGGGTATATTTATGTGAGAGAACTGCTTACCATTCCTTTAGTTCTCAATTCAGTTCATTTTGGAGTATCATTAGACAAAATCTACATTAGCATTTTATTTTGAGCCAAAAGAATGGAAAAATTTGTGGCCTAGGAATAGGGCTGTACTCATATGTTTGACACAATTTTTTTGTTTTATATTAAACATGTAACAAGGTAGAATGGTATTCAGGTGCTGGGCTGTGGGGTCAAAATGACATTTCTTTTGGTGATATGGACTTTGCTTTAACCAGAATTCCATCTACTCTAATTGAAAGTGATCATTCTTTTCATTTCAGCTGATGGATGCAAATTCACAGCTGTATATTCCTACAGTCCTCAGTTTAAAGGCGAGATATGTCTTGAAAAAGGAGAACTAATCAAAGGGATTGAAAAGGACCGTAATGGTTGGATGAGGGGGATCAAAGAATCAACTGGAGAAGATGGCTGGTTCCCTGCTGTATACGTTGATGAGGTATTGTATTGGAAATATGCCATCAAGGACACTAAAGCTTGATGCGGTGGCTATATCACCAGTCTAAAGAGACTTAGATACCCAAAATCCACATAAAGTAGATTCAGTCATTCAGCATTTATTTTTGTCCTACCTGCGAAGGATAAACGAGCCTAATAGAATCCATAGAAAGTGTTGGTGTGGGATTGGGAAATCCCAGCTGATGGTCATAATATGTTGGCTGGTGGTTGATTTGTAATGGCACAATGAACACATTATTAGCTATATCATGCTGAGGAATGTGAGCTAAGTGCCTTTTCCAAGGACACAGAAGCAACCAAGCCAGGGCATGTCAGGGTGGGCATCAAACCCTTGACCCTTGGATTATGAGTCCAATGCTCTGTCAACTGAGCTACCATGGTTCCATTAAGAATTTGTAGGCAAAAACTTGGCAAAACCTCATTCCTGACCACAAATTATGATTCCAAGGGTGGGATTTCCCTATTCCATGCCAACATAGATGATTGATTATATTTTTCTCATTCCTAATCAGGAAAGAGCAATGGTGGATAAAAGATCATCTGTATGGATGTTGCTATTGCAAGATGCAGTATTTTCAGAAAGTTTTAACATGATTACAAAGAAGCATGTGCACTCATGTGGGATCGGCATATTCCACATAGACTTTCTCGCATTGCAAACTGTGTCAAACATATATACAAATTAAAGAAATAAACATCACTTTTTCAACAACCCTTTTGTTTTTTGTTTTTTTTGGTTTTTGCATTTACATTTGAACCTGTTTTAAGAGACCACCTAAGGGAACCACAAAAGTTCTTTCCAAAAACAAGTGATCTTTATTAGAGGTTTTGTGAGTATAGAAAGTATTAAATATAGAATGAAATTTTGTGATCTCTTAAGACAGGTGATCTCTTGAAAGAGGTGGTTTTTAGCACAGGGTCAACTTTATATACTTTGGGATGTCAGTATTGCTAGCTGTGTCAGAGATGAACTTTCTTCAAGAAGAGGGATTATTTTAAAATTATTTACATGTGACAGGTCTGTTAACACGGGATTAAAAATATTACATTACATTTAATAAATTTACCTTTAGTGAAGTTTGTGATGCTTATTTCATGCCCAGCAACTGACTGACTTTTGATGCACTTTGGCAGTCTGTCTTCATGACTAATGATGGTTGGAAGTAAGCAGTTTTTCTTTATATCACATTCATCATATTTACTTTTTATAGGAAATAAGGAACGCTGCCAAGCTATTATATCCCCATACTGTTTATTCTAACATCATAAAACCATACTGTTGAATCAAAATACTGTATATATTTTTCAGAAAAGTAAGGTAAAAGTAGATTCATTTGAATTATGAATAGATATAAAAATGGTTTACAAATTGACACCTTTTCAATATAAAAACCAAGACTTAACTGAATTGATTGGAAAACATGTACCAGTCCAATTTGTATTGCAGTTAGTGCTTTGTATAGTTGCCATTATTAAGCACAAAAAATGCTGAGAGATTGCTGGTGTATTTGTGTTCGAGAAGTAATTTATTCTTCATGTATTGTAATATGATTGAAACACTTTTTTCAGTCCTCACCATTATATTCCCCGCTTAATATGAGGAAAATTAAAATGACTGCTGTTGAATTCTAATATGCTTTTATTTTGAGATAGTTTGATTAGCCTTGGAAAGTTATCTCACTTAGCCTGACTCCCAGGGGTCATGTGTGTAAGGTAGGCCAGTGACTTATTGTTTATATTGGCATGTGTTAATATTTATGGTTTTACTCTCAGTTGTAATTCTTTTTAATGAACTTTTGCGAAACTGGAGAAACACTGATGCATGAAATGTGCAACTTTTATCAATCCATATTTATAAATACCTGCATGGTCAGCATCCTTGATGTGTTGAGAGACATGTTTTTGGTAGTGTTTTCTTAGGTAGACGAATGTTTCTTCTAAAGGCCTTACATGGAAGAGATGTCTTCTATTTTACAGTCCTGCCTTCCAGTACCTGAGCAGACTAAAACTTTTTTCCAAATTGAAGAGTAGTTGTGTGAAAAGAAGTATATTTATCACCCTTTTGATCCCATTTTCAATGTCATATCATTCCTTTCACATAAGATAGAACTGCAGGTAGTCAGTTATACACAAGACACTAGAGATTAAAAGGGAATTGTCAAGCCCACTTTCGCCTCTTGCTGTTTAGCATAACTCAAAACATAGCACTACTGCTGCTTCTTTATCTTAACTTCCATGCCCATCATTTCAGATAAAAGAGGCAATTGAGGACAATGATACAGTCAATCAGGTATATAAGGTACTGGATGTCAACAACTCAGCCTTGAGAGGACAGGATCTTGTTGGGATTCCACATCAAGTTCTGTATACCTTTACTGCAGAGAGACCTGGAGATCTATCCCTGAAGGCAGGGGACACTGTTGCCGTGGTTCAGATATTAGAAAATGACTGGTTCCTGGGTTGCAAGGGACAGGATGTTGGATGGTTCCCCAAAAGTTTTGTTGAGGTATTCAAGTTAATAACATAGTTTACTTGCTTCCTTTTTGTCTGGCTGGCCTTTGTATATGATAAGACATGAGTGTCACTTTACAGTATTGATATCTAATCATTGTTGTTATCAGTGTTAACATTTTCATTTAAATTTTCTTAGAGTCCTGCATAATACACAATTATATATAATAAGACATGAGTGTCACTTTACGGTATTGATGTCTTTATCATTGTCTTTGTCAGTGTTAATATTTTGTATATAATAAGATATGAGTAACTTTATGGTATTGATGTCTTTATCATTGTCTTTGTCAGTGTTAATATTTTGTATATAATAAGATACGAGTCACTTTACGGTATTGATGTCTTTATCATTGTCTTTGTCAGTGTTAAGATTTTGTATATAATAAGATACGAGTCACTTTACGGTATTGATGTCTTTATCATTGTCTTTGTCAGTGTTAAGATTTTGTATATAATAAGATACGAGTCACTTTATGGTATTGATGTCTTTCTCACTGTCTTTGTCAGTGTTAATATTTTGTATGTAATTGACAGGAGCATCACTTTACAGTATTGATGTCTTTATCTAGTGTTTCCCCCATTATCAAAAATGGACATCTGAATTACCCTCAATAAAGGGCACCGTAAACACCAAAAGGGGCACTTTAAAATATGTATACATGAGCAAAAGGGAACCTTATTTCATTGTAAATTATTATTATTATTATTAGTAGTAGTAGTATTGTTGTTGTTGTTTATGTTGTAAAATTAGGAAATTGTGGGAGCAGCTGACTTGTAAAGTTATAAAATTCCTATGTTTTATTTGTATTCCACCCAAGAGTTGCAGGAGTAAAATCTTTGTTACAGTCTTTCGTAGTGCTAACTTCTTTTGTTTTTCATTATTCCTTAGCAAATGATGCACATGTCAGTAATGTTTTGAAAGTAAATTGAATGTATGGTTAGTTAGATGCACAATTTTACCATCTTGCCAGTATTAATAATAATCATTAATTACTGTGAATATAGGTGACATAAGATATTTCCTAATTTTATTAGGCTTTTTATTTCATCTTCTTTCATGCTTCCTTTTAATTCCTTGGATGAACTATAATTTAATTTATTTAAGAGCAGGATCTGTCTGTTTACTAGTTCATTGGATGTAATGTTTAAAAAGAATGGTATAACCAGTAAGTAGTATTTAGTGTACCCTTTGATTTTGCCCTTTTACGGGAATGGAGCAATACAATAAAAATAGCATTAGAAGTTTTCTATTTGAATTTCAGCTTTAATTTGAAGCAATAAATGGTATGAATATCATTAAATTATTAACTGAAAAGTATCAAAACCTGCCAGAAACTATTTGTGAAGAACAGTCTTCTGATAGTCTCAGATTCAGTGCATTGTTAATTGTTGTAACTTCTCGGATAAGTGGACAGTAATCAGCATGTGATTTAGAGTAAACAAAATTGACCATACCCAGCCATTGGCTACAAAGACAGTTTATGTTTGAAAAGATAATTCCTTTAATCATATCTACTCAACTGCATGTCAAAGCATTGTCCACTGAGTGCACGCACTGCCGGGAGCAGTTTAGTTCAAATAAACAAAGACCCTTTATGCATTCCTGCATGGTATTAACCAACAGTGATATTACTACACATTGAATAGCCTATGCTTTGGCACATGTATATTGCCACTTATGAATGTAAAAACTGTTGAAATTAGGTTGATCACATAAGTGACTCTTTATGTTTGTTAGAAACGAAAAAGGGCATTTTGTAACCGAAAAAAGGGCAAGTTGTTGAGTAAAATGGCCTGGCACTATGTAAAGAATGGCCTGGCACTGTGTAAAGAATGGCCTGGCACTATGTAAAGAAGGGCCTGGCACTATGTAAAGAATGGCCTGGCATAGAAAAAAAGGCCATTCACAAGGAAAGAACAGCATAGTGCAGCACCATCATAAAATGACCTGCAGGAAACACTATTATCATTGTCTTTGTCAGTGTTAAGATTTTGTATATAATAAGACATGAGCATCACTTTATGGTGTTGATGTCTTTATTATTGTCTTTGTCAGTGTTTAGATTTTGTATATAATAAGACATGAGCATCACTTTATGGTGTTGATGTCTATTATTGTCTTTGTCAGTGTTTAGATTTTGTATATAATAAGACATGAGTGTCACTTTTCAGTATGGATGTCTTTATTATTGTCTTTGTCAGTGTTTAGATTTTGTATATAATAAGACATGAGTGTCACTTTACAGTATGGATGTCTTTATTATTGACTTTGTCAGTGTTTAGATTTTCATCCTACATCATACATAATTGTGCTGTTTTGAGGCAAGGCACTGTATTCCAAAGAGTTCTTGAGGTAATTATGAGATGTCACACACAAGATTGAAATAGTATAACATCTTTTGGTCAGTATCATGCCTCAGCTTGTTTAATAATGAAGAATTGAAACCAGAATGGCATACCTGCCATATTCCCAGATAGTGCTGGTGGGTTTTGGGAACAAAAAAAGTGTGTTTTGAGGTCCCAAAGGGGGTCAATGCATGTGACATAAAAATGTGATGTCCAGTTGAGAATAAGTTATTTTTTCATAATAGCCTATATAAAATTACTGGAAATTCAAATTTGATAAAAAAGAAAATAACATCTGTTTTTTTCTTTGAAGCATTTAATATACTTACAAACCAAAAATAGTTTGTAGACTAGGCATTGTCCAGTATCATCACCACACACATGCACACTGTTACTACTTACTCTATGACCTAAAAATATGTAATAAATAGAAAGTGAAACCAACAAAATCAAGTAAAATCAACAAGCAATTTATTTCTAGACAATTAAAATGAAAATTCAAAAAGACGCTTACAATATTGGGAATTAAATACCAAAAAATCCAATAATCCTAAGTGTCCTAAGTAGTAATCCAATGAATATTGTAAATAAATAATTCCTCTCTCTGAATTGGCTCTGATTTTCACAACACAACTATAAACATCTGATTATTAAACCAAATTCCTTAAAGACTGGTAGTTAGCATAGGAATTAAACACTACTTACCAAAATTCCTATATATAAACACGGGTCACTTGACAGAATTTTTCTAGAAAATCATATGGCTTACCTGACAAATATCAGTAATTCTAGTGTAAAAACCGGTATAATTGTAAACAAAAGCATCTTCGAATTCCAAGTAAACAACTTGTTTACATCCAATAACCAAGGGCAAAGTTAAATATGTAGGACAAAAATTAAACATGTAAACATTATACATAACAACACATATGCCCACATTCACATAAACACAACAACACATACATTAAATAAAAGAAAAACAAATATATATATACCAAGTTTCTGTCTTTGAAATCCATTGGACAGTGGAATAGTGTCTTAATTAGATGCAGTCTTAGCGGCTGTCAATAGTTCGGGGGGAGGGGTTGAAGGTAATACAAATGTCATTTGTGTTCATCTTGGCACTCATTTGAGACTAGATATTCAAATTTCCCTGAAGATCTTGTTGATTTTTCTCAGCATAGAAAATGATCTCTCTGCATCTGGATTGCTGTGAGGGAGTGGCAAACATGCTGGGTATTGCTATGTCGACGGATGTTGTACACTCCAGAATGACTAATGTCGATATGGTGTTTGCAGTGTGTGCAGAAAATAAAATGCTCCCCCATGCTGATGCGCTTCACAAAGTCAAACTATGTCCAGGAGTTCAGAAATTTAGTTATGCTGGGCTTTGCTCGGTTTGCAAATGGCTCATCTTTTCCTAAATCACACCTGCATTTGGACCTTTTGCCTTAACAAATGAACCACACTTATACACTATTTCAACTTCTCAAACAATCGTGTGTTGTATTTTATGTATGGAATAAAACCTGACTGCAAAGAAATGTTGCTGCTGATCACAAACTTGCCAACAATCTATAATAATGATGGCTTAAACATTCTCATTCAAGGCAGTGGTATGTAATAACTTTCGTTCTTCAACAAGCATCTCTATGATTGTACCTAACTTGAACAAATTGGGTTGTTCCACTTATTAGCCTAATGGGCTCTCCCACAGCTGTGTTCAAAGGACTTGACACGGCATCATACAAGCTATTCTCAGCTAGTTAAGTTATCTGAAATGGTGGTTGCTTATCTTTGACCACTTTACCTTTTAATTACTCCATGATAATCAGCTGTATAAACTGCCCTGAGGATAGTTTTACATGGGCTCTAAACAGGAATGTTTACTGTTCATACAGACTACATGCTTCGGACATATATAGTGGTGGTCAGAAAATGTCTCGTTTATTTTTCCCCCCCTAAGATTATTGAAAATTGTTGGGGGGTTTGGGAGTAAAAAATCATATTTTTCGCATGACACATCATGTTATGGCAGGTATGGAATGGCAGTGTAATCTCTTTTATGGTGAGATTTACCAGCTAGTGTTATTTCTTGTCTTTAAAAAGTCAACTACTGATTAAATTTGTATTGCACCTTCAGCATTTTCTGAGGAATTTTCATTGTCACAAATTTACAATATATACAAAAAAGTGATTTCTGTGTGTGATCAATTAGATCTGGAGACTAAAGTTACTTTGTATGTATATTCAACCTTTTGTAGGGGACAGGAGTGTACATTTCATCTTATTGTATCATGCTGTGTACAAGCATTAAAATAAGAACAATGCTGAAAGGAAAGCAAACTGCTGGTCACAAACTAGTTTTATTAAATGTAAAATGTGTTGAATATTTGATATTTACGAAAGTTTGCTTTTTAGTACACTTGTAAGGCATAATTTCTCACTTTTGTTCTGCAATCGATGACTTTCTTCAATGCATAGGATGTCACCATATTTGGTAGCTCTTTACATATGAAAGCAGTAATAGCTTGTGTGGTGATGTTGCTTCATCCATTCTGGTTATGCAAGAAATTTGTCAGCTCACTCATGGATGCCCAGTATAATCAGCACCAGATTTTGTAAACCTTTCTCCCACACTGTACACCTGTATGCCCCCCTCGGTGTGGTTTTTTGTCAGGAATTTGTTGTCTTCAAAAAATATACATACAGTTTTTCATTAGTGGATATCCATCCATGTCTCTGTTGGCACTAGGAATGGCCATAGTCGCAAAAGCTGATAAAAACTGTAAGATGGCTTTGAATATCTATTTTAAAACAATGTATCTGGCAATGAATACATTCAAGGTTTATGGTAGTCAGCCGAGTTGCAATGTAAAGTGTTTGATGGCCGTTAGTATAATGTATTTTCGAGGTTAAAGTCACCCCAACAGCGAGGAAGATTCAATTTATTTTGTGGTTGAACTAATGCCAATTTGTCATTTAATTAATGATTTGTTTGTTTGGAAAGAAAAATAATTCAGAAAACATAGGTATTTATTATAATAAATGCTGGTAGATAATGAGTGTAATACACTAAAGTTAAATGAGAGCAATCAAACTCTCTTGCCCTGTGCTGCTGGCTCATGAGACCCCTTCAAATCAAACTCCTGTCCTCAGTGGTGGCTGAAACTTTGCCTGCAAGATCCAGTGATCAAGTAGTGAACTATACAAGCTACCATCTCAGCAAATAGGAGGACCTCCCCCAGGTTTATGGCAGGTAATTTGCTGAGGGATCAATGTCCAGACATGATCTGCATGGATGCCAGCACAACTGGCTGCAGTGCCCTCATCCTGCCCTCCTTTCAAGTTTACAGAGTTTGGCTCTTTCAGGAGTGTTCCATGCACATTAACCCCCCTGGAGATGAAGGCCACAGTGAATGCCTTTTGAATGTGGCAGCAGATGTTATCTGGCAATGTTTTCATCATCTCAACTGTCATCTATTACTCTGCCTTACCATTTGGGATTTTCTGATGTGGTGTCCTCATCAACAAATCTACATTGAAGTACACCACATCTCAGACATACTCAAGTTCCTAGCAGACTCGCCATTTCAGTGGAATCAGTCAATCCACATTGCATGGTCCTTTCACTCTCGGTTTTAAGTCGCATCTGTACCAGCTGGGGTTGTCCTTGAACTCCAAGCTACCAACCCTCATCTTGCCAGGTGCAGGCCGGAAAGCCTGGGAAGCTGACACCCTTTTCCCAAATTGGAATGGTCTTGCTAACATGCCATTCCCCTTACACCTCTGATTCCCAAAGTTCTGCAGAAAGTAAGGTAGTCTGAGTCCTAACTAATCCTGATGACTCGCCTCAAGCTGGAAACAATGGATTAGCTACCTCCTCAATCAAACATGAAAGAGTTCCACTTTTTAGCAGAAATTCGCTTTTTTCTGTGGTGAATAGATAGCTTCTGAAATTAGTTTAAAGTTGAGGTGATGGGGGGGGGGGTGCAAGGGTAAGTCCATAGTACATGTACATAGGGAGTACCATGATAAGTTACAAATGGCTTACAACATATATGAGTAAAACCTAGACCTGTGTTGACTAAGTTAACTAGGAAAAATGTAATAAATGTAATGCTGTTTGATTGGTTCAGAATGATCTAATTGACTAAGCCCTCATAATAGCTTTTTTCAAAGTGTTCATTAGATTGGATAATATCTCTAAATCAGCCAGTAGAATTGACTGTTGCATGTATTTAATGTCATGTGACATAGTGTTCACAAAAATAAACACTAAATAGGCAAAAATACTCTTTAGGTAGGATAAACTTTGATTGAAAGAAATTGAAATTGAGAAGTTTTATTTTCTGCAATCTTGTATATTTTGGAACCAGAGGTAGGAATGTTAAATTAGTCTTTTTTGGGGGTGGTGGTGGTGGTGGTGGTGGGGGGGGTAATAAGAAAAACTGGATTTTGGGATTGTTCAAATTCATTTTCAGTTTGATTGGGCTTTGCCTCAATAGGTCCTTGGCCCTGGACCCTGATGGGAGGCCTAGGTGGTCCCCAGACTCCTGGTATATTTCTGTATCTTTTGTTCTTCCTGTCTTTCAGTGGAGATTACCAGGACAGTCCTGCCTTCTCCATGCCTGTCTAGCAGTGGAGATTCCCAGGACGGTCCTGCCTTCTCCATGCCTGCTAAATCAGCTGTGAATGCAGGTTTCCATCTGAAGACAGAGATGTTGAACTACATTCCTGGCTCATATATTTAATACATCCATGCATAAACCATGTGCTAACCATAGTCCATAGTTCACATGAAGCTGATTCATGTACATAAGGAGAACTGAGACATGCCAACTTTAGGGTAAGGGAATTAACACCCTCCTCCTCTTACTTGTTTTCGTGACATATTATGAACAGGTCAAGTATTTGAAAAAGCAGTTTTTAGAGTCAAATATGTTTCTTCAATAATACTTACCTGATCATAATGTGTGCACACTAGGTGTGCGCGATAATATCGAATCTCGGTATATTGTGGTATTGAACCGGCGATACAATAATCGTGATATAAATATATTATATTGGTATAGTACGATATCGACGTAAATTTTGATAAAATGTTGCAATGAAACTCTGTTATTTTAACAAATTAATATTAGCAATGTTTCACCACTTAAAATAGTTTCTGATTGACAATGACTGATTGAATTCCATACCTGTAACTTTGGTGATCTGCTTCAGTAACATTTATATTTAGTTTCTCTGGGAAGTTGCAGATTGGGTGTCGGAAGTTACATCGATGTAAATCTTCATCCTTTGAAAGCTTTAGCTTCTCTATGTCAACAAATAAGCACCTTGCAGACATTGATGACTAACCGATATTGACCTCGAGCAACAATCCATATGGATTCATTTTGCTTTAAGAAAGAGTAAATCGGATGGGAAGATTGATGAGGCAATTGCTGTGTGCAGAGTACGTGAGGCTCATGTTAAGTTTTCTGGTGGAACCACAAATCTAACCTACCATATGAACAAGCACCATCCTGGGAAAATTGGTCATTACAAGAAAGCAGACAATAGATCATTGATGTCTACTGATGGGAGTTCATCGTGTGATGATAATTCTGATCTTTCTAAAGCTAAAGTATCACCGCCAACCCAGAGAATCATACCAGGGCCCCTTGTCACAAAATACCCCTCCCATTCTTCATGTGCTTTACTGATAACTGACAAGGTGTGCAGATTCATGATAAAGGACTTGCGTCCATACCGAAAAGTGGATTTGCCAGAGTTTAGAGACCTTTACATACACTTCACCCTCGATACAATGTTCCAGGTAGGAAGCAGTTTGCAGAGTTGATCATTCCATTCTTAAATCAATATATTGCAATTATATTGCAGTATTTTACATAATATTGTCATATATCGCAATATGATTTTCAATTCAATTTATTCCCAACTTTCGTTTAATTACATCCCTGGAAGATTTCGTGCAAATCCCCTGTATTCAAGGGAAGACCATGCTTGTGTGACTTCCACTGTAGCAAGCAGATGACCTTTAATCACATTTGTTAATAAAGCAAGCCAAAAAGATGGCTTGGGAGGGCTGGAATTGTGAGGTAGTGGATGTACCCTAAACATATTATAATAAGTGAGTATTATCAAATAAACATTGGTTTTCCTCTGGAGGAGGGTAAGATTATTTGGTGCAAATCACTCCTAGGATGGCATAGTGTTTTAATATTGTTTTTTTTTTTTAAGATGAGCCCCTGTTAAGGAAACTCCTCATCCCTGACACAAACTATACATGAAAACTCCCTGCCAGATCCATGATGGATAATACACATAAGAAATGTTGACACCTAAATATATTTTGATTTATGTAGATTTGTCTCTATGTCTTTATTACATTTTACATTTTCTTTTTGCTAAATCTTGATAGAATTCCTACCTCCCCCACCCCCATATGCTCTTCCTGTAATATTAACAAACTTCATTCTAAAACATCATCACTGATTTTCATTCCTGAAATTATTGTTCAAAATGGGAATGTGAGTTGTAAAGGAGGTCATATAACAATAACTCAGTTTTGTAAGTGAAGAGTGCAAGTCAGATTTGCAAGATTAGAATTTATAGGCATTAAAAAAAACTTTGTACATGTACCTTTACACATAGATGATCTAAAAAGAACTTAACTGACAAACGAATATCTTGATGGAGTTGCATTCTTTTGATGTTAAATGCACTCGCTACCACTTTTGTTAACGCTTTGGAGCCTATTTCAGATGGTAGATTGTCATTTAATTCTACCATTTCTATAAAAGATCTTGTTTGATCTTTAAGCATAAGATCAAGGTCAGAGGTCAAGGTCACACTGGATATCATTGATAGGTTAGACAGTTCAGATTTCATATATTCATTTTGATGATACACTCTGCAGCAGGCAATTTTTATGCTCCACCATGACATTGGGCATGTAGTGTTACCATTGTCTATATATTGATCATACCTTGGTTAAGTTTTGCATTTAGGTCATGTCATGCACTTTGGTGTGGCATCCATGCACCATAAATACTTTTCTAGCTATAGTAATGATTTATTTCATGCTTTTCAGATGATAGACCAGCCTAGAGAGATCAGACAATATTCAAAACCAGAAAAGGAACAACCTGTGTTTCCCATGTCACTTAAAGTAACAGAAAAGCCAGATGTGGTCAGCACAAAAGAAGGAATAAAGCCAAGCCGCAAAGCACCAGTTCCTCCTACTTCCCTTTCCAAGATTCCCGTATCTCCTGGGGCCAGCAGGATTCCTAAATTTGCTCAAAGACCCTCTAGACCAGCTCCTTCTGCACCAGTATCTGCAGGTGGCAAGGAAACTCAGTTAGACTCATATTCTGAAGAAAATGTAGATGGGAAGATGTCCAGTCCAAATAAGGCAAGCACAGAAGCTACTTTTCAGGAAAATCATTCAAAGCAAGAATTGGATGATAAACAAGACCAAAAAGGACCAGCAAGCCTTCCAGAGATTCCAAAACAATTTGTAAAACCTAATCTTGTTAAAATTCCACAAACTAATGCTCTAACTAATTTAGCAAAGCAGTCCCCATCCAGGCCTCCACCCCCACCCAGGCCTTGCCCGCCCAAGCTTGGAACTCCCAAAAGTTCAGCAATCTGTCATCAAGAGGACTCAATGAGTGCCAGTGAGGATGAACATTTTTTCTCAGTAAAGCCACATCGTAAATTTGACATTGGAATACCCAAGCCTCCATCACAAGAGGAGGTGGAGAATAAAAATAGTAAAAGACATCTAAGTACCTTTGGGAAGGTGGAAGGGGAAGTAACTCCAGAAACCACCAGCCTGACTGGTTTACTGTCATCACCAGAAAAGAAAAGCACATCTTTTCAAGCTAAGGGTCCCTCCACAAGCGGTATACCTCGGCTAATGAAACAGAAATCAGTGGATGAGATGGAGTCTCCAACTTCATCTCTAAATGGTTACCCAGTAAAAGAGGTGACCACAGATAGTGAATATGTATGCAAAGATGAGGTTGTGTTATCAAATGAACGTGTTGATGTAGACAATCGTGCAAACCTAACTTTTGACAAAATTAAAGTCAGCGAACTAGATCTATCAGATGATGAGAGAGACACTGTAACAGTAAAGGACCTTGTAAGTCCAAGCAAACTCCCTCAGTTTAAGAAATGTATATCAAAACTAGTATCTGGTGATGTTAATTCTGAAAAAGATACTGAGCCATTGGTGAATGATTCAGGGTTTGAAGACAAGTCTGAAACTGAATCGAGTCCAGTAATAAACAGGACAGACATTGTGCCAGAGAAGGCCGAATTCAGAGATATGAATGGAAATGAAGATAGTGTCAGTGACATTGACACAGATGTTAGTTGCCAGGAACCTGTGCAATATCAGAATGATTCCCCTGCAGGTGCATTCAAAGAAAAGCCAAAGGTTGCTCCCAAACCTAAACCAAAAGTTCTACCAAAACCAAAAGTGTATGGTTCCCATAACAGGCAAGAAGAACCTTCTACAATGGTTCATACAGAAAATTCTGAGTTACCATGGTCTGCCACAAGTGAGAATGTGAGTGATACTGTAACTAGTAGTGAACATGAAAAGACAAACATTCCTGTGTTCAGATCATTTCCACTACTAGCATCAGATTCCAGGGCACCTTCAGGTAATTTAGATCACAATTTAACTGTGGATGGCTTTCCTAGTCAAGAAGACTCTGACTCCATGATGAATGAGGACCGTTTATGTGAGAATCAAGAGACTCATATGGCTAGAACAGATGACTCCGTATTAGCAGAAAGCCTGAGTGTTCACACAGACAAACCAGTGCCTAAAGAGAGAACAGCCAAGCAACAAAAGACACCGAACAGTCTGAGGCAAAGGTCCAACAGTCCACATGGCAGGACCAGCATTCCAACACCAAAAAGTCGACAAAGATCCAGCAACAGTGATAGCAAGGACAGCCCAGGATCCAATTTGAGGACTCGTTCCAGCAGTCCCAGTGGTAGAACTGGGATTCCTTCTCTTATTTCCAGACAGGTGTCTGACAGTCCAAGTACAAAGAGGAAAATAGGTTCTGGTATTCCAGGACCAAGATCTCAAAGCCCAGCCATGACAAAATCAACGTGCTCTCCCAGAAACATCTCTGGTAGTAACAGTACTAAGGATCCTTTGAAAGAGGAAGATGGATCTGATGCAGCTACAGAGAACAATAAACATGTGTCAAAATTGCAAAAACCATCAAAAATATCCAAAGGTGGTGATGGGAGCCAATCGTCCAAAGCCCCTAAACAAGGGAAGAGCCTACTGCCAATGATCCAGAAATCTCTCAGTTCAGATCAGGGGTCAGGGGTCAAGGTCAAATCACCTAGTGGTATCCCAGTGTCACGACCACCACGACCACTTCCACCAAAGTCACCAAAGTCAGTAGAAGAAAAGTAAGTACTGTTTTTGATTGTGCATTCATGTTTGTATTGCTTTTGAATATTTGCATATTAGCAGGAAATACATTTGGAACTTGCCTGTTTGCAAATGTGAGTCAGAAAATGGATTGAGGAAGTAAAACTTGTATTACTTGTTCCACTTGGCAAGTGCAGATTTTAGATGTAATTCACCAACTTGCACAAAAGATTATAAACTATACTCCTTTTGTTGATGTGTTTTAAGAAGATTTTTTTAATACATTGAGCAGCAATGGCAGTAATTATACAGGGCAACAAAAGACACCGAACAGTCTGAGGCAAAGGTCCAATTCTGTCTTTAAGTTTTTAAAGTCATGTAACTTCTTCATCAGTTGTTGTATGTAATTAAATGCAGTAGTTGCTGTATACAATACTAATGTGTGCCTAAAGTATCCTGATATGCAAGGATTACAGTCTTATCTGTGTTACACATGTAGAAGATAATAGAGCTGTCATAGTGCTATTTACAGGTGGGACATCAACTTTCCACTGAACCCTTTTGTACTATATTTGTTAAATAGCAAAGTGGAGGTTTACCCCATCGATATAATTTGGACTACATGTTCATAATACACATATTGAATTCCCCTCTGACACTTCTGATGTGATATGCTGTCCCAGAATTAAATGCCTCAGATAATATTGTCTCCTAGGCATAAAAATACTATTAATAGCATGTAATTTCTCCAATCAACATCTTCTTACTTTAGTTTTCCCAAATATAACTGTGTCAGATTAGACATGTACATCAGCATGTTGCCTTCAGACTTACCATAGGTTCACAGATACCCCCCCCCCCCATTCAAAATGATATGTTTTGAGGTTTATGGTTTCAAGGTAGGCAAGATTATAAATTTCTCAGCTATTTGACAGGTCTGGTATTGAAGTAAGCAATGTGATGCAGGCAGTAAAAGGTTATCATGCCCATAGTGAAGAGGAGCTGTCATTTGAAGTGGGGAGCATTATCACTGAGATCAGTGGGGTAAGTTTGAAGACCTTAATATGTCATTTGTTAAGGGGGAACACAGGCTGTACATTTGGAGTACATTAGGCCTCAGTTACATGAATCTCCATTATCACCTTAACCAGCAACATGGCCTCAACATTTCTAAATACAATCAAACCTGTCAATAGCAGCCATCCATGGGAAGAGGCAAAACTGACCTTTGTACACAGGTGACCTCTGTACACAGGTTTACCTTTAAAAATTGAACAAATGCCATGCACTGAATATCATTATTATTACTACATTATCAAGATTGTTTTATGTGCACTATTCAACAAAATCATAAAAAGCGTGTATATATTGTTCTCTCCCAAATTTATGTTCCACACAAGATTACTGTATTCTGATGACTTTAATTTATCCTATAAATTAAATCATCACTGACTTAAAATAATCACTGATATTTATTTTGTTGTGTGCACCATGACAAAGACAAATTTCACTACTGATTGACAGCGTACATATGACTGTAAAACTGAGGACTGATTCTTTGGTCAGCCAACTTGTATAAATTAGGCATGGAAACAGATGTCATGCTTCAGAAACAATATCTAGATTAGCCAGTTGCTCAACTCGTCAAGATCAAAAGACAGTCAGCTTATGTGAGAGGCCTGTGATGAATATAGAATCAAAAGAAGCTGTATATGGCTATTCTTTGTGACCCATGAACTGAAACTTTGCATGCCTTTACAGACCAGTTTTAAATATTGAATTACCCGGGACCTTAATGAAAAGGGATGTAACTCATATCTCTTATCAAAGATGAACTTTTGTCATCAGAGATAGCTTAATTTATAAGCAAATAGATGAAGATATGGAACTATACCTGTCACACTGTCACAAAAGGCAACTTCCATTTCAACTGTGATAGCACAACTACTTTTCCCACCCTCCAGCCAATGAATTGCTTCAATCCTCTACCCTAATGATAAAAACTGCCTTACTTTCGAATTTGACATATTGACACCTTTGACTAACATTGACAATGTGACTGGAGTACAGTGAGTACAAGTGAGATAAAAAATGTTTGCACATCAATTCACATGATATTCCTTTATCTAAATAATGCCTTCCTCATGAAGCAAACATTAAGTTTGCATAGACTGAGCAGTCAATGTAGATAGGCACCAGTGACCACATTGTTTGGTTAAGAAACACCTTGCTGCTGATGGCAGAAAGCAGGTAACCATTACATACATGACATTTGCATAGGAAATTTGCCATGGGGAAATTAGAATGGTCATTGTGACCAGGTGACTGCTATGTTAAGGTGACCATTAGGACAGGTTTGACTGTGCACTGAAACTTCCCTAGACTGGCCACCTCTGGGACCAATTTTGTTTACTTTTAAAATGGATTTGAGTGGTTTAGAGAGGCCAAAAGCTGCTCTGTTGGGACCAAAATATGTGGCCAGTCTGCAGAGAAGATGAGTTATGGAGGGGATAGATTAGGGAAGTTACATTGTATAAAGAGAGTTCATTATTTGAACCATTTTTATCTTCTTTGACAAGTTCAGATAATTGAAGTTCTTTCTACTATAATATATAGTTACAGTTTTCCACTGCCTTCTCACTATACTGTGGCAAAATATTGTAACAGTCTCATAAGAGCTGCTTCAGGCCTTTGTCTTTTAGAAAACAAAGTTTTGACATTGATGATATAGAAGTTTTTAATATGTATCTCCCATGATTTGTGGAACTAGGGTAGAACTAAGCTAGAGACAGAACCTATTATTTTGTATGCGCTACTACAAGATGTCTGTCCATCTATTACACTTTAAGTTTTGCATTTAGGTCATTTCAGGAACTGTGGTGGGGCAACCATATTCCATGATCACATTTGTAGTATGTACATTAATAATATCTGTAAAGCAACTAGGAAGCTGCCTCATTATACTGCAGAAAAGTCTTATTGTTTCATGTGGAATAAATTTCTAATGTGAAATGCATTAGTCAACATAATATAGTCCAGCATCCACCCAGTGTTCTATTTCTGCTAAAGTTTTTAAAGAAAGATCATATCCCATATGTTAGCATTGCTGGAATGTCACAAGGTCACTATAGGACAGTGAAGAGCATATTTTATGGATGGGTTCAAAGGTCCAAGGCCAAGGTCATACTGGGGCATCAAACTTGTGTGCATGCAAGATTACTGCCATATTTTGCTTGTTTGGGTTTAATTGGTATTCAACTACAAACACCATAGGCCTTGATCTGCATACACATTGTCCACAGCAGAGCATGTTATATACCAATTTGCTTATGATTTAATGTGATCATAGGACCTGATCTGGTATATTTTGTAAGGCAGATATGGGTTTATGCAGTTGGAGGTTACATGGGTTTTGTATATGAGTGAATGCTGTAATGCATGATTCTTAGGGATGAACATGTATGGAGTTATTTCTTTTTTCAGTGTGATAGGACAGGCTGGTGTGTGGGTATGTTGGAAGATGGAACTACAGGTCTATATCCAATCAGCCATGTTAAAACAGCTGAGAACCAGAGTGAGGCTTGATGGGGAGTCTGATTACATTTAAAGTCACATCAGCATCATCCAGCATTATTGTGAATGAGAGATTGCATCACATTTTAAAAGTAATGACACATGTCTAATGGTCGTTTGTGCAAGATTTTATATACTGGTAATTTTCTGAACACCTCTAGCTTTATTTTATTTCAAAAGCCATTTTTCTGCCTACATTTCTTCAGTGGAATTTTCAAAGGCTGGATATATCTGGTTATCTTTTCCATTTATTTAAGTTTTGTATAGTTTTGAAACTGAACATTTCTGTGTGCATGTTTTTATAGCTCTATTGTATTAAGTTTTATTTCCATCTCTGAGGTATGACCATCTTAAAATAATGGAGTCAACAACAATAGATGCAGTATGAAATGGGCTTTATGGATAGGGGAGGTAATTCATGGCAGGGAAAGAAAATAGAGTTATTTCATATAACACCTGCTGTGTCTTTACTGTGGTGCATTGATACACTTCTTGAACGCCTGTAGACATAAAATGATTGTTTAAGATTGCTTACACGATGAGATGTTTCATTGATATGAATTATAAAGGTTCTATTTGGAAATGTCTTATGGAAATAAAGTTGAAAATTTGTGACAGTTAAGTGCCTTAGTTTTTTGTTGAGTCCACATTATTGGGAAAGCAAGAGATAGCAGTCATTTTCAGTCACTTTTCCACTGGCAGCAGCAAAGGCATCATCATCATCATCAACAATTTGTTACAATTTTGGTTAAAGTTCTTCATTTGCATGTATTTTCTAAACCTTTATAGATTCTCATCATACTTGGCATGAATCATTATGAAACTAAACAGTTTTACGATATGCTCACTTGTCCTTTTGATCTCACCATCATATAAAATTTGCATTAAGGTCTTGGTTAAAGTTTTTTCATTTGATTATATTTCCTAAACCCCATGACAGATTTTGTTCTTGGAATTAATAATGAAGCATAGACAATTCCTTCTGTGACTCGCTTGCTTGCCCCTTGGACCTTGAAGTCAGGGTTACGTAGAAAATTGGAGTTAGGTTTTGGTTAAAGTTTGTATACCCCCACCTGTATAGAGGCTTGGTTATATAGGAATCCTCATGTCCATCCATCTCTCCTTCCGTCCAGCACATAATCTTGTTAGTGCAACTAGTTCATCAGTTTTGATTGATTGCCATAAAACTTGGTAAATATTATGGTCATCATCAGAAGATGCACATATCTACAAATCACTTTACTTGCACAAAAATTGTGTATGAGTTATTGCAGTTTTTGACTTGCTGCTGAATTCAGTGCACGGCAAAATGGAACTAGTCTCAGTTTTTATTGGATCGACATACATTTGGTAAATGTTATGTTCATTCTCTAAATATATGCATATATCAACAAATCATTTTGCTCTTGCAATATTTGTTACTGTCATTGTCCTGTTTTACTTGCATCTGGATTTAGTGCATGACATAATCATGTGAACACAACTAGTCTCACAGTTTTTAATGGATTGCCATGCAGCTTTGTACATGTTGTGGTCATCATTTGAAGATGTGCATATCAACAAATAATGTCCTCCTGTCCTATTATGTATCTATGGATATGCAATAGACTTTTAATCAGATTCACCTGTTTGCATGGTGGGGATGATGGATTTATGCATCAGCAGTCCAGGTCACACGGTGCATTGTGGTAAAGTTTTTTGGGGGGTAAATTGTTAAGAGTTGTATGAAAGGGGTTACATCTTTTGTTTGCATACACATATTGCTATCAGGTTCGAAACATGATAGCAGAGGAATGGCATGGTTAAAAGGTCAGAAGTCAAGGTCAAAGGGGTTGTTTAGTCATATTTTAATAGGGCTGCAGTGATGTTGTCACATGCAAGACAATATATATATGGATTTTATGTTTAAATTATTTTCACGTCAACATTTTGCTGCCCAAGCCTGGCTTGAGCCTTTTTTTTAATGCTTGTATCTAGCTGTTGTTTTTGAATGATGCATGTCACGATGGACACTACTAAGGTGTACAAGTTTTATGTAGGTGATGTACAGTGTAGGTACATGTTTTATGTAGGTGATGTACAGTGTATATGTTTTATGTAGGTGATGTATAATGTAGACACATGTTTTATATAGGTGATGTATAGTGTATGTACATGTTTTATGTAGGTGATGTAAAGTGTATGTACATGTTTTAGCAAATGTTTTTATAACAAGGTTATTTTTATCACATTTTTTTAAACTTGCTTGTTATATTTATAGTAAACCATGTGCATTTCTTCCAAAGGTAGATAAAACTAGATCATTATAATGTATACTTTCAGTGGAATATACAATCAATTTGCTCTTTGACAATTCAGTGATATTTGTTGTAGATTTTTAGTATATATAGCATCACTTTTAAATTGGCATTGATAACTGTAAAAGACAATCTTATGTTTTTAAATGATACATTTTCTACTAATTTGCATTACAAAGCTCACAAATCATCATAAAGAAAAAAGAAGTTACAATGTGTATTGGTACTACCTTATTTGCCGTCCTATAAGTCGATACTTTTTTTACCTCAAAGTCTGGGCTTCGTCTTATACTCTTAATCAACTTATGTATGGATTATGTCATTGAAATTGCTCTGTAATCGGCAGAATAGAAAATCGTCAAAATCAAAAATAGGACACATAGCTGTACCAATTATTGTTCAGTTACCATGTCAATAAATTGTTATATGACGGCTTTTATATTATAAGTTTTATCATTATTTTGTATGCATTTGTGTGTGCTTGTATTTTCTGATTTCTCCAACAGGAAATATGAGAAAACAAAGAGTTCACAATTCATGGGCCACTTAGCACACTTAAGGTCTGTACTCAGTAGTGTACTGTACTTATTGAAAGCATATTGCTTGTTCCTAAAAAGAATTATGAAAAGATTTTCCTTTATTCATCTTTTTTTTTATAACCATAAAAAGGTCATCATTCGTCCTGATCACATTTTGTATAGTTCCATTGAATTTATTTACCAGTATTTTATTTGACGTACTCAAGCAATTACCGGAAGATCATTTTCAATGATATCATTGATGCTACAAAAGGATGTAATTCATATTAACAACTCAAATGTTTGATGAATATTTATAAAATACCGTAGATTAAACACATAATTATCATATATTCACAATACTGTCATATATTCACTAAAGAATGCCCTTATTATAGCTTAAAATTCAGAAATAGAGATGGACTATTTGTAGATCATCAGTGATCCATTTTTAGTTTTCCATTTTAGCTTCAAGCAAATGTAATGTCAATACATTACCCATATTCATTTTTAACCAGCTGATGTTTCAGCATCTTTCTTTGATTTTACCGGTAATTGATAAATTGGTCTCTGGTTTCCGACAACAATCAAAGCCAGTTACCGCAATTATTTAAACCCTGATATTGTCTTTGGCTACCAGTAATAGGTAATGCTGGTACCCCTTTGTTCTCTATCATTAATCCACATCAATTACTGTACCAGTTTTGCAATCTCATGTGGTTTAAGAACCACCAGAAATGATACCCTCTCTCATTTCTGGACATAAATAATGCAGTTAGCCGAGGGCATTGTTTTCATTGTGGTAGTACTGGTAGATTTTAATGAGTTAGGCATGTTCTGATCAATCCTTTGAGTCCTAATAATATGTATAAATATCCTGAACAAATCATCCAACTTATCTCACATAGATATATTAAAGAATTATAAACAAGTGTTTTTTTTATTTATTTATTCTTTTTATGTGACTTTTCTCTTTTTTTCTATATCTGTCGTTACTTGTCTTTACATTTCTGACTTCCCTATGGACAGCCTCATTTCCCTATTGGTAGCCTCTCTAATTTGTTATTGTCTGTTGAATCTTGTCCTAAAACCGGTGTCAACTGGAATAACCTGGCTAAAGCTCTAGGTATATTTAATTAGAATGTAAATAACACTGTACAGCCATGTGGCTTTTGTGACAATGGATATTGTAATTAAAACAAGAATGAACTGTTTATTCAGAGGTGTCAATTGATAATGGAATATAGTAGTGCTCTTGTACATGAGTAAGATCACAATCGTCAGGTAACTGAACAATGCAGATTACAATCGTCCTGAAACCTCTATCTCTCTCTCCAAAATGAAACTGCGTAAAAAGCATGTTAGCATCGGTGACACATTTCCCAATTACTGGTAATCTGGAATAGCATACAGTGATACCATTAATATTCATGAAACCGGAAGTTACTAGTGAAAAAGACAAAGCCAAGGTGTTGATCTGGCCTTGTCTTATACTCTGCATCGACTTATATATGGATAAGGATGGAAAATTTAAAAAATAAGCGAATTCGACTTATCCTCTGCATCGACTTATAGGCCAGCAAATATTTTAGTTTACTAATCTGAACCAAATTTTACTGGGTTACACCTATACTGTAAAATATCTGATATTAGTGCATGAAGAAATATAAGTGTAATTGGCATACTGCCCTATATGTTCACAGGTAAATTTGTGCCACTATTGAAATTTAATATTTTTTAATATTTTATTTCTTGAATTAGACCTGTGCTAGGCTTAATTTGTGATAAAAGGTCCCAACATATGAGAGCACTAAACTTGTGAAATGTTGATCAATTTACAGTATGACATGCAAGATCCTAAATGGCAATATAGTATGACTGCCAAAATTGGTAAATAATCATATAAAGTCTCACTTAAGTCTAATGAAACAAGCTTGATTTGTTTTAATATGTTTAACAACAAAACTTACAAAGGTCTCACAAATAAAAGGCTAATTATAATTTTTTACACTCTTCTTAGATGATAATTAGTAAATTACTTGATACAGGGTATTTTACACTGGCCGCAATTGCATATAATGCTAATTGCAGCTCTTTGAAATCTGGCTTTTAAACTTTCCTCAGAATGTTCATGGTAAGGATTTTGTGAGATTAAGATTAATTTTATGAGATTATTTCATGATGTGTTTGAACTGAACATTATTGTACATAGAGTCTAAGTAAGAGATACTATATATATAGATGGTGCATATGTATGTATTATAAATATTTATACTTTATATGACTTTGCCTTTACAGTATGACATGTATTACATAATTATGTTGCATACAAGTTTTCTAATTCAGTGGATGTTTATTTATGCAAACATATCTCATTCTTGTACTGTTTTGTATTGTTCCTGTGCTTAAGTAATGCATTTTATTTAATGGCAGAAAATACTAGTTATATGTAATATGTTCATCACTTATCATCTTGTACAATTGTTACTCCAATGAGTACATGATTATGGTGGATAAACATATTGCATAAAGAGTGAGTAACTGAATTATAAGTGTCTCTTCAGTGAATGCCCTTTAAAAACTTTGGATGAATATTATCTCATGCTATTTGAACCCATGCACCTGAGTCATGTTATTTATGTTGACATTTATGTGAATATCATTTCATAAAAAATCAATTGAAGGTAATACTGTCTATGTAAGACAATAATATGAAGTTGAGACATTTTTTTTAATGCAAATAAAACAATAGTGCCAGGGTAATGGAAATAAGAAATAAGACAGAATTGCACAGGTTCTGATACTATGTTCTCTTTTTTTTCTCAGACATAAAGTGAATTAAGTATTTCTTTTACTGTTGTTATTCAATATATTGCATGTTTTTTTTTATCTACGCAAGTGGACACTTCTGGTTCTTCCATTCAGCAATATATCATGCTTGTTTAGTGCAAGAATTTTAAGTTTTCCAAGACACAGAAAGTTGCTTTTGACAATAAAACACATCGAGCTTAATCTAGGGTGTGGACAGATGGATGTATGGAGGTACAGATGCCAGAGTGATCACTATGTCAAGCAGGCTTGACAATAAAAAGTTAAATAGTCTCTATTTTCCTCATGCTACCACAGGGTGTCTCTGGTGTGCATGAAAATTGCACATGTGTCAGACATAATGTAGTCCATATCTGTGTCCAAAATTCAAAATATCAGAGGACCATATATGATCCACAGATGAGTTAAGATCCCACAGAGATTAAATAATTGAGATCATCTTTTTCATGAAGGTCTTCTATGATTGCTGAAATTGTAGAGATCACATGAAAATTGAGATTAACAGGAACAATTTAAACTTCATTTTGGTGTTATAGTCAGAATGATTCAAGTGAATATCTAAGTCACTCACATGTTATCAATCTGAAATGAATTCCCACAGTGGTTGACTTAGGGGTATGTGATCATGTCCCATTTAGGGAATGAATCAGTTTGAAAACAAGAAGTGTTAATTGGCATATATAATGTTTATGGACTGCAAAGAATGTTTCTAGTCAGGTTATGTTTTTACTTTCGCACCTAGTTGTCCAATTGTTTCCCCTACAAAGTCTAAAATGCACAGCTAGAACTGTGTTCATTTAGTAAACAGTTTCACACTTTAGGGTCTTTTTTGGTTTGGCCATGACATTGTTTATTTGTGATCTCTGGATGTAATATCTCTCATATGGGTATTACGTATTTTAAATGTGAGTGCATTGTCTACAGAAGATGATTCGATAGGTGCGAGTGCTATTGTGTTTAGTAAATATTACAATGTATTCAATAGCTACAGTATGCTAGTTTATACTTAATTGTTTTTTCCAGCTTTTATGCCTCACTATATTTTCCTGCTTTTTGACATTCCTGTTACCAGCATTGTCTTGACATATTATTATTTAGTTTACTTTGAATGCAACAAAGTAAATATTTCATCTTGGGTACAGTAAATCATATTATTTTAGTGTTTAAAATAAATTTGTATGAATGTAGAGGTTTCAGCATGTTAATAATATAAAATGTTTGCAAGTAACTGATACATGAATATAATACTTTGTCATATTGCATTTGGTAAAAGTATTTTCACAAATTTTAAAAAAAAAAAAAAATTCACATGCTCTCAAAAATTGTGTGATTTGCAGTATTTATCTAGTTCCCATTATTTTAAATGGCCAGTCCTGCTAATGTTCTTATTTAATTAATCAAAATGAGTAAGCTCATGGATGAAAATATGGCATTAGTGTATATTACATTGGTCAACGAATAGAGATTATCTATATAACCATTATTTTCAGATTATTATGTGCTTATAGCGTAGCATGTGAAATGAGAATCAAAGTTTTGGAAGATATACACACCATTATTATCTGAGATTGTGATAAAATATTGTAGAAGTCACTTACAGGATGTCTTCCGTGATAATTTGAGATGACCCACTTTGTAAATTCTCTGAAAAGTGGGTGTGGGTTAATTTGAAAATACTTTCTTAAATGAAAATTTACCCAAGTATTGTGAAAATGGAAGATGAAATGATCATCAAGGATGAGTAATATCATAGGAGTTATGTGCAGTTGTCATATATTATGTTTATTTTGTAAATGTTATTCAGAAATTTATTGACGTTCCTGTAGAGTTTTAGGTTAGGAGTTCAAATTATTCTGGGCTCTGTCATTTGGTGGCACATGACAATTTGATGAAACAATATTTTGTGGATTGCATCAACAACTCCTCAAAAATACATGGCAGTATTTTTCAAATTAATATGCAAAGACAATTTGTTCATGAAACCTTTCATCACATTGTTGTAGAATTTGCCCCATTTTGACATATATGTTTCTCATACCATCATGTTCCAGTTTTCAAAATTGAACATGTTAAAACAATTCAACAAAATGATTTTTTTCAATGAAGTGTTATACTGAACAAAATGTCCTGTTTGGCACAAGGTTTAGAGTAAATATATAATCATGTATATTCAAATTAATATCATGTTATGGTAGTTCTTGATTTATCCATAATTTACACTTGATATTGATTAATGATATTTCTAAGTCAGTAAATTCTTCATAGATGATCAGCTGCTTTTATTGTATAAATACTTATACATTGATAGATAAATGATTACCTAGGACATACAAATACTGAGAGGCATAAGTAATGTAAAAAGTTGAAAGGCATTTCTGTGCAAGCCAAATTAGTTAGAAATGTCTCTCATGCCATCATGAATAATATCCAGATTTTTTGCGGGACATTAAGTATTTGTCAGACTTCAATCTCACTCCCATGTTTCCAACAGAGCTGGAATTAAATAAGTCTTTATAAAGAAAGAAAAGTTATGTTTAAATACAGGAAAATGATAATCTGTTAAGTCTTTCTGTATATTACCAGTTACACATAATGCTTACCTTTATTAGTGCCATGACATATCATAAAAATTGATCACCACACATATCAACATCATAGAGTAATGCAAAGTCCTTATTGTTATGTGATAAATAGAATCTAAAACTTATCTTTATTTGACATGAAATGTATGAAACTCACTGAACAATATGCCATTCACTGCAGAATGTTACCATTTATGACATAACACCTTTATTAGTGTCATGACATTTTTTCATGCAGATTTCTTTGCTACAACTAATTTCATAACTTTCATATCAAATGAATACATGTATAAGATCCTATATATATATTGGGTTACAATAGCACTATCTTGAAATTTACTAATATTTTTAACAATATTTCATGGAGATTATGAAAATGAGCATCTAAAGAATCATTAGCATAATAAAGAATCATAGCTATTCTAAACTATTTCTAGCTTTCTTGGAGTGCCATTCATTAATAATATCTAGGTTACCCTCTTGATCTATTCCTCGCTGCATGGAAAGGGCTGTAACTTAGTGTAGTGTTAACAGAAATAGGTGACATTACGATTTAACTTAGAGTTTTCTTAACATTAATTCCCATGCTAAAGTTGTTAACTTTCTACTATAGTTTCAGCCTACACCACCAGCAGCTTGTATCCCCCTACTGATTTTAAAAATGAAAAGCATCAAGGATATACAAAATGCACAAAACTTACTCAATTTATTCATTAATTTATCATTTCTAACTTGATTGCCACTAAGCAGTCCCTAACACTGTCACCTTCTTTGTGTTTCAAACCCTAACGGAACTTCAACACTAAGACGGCATCCATATTTGCTTAGGTGAGTATGTGTTCACACAGCGGGAGATATGTTGTTCATTGTGTTCCATCAGCTCCAGATAATTCCGTAAATTTCTGTAACATTGAGATGTAAGGGCATATTTTTTCCTCATTGTTTTCATTTGTTTTGGAAATATTAGAATTAGACATTGCATACATCAGATGCAGACTACAAAGTGTTTACCTTCTATGTATGTGTAGGCCTTGCATCCACCCCTTCACCAAAAATGGGCTCTTCCAGCATTCGGAAAATGACATTGAGCAGGCTTTTTGTTAACATTGAAAACTTCTGTGTGGTTTGAAATGCCAAGAAGATGACAATGTTAGGAACCGCTTGGTGACAGTTGAGTTAGAAATTATAAATCAATGAATGAAACGAGTTTGTTTTGAACATTTTTTATATCCTTGATGCTTTTCGTTTTTAAAATCAGTCGGGGGGTACAAGCTGCCTGGGGTATAGGCTGAAACTATAGAGTTCTTCAAACTTCATTTATTAGTAGCAGAAATTCAATTTGTGATCTAGGAGCAAATGACATTTGCTCCCACCATAGCAAAATGTCGGGGGCATAAAAATGGAAATGAATGATTAATTTATTTTCATGGATATAGTAGTCCCTCAGCATAAAGCCCCTCATTATACCACAGCCCCTCTTATATATAGTATATTATTGTACACCACTAAATTGTTTGAAGGTTTTTATAATTGCTTTATTTCACTTAATGTTAGTTCTTGGCTAATGAAAACCAATTATAATGTGATTTTACATTAACAGTCTATTTTATGTTTTTATACACTGTTATGACATGGCCTTGTTGGAATATACCTCAGTGTAAAACTCCCTCACTTATAATACAGGTTACTTTATGGATGCCATGAACAGCATTATAAAGAGGGAACACTGCAGCAGGTTTTGTAGTTTTGCCATGGACGACATTTTTATTAGTACTGAATTTTCATAGCATACCTATGATGATAATGGGTTACTAATGTCTTCACAATTGTTCTTGCATCTTAAATATTATGGTTTGTAGCAACTATAAAATCAACAAAAATCAGTACCCTACAAATAAAAGTCAACTCACAGTGGTCGGATAAATTTAATGTTTCCCATTTTATTTACCGAGAAGCTCAATTAATGCATGCCAAATTTAATTTGCAGATAGTGGTTTTTTTTTTTTTAAAAATGCACAGAAACTTTCATTGATCAACTATACTTTGTGATGGAATCCCATGTGTAAATGACTTCAGACATGATATCTTCTGTTTTAGTCATAGTTCGGTGGTTAAGGCATTGGACTCATGACCAAATGGTTGTGGGTTTAATTCCCACCATTGGATCAGCTCAGATTGGCTACCATGGTGTGTCCTTTGGGCAGGGCATTTTACTCGGCTTGCCTTGGCATGGTATAAGTTTCACAGTGTTGCTATATCATAAAACACCAAACACCTGTTTTGGTCATAATATGTACTAAGTAAATGCCCTTATTTATAAAGGAGTATTTTGTGAATTTTAGCATGAACGTACAGAGTCAGTGAAAATGTGCTAAAAATGTTCAGTTAAATACTAATCAAATGGGTCAGAAATATTTCTCAAAATGTGTCAGTGTAGGGTTTATGTCTCCATTTTAGGAGTGGTTTAGATTTTTGTATACCTATACAAGAGCTTGTGATATTGGCTTAATAATACTCCATAGTTACCCTCTTTTTTATTACATATATCTATTTCAGTATTGTGTACACTTTGAATCTAATCCATGTATTTATAACTTTATATAACTTACGCAATTTACATACAGAAGAATGGAATAAAATGTTCTGTATGAAGAAAAACGTTTGTTTTCCCTTTCATGTAGAAGTTTAATTGCTGAAGCATTGTTTTTTTCTTGGCTTCTTATGTCAATACCTTTTGTCTTATCAGCAGTGAACATCATGGAATTCTAGGAATAACAGTGAAGAAGTTAATTGTTCAACTGTTTGCTTTTATTTTGGTCACCACTGTACAACTAACAGCCCCTCTGCTAATGCTAACAGGCAAGTGTACTATAAATCGGCCATGCATCAATATCTTTATTGAATGCAGCTCTGCAGTAAAGTAATGGCTTGTAAAGATTTTCTTTAACAGAGTTACAAACCTTTGACAGCTCCTTGAGGACTTTTGGGATTACTAGAAACATGTCCAGTGAATATAGATGCCCTTGCTAATAACATATAATTGAAAAAAAAACTCAGTTCATAATGCAGGGACAAACTGTTAATTCAAACATGGACAATAAATTGGTTCACTTTTGACTAAACAGGAGTTAAAATTTAAACTTCACATGGCTGTCTTGATATTAAGTGGAACAAATTAAGGGCAAACTTCCAATCAGAGAATCTTCAACCTGTTTAGTGAAAACACTCAGATGTGTGGCAGAGGCGGTCATTTTCAATTTCATTCATGAAAATTAACCTATCATATGATGAAATACTATGTTCCTGTGTATATGAAAACTAAGTATTGATTCATTAAAAAATAAGATTCAAAAGCTACTTTCAGTTAACAATATATTTTTTAGTTTGGATGTGTTTAACTCGCTAGTTATTTAGTCTATACACATTCTGGAAACGGATTGTAGGCTGCATACTTTGTTGCACAAGAAGTTGGTGCAGTTTGTTTTTTGTTTTCCCAAAATGGGGAAATCACTCTGCCTCAAACATCTGAGGTATTTTCTGGTTTGACAGAAAAGGCAGAGGTTGCTCCAATTGGGTCAAACAAGTCAAATAGGGGCCAAACTCTGTCAAAGTTTGGTAAAAAAAAAAAGGCACAAATTATCTTGACCTAGATCTTTGTGATATTAAGACTCTTATCAAGCTTGGTTTAAACTAGAGAAGTATTTTACAAGTTATTGAGAAGAATGATTGACCGATTGATTAGTGTTATTGACACATGAACACACGAAACATATCATGCCAAAGCAATTAAGTATCTTGACCAGAGACATGCCCTGGTGGCTGACCTGGTCTGGTCTGAGCAGGATTAAAACTTGCATCCTTTTGGTAGGGTTTGGCATGCTTACCACTGAGCCACTGCACCTGCTGTTGAGCAGAGATTAATTTGTGAGATCAGAATGGGATGGGATGAGATATTCATGGGTTACACTATATGCACTCTCCATAGAATATGGTGGAAGCAAAAAATGCTGTATGGCTTAGCAACAATTTTAGTAAATAAGTTGCATTTTGCATATGTTCATCTCCTTTGAAATATAAAATACTTCAAATATGTTGATGTTACTTGTGAAAGTTGCCATTGCTACCCTTCTTGTCAGTTAAGGGTCTGTTCTTTGAATTTTATTCATGCAGAATGGTAGAACTGTTGTGTTCACTAGCTAAATTAATATGATCATGGAGACATGGAGTGGTGGTTAAGCAAGAACAGAGACCAGAACCATTGCATCACCACTTTTTTACATCTTGAGAGCATTTTAGCTAAGAAAATGTGGTGCATCTAATATTTCTAGCAACTCCATAACATCTAACATTTCTAGCAACTCCATAATTTCTTGACTTATGAAGTTCTAGTATTTCCACAGTCTGAGTTTTTTTTTGTATAAATCTAGTTCCACAAAACAATTCAACAAAATACAATTATGACCTACTGGTAAAAAGGATACACTAATATTATTAGAATAAGCCATGATCCAAATCTAAGTTGGTATAACTATATTGGTGGTTTGTGCATTTGGTATACCATGCAGTCATTATTCTTCAGGGGATACCAATTTGTATGGATTTCATGAGTGTGACAAACAAAAAATTTAAAGACCAAGCAACAATGATTTTTCTGTGGACAGAGATCCCTATCCTATTCAATGAATTAACAAAAATGTTGTATTTTGCAAACTGTGAAAATTGTTGTAAGATTTTTTTTCCTCAATAAAATAGACACCAGGAAAAGTATGAGGAAAAAAACTAATGACCAATATCATGGAATAGTGAAGAAGGTTAAAGAGGAAAAATAGAAGGTTTATACTAAACATGGGGAGAGACATTGTTAGAAAAATGTAAAGTGTTTGTGAAAAATGGTATTTTTTTCCAACACAAGTATGTCAAAATCATTTGCTAATATTGAGGAGGCCAAAAAGCTTTCAATGAACTGTTGCACAATGATAATATAGTAATCCATCCAAAGGAGAAAGGATCTGATATAGTTGTCTTTGACAAAAGATATTTACCTGAAAACACCTCGGGAAAAAGAAAATTATTCCTACCAAGAAACAAAAGACATTAAGCAGTGGAGTCAGAAGAAAGGGACAAAAATAGTCAATAAAATGTACACTGTACAGGGAAAAAAACAAATGGACTTGCAACATTTTTTCATTCTCAAATAAATTACAGTTGGAAACTGAAAGGAAATTCCAACTTCCATAATGAAGGAACACCTTGAAAATCAATACCCATAAAAAAACTAAAACAACTCATAGTACAAGAGAACAGAGTTGAATCAACTCCAAACCTTTTGATTGATTATGTTAGTCATCTGGTCCATATCATTATATTAGTCAGCTGGTTGATACCAAAGGTTTGGGGGATCAGGACAACAAATTTTTATTTCGTCCACTTGTCCAGGACAAGTTGTTTCAGAAAATTCATTTGTCCCACCTACCTTTGCACTTGTGCCAAAATTTTAATCACTTGGCAAGACTTGATGAGATGTTATGCACTTTAATCCATAGAAAGAGCAAACAAAATAATGTACAACATATTTCTTAAAGGAATTAAATTTTTCAAAAACATAGGTTGATATTATAGTATACATTTTGTTACATCAGAGGTTTTCAGTTTTCCACTATCCAAGCATCTTAAATGCAGTATTTTTTGCTCCTATATGGTAGCATCAGTACTTCCATCAGCAAGGATGGAAAGGAATTTACTGGAATTCAGACTTTCCCTAACTTCTTCTCTCAAGGCTTGATCGATTGATATAACGAAGTTTCTTGCCCTGAATCTGTTCTTATAATAAGCGCCAAGTTCAACAGCATTCTTCTCCAGGAATGCATGCAGAATTTCCATATCAGAAAATGGTTTTCCATAACGGGCTTGATTGTAGCCAGAGTTAAAGAGAGCTTTCATTTTTTTCATTTCAGTCTCATTTAGTTCTGAAACTGCCTTTCCTAGTGTTGTGTCAACAACTATAACCTCAAGGATTTTCTGCACATGCTGGCTAGTGTCATGCATATACTGTGCTACACAGGCCTAGTGATGTCCAGAACTGTCATGAGACTTGATTGGTTCAATCCTGAATTTGTCAGTTCCATTGACAAATACACTGGTTGAATTTCCAACCTGTGCCAGTTTGGGATATTGTTTGCAAATAACTGCAAAACATTTTTCCTTGTGAGTCAATGAATTCAAGCCAGGGATAACTATCAACCCAATGCGGCTGAAAATTTCTCAGTCTCTTAGTAGTGTCATATTTGAACTTTTTTGTTGGCAGCGTCTGGCTATTGTCTCTTTGCAGAAATAGTTACCTCACACTCAACGGCAGTCTTATGTTTTACCCCTCCACTTTCACATTAATTTTCCTTCTCCGACTCTTCTTTATTAACTTCCTTGAAAAAATAAGTTTGTAAACACATTTTAACCACATAGTAAATATCACCTTGCTTGACAACTACTTCTAAAGTGATCATAACATACATTTTGTCCTTTAAATATGAACAGAGACAGCTTCTTAATTAGCATAATTGTTTCGCTTCAAATGCAATATCGGACGTGGAAGTTAATCTTATGTATAATCAATTAAAATTTAATAATCATCACTGCCATTTAATCTGTTCATAAAGGGAACCGACACTAACGTTAGTAAAGTCCCTTTAATTCATTTAATTGGATTGACTCAATATATTGAAATCAAATGGCGAATCATTCGTGAGGATCTGGTTTAAACAATACAACAAAGCTGTTTAAAGCACTGCTAATTAATCATACCAGCTTTGTTTTGTTTCGCATGTTTTAATTGGCCAATAATTTTGGTCGCTTAGCTCAATATGCAGTCAAGCGGTAATAGAACCTGCGCACATGCAACAAGTTATGAATGACCACTGGCAGGTGTGATACAGGATGTAAATATATGGAGAGGGGTAGAATCAAGCATTCAGTACGTCTGGAGGGCATGAATGGCCAGATAAAGTGATTATGGCATGAAAATAAGCACTTGCCCGACTTTTTTTAAAAAAGGAAAAAAGCACTTATCCCAGACGACCGACTTGGTAAATTTTACTTGCCCAACTTAAAAAATTAATAGTCCAGGACGTCGGGCTGTGGGATTTGCTTAGTCTGGGGATGATTACTAAACTAAAGCTAAAGTCAACAGCTGTAAGACAGTAAATATATATCTACTTTTAAAAGATATATACAGGTAATAATCATGGAACAATGTTAAGACAGTATTATGTTTATTTAAAGTATTCATACAAAAATAGGAATATAGGCAATATTTGTGTTCTATACCTATGACAGTCAAACAATGTTATCAGAAACAAGAGGCCTATGAGAAAAAGAGATTGCTCATGTCACTGACATTTACCTAATAGCCAAATGCAAGAGCAGTTGGCCAAGAAATCTGGCCCAGAAGGATGCTTTCTGTAAAAATTTCTAACTTTGCTGTTGCTTGCACATGTTATAAAAACAACTGTCTTAAAGTTTCCACACATTTTGTATCTTCATCCCTATCTGATGGCACAATAGCAACATTTGTCAAATACTGAAAGGCCTTTATGCCAGGATGCTTTCTGTCAAAGTAGGTCAAATTCTGTTCAGCATTTGTTTTGCAAATTCTTTTAAAGGTTTATCTATCTTTACTAACAGTGGCCATATTTGATGGCAGAACAGCAGCATTTGTACAGTTTTAAAGTCATTCATGCTAGATTGCTTTCCATCAAATTTGGTCAAATTCTGAGCAGTTTCTAAGGTTTATATTTGTAGTAATTGTGGCCATATTTGATGATGGGCTGACATAATCTGTAATAAACTTGAAAGCCCTTTTGCCCTGGATGCTTTCAGACAAATTTAGTCAAATCCTGTTTAGTGGTGTTTGAGAAGTTGATTACTTTTCTATTTTTAGTAATGGCAGCCATATTTGATGGTGGATTGGCACAAGTTTCATAAATTATACAACCCTTCATGCTTGGATGCTTCCTCTCAAATTTGGTCAAATTCTGTTGAGCATTTTTTTTTTTAAGAAGGCATTTAAATATTTTCCTAATTTTAGTAATGGCAACTACATTTGAAGCATACTGGCATTATTTGTATAGATCTGAAATTACTTCATGCCAGGATGTTGTTTGCTAGATTTGGTCAAAATTGGTCTGGTGGCTTTTGAGAAGTTTAACATAGCAACTGCTGATGGAGACATGACACATGAGCTCACTTGTGCTAATAAGAAAACAACAGTGTAAGAAAGAAAACATAACATTAAATACATGATGTAAATGTGCAGAGATTATTGGAGAGGCTTTGGATTGGTAATATTCAATGTGTATAAATTTGGTCTAAAAAGACCTAGTCAAGTTTCTTTATTTAAAAAGAAAAATTATATGTCGTTCAATAATGCCGATTTCCTTGCTTTGAATTTTATCAGAATTTACTAATAAACTCATCATTAAATAAATCTGGATTTTTTAGAATACAGTGTATACATGTATCATTACAACAATTTTAAAATTATGCCTTTAGTTTAAAAAATGTGAAGAACTGAGTTATGAGTATGAATTTGTCAGAAGAAAATCACATTTTTTGTTGCTGAATGAGTTAAACTTTTTGTACAGGAATTGGGTAGCAAAATTATTGAAAAATAAGTTACCTTAAATCAATTTATGCAAAACTCCTAACTAAAATCAAAGTACTGAATAACAGGAATTTTTAAAAACCTGTCCAAGTCCAAAAATTATTTTTTTAAATCTTGAAAAATTGGAAAAATTGCTATGATAGAATACAAATCTAATCAGGTGATGTACATATGCATAGAATACAAATCTAATCAGGTGATGTACATATGCATACAAACATTCATTTGTCTACCTCGAGTGGTTTGTGCTTAATTATGCTAACATGGTTTGCATCCACAAAGCCCAAATAGTTCAAAACATCGATACATTTTTTTGTTAAACAAATGGAAAAATTACAATAATGGCCTGACACTCTAATCAGGTCATCAACATACAAATATCAAATACAACTACCAAATCATTTGTCTACCTAAAGTGGTTTGTGCTTATTTGTGCTAACAAGGAGTTTTTTTCCAAAAATGTAAATATTATGTAAAGAAAAATTGTAAATTTGCTTTAATGGCTTGGAAATCAAATCAGGTCATCTATGTATGACCATAATGAAGTGTGCAAAATTTCATGGCACTTAGTTTCAATAGCTTTTGTGTAATCACACTAAAATGAATTTGGAACTAACACAAAGCCATGTGGAGAAAAACAGACACATTACTGAACTGGCATCATTCACGGTATTCTTTAGACATATCCACAAACTGGGTTTGATAAAAATCCATTCATACATGTTTGTGTTATCATGCTCACAAGCTATCACAGATAAAAACTAGAATAAAGATCTTTGATCTTGAAATCAATGTCAACATGCTATCAAAAATGCAACAAAATCGGAATTCAACTATCTAATCACAGAATTAAGAAGCTCCATGAAGTACAAAATTGCAAACAGTAACCTTTGACTTGAATTCAAGGTCAAGTAGGCCTGGTCTTCAAACTTGTTTACAATAGCATGTACATGGTGGTGGAAAGGTCCATACCATTTTCATTCATGATCAACCGCAAATAGCAGGTGTTTTAGTGAAAACCTCATGTCAGTGCCATCATTCATTCAAGAGTAGAAAAAAGATTTTTTTGATGGCCACAGTGCTGAAGGTCAGGTAGTCACACTTTTCAGAACCTGCTGCAAATTGTTATACAGTTTTAGTGAAAAATCCATGTCAATACAACCATCTATTTAGGAGAAGCAGCCATGAGAAGATTTTAAAGATGACTACCAAGGCAGCCATTTTGGAGGTTTGGTGAGCATCAATTTAATACAGGACCAACTACATATTGCAAGTAGTGTTCAAGTGAAAAACCCATGTTGATATGACAATCTGTTCAGGAGGAGCAGTTATAACAAGCTTTTCATGATAAATGCTGAGGTGGCCTTATTGGAAAGTCATACCTGCACCATTTTCAGGACAAACTACATATTGTAAGAAAACTTAATTTTGACGCAACATGCCTTTCAGGAGAAGTTGCAAAAACAAGATTTTCAAGATGGCCACCATGTCAGATGAGCAACATTTCATTTCAGATCATCTACATATCATCAGAAGTATATCAGTGAAAATACCAGGTCAATCTGAGCATCTGTGCAGGAGTAGCAGTAACAAGAATTTCAAGCAGGCCACAATAGTGGACATGTTGGATGTCAAATTGGCACAATTTTTATTTAGGACCATCTACATGTCATAAGAAAATCCCATGTCAAAATACTATGGAGTACTGATAAGATTTTCAAAATGGCTGCCATGGTAGCCATGTTGGATGTTCAAGGGGATGCCATTTAAATTTCATTTAGGATAAAATAAGCCTCAGGATGAAACTGTATGCCATGTTTCAAGACTTTCCTCCATGTAGTTTCAAAGGAGTAGTAATAATAAACAATTGTTAATGAATGATGGACAGACAACGGTTGCCAGATGGACAATAGTTGCAGGCCCATTGCATAAGATCTTCTGTTCTTACACCAGTAGAACTAACAGCCACATTTGAACTTGAAAACAGATAGTTGAATTCGTATCAATAACATCTGTCAAGTATTCGGACAATTCATCAAAATCTGAGACTAGTTGAAAATACTACAATTATTATATATAGTACAGTATATACATGCATCAAAAAGAGGTATAACTCTCGAAATATGCATCTAGCATGATGACATAATGTTACCCACATGTTTGCTCCATGGCAAAGATATCTGCTAAAGTTTCAACACAGTCCACAGAAAAATGTATAATACTAGAATTTCAGAATGGGTGGATTATCTTTTAGTGAAAACCCCATGTTGATTTGACCATCCATTCAGGAGGAGTAGCGATAACAAGAGTTTCAAGATGTGGTGGCCATATTGGATGTTTGAGCAGCACCACATTCATTTAGGAGCAACTAGACCATGGGATGAATGTGTGTGTAAAGTTTCATGGTAGCGATAATAAACTCATCCTAATGGATTGATGACAGACAACATCCCATAAGCTACCCTGGTCTATGACCAGTTGAGCTACAAGCACCACAGAAACTGACCACAATAAAATTACAGAAAGAAGAGTAATTTAAAATATATTTCAAATGTTCAAATTTCTTAAGATATGGCAGTTGGCAGCAAGACGGAGGTAAAAGGCCCCGTAAAAGGAATCTTGACAACAAGGATAATGTCATAAGAAAACAGTAACATGTTTTCATATTTACTCTCAAGTAACAGCTGTCTGTTCTCATTACAAAATCAAAAAGATAAAGCTCATATGTTCTCAAGATAGAGTTGGAGAAGAGAGAAGAAATAGCTTATTAGCACAATCATGGCTACATAATGCTTAACCTTACACTGATGATGAATTATACGTACAAAATGCAAGGCTGCATCCAAAGATACTTATGAATATACCAAGATAAATGTATTTCACTGATTTTTAAATACACACATTAAAAAATTGTAAATGTATGACAAAAAAAGGAATGAGACCAAAATAAAAATATTGGAATCTGCATGCAGGGACTTTTTTCTTTGTGGATTCTTTGCGACAAAATTTGTTGATTTTTAGATTGGGTTTTTGTGGTCACCCTGCTAATAAGACCACTCATGGGACTTAAGATCAGTGGTCTTAGAAGAATGTTTGTTTTTGATAGGTCTTAAAATATTGAGCTCATTTACTGTACTTCAGATGACCACAATTAAATCGTACCTACTCGTATCACTGAATTTAAAAAAAAATCTGATAACACAACATAAGATAAAGGAGTCTAGACTTGCATTCCATCTACAAAATGTGTAGGCTAGACTTGATATATGCTATGTGTCTGTATAGAATGACTTAAATAGGTGCATTAGCTATATTTCTTTAAAAAAAGACTTGATATATGCTATGTGTCTGTATAGACATAACTGTAATAGGTACAGGAGCTATATTTCTTTTAAAAAAAGACTTGATATATGCTATGTGTCTGTATAGACATGACTTTAATAGGTACAGGAGTTATATTTCTTAAAAAAAGGAATCAGATTTTTCAAACCGTAGTTAACAAACAGCAATGCCTTGTAGATTTACAAAATTCTGAGGCAGAATCTAAAATACACAAGTCCATTTTAATAGCAGCTTCTAGTTTCTTAATAATACTAAAAGGCATTTAAAGTGAAGAAAAAAGTTGAAATCTCTCTAAGGGCATTTTAAACATTAATAACCTTCCATCCTATTCTAGTGAATACTGAAGGGACTTTTCTATGCTTCTGTCTGTAAATCAGGCTAGGGTATGTTGTTATCTGGTCCTGCATTTGTGCATTCTAAATGAATTTACCCAAGATTGAAATTCTTGTTAAAATTCATAAAACTCGATTACGGCCCATGTCAGTCATGAAATTTGCTGATAGGGTGCATTTCCAGGAGTACAGCAGGATGACTCCACAACTAGGTCACAGTACCCACTATTTCAGGCTTTGTCGCTCTGGTTAGACTTTATCAAAGCAAGTGTCATAATAGTTTTCAACTGGCATGCTACAGTTCGATGGGTCTGTGTCATATGGACACATTTATACTGTATGTACTTGCTTTTAAGTGGAATCCAACTGCAAACTGCACAGATCCAGATCTGCTGTTACATAATGCACCAACAGATCTGGGTCTATGCAGTCTGTTAGGAGTAATCAGTAGAACAAACAACATAGACCATTATCTTACAGTGCATAATGCGATGGCAGATCAGGGTCTTTGTTGTTTGCAGTTGGACTAAGCTTGTAAGCAAGTACATATGGTAATTTTTAAATGTCTTTTAATCTTTGCTAATGCTTTCTAATAAAAAACTATAAATTCAAAGATATTCCTGCAGGACAGATTTAGAATTTTGTCTTACAAGCCTTACATTAACTGATGTAACCATATATCTCATACATATAGTCCCTACTTGATTCTCATTATGTATTTTGCTGATGCTCAGTATTGAAAAAAAGGAATAGTAATTTTATGTTTTGTTACTTACATAAATTTCATGAAGCAGATTCCTGTACAGTTTAAAAAACAAGTAATGAAGTCTACCTTACACAAAGGTTTTTCTAAAAACATTCAATTGAAAGAAGGTAATTTTTTCCTCTTCAAACACATGCACTAGGGCAAAAAGATTTTAACTTGAAAGACACTATATTTCCTGTATATAAGCACAATATTGTCAAGAATAATTTCATTTAAATTCATTTATGAAATCATAGAATTTATTTAAGGTAAGTGGATAAAAGGAAAATACTTATTTATATGAAAAGCAAGAAATTCATATACTGGTTGATAAAGTACAGCACAGCATCTATCTGAACCTTGAGTTTCCATACTTTTACTGAATCCTAAGGAAAAATAGTATATTTTAGTGTATCAGCAGGGTACAACTATTTCATAGCCCAACTAACCCAGACAAGTGAAAATCATTGTTGGGCAAATTAAATTTCATGCAAGTAGTCCAAATTCTTAGACAGAATAAAGAACAAAAATTTGAATTCTGAGACCGGTTTCCTTGCATCATCCTTATTGGTTTAAAAGGTCAAAAGTGGAATTGTCACCCCCTGAAAAATGATGTGCAAATAAAGTTACAGTTTGCTGGGGAAAGAAATCATGCTTGTTATATGCAATTCTTCAATATAACAGCTCTTAAACTGTTCTAAAGACTCCCAACAAGTTAAGATAACCGAGTTGTACTGTATTCACAATCCAAGTGTCATTTTTTTTATTCCATGTGTGTCTATCAAGCTGTGTATGGTTTATTACTCCTTTTCACCAAAGATGGCGACCCCTATCCCCAAGCAGCAAGTACAGCAGCAGACCGTTCCCAGCAGGATATATGTGGCAGTTGTGACCCAGAAGGCAAAATAATACAGCGTTGGATGGCAGTAATTGCCAACTAATGGGTCAGGAGACCAATGATTGTATGTCCTGTAGATCCAAACATTGCCTGAAATAAAATGAAAAAAATAAGCAAGAGATAGAAACTTTTTATTTTAAGTTATGTTTCTCTGAGAATACTTACTTGATCACATTACTGTTAGAATTTAACTTTTGCTACCTCTCAAATCCAAAATGTGTCTTTTTTTGTTTATACTTTTTTTGTTTATATGCAATATGGACTCTAAAAATAGCATCTATGTGAAGTAACCCTTCCATGATATTTATTATAATTACCTCCACTTGTCACTGCTGCTCTTGAGCTTGAATGATATAGTAATGAAGTTGCTTGCATTTGCAGGGAGGTGTTCAAGGGCTTAATCATAATGTGATTGGGTAAGTATTCTCAGAGAATTTGTTTTTACAATAAATATTCCTTTCTCTGTCAATTAAATTATCCAATCACATTAATGTTAGAAGAATAGGGAAGAGTAGGAGGAAATGCATGAGCATCCAACCTCTACCTTAGTCACTCTTGGGAGGATATTATAATATGGGTCCTCATGTGAAGGATAAAACCATTCTTCTGACAAGAGGCAGCACAACCAATGGATAGCCAGCAACGTGTAATTATTGTGAAATCTAAGAGATACAGTAAGGAAAAAACATATGAAGTTCCTTGCAGAGGAAATAATTCCAGGTGAATCCAGTGAAAGCTTTAAACCCATACCCATGACAAGGTTGTGCTGGCCCTAACAAGGTCTGGGCAACCACATCAGGACTCACAAGATTCTGCTGAAGGGTCTAGTGAGGAGAGGGAGCAAATAATCACTTTATGATTATCCATGGATGGCAACCAATTCTTGGCCACAAATCCTGGTTGTATCATTCGAACGACCACACCATCCAAGCAGAACTTGGTCAACCGAAAGTTCTTACAATTCACTCACCCTGCAAGCTGAAGTTAAAGCTCTCAGAATGCATGTTTTGTATGATAGTAGCTTCAGTGACATTCTGGTCAAAGGCTGAAACTTAAGAGGAACCCACAAAAGGTTCCATCTGGGGAACAATGTGAGTGACAGGGTTAATTCAGATCAAAGCTGTCCAACAAGTCAGAGAGATCCTTGTCATGGCCTATATCGTTCTCCCATGTTGTATGAAGGTGTTAGAAATTATGAAGCAGTAGAATTTAATTGTAATTGTTCCTGCATCAGCATGTAGAAACATGCCACATTCTTTCACAAAGTTCCAAAGTGGAGAGCTTTCTAGCACACAAGGTCCTCTCTATGACTGAAGCACTGAACTCCTCTCCACACAGGGCATTCCTGATGAGAAGCAGACAGGAAAAAGAAGTCTGTCTGGACAGGGGTGGAGGACCTGCAATCTTGGTTGTTTGAACATGTTTACATGGATCTTCTTGGCAATATCTATCGCTAGATTGAGCAGCTCATCGAGGTGGATCTGAAGTAGGTGATGATGCAGTCTGCTCTCTTGGACAAGTCACATAGATTGAGGTCGAGTCCCAACATGAATGTCTGAAACTGATACACGGTCCCTTGGAATGTGAACTGAAAGAACTCGCATGAAGATGGGTGAATTGGGTTATGAAAGTAGATGTCCATCAAGTGAAGACTGACTGTGTACTCGTCCATCTCTTCAGAAATCCATATCAACCATGCTGTCTCCATCTTCAAACTTGCAGTGGCTAAAAACTTGTTGAGCCAGCTCAAGTCTAGCAATGGATGGAGCAGTCCATTTTACTTTTGGCACTAGGAAATGTCATGAATAAAAGCCTGAAGAGTTTGCTTTGCACACCATTTCCTTTACCTGCTTGCTGAGCAAAGTCTGGATCTCCTATAAAATTATCGCCCTGAGTCAATTGAGACCTCTGTTATTGAAGGTGAGGGCAATAGAGGGGGCTGAGTGACTAAAATCTGAAGCCCCTCCAGAACCACCTAGATCAACTCTTCATTATCAAAAAAGAGGTCGATAAAACTCTAATGAAAATGATAAAGCCTGTCGCCTACAGGGATGTTGTAGGTGGGCAGAAATTCATGTTTATTCCGAGGCTTGGTGGGGAAGAATCGGCTTCATTTCCCCTTTATTAGATTCTTTTTGGTACTGTGATGATTGCTGCCATTTAAATTGCTGTTGTGGGCAAAACAAATGCTGTTGATCAGAGTTCATCCTTTGGTTCAATGATGGTGATGGTGGGCACTCGGCTCAAGAAAAGATCCTATAGATCTCTTCATAGCAGGATTGGGTTCATAAGCTGATCAAGATTGTTACTGTTATTGTCTGGAAAGCTTCAGTGTTGCTTCTAGGATTTTCAAAAAGTGGCCAACCTTAAAAGAGGGCCAAACCTGCAAATAATTCAATAGTTCTAGTTTGGTAATTTGTACATCCTCTCATGAATGCATTATTCTTGCATTGCTCGACACAAGCATCACACATCATTCCTTTATCGTTTTTCAACAGGAGTGGACATTTCTAGGTCTACTTTGCTTGACACGCGTAATCATATCCATTTCACATTTTTCAATGGCAGTGCCGACTCGGCTGCTAAAGAATCACAGCCGCCTTCCCCAGTCTCAGATTCAGATGTCTGATTTGGCAAAGAATAACTGCCATCTTCAGACGGAGTGGAATTTTTTTAACTTTCCAGAAATTGTTCTTTGTGAAGTCTTCCAAAAGAATGCAAAATTGACTTCTGATTCTTCAACTTTTCTCGGCTTGAAGACTACACATTCAACCATCAGTGTACGATTAACTGGGGTTTGTCAGCCTTATTCCAATCAGATTGCTGGATTATTGGAACCCCTTGGTTTCCTACCTATAAACCCTACATATTATAAATCACATTTCTTATGAGAGTTGGTTGTTCTTGACAACTTTTACAAGATGAAGCTTCTGAGCGACATGTATGCTAAAAACCCAATACATATGAGTGGCATTATGCATCGGATCAAGGGAAATGTGACTAATTTGAACTATAAGTGCATTTTTTTTGGAGTGACTAGTTGTTTAATTTGCCATAAGGTTATAAGAGAATGCAGAAATCCCCCATTCTCACATCCTAGAAGCAACACAGAACCTGCCTAATCAGCATAAATCATACTGGGTGGGATGGAAGAGGCACTGTCAAAGGGCATGTTCTAATACCTGTCCACAGAATAGGCCGTAAATTGTGGACCTGTCGTCTGGACACAGACAAACATGAAGCCAGTAGGACTTGGATTGTCAAGGAACCACCAGTGGTACAGCCATGTGGATGGACTGATTGTAATAGACAACTTGTGATGGAATGCTAGGCTGGTTGGTGGTCTGACTCAACATAAAATCTGATCTCTATCAAAAGTGACCATGGGTGGATGGGCTGGTTGGGAGCCATGATGGCAGCAGATGGCATAGATGGCTGGTGTGGAGGGGAGAAAACTTCAGTGAAGTTGGCAGAAAGTCTGATGCATTAAGACTTATAGGTTCTCAGACCCAGCTGTGGTATGTGGGGATGGGAACTTATGCCTACTGGACTGCCAACAAGAAGGGAGCAAGATCTCCCATCACATCCATCATCAGGAGTCTAAAGGTGAGATGACAGGTGAGAAAGAAAATATTATAAGTCAACATCTGTGATATAATATCTTTGCTCAATTTTCTCATCTGAGATTTTAAGGTAGCAATATGTTCGCATCGAAAGTATCCCATTCTTCCTGCTCCAGATGTCTAGAAGTGATGGCTCAAGCAATCTTAGAAGGAGAGACCACAGTGGCATCCCCCACTATACTGGCAACTGACTTGGTGTTGGAATGAAGAACTAGACTTCAACTGAAGACTTCAATCTTGAGTGTTTTACCCTGCCTTTCAACTGTTTCAGCAGAACAGTAGATCAAGCCCTTCTGACCAACTTGTGCAGGCAATGCAAGGTTTAGATGACATACATTTAGTACACCTGAGGCATGTCTCATGAGTGTCCTCTAAGGCCTTGAAATGTTTACACCTGGTGCATCTAGACACCACTGTATACCTGTAATAACAATGACAAATGACTAAGTCATATAATGTACCACAAAATTGCGCACAAATTAATGCACCAAGTTCTAACTTCTGAAAAAAGCAAAAACATAAAATAGCATGGTTAGTGACTGACTTCACAGCACTGGAAAAATATGTAAAAATACTGATGAAAAAAAGAAGTTACCAATGCCTGAAGCAAAGATAATTCAACAAAACAATACCAACTTTGCAGATGGATGGCTGAAATTTCCTAAGAAACACATTTTGGGAGGTATACCATTACAATATTACCTGTACTGAGCAAAAGCTTAAACTGAAGAACATCCGGTAGACATGTAGCCACCTTGTTGGGAGGTAATAATAACAGCAACTTGAAGAGTTACTTCACACAGATACTATTTTAAGTGTCAATATTGTATAGTGTCTATACTGTATATAAATGGGAGAGACACATTTTTCTGTCTTTCTGGGAGGGCTGGATGGTGGGGGGGGGGTGTAGTGGAAGTTAATTCCTGACGTTAATGTCATTAGGTAATGTATTCAATACAGAAACTGATCTATCTCTCCTCTGGATTGAAAAAATGTGACATTTTCAACATATCTACAATTGACATTTTCATAAGATGACCATAAAATCCCAAATTTCCCTGCATATTGCACATAAAATTCAGGTGAGTAAACATAACAATTGTATTTGCCCACCTATGTTTTTAATTTGTTCCATGCTGCTGGACAAGGGCTTTCCTTCCTTCTTCTGCATAATTGATCAAAGTCCATTGAAAAATGTGCACTGCCCTTAGTATAAATGCTCAAGACATGTTAGATGGTATTTCCTGGGCAAAAGGAAAAAAAAATGTTTTTGAGTTGCCAAGTCAACCACATAAAGAAGGTAATTGTGAAAATAATGCTGTATAAAACAAGTTCACTCAAAAAAAGTACAAATTTTAAACTAATCCATTTAGATCTACCTCAGGGAGGAGAAAGCACTTTTAATTTCATCTGTAGGGGTAAGGTCTGAACCATTTTTCTTACTCTTTTTTCCATCTAGTTTTAATTCTTTTCTATTGGTAGTGCCCTGAAAAAGTAAATTTCTCTGAGAATGCTCACCCAATTACATGAATGTTTCCTCTTGAATACAGCACCCCCACCCAACCAAAAGACAAAATATTTGTTTCCCCAGCTGTATATCATGCAAAGGGAAGAAACTCATACTACCCACTACCTCCCCATACCACTTCTAGCTGGCTACCCATCAAATGGTTGTTTATCAGTTTTAGTGGTTGTTGTTATTGCTGTTGTGGGTTTAATGCAATTTTTCAGCCATGATAGGCTATACATGGTGGCGAGTATATTTGTGGAGGAAGAACCCAGGAGAAACCCAGGAAGAAACACTACCCACAGTAGCTACTAGCAAGCTTTCTCACATACCCACATTGGCTGAGCCGAGACTTGAACCCATGCAGAGGTGAGATGTCATCGATCTGTAAAGGCGAGTGCCTTAGACCACTCTGCCATTTGAGGCCCCAAGTCTGAATGGTACATCAATGAGGATGCTTGCATTTGCTGGGAGGTGTAAAAGGGTTTAATAGTGATGTGATCGGGTAAGTATTTTCAGAGAAACATGCTCATTTCCTGATTTTTTGGCAAGGCAAAAGACCAGTATTGATGATGTCACCACCATATTCAGCACAAGTTTTTAAGTTGCACTTAAAACACTGACTTTACAGAACTGTAGGGTAGACATGTTTACTGCCACAATGTTCTTATCAATACTCAGAATGTCAACACTGTACATATTCAAGCATGTGCAGAACCAGCATGCTGAAAAGGATACTGGCAATAAGCTTTCAAAGAAAAAAGCCCTAGAATTCCCCATGCTCATGGAATTTATCTGAGAGATGACTATAGATCTCGTTAATTTTTGCAGGCTACAGGAGGAGATGAAAGGACAGGTGTCCATCTTCGTACGGTCCCGAAGCTCAGATAGAGGCAGTGTGCAGTCGGCCAGAGTTAAAATCTGGTAAATTTCCTCAACCACCACTTTAAAACTGAACTCCACTGTAGGATCAGTGAGGTGGCAGATTGAGGTTTTCCCTGCACTCACTGTGTGGGTTGTACTTGTCCAGCATTGCTTCCATGTCTGTGTATAACAAACCAAGGGGCATGGAAGATGTAGTGCCACCATTCTTAAGTGTAGCATGGTTCCTCTCTATCGGATACAACAGTAAAGTCAGGCCCACCAGCTGTCTTGTCATGAGAAGACTGGATGAATTACTGAAAGGCCAGCTGGACTGTCAGCTGAGATGTTTAGCAGAGTTGTAGGCTGGAATGCAGGCTGGCCAGCAAAACCAACCAACCGGTTCTACTGGTCCCAATAAAGTTTTGTATAAAATGGGAAGGTTGGTCGGTATGTGGCATAGCCCAATGATATAGCTGATCTCTAATCACTGCCTGGTATGCAAAGACTGCCAGAAGGCTGGACTGTAAGTCAGAACCCAGAATGGTGGTGAGGTAAAAACAGTAGGTAAAAAATGTCAGTTAGATCAGTTTCATACCCAAGGCACTCAGACTTACAGGCCATGGTCGGGCATAACCAGAAACTTATGGCCACTTGGCTACCAAAACTAGTACCTGAAGGGCATATGGAATGGAGGGGCAGAAACTCCCCCAGTGCTTGCTGGCAACTGCAATAATGTCTCCTGAACCAACCTCCTCATGTGCAACTCTAGCAACATGTGACCGGTGTAGACTGGATGCATCTGGAACCACCAGCTTATCTGTCTCCAGCTGTCTAGAGGTGACGTTAGCTGACAGCATTATCTGAAGAATCTTAGAAGGTTGAGGTGATATCGGAATATCACCCACAATGCTCACCACAAATGACGTTTTCAGATGGAGACTCAAAATGCTGCACTTGTATGACTTTGATTTCACTTTCCTATCTCTAACAGGAAATAACAACCCCAAAATTTTAATAAATCAACAAAAGCACCTGTAATAACACAAATGACAAAATTAAATCAGTGCTTGCAGTACACAATTACATACATCAATGATACCATGTGTGACTTATCAGGCCAGAAAAATAACATCTGCAAACCTGGAAAATTGTGGAAAACTCTCCATGAAAATTCACCAATGAGGTTACCAGATCTTTGTGGACATTTTAGTTCACAATACTTTACCACACATTTTGATGGATGGATAGATGTAAAGATGATCTTGCAGTATTCTGAGAGGCAATGTGGGACATGTTTATCATACTGCAGCCAAAGTTTAAACATACCGCAGCCAAAGTTTAAACTGGTAAACAGCCAGTTCATGGGTAGTCACCTAGGGATGGTAAGTGGAGGTGATGGGTAAGAGTTTCTTCCCTTGGTATGTGTAGTATGCAGATAGGAAAAACAAATTTTGTCTGTCTGGAAGAGTTGGTTTCAAGAGGTAGCAGTGTTTTTTCCTAACATTAATGAAGAAAGGCATCCTCTGCCAAATGAAAGAGGGAGATCTATGTGACCTGCTTATGAGTCACCTACAGTGTGTGTTTGGAGCCCACGTGAAACAATGTTGGATGCTAAATGGTTTATATTGGCAGAAAATGCCAACAAGCTATGAATATTATACATATAAAATGACGAATTATGAATGCATGTCAAAACAGCAAATCAGAATCAAGCATTGCAGAAAGCAATTAACCAGAGATTACTTATGACCTAAAGAGGGTCAATTAAATCCACCATAGTCTGCTTGATGCACCCTGACTGCCCATAAATGTAAAAACTTGTGAAAGTACAAATAAATCCAAAAGATTTAAAACTTACCTTATGTGAATGTTAGGTACTTACTCGGGAATGTACATTTTACAATTTTAAATTTCTAGTTCAAAATTTTGTTCTTTGCTTTGATGCATGTTGTATGAGGCATACAACTAGTTGTCCACATGGAAGGAACAGTCAATAACCAGGACTACCGAGTCTAAAAATAGTAACCATGTGTTTTCTGTGGGTTAATTTGTGCAATTTCTAGGGCTAGCACAACATTCCCATGCAGGTCATGACAGATTAACCTCATGTGGCTGCCAATCACACCTCATCCTTAAGTAACTGAGTAACACAGGTGGTAATTTCTACCAAATGCTTCTTTGTGAACTACTAAACTATAGGGTGAATATTTTAGCACCACCTTTAAAAATTCTGGAAAAATTGTATAGAACTATGTTCAAAAATAACTTAGAAATTGAGCAGGATCATAATTATCTAGACAATCAAACTTTGGAAAAAGTACATTTTTCAGTCAATTATGTTTCTCTAAGAATACTTATCCAATGTCAGGAAGTAACCTCCTCTACCTCTCAAAATATCAGCCCTCCTGGAAACACAAAAAATGTGTCTTTCCCGTCTTTATATGACATAAAAAATAGAGGAGAAACTCTTATCCATTACCTTTCCTTACCACTCACTGGGTGGCTTCCCATCAACAGGATGTTTATTAGTTTCAGTTGAGTGATACATCAACAAGGATGCTTGCATTTGTGGTGAGGGCGGGGGATTGAATGTCATGTAACGTGATTGGGTAAGTATTCTTAAAGAAACATAATTTACAATAAATATTTACTTTCATAGCTGAATACCTTCTCCAATCACATTAACATTAGGAGAATAAGTAATATGAGGAGGAAATGCATGAGCATCCAACCTCTACCATGTGTACCCTTCAAGCGATAAATTGCTGGCATTCTTATATGAAGGATACACCACTCTAATAAAAAAAAGGCACCACACCCAACGGTCATGTTACACATGATGTCAATACCAGGATAAAGAAACAAATGATGTTTTCTTACTGAGAAAAAACAGAGTGAATCCAGCAAAAGTGCTACACCCATGCACATGGGGAGGTTGTGCCAAAATCAACTAGGTCTGGTCATCATCTGGGCCACAGCTACTGAAGATACCAGATTCAATTCTTGTCTCCAAGATAAAACCGCAAGATGATTGACTGTGTAATACCTTCCTTTGTGCGTTGTAAGTAGTCCTGTACAGTATGGACCAGGTCTTGCATCGCCACCTCTCTCAACATATCAATTGAAGAAAGGAAGCAGATGACCACTTTCTGGTTGCTCACTGATGGCGACCGATTTTTTTTAGCTATGAAGCCCTGTTGCACCATAAGGCACTATCCAATCTGAACTGTAGATAGTTCAGGCCAAAAATGGCAGGCAATTAGCTCACCTTGCATGTCGAAGCTTGAGCTATCAGAAAACATATTTTATGTCATAGTAGCTTCAGTGAGGTTCTGGCTAAAGGCTTGAATTTATCTGAGTTGAGCCAAGTCAAAACCCATGAAAGATTCCACTTAGGAAACAAGGCAAGTAATCTATGCCTATTCATGTCAAAATTGGCCATAAGTCTGATAGGTCCTTATTGTGGCCTATATCCCCTCTATCATGATGCCTGAATGTGTTGCAAAGCGTGGAGCAGTAGCGAGTGATAGTAATAGAAGTATAAGTAAAAGATCCAGACACAAAAGTTAGCCAGCTGAGGGATTAAGGCATTCAAAGGGACAATGGTGTTGCTCATGCAAAAGACCCTGAAAATCTGCCACTTTCCTTTTTAAGCTGTTAAAGTGGGGGGCTTTCTTGCTCATGAGATTCCCTGCCTGACTGAAGGTTAAAATTTCTTTCTACTCAAGGCTCTCCTGACAAGAGCCAGCCATGAAAGAGAAGCCTGTTCAGGCAGAAATGAAACACCTGTGACCAGGGCTGTTTGAGCAGGTTGGGCTTCGCCAGGATCCTCCTGAGGATGTCTACTGCAAGAAGATCATTCAGAATCACTTTGTAGTTCTCTCCACCAATTTTTTGTATTCTCCTTGGTACCAAAACAGTAGGGGGGTATGCATAGCCGCAAAACAAGTCCCAACTGACTGAAAAAATGTCTATGGCCCAGGCTTCTGTATCTGGGACTGGATTAACAAAGGTAGGCAGTTTGTGCTTCCATCTCAAAAAGGTCTATAACTGGATGCCCCCAAAGTGAGCAAATCTGCTGAAAGAATGACAGATGAACAGATCACTTGGTGTTCAGAGTCTTTCTCATTCTTGATGAGTCGGTTAGGACACTGAACCTGCTGGGAATGTGTCTGATCCAGACCATGATGTTTAGTTGGGAGCACTAGCACAAAAGGTCTCAGACCTGAAGGCACAAGGGTTCCCCCTGTTTGAGGAGGTAAGTCAACACCACAAAGTTGTCCGACATAATGAAAATTACTCTCTCACAAAGTTATCCCTCCAAAAATGAAATGCATTTACTATTGCCTTCATTTCCACAAGGATGATGTAGAGTAATTTCTCCTCTGGTTTCCAGCCGCTGCTGACAGTAGTGAAGCAGGGCAACAGGTAAGCCTCCACAACCATACAAGCTGCCATCCATAAAAATGGTAATCTCCAGTTGGGGCTTCTCCAGAGGAATTCCTACAGAAGTCATAGATTGTCTTGCCACTGATGCAGTAATTGTTTTGTCTTGGTCAAGATTTTAACATGATCTATATGACTTGAAAATGGACACAACTGTGCCAGTAGGGCCATCTGCAAAAGGTGCATGAAAAGGCAGTTGAGAAGAATCAAATCCACCACTGCACTGAGCAAGCAGAGGAGCTGTAAAATCTCTCTTGCTGAGATCCACTTGGAAATCGACTCTGTGAGTTTAATAATCTGTGCTGCGTGTACAGGATGGAGATGAACGAGGTTGAGATTGGTAACAACATTCCATACCAAGATGGACAAAATGCTGGGATGAGATGAGATTTCACTAGAAAATCCAGCTGAGAAAGCAGGGAAAAATGGTTGTTCCTGCCTTTCACCAACAAAAAACTTAACAAGTGTTTTTTAAGAATGTCATCCAAATATGCTGCTAATCTCTTCAATGGCTGCTTTGAAGTTTAACTTTGAATATATTTTATGCTGGGGTCAGAGTACGCCAATTGATTGAGGTTATCATGCATTAACTGTGGGGATTGTCCATATTGGGTATTACTTCCATGTCTGGAGGCAGTGCCATCATCCCTGTGCACAACATGGTATCTAACCATCGGATACGTCTTGAACTGACCCACCAGGTGAACTGGCAGTATGGCAAGAGATACTGCCGGAAAGTGGCCTCCTGCACAGTCATCTTGGCAAGATAGCTGGATGGTCAGCTTGGCAGACAGAATGGGTGGCAAAACTGGTGGACCAGTTTGACGGATTGCCTAAGACTCTGCATATATCAGAAAGGCCAGCTAGTATGAAGCACAGCTTGCTGACGCAATGGACCTCTGGTCGCTAGTCCAAAGGTATGGTTGGCCAGGTGGCTGGATGGTAACTGGAGAGGTGGTGTATGGCATGGACTACTGGCAGTACAGATCACTGAGGTTGGTAACATATACCATGTACTTGGACTTACAGGCCCAAAGGCCACACCTGAATTTATGCCCACTGGGCTGCCATACAATGGGAGGACACTCTCCTGTAAATTCCATTCCACTACTAGAGATATGAAAAGAATAAAGGGACTTAATTCCGAAGCCAGCAACTGCATCATTGTTTCCTACACATGTGTCTGCATTTGCAACTTGAACATCATCTGGGAAAGGTGCGGCACTGGCATTTCCAAGGTGCACTGTTCCTACAATTTAAGCTAGCCAGACATAACAGTTGCAGTGGGCATCGTACACATTATCTTCAGTGGGGAGAGCCATCACGCTGTCCCCCACTATGCCTGCTATCGATGATGTCTTCAGGTGAAGGCTCAAAATGTCACTTTCGTAAGCTCTCGTGCAAAACTGTGGACCATACCCCTTCCAAACACTTTGTGCAGACACAGCACTGTGAAGCAGATAAACGCTTAGTGCAGGTAAGGCACATATCGTGTGTATCCTCGCTGACTTTCAATCTCTTGCACTTTGAACATTTCATCATGTCTTAACTGAACAGAAAAAAACAACAAAAAAGTGTTCACATATAACAATAATAACACTTGCTACTAAACAAGCTAAAAATACAGACACTGTGTGCAAATAAATAACTAAAAACAAATACCAATGATACTGCATTGTTTAAATATCAAAACAAGTTATACCAACAAAATACATTTATAAACATTATTATACTCGCTTTCTAAATAGATGGGTAAAAGTAACAGATTTTCTTGGATATCAAAAGGCAATATGGGACAATGTTGATCATACAGAGTGAAAGCTTAAACTGATATGCATCTTGTTGATGGGTAGCAACCTCATGAATGGTAAGGGGAGGTAATGGGTAAGAATTTCTTCCATTTGTCTATATGATATGGGAAAGACAAATTTTTTGTCTTTATGGGATGGCTGGATTCTAGAAGTAGTGGAACTTATTTCCTAATGTTAATGCAATTGGGGAATGCATTCCACAGTGAAAACTGAATTTTATGGGCAGACAATGCAATATAAGTGGACAAAACCTTTGATAATTCAACTGCTGATTTCTCAACTGATTCAGAAGTATTCTAAGTTTTACTTTGTGAAATAAAGTAAACCTGTCTACAAAGGACAATAACAATGTGTCCTATATGAACAGGTGTCCTTTCTATAAAGTAAAATATTTTAAGCACACTTAAGAAAAGAAGCAGATAAAGTGTGTCCTTTCTATTGAGTTATCAAGTAAACTTAAGAAAGGGGCTAAACATTGTGTCCTTTATATACAGATGTCTTTTATATACAGTGAAATATGTTATGTAAACAAAAAAAATGTTGGCTTATAAATTGTGTCCTTGCTGGACAGGTGTTCTTTCTATACAGTAAAATGTTTAGTCAACTTAAGAACAGGGGCTCATAAAATCTTTGAGTCCTTTCTGAGCAACTGTTCTTTATTATAAAGGTGTCCACCAAGGCAATTTTCACTGCATGCACAAAAGCATTATGAATATCTGGATAACTGAGGTAGCGCAGTTGATACAGTGTCTGACTCGCAATACAAGGGTCACAGGTTTGATACCTTCCCAGGTCAGCTGCCTTGGTGTATCCTTGGGAAAAGCACATGGTTCTCATTTTCTTGGTATGATATAGCCAATAATATGTTAAAAGTGTGGTTACCCCCCCCCCCCCCCACAATAAAGAGTTTACATTTCTAGTTTTTTTATGTATTAAACAAAAAATCAGTCTCTTTTCCTTTTTGTCCAAAAATACACATAAATTTGAAGAACAATGCACTATGTGCTTATATTATATTTCTCTTTTAAATACTGTGCATAATAAAATTTTAATGAACCTAAAATTTGTTGTAAATTTGGCAACTGAACTGAATTTAACAAAATACTGTTCACAACAAAGACTACAATGCAATATACCACTTGTGTACATGTATCCTTGTGGACACCTCCTTGTACATGACATCAATTCATAAAAGCCAACATTTACATACCCCTCTCCTTAAGTTCACTAATACATTTAACCTCCATACACACATGTTTATAAAGGACATAAGTGTTATGGTCCATTATGAATCCTAGATAAACAGGCTTCACTACAATATGCCTTTCAAGAATACCTGCTATGAACCAAGCAAACAGAAAACAATTTAGTGTGGAATCAAATGGGTTGGTTTTGGCATTGCGTTCATCTGCATTTTCTTTATCCTTGTTCATACACCGCTGTAGAAGACTGGACAGATTTTTCACGATTCCAAAGCTACCAGCCACAATCAGGTAGATAGGGATGTAGTATTCCGCTTTGCAATCATTCTTGTATATTGCTCCTGAGAAAATAAAAATATGTATGTATGCCTGTAGTAGTGCTTTACAATACCTTAGCACAATAGTGGCTACATGGCAGTGCATGGTGTTAATTAAATGTAAATGTTTTAAAAAGGTAAAAATGAATTGCACAAAAACTCAATGAAGATAAAAGAGAAAATACAAAAGTTGGGGATATATCATACACTATTATATTTTACTTTTCTAACAAATCTGGATAAAAAAAATCTTCAAATCAGATGGTAGCCCACTAGTCACGCATAATAAAGGCCCATGTTTGATGTGGTAGTCTTGACTTACAGACCCCTATAAATTGAATGAAACTTATTCTTGACATTGTTAAATTTATTTAACATTATTTAATTTGTGGCCAATTACTGGTATACATGATTATAATATGATATGACATAAAATATTCTGAATCATGCACTGGTTTTATATAAAAGTAGCCAATTATAACATGACCTAACTTATTACATACCCTAGGGAAAGCAGTCTTGCCTATAAAGTGGTTTACTTGTAAGGCTCTCAGAAACAGCTAACTTTATACAGAAAGATCACTCTACATCATTGTTTTGACATCTGATTATGCATGTCCCCAAGATATGATTTCAAAATATTTAAAGATAATTTTACATCTGGTGCAAACTTGTCCCATTAAACAAGAAGCTGGCCATGACATGGTTGTTGATCCCAACTGCAAGCTTTTGGTAAATTGGTGTTGTACACATCAAGATTTGCTACAATGATTTACAATGACTAGACGACGATGGAGGATTTCAGAACTTTATTAGACAATGAGGATAAATTCTTGGACTTTGTACTAGATGACATTATATAGTGACATTTATAGGATAATGTGAAGGACAAAAATGTAGACTTAACTTTCATTGTTTATTTGTAAAGACGTGCAAAATTGATATATTACGGGCTATTGTGCATCGGATCATTCTAAAATACTATTTTTATACTGGTATGTGACCTATAATTGAATTCATGGATTTATCATATAAATGGATTTAAAATGTAAGTATTATGGATTTCAATGGATTTTATTACATGAAGATGGACAAACTGTAAGTTGTCAATTTATTTGTGACGTATTCCACTCAATAAGTCAAATTGACTTATAATCGAGTATATATGGTACTCCTGGCATGTGTCTGCAACTTGGGGTATATACAAACCCAGGCTTGTGATATTCACTGGATTCAAACACCTATCAATCCATATAACTAGTAGTGACCATATACCATGTAACATGACTATGTGACCAATTGTACTGGAGAAACTGACCATATAAAACTGTAACATTAAGGTTAATTTTGGGTATAGATGGATGTATGAACAGACATGCATATGGATGCCAAAGTAATCACTATGGTGAGCTTCCATTAAGGTGGGCTCAACAAAGGTATCAGATAAACCTGAATGTTTGGATGTATGACTTTGATTCTAAATGACCTTTATAATACTAATCTCATCCATGTTGATGTATGCAAGTGAAGGTGAGATAACTATTTGTTGGATTAAAGAAACTGAACTGTGGAAATGAATTAAATCAAAGAATGGAATATATCAGTTGAAATACATTTTCTTGATGTGAAAATTTCACTTTAAATTACACTAAACCATCCCCTGAAATGTGACCACTATTCTATTACAGCAGGTGTTGTCACTCCCATGTTTTGTGAAAGGGCAAATTTATCCCCTGAAATCAGACCTCCTTCTAACCAAGATCCCTTTTCCTCAGCCCAATCCATGGTCTTAATTGAGAGTCTTTACTGTATGTTTCTAGTATTTCCTAATTTACATGCTATAGAAATTCAATAACTGAGGTATGTTTATCTGATGGACATTTTGAAAGAATGCAGTTTGTATAAGCAAGAGACCCAAGTGTACCTGATATCGCTCACCTGGGTTACATAACTCAAGAGTTGACCATTTCACTAAGCAGGTTTATGTATGAAACACACCTTGTGTAAACTATCTCCCAAACTTTATATCATGTTGATTTTACTTATTTCAATATATCGTTATAAAAAAAAAATTCTAAAGATGAAGGTATAATTAATATGCACAGTCTCTTGCTCATAATATAAGTCATCCAAGATCTTGATGATACTAACCCATTTACCAAGCTTTATAGAAACTGGATGAGAAATATTGTCTCTAGCTTTAGAGAGGTAACAAGCTCAGTCAATTAGATGTAAGGTATCTCATTAGTATGAGCTGATCTCACTTACTATAGAGTCTGTCTATGACAATGATAATATAAGTTTAAGGAGAAGCAAAATTTGATTGGAATTAGGTCCTGCAAGTAGTAACAAGCTCTGCCAGTTTGATACAAACTTGCCTCATTATTATGCATAGATCTTGCTCTTGATCAAACTCACCCAACATCTTGATCATATAAGACTATTTAACAAGTTTGATCAAAATATGATCAGAAACATAGCTGCTATATTGTTGACAAACTAAGCCAAACAGATACAAGGTCTCATCATTAATATCCCCGAATTTCACTCATAATCATACTCAATCAAGATCTTGATGACAAGCCTATTTCCAAAGTTTGATCAAAATCCTATAAAAAATAACTCTAGTATGGTAAAAAAATCTCCTTATCAGATGCAAGACCACCTCATAAGTATGTATAGGTTTTACTCACAATAACAAGAGTCCCTCAAAGGGACTTACACTCTACTGGGCAAAAAAAATTTCCAGGAATTCAAGATAAGACCATTTCTTCCTTTTAACTGCGGAGTGTTGAAACCATCTCCGATATTCTTGAGTGATAACAATATTTTCAAATTAGCTGCTGTGGTGGACATATTGGATGTTAGATTGTTACCATTTTCATTTAGAACCAAGCAGACATCATTAGAAGTCTTTTGGTGAAAACCCCATGTCAATATGACATCCATTCAGAGGGAGTAGTGACAGCAAGGTTTTCAAGAGAGCTCTTGTGGCAGTCATATTGGATGTATGATTGGCATAATTTTCATTTATGACCAACTAGGTATCACAGGAAGTCTACTGGTGAAAACCCCATTTTGATATAGCCATCCATTCGATAGGAGTACTGATACCAATATTTTCAAAATGGCCATCGTGGTGGCTATATTGAGGGTCAGTTTGCATCATTTTAATTTAGGACCAACTAGGCACCATAAGAACTCTTCTGATGAAAACCCCATATCAAAATGACTTTCCATTTAAGAGTAGCAATAACAATATTTTCAAAGATACCCACCCTGGTGTGGCAGCCATATTGGACATCAGATTGGCACCATTTTCATTTAGGACCAACTAGACATAATAAGAAGTCTTTTAGTGAAAAACCATGTTGATATTCATGTGTTTCAGCAATAAGATTCTAAAGACAGCCGCAGTGGCAGCCATATTGAATGTGGGAGGAGCACTATTTGCATTTAGCACCAACTAGACATCATAAGAAGTCTTCTGGTGAAAACCCCATGTCAATATGACTTTTTATTCAGGAGGAGTAGTGCTAACAAGATTTTCAAGAGTCCTGCTGTGGCAGCCATATTTGTACATCAGATTGGCACCTACTTCATTTATGACTAACTAAACATGATAAGAAGTCTTTTAGTGAAAATCCCATGTTGATATGATTATCCATTCTGAAGGAGTAGTGATAACAAGATTTTCAAGATGGCCATTGCGGTGGATATATTAAACATCAGATTGGCACCATTGTCATTTAGAACCAACTAGACATCATAAGAAGTCTTCTGGTGAAAACCCCATATCAATATGACTTTCTGTTCAGGAGTAGTGATATGATTATCAAGATGGGACATCAGATCAGCACCATTTTCATGTAGGACCAACTAGACATTATAAGATGTATTTTAGTGAAAACTCCATGTTGATATGACCATCCATTCAGTAGGAGTAGTGATAACAAGATTTTCAAGACTGCTGCTGTGGTGGCCATATCAGATATCAGATCGACACAATTTGCATTGAGGATGAACCAGACATCATAAAAGTCTTCTGGTGAAAACCCCATGTCAATATGACTTCACCGTTCATCAGAAGTAGCAATAACAAGATTTTCAAGATGGCTGCTGTGGCATCCATATTGGACATCATATAGGCACCATTTTCATTTAGAACCAAGTATACATGATAAGAAGTCTTACAGTGAAAACCTCATGCCGATATGACCATCCATTTAGGAGGAGTAGCAATAACAAGATTTTCAAGATGGTCGCATGGCAACCATATAATGAGAGCAGATTGGCACCATTTGGAATTTAGGTTTAGTTTGGTTTTGTGGGGTTTAGCACATTATAGGCTATACACAGCGCCCAGTATATCTGGTAAAGGAAGAACCCAGGAAGAACAACTGACCCATAGGAAGCTACCAGCAAGTTTTCTCACATTATCAAACTCATGTGGGATCTTTATCTTATAAACCTATTTTTAAGTTTGATCAAAAGCAGATAAAAAATATAGCTTCAAGAGTCTAACAGCTCAGCCAATTAGATTATATCCTGAAATTGTCCAAAATCTTGATGATATAAGCCCCTATTCCAAATCTGATTAAAATTAGATCAGAATTATGGCTTCCTCAATGGTAATAATCTCTGCCAATCTGATGCAAGATCACCGCATTAAAATGCATTATTCTAGCTCATTATCTAAATTGTCCAGGATCTTGATAATATTAAACAAATATTCCAAGTCTGATCAAAATCGGATCAGAAATATGACCTCCAGATTGGTAACAAGGTCAGCTACTCTGATGCAAGATTACCTCATTAATATGCATACATCTCACTCATTACTGAACTCGTCCAAGATCTTAACGATATAAACATATATTCCAAATTTGATCAAAATCAGATCAGAAATATGGCATCAAGAGTGGTAACAAAGTTAGCCAATCAGATGCAAGATGACCTCATTATTATGCATAGATCTCACTCACTTGTCTGAGATTTAGATGATATAAACCCATATTCCAAGTTTGATTGAAACTGGATGAGAAATATGGCTTCCAGAGTGGTAACAAACAATTGCTGACAGACAGACAACATACAATCGATGCCTGATGCACATGGGGGCCATAACATAAGCTCAATTGGGCTTATGACCATGTGAGCTAAAAATATGACCATATATTTTAGGGACATTATATATTTATGTTTATCTTTAATTTCATCTACTTTTTAAATTCTTTATCTTTTACCTTTTATCTTGTAGGACTACATGTTTAAATTTTTTTGAAAGTGTTTTTATGTTTTCTTAGTTTTTTATTTAAAATTTTTAGCTACTGTGGTGGCCATACTAGATGTAAGATTGGCACCATTTTCATTTAGGACCAACCAGACACCATAAAAAGTCTCCCTGTGAAAACCCCATGTCGATATGACTTTCCATTTAGGAGGAGTAGCGATAACAAGAGTTTCAAGATAGCAGCCATGGTGGCCATATTGGATGTCAGATCAGTACCATTTTCATTTAGGACCAACTAGACATCATAAGACGTCTTTTAGTGAAAACCCCAAGGTGGCCATACTTGATTTCAGATCGGTACCATTTTCATTTCTGACCAACTAGATATCATGAGAAATCTTTTGGTGAAAACCCCATGTGAATATGATCATCCATCTGGGAGAAGTAACAATAACAAGATGCTGGAGGTCAGATTGGCACCATTTGTGGACTAACTAAACTTCATAATAATTCTTCTGGTGAAAACCTCATGCTGATATGATTTTTCATTCAGGAGAATCAACGATAACAAGATTTTCAAGATGGCTGCTGTGCTGTCCATTCTGGACGTCAGATCAGCACCATTTTCATTTAGAACCAACAAGATGTCATAAGAAGAGCTAATATAAAGTTTTCAATGATATAACACACAAGTGCAAACAAGACTCCGAGTGATGCTGGTTGGTCCATATGGCACACATCACAATCTTAATTTACATTACATGATCCTATGTCATGTATAGTACCCACATTACTAACATAACATTCTCTATGTCAGCTCTTGATGGTATTTTCTTTTTATTAAACAAAACTGCATTAAACATGATTTGATGCTTCTGGCTCCAATGAGGGTTTATGTTTAGCTACTGACTTGCTTTCTCTTCCTGTCAAGTTCATGGAAATCACTGAGCCTGATTAACTACAAATTAAAGTAGAATCTCATTCCCTTGAAAATGGATGGCTTGAACATCTGGGATTCTTCAAACTGATATTTAAAAACTGGCAGACTGTCTATAATTGTTAGTGGTCTGATGAGTATTCAAAATATGCAAAGACTGGTTGGAAAAGTCAAAAGACAAAGCATCTGGTTGTGATTTACCATAATCATCCTGTTTTCCATGTTTGGCTTTTGGGGAAAAAATCTTCCGCAAAAAAGTAAAATATACGTACAACAACAGCTCCCAGTTAATATAGTCTTCACTGTTATTTATTGCACCAGTTCTACTGAAGGTTGATTCAGTTGATTAACATTATTAAATATCTGATTCAACACTTACCTATGATAATCATTGCCACAGGAACTGCCATGATCACACCAAGCATTATGGTACATCCAACTAAAAATACAAAAATAAAAACATCCTCTTAGGAATGATATTTATGCATTTATAACGTTCAGCCCACTGTAAACAGCACAGACCCAGATCTGCCTTCATATAAGACGCTGGCAGGTAAAGATGCACACTGTTGGCTTAAACATGTCATGAACATCAGAATCAAGAGGATATACCATGATCTGTCAATATGTGACAGTGAATCTGGCTTTACGCTGCTTTCAGCTGGATGCATGTATATACATTAGAATAAAGATCACATACCATGGTCTGTCACTCATTATGTGACAGTGAATCTGAGTTTACACTGCTTTCAGCTGGATGTATGTTATACACATTAGAACAAAGAGTATCTACACATACCATGATCTGTCACTCATTATGTGACAGTGAATCAGGGTTTATACTGCTTTCAGCTTGATGCATTTTATATACTAGAATAAAGAGCATATACCATGATCTCTCACTCATTATGTAACACTGAATCTGGGATTACACTACTTTCAGCTGGATACACATACAAAATAATAGCATGTATATAGCATGATCTGTCAATTACTATCTGAATGTAAATCTAGGTGTAAACTGCTTTCAGTTGGATGCATGTTATACACATTAAAATAAAAAGCATATATATACCATGATCTGTCAATTACTATCTGACTTTAAATCTATGTGTACACTGCTTTCAGTTGGATGCATGTTACACACATTAGAATAAAGAACATATACCATGATCTGTCACTCATTATGTGACAGTGAATCTGAGGTTACACTGCTTTCAGATGGATGCATGTTATACATATTAGACAAAAAAGTATACATCATGATCTGTCACTCACTATGTGATAGTGAATCTAGGCTTACACTGTTTGCAGCTGGATGCATTTTATACACAAACCAATCAAGAATAATATCCAGAACCATAAAACATTTGGAGTAAGGGGTTAAAACTACGACATTTATGTTAAAAATGGTGGAAAATTATAATTACAATTTATTTTATTATTGGGGTGCAGATAAAAGCATTTAAGAAGTGCAAGAGAATGGTATGAAATTTACGGCAAAAAAGTAAGCTCAATTATGCATTTAAACGAAAAGACCCTGTGGTCATTTGTACCAATGATCTTTCTGCTCATCTAATTACAGTGAAACCCCGCTATAACGTGCACCACTATAACGTGAATTTGGATATAATGTGATCGTGGTGTGGCTCCCAAAATTTCATGTATTCATTCGCACATGAAATTTTTTTTTCCAAAGTACGAGAAATAGTGTATAAAATGTGTATGTTACAGTATCCTTTTGGGGAAGAGATCGCGTATGAATTCGAGTATAATACATTTGTGGCATGGTTCCTGAAATTTATATACAGTTACATGTATTTTTCTCGTACACGGAATTTTTTTTTTTTTTTCAAGTACGAGAAATAGTGTATAAAAAGTTTATAATCATTTTGGGGAAGAGATCACGTATGAATTCGATCGTGGCGTGGCTTCTGAAATTTAACAATTTCACCAATTTCTTGAAATGTTATGCCAAAATAAACATTATCGGAAATGTTACTTATTACTGATCCATGAGTAAAGTCGGTAAGTCTTCTTTGTGTTTGTCTTCAATTCATTCTGTATACACTCATTGCTCAAACAATAGCCGACATGTTTTTCTTCTTTAACTGCATACACAACGGAGCATAAGACAATGTTGTGGTTGATAAAAGATTCTCACGATTTAATAAACATCAAAAAGCGTAAGCCGCCAACACGTGCGCTGGACTTCAATTCATCCTGTATACAATCATTGCGCAAACAATAGCCGACTTACGTTTCTTCTTTAACTGCATACACAACCAAGCACCAGACAATGCGGTGGTTGATCAAAGATTGTCATATATGGGTGCTTATGTAGAGACTGAGCTTGGGCGGCAAGATCAAAGATTGTCATATGTGGGTGCTTATGTAGGGACTGAGCTTGGGCGGCAAGATCACAGGGAGTTCAAATAACCACTCTCTGTTACTTGGCACTGAACATACTTGTGGCTCAATCAAAGGGTTGTCATGTGGGAAAACATAGACGGATCGATATCAGATAGTAAATGGTGTTGATACCCTATTCATGCTATACATTTGACATGTATACGTTGTTCTCTGAATAAAGTAATATATAGTAAAACCCCGCAATAACGCGACCCCGCTTTTTCCGCGATCAAATTTTATGGACCCCAAATATCGCGTTATAGCGGGGTTTCACTGTACATAGATGTATCACACATTATCCCACAAAACAAACAGTGAGAAAAAATTCTGAGCAAATGTTGAAATGTTTTTAAAAGTATTAATAGACTTCACCCTGACTCAGGAGGAACTTTCTGTAGAATCCCAACAAATTCATATTGTGTACATGGTGACACCTGAAAAATGGGCATTTTAAGAATTAATTACCATATAGCAGGATTGTTTTCAGAAGTGGAGAAAATCAAACAATTAAGTGGTCTTAGAATAAGATCACAAAAATAAATTTCATCAAAATTTATCACCGTATATATTATAACCTCCCAAGATCTGAAGTTGCTATAATCAAACTTGCACAAATTTACTGCTGAGGACAGGGATAACAAAACAAAATAAGTTGCATAATTCATCAGTTAGGGATGCTTCTATTGATGCAATGTACAACACAATACTAAGTTGATGCATGGATTTTGTGAGAGCATAATGTATTGATTTTACAAGAGCATCATTAATTGGCTCCAACTGCTACAAAGGCAAGGCCCATGTGGAAAAGCCTGCAAAGATAACCTCATTTGATAAATATGGTTCAGACTGCACTGTTGACAATTTCAACAGGTCAATACACCTTGACATTATACCCTTTAAAAGCCAGTTATGTCGCTTTACTGACACAAGTAAGCTCTCTTTGAAGTACTGATAAAGACCACACAAAGTTAAGACAGATGCAGATCTTGCAAGTGTACAAAAAGGCTGCTTAACTACCAAAATCATGCAAGCACTCAGGGTCTAAAAGCAAATGTGAGAGAAAAACTCACCAACAGAAAAAAAATCCACTGTTAAGATTAAATTCAACAGACGGTCTGCCATAGAGCTAGTAACATATACGTGTTATCTAGTTCCCTGGTAAGTATTCAAATAAAAAAACTAGATGAGGTGTATAATTTGCTCAAAAAGCCCTGCTTCTCCTCGCTACCCCATTGTGGAAATAAGTCTATAGTCAAAACAAGAGTCCCTCAAAGGGACTGACACTCTACTGTCTGAAAAGAATTTCCAGGAATTCAATATACATGTAAGATCATTTCTTCTTTTTAACTGCTGAAACCATCTCTGATATTCCTGAGCAATAAGATATTTCAAATTAGCCACTTTGGTAGCCATACTGTTCATTATGGCAGCCTTATATGAGGTCGAATCAGCACTATTTTCACTCAGGACTAACTAAATATCATAGCTAGTCTGGTGAAAACCACATGTTGATATGACTTTCCATTTAGGAGAAATAGCAATAACAAGATTTTCAAGATAGTTTCCATAGTTGGCACACTGGATGCCTGATTGGCACCATTTTCATTTAGTACCAACTAAATATTACAAGAAGTCTTTTGGTGAAAAACCAATTCTGATATGACTTTCGATCAAGGCGGAGTAACGATAAGATTTTCAAAATGGCTGCTGTGGTGGCCATATTGGATATCAGATTGGCACAATTTTTATTTAAGACCAACCAGACACCATGAGAAGTCTTCTGGTGAAAACCCCATAATGATATGACCATCTGTTCACGAGGAGTGGCAATAACAAGATTTTCATGAATGCTACCATGGCAGCCATATTGGATTTTCATGATGGCTACCATGGCAGCCATATTGGATAATGCTGTTGATTGCATGTTATGAACACAATTGTTCCAAGGTTTCTCCAGTGTTTCTATCTTCATCCATATCTGAAGGTACATCAGCCTCATTTGTACAATATTGAAAAGCCCCTAAGCCAGAATGCTTTCTGTCAAAGTTAGTCAAATTCTGTTCAGCAGTTGTTTCTGTTTTGTTAAGATGAAGTAGTGTAAATGTTACTCTACTCTGAATGACAGCAGCCATACTTGATGATAGAGCATCATCATTTGCATAAATCTGAAAGGCATTCAAGCTAGGACACTTTCTGACAAATTTTATCAAAGTCTGTTAAGTGTTTCTTTAAGAAGTTATTAAATGTCTTGCCATTTTTAGTACCAACAGCCATATATTTGATAAACTTAAAACTCCTTCAAACCGGAATGTTTTATGTCAAATTTGGTCAAATTCTGTTAAGTAGTTTTTGAGAAGCCATTTAAAGGCTTTTCCATTTTTAGTAATGGTAGCCATATCTGATGGTGAATCGGCATCATTGTTATAAATTTGAAAGTCCTCATTATGAGAATGCTTTCTGTCAAATTTGGCAAATTTCTGCTGAGCAGTTTCTGAAAAGAACTTTAAAGTTTTTTCTATTTTTAGTAATAGCAGCCATATTTTACAGTGGCTTACTTTCAATTGTACAAAAATTTGAATATCTTCATGCCAGGATGCTTTCTGTCAAGATTGGTCAAATTCTATTCAGTGGTTTTAAGGAAGTTGTTTCAAGACTTTGTCCTATTTTTAGTAACAGTAGGTTTTTCTATTGTTAGTAATGGTGGATATATTTGAAGGTAGATTGGGATCATTTGTATAAATTTGTAAGGTCTTCCTGCCAGGATGCTTTCAGTCAAATTTAATCAAACTCTCTTCATTGGTTTTTGTGGAGTTGTTTAAAGTATTTTTTTAATATTTTAGTAATGGCAGCCATTCTTCACAGCAGATTGGCATGATCTGTAAAAATGCTGAAGTCCTTCATGCCATGATGCTCTCTGCAAAAGGTGGTCAAAAGTGGTCCAGTAGTTTTTGAGAAGAAGTTTAAAACAGCAACTGTTGACACATGAAGCATGATGGATGCAGGGCCATACCATAAGCTTACTTGGCATTATGGCCAGTTGTCCATAATATTTACCAAATTTCATGGCAATCCATCATAAACTGAGGGACTAGTTGAGCTAATGTTATTGTTACTCTGCATTAAGCTAAAAAGGACAATATGTCTAACATGAAGGCCAGGGTCTGCATGTCAAGCCCATGGTCAATGCAATATTTCAAAAGGAATGACCCTAAACCCATGGACAAAAGGCTTAATGAGCACATTTGGTGATTGAATTGTCTAATGATTCATCCAAATTATGAAGAAAAGACATCAAGGGTTTAGGAAATATAAACAACAACAAAATGTTTAACCAAAACCTTAATGCACATTTTCAATTAAAGGGGTAAGTGTGCCTGTCATAGAATGAGTTGTCTTAGGTTCATAATAATTCATCCCATGTATGAATGAAATCGATCAATGGGTTTAGGAAATATAAGCAAATGATAAAAACTTTAACCAAAACCTGAACGCACATTTTCTATGACTGTGACCTTGACCCCTAGGTCAAGGGGAAGGGGGGGGGGGGAAAGCAAGTGTTTCACAGAATGAATTGCCCCAAAAGCAAATAAAAAAACATTGACCAAAATCCTGACACAAATTTTCCAAGGTCAAAGAAGCATGTGAGATTGTTGTATCTTCATCCCAAGTATGAACAAAATATGTCACGGGTTTAGGAAATATAAGCAAATGAAACAGGAGGTCCAAGTGGGCCTGAGATTGCTCTCTCAGCTGATATCTTTTTAAAAGCCAAATGCAAGAGGAGCTGGTAAAAAAATTTGGGTCAATAGGATGATTTCTGTTCAAACTGCCTCGAATGCTGTTGATTCCAAGTATTATGAAAACAACTGTTTCGAGGGTTTTTGTATCTCCATCCATATCTGATGGCACATCAGCATCATTTGTTCCAATATTGATGGCCCCTATGCCAGGATGCTTTGTGCCGAAGTTGGTCAAATTATGTTCAGCAGCTTTTCAAGATAAAGTTGTGTAAATGTTTGTCTACTTTTACTGATGGCAGAACAGCATCATTTGTATAAATCTGAAAGACATTCAAGCTATGACACATTCTGTAAAATTTTAGTCAAGTTTGTTGAGTGTTTTTTACAGAAGTTATCAGGGTTTTTTTATTTTCAGTAACAGCAGCCATAATTGATGACAGATTGACATCATTTGCAAAAAAACTTAAAAGTCCTTAATACCAGAATGCATTATGTCAAACTTGGTAAATTTCTTTTGATCAGTGCCTGAGAAGTCATTTCATATTTTATCTTCTATATTTAATAACAGTAGCCATATTTTACACTTTCTGTAAAGTTTGGTCAAATTCTGTCAAGCAGTTTTTCTACTTTATGTAATGGTGTCAATATTTGATAGTGGATCGGCAACATTTGTAGTTTTTTTCTTGGTTTTGTTGGTTTTAAATGCGTTTTACACATTATTGGCTATATCATGCTGAGGAAGTGCGAGCTAAGCGCCATTCCCATGGACACTCCGACACAGCTGACCCGAGCTGGTCGAGGTGGGTAATAAACCTGTGATCTGTGCATTACAAGTTTGATGCTTTACCAACTGTGTTACCGCAGCTCACACATTTGTACATGATTGAAAGAGGACTTGAAAATTTTTTGATGTCAGGATGCTTTATGTCAAATTTGGTCAAATTCTGTTGAGGAATTTTTGAGAAGTCATTTAAAGATTTTTCTATCTATAGTAATGGTGGCTATATTTGACAGTGGATCAGCATCATTTGCACAAATCTGAAAGGCCTTCCTTTGAGAATCTTTTCTATAAAGTTTGGTCAAATTCTATTCAATATCTAATGGAGAACCAATGGAGAAGTCATTCAATGGTTTTCCATTCTTAATAATGGTGACCATATTTAATGGCACATCAACATCATTTGTACAAAATTTAAAGGTCTTGATTCCAGAATGCTTTCTTTCAAGTTTGGTCAAATGCCATTCATCAGTTTTGAAGAAGTAACATAAAAGTTTTTCTCTTTGTCATATCTGACTGAGGATCAGCATCTGTTGTATAAACTTGAAAACCCTCTATGCCAGGATGCTTTCTGTCAAATTTGGTCAAATTCTGTTGTGGTTTTTGAGGAGTTGTTGTTGAAAGGTTTACTGTTTTTAGCAATGGTGGAAATATTTAATGGAGGGTTGGCATCATTTGTACAAAATTAAAAGGTCTTTATTCCAAGATGCTTCCTGTCAAGTTTCATCAAATTCCATTCAGCAGTTGTGAAGAAAATCATTTAAAGGTTTACCTCTTTTTAGTACTCATGGCCATATTTGATGGAGGATCACTGTTATCAATTTGAATTCTCTCTATATCAGGATGCTATCTGTCAAATATGATAAAATTCTGCTCAGCAGTTTTGGAGAAGAAGTCATTTAAAGTTTTTTCTCTCCAAATTTTAGTAATGGTGGCCATATTTGATGGCAGATCAGCAACATATGAACTTTTTAGAAATGTCTCTATGCCAGAATGCTCTGTACTAAGTTTGGTTGAAACTGGTTTTGAGAACAAGTTCAAAATAGCAATTGCTGATGGATGATGGATGGGTTTTTCTATTTTTAGTAACAACGGCATCATTTGTACGGACTTGAGCATTCTTATTCTTATTGCTAGGATGCTTTCTGCCGAATTTGATCAAATTCTGTTCAGTGGTCTTTAAGAAAATGTAATTTCTTCAAAGCTTTCTCTACTTTTTGTAATGGTGGCCATATTTGATGATACAGCAGCATCACCTGTACACACTTAAAAGGTCTTCATGCTAGAATGCTTCCTGTCAAGTTTGATCAAATTCTATTAAAAACGTTTGGAGAAGTTTTTCAAGGTTTTTCTATTTTTAGTAATGGTTGCCATATTTGATTACAGATTGACATTATTTGTACAAATCTGAAAGGTCTTCATGCCATCAGGCTTTCTGACAAATATGATACAAACATTTTCAGCACTTAAAGGTTTCCAATTTTTAGTAATGGTGGTGTCATATCTGATGGCCGATCCAACCAGGTGAGCTAAAAACTGGGATTAGTAGGAACTATCACAGTTCATTTCTTTGTTTTAATTTACACCAGTCATATAGCTACTGCTGTAAATATTATAACCAAATATTTTCCCTGATAAATTAAAAGAGCTTCAGTTACAACCCCTTCTGTATGATCAAAATATTTAACAACAATTGGGTGAAGCTTTTCAGAATCATTGCTACCATCAACTGCTCTATTTAAGAGTTGGGATGAGGTCTTATCTGCAATTTCTTTCTGAATCAACTTTTATTATTGTAATACAATGGCATAGTTTTTGTTCCACCACAGTTATAAATGTTTGCTATTGTCCACATGGGAAACATGCATTTGAAAAGTTTAGAAGCATGGTCTGATGCAGTGAAGGCAACATTATGTATAACAAAAAAGTCTGTAAAGTACACTTTGGCTGTAATTACCTCCAGTTCAGTTTCAGAAACTGCAGTTCTGAACCCCATGGAGGTCAATGACTTCATGCTAGATCTCAACTTGATGTAATATTTATGTTTTTTTTTTATTCATATGACAGTGGCAATCACTTCCCCGCTGTGAGCAATATTCAAATTGACATGACAAAATATGTAACAAATGTAATTGTTGCCTTTCCTGCTTTTGTCCAAGAAAGGCCAAGTATCTGGAATTTTTTTTGTAAACCTTTTGTGCTCACTGTTTGGATTGCTGATTTAAATATCCTTTTGTGCCCACTATTTGGATTGCTGATTTAAATATCCTTTTGTGCCCACTGTTTGGATTGCTGATTTAAATATCCTTTTGTGCCCACTATTTGGAATGCTGATTTAAATATCCTTTTGTGCCCACTATTTGGATTGCTGATTTAAATATCCTTTTGTGCCCACTATTTGGATTGCTGATTTAAATATCCTTTTGTGCCCACTATTTGGATTGCTGATTTAAATATCCTTTTGTGCCTACTATTTGGATTGCTGATTTAAATATCCTTTTGTGCCCACTATTTGGATTGCTGATTTAAATATCCTTTTGTGCTCACTGTTTGGATTGCTGATTTAAATATCCTTTTCTGCCCACTATTTGGATTGCTGATTTAAATATCCTTTTGTGCCCACTGTTTGGACTGCTGATCGTTCCCTTCACCTTCAATATGTTTTTGCTTCTTGGATGACATTTTCCAATGATTCTATTATCACAGAAGCAAAATCTTGATCTTGCAGGCATTTGCATGAACAACAGGGGCAGCATATGGCGGAGATCTCTCAGAGTCACATGAGTCTGGCTGAATGAGACTAGGGTGAATAAAAGTATCTGAGGTACCCCCTGTAATGTTCACCTGGTTCCATGACACACTCCACTACGTCTAATATGAAAAACCAGATCAGGATTGAACTAGGAACCAATATCTGGATTTGACCACAAGGATCATATTTCTGTATTTTTTGCTATTGTTCCATAAGTCTGTAATTTATGGGCCATTTCAGTAAGCCATATTGTTAAACCACATGGGTTGGCAGGTCTCTATAATGGCAATGGTATATTGGCTACAAGACAAAAAGGGCAATAACTCTAATGAAAATTGTGGGTGCAGAGAGATTTGTCAATATGCACATCTTCAGGTAATAGCCATAATATTTACCTTTCAAATTTGTAATAATGATGACATAATATTTACTAAGTTTCATGGCAATCCATCAAAATCAAAAACTGCACGACTAGTTGCGCTAACAAGATTGTGTGCCAGACTGAAGGGTACAAGGATTACTATATATCTATGCATCTATATATAAACTCAGGTGGGGGTATAACAAAATATATACTGGCTTTTAACAGTTTCTGTATTTTTGAGCAGAACTTGAACTGTTGATGTTTCTTTTTTTCTTCAAGAAATGTATTATTCATTTTAATTTACCATAATTTACATTTTCATATATTATCAAAATAATTTCCCAAATACATGCATTATTAAAGCATTTTTCGAAATTAATTTTGAACAGGTATTTCATTAAGCATTCTGTAAAATACGGTCAACCTGGACTTTATTTTTGTCTCAAAAGATTTTATTTAAGTAATTTTTAGTCTTGCTTACCCACACCAAGGTATTGTCTTAACATGGTCTCAACCAAATACAGTGCTCCCTCATTATAACATTGTTTTCAGTTAGTGCGGAGTATTATAATGTATACCATGTCCTTGGGAACTGTTGAGTATTATACTGTATACCATGCCCTTGGGGACTGTGGAGTATTATACTGTATACCATGTCCTTGGGGACTGTGGAGTATTATGCTGTGTACCATGCTATTGTGAAGCCACCATACAATGAAGTTTATTATATACCTACAAATTTTCTACCCAAGAAAGAGCCAGAATTTTACCGTCATTTCCTACAAGCAGGAAAACAATACTATTGTTTTCTAAATCCATATTAACATACTCTCAAACGAGGCTGGAACTACTTTATCCTCGAGGTTTCCTGGTGACAACAGCAGTGCCCCTAGCGATGGAATGCCAACACTAGCAGTAAACAAAGCTCTCACAGCGATGTTAGTTAAGAAACCTTGCGTTATATGTAAAATATCTGAAAGGTCTGAACCATGTTTTTGTCACAACAACAATAAAAAAACATTTATTCCTTTATTTTGAAGTAGTAAAATATAGCCAAAAGGTTCATCTGAAACAAGATCACATTCTGAAATCACGTACCAAAACATTACAATTGTACAGTACAACCTATTTACAGAAGTTCATAAATGGTAACATTAGTGAGTTTCCACATAATGGATGAATTTGAAATTATAAATGAAAAACATTCTCTGCAACAAATCTGTACCATCAAGTTCCAACAATTTCTCCAATCCTGTTGTAAATAACTGTCAAAATAATGTTGTCATTCCCATGTCAAGTTCCCATTGGAGCCTCTCACAATGTTCCACCAGAAACAGTTCGACCGCTATCAACCTGGCTTCTGAGAGAAACTTCAAGTCATTCAGCTGGTGAAATCTTCTGTGATGCAAAATTAGAAAACCACACAATAACTGTAAATCACATACATGAGTCTGCTGCTCCCAAGCATCAAAGAATTCATGTTATTGACTCTTGTTTTATGTTAATTGATTGAGATTACGTTATAACACATGCATTAATTAATGAATATGCATTTTATTTTCAGGAACCACTGAAGATTGCATTATTTAAATAAAAGCACATAATGAATTCAATGCATGTGTTATAATGTAATCTCAATCAATTAACATAAAACAAGAGTTCAGGATACCCATGTCAGGTGATAACCCTCAACAGTTTAGACAAAATGAGGTGGTCAGTGTGAGATTGTATGCATTTACTGTCAGATTAATAATTTTGATTAATAAAATTAGCAATTTAATTAAACACTACAGCACCACTCACTGTAAGACCCTTTATTACAACACGTTTCCTTTTGTACGGTGGGTATGGTCATGGATCCCATTTTTAATATGTAGTAGTAAAATTATATTTGTTTGCTCTCTCTCTCTCTCTCTCTCTCTCTGGAAATGGGTACTATCTCTCTCTCTTTCTCTATATATATATGGCTTTTAGCCTACTGCCCAATTCTTAACATAAATATAAATGCATTGATTTGTTTAAATTTTGCACTGACGTATTCCATTTTCTTGCTAATAATAATAATAATATAAATAATAATAATAACAATAACAATAATAATATCATTATTACTATTATTATGATTCGAAGTTGGAAAAATATGGTAACTGGCAGACCAGGACAATCAAGCTTTAGCTTTGGACAACCAAGCTTCTCAAAGCTTGCACCCAACCAGACAACCAGATTGTGGCTGCTGGTACTTTATGATGAGTGTGTTTACTCTGATGTAAGGTCAATAATAGTGGGCTCCAAATAGTTATGCCAGGTGTCATGTGTGCCCGATAATTACACATGCAGTATTTGTTACTAAAGTGTCATCACTTGCTTAAACATAGGTAAATTAAACCAGACTTCACTGAACTGAGCAGCAGCGCCGTAACCTTATTTGCATTCACATGTACTTGCTTGAATCGAGAATGCACAACAAATTGTCATTTGTCAGAGTTTCCCACTACAACCAATACAATTTACTCTTCTATTTCTATTCGGTGAACAACACATGATAAGTTTAAACCATAAACACACACCAAGTAATGATCAGCTGATTTAGGCAGACATGATACCTTTTAGTGTAATTTTGGATGATAAAAAAAGAAGAGATGACTTACCATATATACTCGCTTATAAGTCGACGTTTTTTTACTTAGAATTCGACTCATGCAGCGTAGGGGTCATCTTATAAGCGCGACATTAAAAAAATATAAAAATCTTGGGGTAATGTTGGAAACTCTAGATGTTTGCAGTACATAAAAATACTGTCAATTCATATATTTTTATGTTTTCATGCCACTATTTCCTATGCAGTAATGCATATATGGTATGCACTGTGTTTATCCGTTTCATGATGGTATTCATTACACAATACAGTGATCCCCCTCTTGAACGGCCCCCCTGACCAGCGGCCACCCGCTTTATACGGCCACAATCCCTTGGCACCGACGAGTTTGTGTTCAAAAGTACCCCTCAAGGACGGCCACCCTTCTAACGCGACCAGCGGCCAGCATTTTAGTGGAAAAACGGTCAAATTTACCCCCGCGAGCGGCCACATAATGGTTGTTTACAGAGTAAAATCTCGATAATATTTTTTAATTTCTCAATTCAACACATTGACATTTTGTTCCAACATGCCAATAAAGTAACTTTAATCCTTACAAAGAGTTAAGTAATCCAATTACTGCCATGTGTTCCTTAGATGTTAGCTTTTGTCACTTTGATAATTACTGGCTATTAATACCACCGATAATTATCAAGAGGACAAAAGCTAACCGCTGAGAAGCACAGCATTGTTCAGCTCAAGTCAGCGTGACATCCGGTCGCCAGATAGTAAAATGGTATGTTAGCCTGTTGGCCTTCTCTCTAATAGATTATGAAATGTATATAACCAGGTACCAGACTGGGGAAGAAGAAAAAAAAGTCGATCACGTGACAGACTCACTTCCGCTGTAAACACTGTGCCTCACGCGTGAATGCCCGCGAAGGATTAAGTTGTCGCAAAATATCGTCCGACATTCTCAGTTTAGAACAAAAAGTGAAAGCAATTAAATTAAACGAAAAGAGGGAGAGTCTTTTGATAACTACGGAGAAATTTTATGTCGGAAAGATTCAAATAAACATCGTCAATGTACATTCAGCTGCATTGAGTGGGAAGACGGAATCGACGGACGTACGGGGATAGTTACAACCAAATGTTTGTGCCCAGAATTTACCGACAATGTAGTTTTGCACCACGATTCATGATTATTCATATTTTTTAAAAATTTCATTGATATTAGTTTTATCATATTGAGTCCTTAACCAGATAATATTCCTGTGATTTTTAAATGAAAATATAAAATATATAAAAATTAGTTACATCTTTTATACTTTATATGTAGTTATTTCTCACAACTGTGTGATCCCCCTCTAGAAAGGCCACCCGTCTTATAAGGCCACTTTCTTGCTGCAGAAGGGGTGGCCTTATAAGAGGGGGACCACTGTACGTGTATCTACAGTTATTTGGATTGTATTAATTTGAAAATATTACTGGTAAATTAAATACTACTTACCGCAAAATGAAGTGTCCGTCAATTTTTACCGTCGGTATTTACTAGTAAGTATATTGCCTCCATTTTCGTGCAAATCCGAACAACCTGTATTTGTATTAATATTTGTGTTTTGCTGTATAAAGACTGTGCTTGATGCAATAAAAGTTTTGATTTAATTTGTATTTTCCTTTTCCACAAGTCAGATTTAATTCCCAAGTGATATTTCCCAAGTTATCTGCTAGTGCACGTGGGCCGATAAGCCTTTGGCTTGTAAAGGGACTCACTTTGTTTTCAAGTTGACAATCCTTTTGATCGAGCCACCAATCTATACTTGTTCAGTGCCAAGTAGAATTCTACAACTTCCTGTGCATATACTTTGACCTTGATACCTTTGCTTGTAAAGGCACCACACTTTTGTTTTCCCACATGACAACCCTTTGATCAAGCCGCGAGTTTCATACTTGTTCAGTGCCAAGTAACAGAGGGTGGCTATTTTAACTCCCTGTGATCTTGCTGCACAATTGACATGTGTTCAGTTGAAGTCTTTAATAGATTTCTGACTTTACGATCAAAGTGTTACTCACAGAGCCCAAGCTCAGTCTCTGCATAAACACGCATATGACAGTAAAGCAGAGAAATAGAGTCGGACGAGATTTACAATGACTAGATGACGACGATTTACAATGACTAGACGACGATGTAGGATTTCAGAACTTTATCAGACAATGAGGATTAATTCTTGGACTTTGTACCAAATGACATTAGATAGTGACATTTATAGGATACCGTGAATAACAAAAAAGTGGACTTAACTTTCATTGTTTATTTGTACGACGTGTGGAATTAACATATTACGGGATATTGTGAATCAGATCATTCTGAACTTCTATTTTTATACCGGTATGTGACCTATAATTGAATTCATGGATTTATCATATAAATGGATTTAAAATGTCAAGCATTATGGATTTCAATGGACTTTATTTCACAAAGATGGACAAATTGTAAGTTGTCAATTTATTTGTGACATATTTCACTCAATAATATAATTGTATTTTACACTGGTTTTGTCTTTATTTTTCTTAACTATCCAGTCTGGCTTGTTTATATTTCCAAAGAGCATTTCTGACTCGCTAAAAAGTCACCCCTTCAGACGGATCTGACTTCCAAAATACACCCCGACTTATAGGAGGGTCAAAGAGAAATTCACTTTTTGCAGCCCTAAAAAGGGGGGGGGGGGTCAACTTATAGTTGAGTCGACTTATAATCGAGTATATACGGTAGGTGGGATATATTAATCAAAATGGATAAAATGAGATTAACATGTGGAATTTAAATGGATGTGACTGAGATTAACTGGAGCTCATACTAACAAACCCTGTTTGACTCGTCTTTGCTACCCAGGGGTCGCTGATCCACATTGTTCTACCACACTGATATGGAATGGAGTGGATCAATGACCCTTGGCTAGCAAAGATGTGTTTGCCCTTGATAAAAATTATGTACTTTCTGTTCTCAAGTAGCAGTGGATTGTGTGACTTGGATTAAGCTCAGCCAAATACTGCAGTGTGTGTTATAATGTGTCCTATTATTATAGCTCTAATTTTCATGCAGGATTAGCATTTTACAAATAAATTCATATTGAACATAAAATTGTGTCTTAAATAAAGTTCAATGATATTAGCACTGTTTCATTCCTGCTACTGGTACTCGGTGATATATTCTCTATCTTGAGGAATTTATGTATGATCTGAACAAGGCTCATCGCACACTGAAATTACCATTTTCTAACTTACCTCTTAGTTAACTGCTTATCAGCTGGAGTTTGAACTGAAGAAATATGTATTATGTCTTTCAAGTTATTTGTTTTACTTTGAAAATAATTGCTAAAGGCTGTTAATCAAGGTTTGTTTTCTTTCCTTTACAAAATTCTATACTGTATATACCTAACCTTTTTTTATTAATATACAGTATATTTTGACCTCTTCTATCAATGTAGTTCCAATTACACAAAGGAATTATGCAAATGAATAACAAGGTGTTTTTTTTAGTTCATATCAGAAGAGGATTTTATAAAATAATCCTTGCAGTCTAAACCAAGTTGTTCTTCATTTAATAATTGTTTTATGCAAGTGACATGTGAACAGTTGAAATACAGTGTAATTGTAACTAGCTACGGAAGTATGGGCTACCAGATAGCGTTGTTGGGCAACCGGACTTTCAAAGCTTGTCGAGTGGGCAACAAAGCCTTTTGAAAAATGTTCCACCCCTGATCATCCTTTCTCAGGGTTCCCCCATTTTTTGAAACAACAATTTCCAGGTCTTTTCCATGGTATGTTTTTGGATAAAATTGATTTTTTCAAGGTTCACTTATAAACCTTCTGGAACAGAATCAACAACATTCTGACTTTGAAAAAACGCATGTTTAAAATCAAAAGCTGTTTCTCCCATAATATCTGAATTGGACATATGAACATGTACTAAATCACAGGATGTATCACTAGAAACAATTATAACAGTATTGAAATTCATACAAGTTTGCAATGTAACTCATTTAAATGTACAGAATAAAAAAAATAACTTTATTCTGCTTAACTGCATATGTTGGAATGAAACACATTTGTTAGAAACAGGCTGTTTTAAACTTTGACAAAAATTCCTTGAAAATGATATACCTCTGTATAAAAAGGATTGAATTTTTTAAAAATCCACTTACGTCTGGTTAGTTCCCTAACATCTACTATCAATGTAATCTGACAATGGACTGTATATTTAATGCAGTCATTGTCAAGGACACCCAAAACATGGGTTTCTGCATTGTAAACTGAAACAGCAGTCAATAGATTTCTACATATTAAGCATGTGCTGGTAGTAAAATTCACTGCAAAGGTAAGTTGGAGGTGGGAATGGTGATGCTCAAATTACTTGTCTATCAGTTGTCAATCATACTGAGTAATTCCAGTGGTTTAAGTCTTGAGTAATTCCAGTGGTTTGAGTCTGAAGTAATTTCAGTGGTTTAAGTCTTGAGTAATTCCAGTGGTTTAAGTCCTGAGTAATTTCAGTGGTTTAAGTCTTGAGTAATTCCAGTGGTTTGAGTCTGAAGTAATTTCAGTTCTAGAATAATGTCAGTAAGGTTGGTACATTAAGAGCCCCTAACAACAACTTAAACACTCTCCTCTTTATTCGTATCAACCTCTCATGCTTAACATTATCACTTTCTTAGACTTAAAAAAGAATACACATAATAAAAATTAGTTTATTATTAGTGAATATGATATTTTCCCTTTTTGCACTGCATTTAACTCGTAAAAACACAAGAAACTATGATGGGAAAATATCACTAAATCAACATAATGTATTCTTTTCATTGCTGCAAGATATAATAAACAAAGTATTGTTACAAAAATGTATTAGAAAATGGGTTGCTGTTTTTTTTTCTCACAGGGTTGTAGATCTGTACCTTTGCTTAAATTAAAAACTTAAATGAACAGAGGTTCAGTACACGCAACTGTCTAAGGTACAATACATAGATATACACAGACCTCTCTTTGATATGATAAGTTCTCACACAATGAATTTTTAACCTTGTCACCATTTAAAAAATTGATAAAATAGTTAAGATTTTACCTTAGAAAAACTTCACAATTTCTTGTGAAATCTTTGCTGATTAGAGGAGATAACTCTGCAAAAATTAATGGATAAAGATAGCAGATACAGGCGGAATATACCACACATTATATTATTCATTGTATCTACGGTATATTAACCATATCATGTGTCAAGCTACTTACAAAATTTGGTAGTGGTAAATGGTAGAGAACTCGAGTTACTGTGCGAAAACAAAATAGGGTACAAACCGATGGACAGAATCATAATATAATACACTCCACCTTATGATGGGCATATAAAATGTGCATAAAATTGGCACCTAGATAATCTATGTTTCACTCTGTCTTTCTTAAAATTACACAAGCGCAACCTTTCACAATCACAAATCTTACTTGTGCCAACAACAATGGTACATAATCTCTTTGCAAAATCAACATTCCCATGAGATTCGGCACGTGCTGACTTCATCCTACCATACAGGGAGTCATATGTTGGAGGTGGATCTGCAGATAAAGAAGAGAAACTTATTAGTTCTTTTATGCACAAGGTAATACCTTTATGGTAATGTTACAGTTCTGACATTTGGAAACTCATCATGTGTATTGCATAATAACATAAACATGGTTTTCTCCCATAATAAGACCAAGGGACCAGTAAAAAAGTATGGATGTGCTTAGAAGCAAAGATATCCTTAGTAAATGTTTTCCAAAATGGTGTAAATGTGGTGCAGGGGCTGGTCTAATCATCTGATAAATATGGTATCTGTTAAACTTTATGACAACCAGTATACAAGAAATTTAATGCTTCAACTCTTCTAACCTTGGATTTATAAACTTAAAAGAAAAAAAAATCAAGAATTTACTAAAAACTTTGAGGTAAAAAAAAAACGAAGTTGAAGAGAATTGGTCGTATTGGCCGATTTATTGATCTTGCTGAAAAAATTTCTTTAAACTACATTTCTTACCTTTGAAAAAACATATTTATTAACAGAATCTTTGATGAGTAACATTTCATTTTAAAGAAACACTGTTTCAAGTTTGTAAGCCACTGCAGTTTCTTATAGTCATTATTGATCCTACAAGAACATCCTATGCGCATGCCCAGGCACCATGCCTGGTTGCATTATTGCCTTTTTCATCAAAATTTGTAACAGTACAAAATAATAACACAATGATCCTAAGGATCAGTGTTCACCCTAGGGTCTTTTACTGTAGCGGTCCTGCTACCCTATCATTTCAGCCCGCGATGCTATAGAACCTGCCGCTATGCTGTGCACTTGTGCAGCCACGCTTTTATGTTTCCTGCTTTCCTTATAAAACTAATTTGTTAAATAAACATCCTGTCACAATTTATTAACCATAACCATACAAGAGCTGATCACTTCTTGTGTTACGTATGGTGAACTTGCCACTTATGTGCTCAAATGCTTTATGTCCCAAGTTGTGGGGCACAGACAAGAGAAAAGGTTAGATTTTTGTTATGTATATATAAGTCTTAAGACATGAAAAATAATTATTGGTTTTTTCTTGTCCCAAGACTAACATCCATTAGAGTTTAATCCCAGCTGATAACCCATGCCAGTGTCTACCATACAAGCGTCAAAGACAGAGTGTACATTTTTTTGAGATTTTTAAAGCTTACCCATAGAATAATGCCGACTGGCATCCTGATAGTTGGGTGGTGACTCAACATCCTGCTGATAGCTGGGTCCAGTGGCTGAATAAGGAGGGGGTGGGGAATGAGCCTCCTATTGAACATAAATAAATACATACATAAATGTAACATTTGACTTTGATAATGGAATATACCTGGTAAAGATTATGTCTTGCTACATCTCAATTACCTCAAAAAGTTTATGAATAAAACAGGATACATATGGGCTTAGTGCTATTGCCTTGTGACGAGTCTACAGCTACTTCTATGGCAAGCCATGGCAAATCTCCATGGCTTTTATTACCGTATATACTCACTTATAAGTCAACTCCAACTGCAAACTGCACAGACCCATTGCTGCCTTCGCATAAAGTGCCAGCCAATCTGGGTCGATGCAGTTTGTTAGGAGTATTCAGTAGAACAAACAGCACAGACCCTTATCTGCTGGTGCATTATGCGATTGTTTATCGGGGTCATGTTGTTTGCAGTTGTTATAAGTGAGTATATACAGTAAATATTCCACCCCACACCATTACCTATGGTTGTAAAGCCAAAACCTATTACGTATATTGCATGTCCCCATGTTATGACTATGTTCAAAGTTTGGTCAAAAAATATTCAGAAGTATCACTGCATTTTTATATATCTGACCTCTTATCCCTTAACAGGGACCCAAGGGGATATTCCTAAAACAATACCGCTCTTGATGAAGGTTATTACATGGGTAACCTATGTACAAAGTTTGGTGAATTTCCAACCAGTGGTTTAGGTGGAGATAAAGTTGCCGACTGACAGATAGATAAATGAATGGTATCACAACATCAACTTCTGAAGCATGGGGATAATAATGAATAGAAGAAGCTTTGTTTAGTATTAACAGTATATAATATAAATAATGATGATTGATTCAGGAATTTCCTTTGATCTGAGGGCCCATGTCCCTGACGCTGCAATCAGCCATCTGGACACATGTTTCAACCCCTTGGGTCCCGAGGACACAGCGTATTTTCATAGGGTTCCTTGAGCTTTTTTTCTGAGTATCTAATAAAAATATACTAAATGAAAGGCTTTGTCCACATATTGACATCTTTTCAAGCAATGATCAGTTCATGGCCCTCAGTTAGTACATGTGCAGTTGTTGAAACAGGTGTCTAATAAGATCCTAATCATATTATCAGGGTTATCAATATATTTAAAAACTGAAGTCATTTGATCCTTGACCCCAAAATCTCAAGAGTCAAAATGAAAATCCCAAGAGTCAAAACTGAAATCTCAAGAGTCATTTGTTTTTGACAGTCATGAGCTCATAGCTGTGATTGTTTGTTATTTGTGAAGCAAACTGATGTTTATGATTTCTGGTCTCATGTTGAATCAAGAAAAACATTTGTACAGTATTTTGTAAGAAACATACAAACAGACAGTGAGACTGACATGGCCATTACTGATTTCTGTATAAGTACGTCTCTTTCTAATTATGTATGACTGACAGGTTGTTTCTGAGACTAAGACAGAAAAGAAAATATACTTCATTGTGATTTAACATCTAATATAACAAAATTATTCCATCTCGTTATTCAATCTTGAGGAATTCCAAAGCATGAAATAAATCACTGAGCATAATATCTGGTAAATTAATACTGAATGATACATTAATTAAAACACCTAAATTTTAAAACATTTCACCAACTGAAGCAAATTAATCGCCAATAAAACACAATTAAAGTTTGTCCACTTACCTTTGAAAACTGACTTTGCAAGCTGACATATTTTCCACTTTTGTCAAATTGATTATATTTTGATGGACAATCAAACAAAGGCTGATATTTGATAAAAAGTTAATCCATTCAAGTCATAAATGATTCCCTCTACCTCTAACTAAAATAAATGTCAAAGATAATCTCAAAACAATCTAACCTTGATTCAATTATGCACACCTCAGCGTGATACCAGTGACCTGTTTGCTCTGCCCAGTTCATATTAACTTTACATAGGTGTGATAATATTGGCTGATAAGGTGTAAGCAGTAGTCTAGCAAATGTCGATCACTGGAGCACACAGTACATTTGTTACAGCCAGCAAGCTCTCAGCAGGAAATTGTGCCAGGGCCAAATCAAGATTAATCAAGACTGATGCTTCAGCCCAAGTCAACATGCATCATGAAAATGCACAGGTGGGAATTTCCATGCATCAGATATGGGTAAAATTTAAATTCCAAGCATTAAAACCCGAGAGTATGCATCTACTGAGAACCCTGCATTACGTAATTCCTCAGCAATGCAACGCCTAATTACATGGTTTCCTATAGATCAAATAAAAGATTTACTACTCTCTACTGAAGTCTTCATTTTTACCGTTATCTTTCTTTAGGTCTTTGTTGACTATTTGGTTGAGTGAGTTGTAAATTTGCCTATGATTTTATAATGTTCAGTGAGTTTTGTTTTGATCATAAACTTAAACTTGTTGGCATTAGGTCTTAATGAATTGAGTGCTATTAATCAGCCAATCATCATCCATTATGTTCACGTAGACAGTGATATATATTCCTGTTAATTAGATGAGGATAACTCTCAATTATCTTTTGAGTATCCAAAGTGGTCACATCAGTCAGTTTTCATTGCAAAGTTCTTTTGGAAAACATACAGCAACTAGCTCACCTGAGATGTGAGAGAAATCTTGGATGCAACTTCAGAATGAGGCTGATAAAGTACAGTAAATGATGGTCAGAGGTTATAAAAAGACAATAGCAGTCAGATTGAGCAGAGAAACTCCCTTGGATGACAAAGAAAGAGAACGATGTCAGAGATATAGGTGCTGTTTGTTCCTGGCATGTGGAGTGCAGAAAGACAAGCTCTTTCATTAATTCAAATACTAGTTTTCAGTTTTCTGCACTTACCTGACAAGAGAAAAACCAGATAATGTATGGTACATCATGTGGCAGGGAGGATTCGTGTAATGGAGTAGGGATCAGAATTGAAACAGTTTGACCCAAAACCAGTAGTTTCAATGTTCTTAAAAACGAAACAATGGAAGCTCAAATTTGGCTTGTGCAAGCTCAAGTTTCCAAGGTAGTTGCCCATGAGCAAGTGCAAAAAATTGAGAGAGAGAGAGAGAGTGAGGGAGAAAGGGGTCGTGTTTCATTCATAATGCTTTATGTTATGCAAGTTTTATACCCTGTGATCTCACTGCATTACATATATCAGCACCTTTATTTAGTGTTTGTATGTACCACATACTTCTATTACATAACTGGCCACAATTTTTTTCATCTGTTGTAATTTCCATCTTGGAGTAAATGCCAAGGTCAAGTCTCGCATTTTCTTGTGCAAATGTGATAATGTGAATATTTACTATTTAACAAATAAGGAATAAATATTTATATTTTAACTTATCCATTACATTTTAATCGCAATATTTGTACGTATCCGGGATTCACCGACTTTCAGGTCCTAACATAGCCTTGGGCAATTTGTGAGCTTGCCGACTCTAAACAATCGGCTTATCAAAGATTGCTTTGATGCATGTCGCCGATTTTAAGGTGAGTAGATATTAATTGTTAATAATATAACTCATGAGATTTCTTTGACAGGTGTGGTTGGAAATAAAAGGCACTCAACTCTAACGATTAATCACCAGAAGTATTTCCTTCAAAGCATGATCAATGTACTAAAAATGTAGCACCTATATGCGGTGTTTATGATCTGTTGTTTACATGATAATTACATGAGACCGATACATACTTACTGCTTGGCAAACAATCAAATGGATAAAAACAAGTATGCTCAATCTCAAAATCTGCTTGTAAAACATTTTGATGCATGTCACTGATTTCAAGGTGACTAGATAATAACTGATAAGCAAACAGATAAATTAAGTGTTCACAAAGCCTTCAGTCGTGAGTATAAATAAATAATTTGTCTAGCTTTCATTATTGTTGATGTAGTGGATGAGATGAGTCTGCTATTTTATCTAGGCAAAAAAAAAAAAGAAAAGGAAACTTGATAAAGTTTCTAGCTCTAATGCAGGGATTTACAAATTTTATAAAAATCAGCTTGTTCATGGCAAATTGACCTGGTTTTGCTCTTCTAACTATATCAGCATTCTAATCCTTTCTTGTTTACATATATATCTATATGTATTATTTACATATATATTTTTGGATAACTTTAAATATTGGCATATGGTTTTAGCCACCAAACAAAGATAAAAAGAAAAAAGTTAAAACAAATATAACACAATTTCCTTAAAATATCCCATATTTTTTCTTATTTTTTTTACTTATGCTGGGATATTATGTTTGGGGCAAGCTAAAATTTCCCAGAGGCAAGTTCAACTTTCCAGGCAGCTTGCCCTGGACAAAGTGACTTTTATAAAATCTGTAAATTCCTGATATAAATTGTTGTGTGAAGTCTTTTTTTATATGTTTAAATATGACTGAGAGTCTAGTGGAGTACCAATTGGATTTTTAAGTAAATGCATACATTGTTGGTACATACATCTGGAAAGAGGTAACAACTGATGAAAGTAAGGGAGACACTGTAATATACAATTATACACGTGTGTATTATCCCATGTAAAATGTAGAGCTGTACACTTAGATTCATGTCCCGTACACTTAGATTCATGTCCTGTTGTATTGCATTATGCATGTACTCGTCATATATCTATATAAATTACCAAAATTACACAATGCTGTGTGCGTCAATTCATATAATACACCCTTAGGACAACCCGTAACATCATGCAGTCTCATTTATCAAAAGACGAGACAGTCACTCTCATATTTAGAAAAACAGTAACTTTGGTTACAATAAACTAAAGACTGGCCCACTTTCAGTTTCACATCCCAGCTGAATGTTTCAATAAAATATGAACAAAATAAATGACTCCTAGCATAATATCTCTTATATAATTTTCAAAAGTAATAACAAAAAGAAACTAGGGCATAAAATTTGATTAGATACAATGTCAAATAGGCCTTAAAAAACCAGAAACTGACCTCTTCTTTCAGAATTTTTGACGCCATGTTTACGATTTTTTTGTCAATCGGAAAGTCCTTGGTTTTTTTTGTGAGACATAATAATCGTAGTGATACTTCCGGCTAGATATCAGAAGAAATGAGTCTTATAAATTGATGGATCTTGAAAAAAACACTCGACGACGTTTCAACATTGAATAAAATACCTGCACATTTAATTTTTAATGTTATTCCAGCAACTTTGTAATTGAAAAATTTAAGAAATCATTCGTTTAAATTTTCAACAACCATTTGTGTTAGTGACGAACCATCATTGTGACGTTTTGAAGTTATTATGATGTAAAAACAGCTACGGGCTTGAGGACAGTTTAAAATAGCTAGTATTTACACCTAAGGTTTTTTTTCAAGCATGCGATTGACGATCTTTCCAGAAAGTCCTCGGTCTTTTCCATCGTATACTAGAAAGAAATCTCGGATGTAAATAATGGCCATTTTGAACTGTCCTCAAGCCCGTGGTTGTTATTACGTCACAATGACTTCAGTTACGTCACAATGAGTACATGAGGTGCCATCGCCAACAGCAACGTAAAGAACGGTTTCAGACTATTGAAACTCAATTATTTCTTCAATTTTTTAATTACAAATCTGCATGAATAACATTCAAAAATAAAAGTGCAGGCATTTCATTGATTGTTCAAACCTGGGCTAGCGTTATTTTCAACACCTATCATTTTTAAGACTCTTTACTAAAACTTTTAGCCGCATGTTCGTCCGCCTAAAACTTACCAATTTGGGAAGTATCACTACGATTACCTCCGAATCTCTTTGAAAGAGTCGAAGTTATTCGACTCGTATCGAAAAGAGTGACGATCTCCTATGACGATTTTAGACTGGTTATCCCTTCGTGAAGGGTTTGATACTGATGGATTGGCTGGTACCTCTTACAGTATCTGACAGCAGTTGGCCCTGCTTAGAACCGGTTCTGTGGGTTCGCTGGTACCTGCCTTATACTGCAAGTCAATATCTTAGGACAGTAACCAGCAGTATCTCCCAATAGGTAAGTAAGTGACGTCATTCACACAACAGAGACATCATTCCAAAAACGGCTAGTTTGGAAACTTTCCCCTGAACTGAGATTCAGTACGTTCACTAAGATAGTTTGTTTTGTTTGGTTGGTTATATAAGGCAGAAGAAATGGGAGTTGGGTGCCTTTCCCAAGGAGACACAGAGGCAGCCGACCTGGACTGACCTGGGTGGGTATCGAACCCGCGACTCTTGGATTACGAGTTCGTTGCTCGACCAACTGAACCACAGCGGCTTGCCTCACTAAGATGAGTAGCGATAGTTATATGTGGACGTGTGGTTTTGATCTAGTACACTTATTAAAGTCTCATTAAAAAGTCTGTTCTCAGCAGTAACATTACTGCATTTTATGCCAGAACAATCTCTTCAGTATGTTTTAATGTTTGGTTCTGAGCAAGGACAAAACTGTTTCTGAGCGTGAACAAATCTATACTGCGTGTTAGTAGGGTTCTAAACGGAGAAACGTTCATAAATCTCTTTCTAAGCGTGGTCATGATCTGAGAAGTAGATTGTTGTTTACCGATAAACATCATTAAGTCTATTTTAAATGTTGGTTCTGGTTAGGGACATAAGTGTTTCTGCGCATGGACACACACCAAGAGCTTTTAATAGGTTCCTTCTAAGTTCGGACACACTCTCATATTTTCGGTTTTTTTTTTTTTTTTTTTTTTACTATATTTGTTGTGTGTGTGTGTGTGTGTGTGTGTGTGTGTGTGTGTGTGTGTGTGTGTGTGTGTGTGTTTAAGCTTCTCTCTGATTGTTGACATGGCTGGTTCGTTGCAGATACATACCCTTGTGTCTGTTTTAAAGTTTGGTGCTTAGCGGAGATAAGCCCAATAGGTGTGCTATTAGTGTGGTTTTGAGGGGACACGACTTTATCCATATAAATATATTGGTTCTGAGCGAGAACACTTAATAAAGTTTCATTAAAAGTATGTTTATCAGCAGTAACATTGTTGGATTTTTGCAAGAAAAATCTGTTATGACTGTTTGAACGTTTGTTATAAGCAGAGACAAGGCTAGATTTGAGCGGAGACATACATATACAACATGTAAACAGCAGGGTTATGAGCTGGGATCACGCTATTGTTCCTGACGATGCACATACGTGGTTCTCGGCAGGGACATACACTTAGAGTGTTTTTAATGGTTTCTCTTTTGATTAAAGACATTCTTTTTTTATTATTTGATTTGATTGAGGACAGAGTTGGTACTTTGCAGGTACATACCAGTAGTTGTATGTGGGAATGGGGGGGGGGCACATGGGGAATTAACATCACGCCATAGGGTTACATTGAAATGCCACTTGGGGGCACAACGGGAAATTCTTATGTTAAATTTGTCCATAGCTATAATATTGGAGGTAAATGGCAAATTTGTTAGAAGTGGTTCACCTCAATTTATGGGGCACAACGGGAAATCCTATGTTAAATTTGTCCATAGGTTTAGCATGGGAATGGGTTTATGGGGACAAAAGGGTTTATAGGGACAAAAGTTCTTACTGGATCAAACGGGAATGTACGTATACACATACACATACAAATACACATTCACATAGACAAACAAATATACATACAAACACAATTTTTTGTCAATCATTTGAGTAGTATCTCTCTTTTTCTTATTCTTCTACTTCTTTCTCCCTGACCACCATTTCTTCCACGATATCTTCAAGGAGAGTATTAGGTTGAACTTAGGTTCTTCCTTCTCATCAGGGATCCAATCTGGATGGCCTAATCTTCTAAATGTTTCCTAGACCTTTATCCAGTGAGGCATTGAAAGTCACTTTCTTTCTCTGGCGCTCTTTTCTCTGTTTTGCCCAGTCGGCCTTAATTTTCACCACTTCCTCCTCCATGACTTTTCTTACAAGAACCTTGGCTGTTGTAAGGGCTGTCGCTTCCCTTCTACTACTACTTATGGATGGGTAACACCATAGAGCCTCTATCTGTTCTAGGAGGTACTTCACCCCCTCCATACAATTCTCTGCTTCCTTCAACTTCCCCACTCTACAGGGTTGAACTGCTGTTTGCTGTTGATTTAAGGCCCAGGTAACCTTAATTTTTATTACTTCCCTCCTGCATCACTTCTTTTACAAGAACTTTTGCTATTCTAAGAGCTGCCACGTTGTAGGGTCTTTGGATAACGTCAATACGCCTCTATCTGTTTTACGAGATACTCCACCCCCTCCATCAAATCCACTGCTTCCTTGAAATTCCCTACTTTGCAATGTTGGATTCTTGTCATCCTTCTTCTCTTTTTCAGCTTGACTATGAATGGTACAACTACTTACTTAATTTTGATTACACTCGTTTGCGGAGGTTCGGCCATGTGCGAGTTGTTAAGAGAATTGTAGGCACAGTGTACTAATTAATTATTCACCAGGCGGATTCAAGACACCCATTCTGGTGCATTACTGTGTGTAAAGAACACTAATAAATTGCTATATCTGGAGTGGAAGGCTGCACGGACTCGGCAAGGCAGGCGCGAAACGGAACAGTAGTAAACTGAAACGCCACGAACGTACATGATCAAATTCTGCCCAGTTAACTAAATCGGACTATCCCTAACAACAATTGTGTGTTAGCCACATATTGTAATTGGAAGCAATCTAGACAGTTTAACAAATTTTCCTAATCTCTACCAGATTTTGAATTTAGTGTACCATAATTTTCCATTGTTTTTGTTTTTGTGATCTTAATTAGATAGTATCAAGTGATCTTTTGAAGCGGCGGACAAATGGATCATATTTGCGTATTAAAAATAGTTAGTGTCTAAATCGGTTTCCAGAGCCGAAATGAGACTACTTAGGCAATGTATTCTTTTAGCCCTCACAAGGGCTGAGGAGTACCCTTAATGGCGGAACCAGGAACGGCCTTAGACGAGCTGGCGGTTCAAATCTGCGTCTGTTGCGGGTTCTGCGGTTCGCTGGATCAATCAGGTCGGCAGCTGTGAGGTCACTCAGCAGGGGCCAGAGTGTGATGTAATGGTTAGATAGTCGATGTACTTCCATCAACTCATTGCAGATCAACGTCGCCAAGGGGACTGGGTAGCCGCTATATCCCTCCCCCCCCCCCCAGTCTTTTGATGTTTTCGCCCACTATTTGGACTTTGTCTTTCCAATTTTTGGACAACTGGCTTTCCTCTGTAAATTTCTTCCTGGCAGCCTAAGCCTTTAATTGCTGTCAAGGCCTGGAGAGGTACCATTGATTCCATTTCTAGCTTTCTTACTGCTGTGTTTTGTTCACTGCTCTGTTAGCTGAAGATTATGGTACGACTAGTTATGTTTGTACAATGCACGCTATTTATTTGATTGTCAAATGAGCTGCCGGGCGGCAAGCTCATCTGACACATTACACATTAAGGCGATGTACTTAATTGAATAATGTCTGGAGTGTAAAGGCTGCACGGACTCGGCAAGGGAGGCGCGAAGCGGAACTGGAGGACTGAAACGCCACGGATGTATATGATCAAATTCTGCCCATTTAGCTATTCGGGTTGTCCCTAACAGCCAATTGTGTGTAAGCCACATATTGTAATTAAAGTCAAGCTAGCCAGTTAAACAAATTTACCAACTTGAAATAAATTTTGAATTTTGCCTACTTAATGTTCTTTTAATTTCCCTAAAATAATAAAATGAATTATATGGTGGGTAAGAGTAACCCGTTACTATTTAGTGATCGTAATTATGTGACAACGTAGTGACTATTTTGAACGGTGGTCGAATGGGTCAAATTTGTTCATTTAAAGATCGTTTTAATCAAAATGGGTTTCTAAAGCCAAAAATGAAACCCAATAGGCATGTTTGAATATTTTCAGCCCTTAAAAGGACTATTAGGGTATACCTCTCAGTGGCAGGATCAGGAGCGCTTTCAGGTGGTCGGGCGGCTCAAGCTTCCTTCTGAAGCGGTTCCTTGGTATGTCTGGATCTATGAGGTCAGCTAATACGTCCTCACTCATTGATATAGTGTAGGACACGGTCGGCTTGGTGATTTTGTAGTATTCTATGAGGTCGTTGCAGATCCTTGCCGCAAAAGGTACCGGACATTCGCTGTATTCCTCTCCTATCTGTTTGATGTTTATAGCTGCTTTATTGGCGCAGGATCTGGTATGTCTGGTTAAATATCCCTCACATTTGTACCTTTTCTTCGCTGTTATCACCGTTCTGTGGTCTTCAATGTACTGCGGTGCCTTTTTGTCGGTCGATTCAGAGGTCGCATTGGCCCATTTCACTAGCCTGGTCACAGATACATTGTACAGATTATAACACGAGAGTTCTCCCGGCCTAGACAGCACTCCCCTCTGCTTTTGATGTTGATGTTGGAGGGGCTGGGGGGTGCTTCCACGCTCCTTCCGTTTGCTGTTGTTGCTGCTTCTGGGGGTTTATTGTCGACGCTGTGGTGGTTGTTTTACCTCAGTTCTGCTCCCTTGCTGATAGGTTTCTCCACTTTGGGGATCATTGTCTGCGCCGGTATGGGAGGGTGGGTCCTCAATCCTGCCCCTTGCTGCATGGTGACCACGATTTCCGGCTGTTTATCCGGCCTCGCTATTTCCTCCTGCCTTGCCCCTTGTTCTTTTTCCTCTCTGCGTGGGGATGTTGTTGATGGTGGAGGTGGCAGTGGTTGTTGCTCAGGTCTTGACTCTTATCGGAGAGTTCGCACTGTGGGTCTGTTGATGCTCCCACTGCTGCTGCATTCTCCCTGGCCTTCTTACCTGCTGGGGCCTCTTCCGTTTCTGATTTTGTTTTCACATATCAGGAGAAGAGTGGTTCTCTTCTCCTGAGCTCTTAAGCTCCAGCCTGAGGCTACTGAAAGGGCTAGGCCCTTCAATTCACTCAGTGCGTGGGCGGGGATCATTGATAATTTCAGCGCTAGCGCTATTATTCGATATGTCTCCTTTTATGTTCGCTGCTGAATGATGGTACGCTATTGATTGATTTGAGATTTACTCGTGTGCCGCCATTCGGACATGTACGAGTATACACCCCATACAGGGGATTAAAATGTGTGCTGAGCACACTAATTAAATCTCGTCATGTGGGTTGCTGGGCTGCAAAACCAATTGACACATGTCCGCGTGCAATGCACGCTATTTACACACCACTCCCTCGCTGCATGGTTTCCCCACAATGGGGGTTCATTGAAAGCGCGATATGGGATGGTGTATGCAATTAGCTATACTTGTACATAGGAATGGAACCAGGATGTCTACAGGATTACGGGTGTGCTCACGGCGCACTACTTAATTGACGTCTGGAATGGCAGGCTGCACGGACTCGGCAAGGGAGGCCCGAAGCGTGACGAAAGTACTGAAACGCCATTAACGTATGTGATCAAATTCTGCCCAGTTAGCTAAATCGGGCTGTCCCTAATACTAATTGTATGTTAGCCACATTTTGTAATTAGAGTCAATCTAGAAGGTTTAATACAATTTTCCTAGTCTCAATTCCTTTTAGAATTTAGTGTACATGGTGTATTTTCCTAAAAAATACATACATAGATAATTTCCAGGTTAATGTAACCCTTTGTTAAAATTGTTTGATCTTAATTTGAAAATAACAAGTGATTATTTTAGAACGGTGTACAAATGGATCGTATTTGCGTATTAATAAAAAGTTATTATCGAAAGGGCTTTTCAAGGCCGAAAAGAAAACCCTTTGGCAATTGAGGCAATTCTAGTAGCCCTTAAAAGGGCTGAGGTGAAGCCTCTGTTGGTGGAAGCAGGTATGGCCTCAGGTGTGCTGGCGGCTCGAACCTTCGTCTAATGCGGTCCTTGGAGCTACCTGGGTTGATAAGATCGGAAACCACTAGGTCCTTCATTAGCGGACATACTGTGACAGGCTGGGACATCAGTTTCTACGATTCGCTCAGCTCATTAGCCATCAACGTAGCTAGCGGGATTGGGCACCCACTGTACGTCTCCCCAAGGGCTTTGATGTTTTCCGCTGCCTTCGTGAAGTTTGATTTCTGCGTCTTACTTAACCCTCCGTCACATCTGAGCTTCTATTAGCAGACAGAGACCGTCCGGTAGTCTTCTATGTGCGGCTTTGCTGCCTCCCTATCTTCTATTAGCTCCCCGAGTCCCCATTCCATCATTTGGTTGTCCAGATAAAGATGCACTTGTTGCTTGGGTACAGGTGATGGCGGCGGTGGTTGCGTCTGTTTCTTTTGCTGTTGCGTTGCTTTGCCATCGCTCTTATCTCCGTCTGTCTTATCTGCGCTGCTACCTCTCGTGGTGGCTGGGTTTTCTTCTTTTCGGCCTCCTGTTTTCTGGTTCCCTCTTGGGCCTCTTTTATCTTCTTTCTTCCTTTTCTCCTCCTCCCTTCCCTGCCATGCCTCCTTCTGTGCTGTAATCGTAGCTGGTGGCATAGAAGTCTGTTTCCCAGCTTCAAGATCCGAAGTTGGGAGTGGTGTTGTTTGTGGAGGTAGAGGTACTGTTGGCCTGGGCTCTACGTAGGGGGTACTCGGCGTAACCAGGGTTTGCGGAGTACACTGTGTCTGCGGATATCTCCCTAGGCTGAGGAGTTGATGTTACCAGTGGGGTTGTTGTTGTTGTTATTTTCACTGTTGCAGGGAGTAGTGCTTGTTTTCTGAACTCCTCCTCTTTTTTTCGCTGCCCTGTAATTTCTCCTCCTTCTTCTTATTCTCTGGTGCCTTCCTCTCCTCCGTTGGTGCCTCTGCTACCTGTATCCCAGCTTCAGATGACGTATCTGGGAGTGGTGTTGGTGTTGGAGGTGGTGGCGCTGTTGCTTGGGGTTCCATGGTAGGGTTGCTCGGCTTCGTCTGGATCTGCGCTCGTTGCACCCTATGTTGAGTCTGCGGTTGTCATTTCCATCCCGTTCTTCTGTGGGGGCTGTATTTATTGCAGATTCTGGGCTCCTGGTACATTGTAGGTAGAAGTCTTGGCATCCCAAATCTTAAAGGAGGCAGGTAGTCTTTGATGAATGTCTGACCATTTGAATATCTTGACACTAATCAGCGTTTTTATTGTATTCAAATGCCAATGGTTAAAACATCTGTGCCGTAAAGGATGTAATTGTTCTTTGGGTTTCATTTGAGTCTGCACAATCTCTTTGTAAATGCGTTCTCTTATCTCAAGAGGCAAACTACGAATATTATATTCTAAAGTATCCATGATGATAGTAATCATGCCCCACCAAAGGAAGATAGTGACAGCACGGAAACCATCTGACATGTTCTAGGAAAGCTGAGTCTTTATACTCCTATTCGATGATCTTCACACCACAACTGAAACACTATACTTGGTCTCCTTGTCCCGAGTAGACAAATCCGACTCTGGCTAATGTTTTGGTACTGGGCATTCCATCCAGATCTTAAGGCCGTTGTTTGAACGACTTGAGTCGATTTTCAAAGTCACAATAGCCAGACAAAGCCATATGAAAGTTGTATACTTCTTCGATTTCTACATCTCGATGAGCTAGTGGTATCTAGAGTTGTTTGCGAGTGCATGGCTGAGATCCGTAGGTAGGTACACACTTTTACCAGTAAAACAGAAAGGTCGTACTGCATCGATTTAGCTAGTAGAGCGGTAAGGCACACGAACGTCATCGCTTTCGATGGTAGTGGAGGAGCGGCAAGGTCGTGCTACATCGCTGATGTCGTAGAGAACGGCACCAGTCTCATGGAGTCCACAGAAGGGCCCTCACTCAGTTGCCGTGTCGAGTTCGTCAGTATCGGGGCCAGTGTGCTGGTCTCAAAATTGAACTTGGAGTTCATAGTGAGTTCCTCACTTGGTTGCTGTGTGGAATTATTCATCTTCTTTCTCGGTCAAAATTTGTATTTGCAATAAAGTGTCACTCGTAGAACTTGCCCCTTTTTATACTGGAGCCCAGCGTGTCCGTACGGTAAAGTGTTGTGGTCTGGAAGTCGCACTCGTTTCTAATACACACGAGAGAACGAATAATGACATCTCCACGATCTAGTGCACGAAACAATTCGGCACACTCACGTTCTTGTAAAAGTGCGTTCTTCCTCTTTATGGTTGCATGGTTAGTCTTAATTACATGTTTCATCACACGTACGGCATAAACAAAACATCAGTTTTCCTTGGCAATTATGTGGTATGACAGGATGGTATCAGTCGGTGGAAGGTAAGTCTTTACATTTGATCAAGCCTTCGTATTGAAAAATGTGTTCCACGTCAATGTGTTCTGTCAACATTTCAGGGTGACCGGTAGGGAATCGAGCATATTTGCACACCCAAGGATACAACGAACACACATCGATGTATTTGAATTCTTCTATAGCAAGCTTGTCGCATTGGTTCGTCCTAGAAACAATCTGTCGCGTGGATTCACAGGTTCAATGTCTACCACGTCGTAAATTTCGGCAATGCGTCTAAATTCTTGATCGGTTTTGAAAAGTCGATCGTAGTCGTGCTCCCACATTTCTAGTACTTGATATCCTTGACTTTCTAATCTCAGACGTCGTTGGTATATTTGCTCGTGCAACTCTTCCATGGTGAACTCTGAGAAAGGACTTTTCAGGTTTCGTTGAGGGAAACAGGTACGGAATCCGTGAAATAAACGTCCCTGGAATTCGTAGACGATTTCGGGTTTTTCTAAATCCCAGACATTCACAGAAAGGCTTCCAATTTTCTTTCCTCCACCGTTTCTCGCATGTTGTATCCATTTGTCTTCACTTTCACACAAGTAATGGAGCCAACGCATAGATCTGGCAGAATATAATCGGCTGACTGACAGGTAAGACTGAGGGGGTATGATGGCTAGTTTGTTCTCAGGCATGAACTTCTTTCGGTAGACTAATCCACACGCTTTAGCGAGGGTACAAGCTTCCTTCAAAGGATCGATACCTCCGTGATCTAGAAATAATTGTCGAAATTTTCCACAGCAATGGCGTAAAATGTCCAGATCCGATCGGCAATATTTCAACATTTCTTCTTGAAAGTCGAACGGGTTTGTAGCGTGAGTGCGGTACCAAGCGCAGAATGCTTCTCGTTGTTCTGTGTGCATACCGCTCTTGTCGTAATAGTGAACGTCAGGCAAATGCGGGAGCATAACGTGTTGATTAGCTTCGGTATTGAAAAAGTGTGGAAAATAACCTTTGGCCATTTCTGTTCTTCCAAACGTTTTAGGCATTCTACTCCAAGGCATGGCGAAATAACTCCTGGAATCTTTAAACTGTACTTGTCCCACTTTTTTTGGAGATGAGTTTTGCTCCATTCATGGTGACTTGGGGGACATTCGGTACCTTGTTCTGAATAATATTTCAACAGAAATTGCCCATCATATTCCGAGAAATAGTGAGCCATGAATGTAGCATATCGATGACAGTCGCCGTAACGCTGGATGTCCTCTTGGCTCCAAGTGTCGTTGGTAGGGTCTAAAATCCATTCGTCAAAATCGTGAAGAGTGCGGGATCCCCGAAAGATTTTTTCACGTCCTTCTGGAGTCTTCCTACAATGGGGACAGTGAAAAAATATAGGGTCTTTTATGCACTTCTCACAAGCCCAATGAGCTACGCAGAAATTAGGGACGTGACATGCGTACATTCAAAGTAAAAAAAGATAAAATCCACTTGTTTCTTTTTGTTCTTGTGCTGGTCTTCTTTGATATCTTATTCCTCCAGTTATTTTTTTTAATGAAGCATTGATGTTCAAAGTGCACGATTTGGTCACAAAAACGGGATATATTCTTTCCTGGACAAACTTGTGCCATTGAGTTATTGGTTCGAATCCACAAGTGGAGCACAGTCTCAATAATTCGCAAGCACTTTTCTGTTGGTTAACTTGTTTCATGCGATGTTGTTCGTAACAAGTGGGGCTGAGAAAGGTTCTCTTGCAAGAGGAGCAATGAATGCGTTCTTTTCCTTCAGGAATGCGTGGTTTAGAGGCTAAACAGCCCTGACATCTCTCTCCTCAATGAATGTGTTGCTTCCGATTGCTAAATCCTGGGTCACATTACTCGCAATACTAATTATAGCCAAGAAATCCTGTGACACTAGTAATGGCATCGAAATGCTCTTGATGATGATACACGTGAATGTACTTTCCATCTGGGAAATCGGGTTCTCGATACACCAGAGCTCCGTGGCGCTTCAGACTTGAACTCTTTTAATTTCAGCGTGTAGGTGTAAGCCGTAATTCTAAATTTTCTGGAAGTGAGTGTTTGCGTCAATTGAATGTGATAATAATTTTCGAGAGCTACTGAACGACTTTCTTTTTAGTGGCTATGGACTTTCTTGGTCTTGTGGTGGAAGAAGTTGATGGTGCTGGTTCATTCTCAATCATGTCATCTTCAAAATAACTGGCATATACTTGGGCTAACACTTCAGTTAGCGTATGAGGGGACACCGAAAGTCGTCGTTGTTGCCTCTTGGTTTATTCTTCTGATTTCTCACTGAAATAGTATGATCGTTTCATCTTGATTGCAAACTTTGATCTGACTCAGTCTTACACCCACTCTCTCCTTATATATAGAGACAGCTTCTCACCCTTAGAGTATATAATTCGTTCAGCTTTAAAACTGTGAAGAAGAAGAAAATGGAAGAGTCAAAACAGATCGCTTTTCTCGTCAGAGATTTACAGAGAGTCGTTAGATAGTATACCACTTCCAATAAGACTACGGAATACTCCTCTCGAGATAAAAGTCAAGATACTTGTTATGTCTGCCAGGAAAAAGGAAATTGTGCTCCAGAATGCCCACAACATCAAAACAAAGGAAAGACAGGCGAACATAGAGACAAAGGTAAAGATACCTGTTGTTATTATTGTCAGAAAAAGAACATTGGTCTTCAGAGTGTCCTAAGAAAAAATAGAACAAACAGAAGGAGAAGCGGGAGGAGGCGGATGGTTTTTCTTCTTCAGAAGAAGAAGAATGAGAAGAAGAAGAAGAGGAACCCATCCCCGTCAAGAAATGTGAGAAGTCAAGAAACACTGGAAGAGAGTGAAGAGGAAGAACACATACCAGTAAAGAAATTAAAGAAAAGAGACAGACAGTGAAAAATGGATTTTGGTGATGTGTTATGAAATTTTCATTGTAATTCAAAAGAGAATATATCAAAGAAAACGTAAGCGTCTCTTTGTCCTTATTTTTTATACTATGGAAAAGAAACACACACACACACACACACACACACACACACACACACACACCATCAAATGAAGGAGAAAAGAGATTAAAGTTTTATTTGATTTGGCAATCATTGAGTAGTATCTCTTTTCTAAGAGATGTGGGTGGCCAGGAAAAGAACCGTTGGGTGTTTGTTTTTGACAAACTCATAGACTTGACATGATGAGCTTTAACTGCCTCAATCCCTTTCTAGAGCCAAGTCTTACTTCTCCTCTTCCTATTGCTGCTTTAGTAGTAGTAGTCACTGCTGCTGGCATCTCAGTGGTAGTGAGAGTGGATGGAGTGATGGGTTTAGAACGCTTAACCTGTGAAGTCCTCTTTCTCTTGGGTTGAGTTAAAGAAGTCTGATACATTTGTCTCAGATACTTTAACACCGGCAAAATGTCTTTAGCAAACACAACGTTTTGTTTTCACTCCGTTCCTTCTGTCCTTTACACTTTAAAGTTTTCCTATTTTCTTCTTCTTTTTTTTTTCTTCTTTCCTCTTGTTGTTGTTGAAGAAATGCTTCATCTGCTTCTCTCTGATGCTGCACAAAAGCCAACAGTTCTTCCTTCTGCCCCTTTCTAAAATCATTCGCCAATTGTAATGATGTAGAAGGCGATGAAGGCGGTACTATCGTCGCAGGAAAACATTCTTGAGAAGACTTCAGAAAATCCACCAAATCCAAATTAAAGTTATCCTATTCTGGAAGAATGCTAGTTACAGTTGCATTCGTCGTCGAAGTACTATCACTCCGAATATATAAAGTCTCAGTAGCATTCGCACTCCAATACATTGTCTTCATTGTTTCAGCCATACTAAAACTGTGCTGCAACGGTAAACCGTACGAACGCTGTCTTCTGATTGGAAGAGAAACCATACATTTTGCAACATGCGTTTGGATTGGTGAAACATTTCAATCCATTTCGATCTGATCTTTGGCTATATATACCAGTGCATTCTCCCATAGTTTCACCTGTTCTCAAGACAAGATGTATACCATGCAGACTACAGTAGAATCATCAGCGATTGTTTCGGGGATGCTGTATAAAACGGACTACCCTATGTATGTGAAAGCATCAAGGGCTATTACAAGGATCACATCAACAGCGATATGGAACAGAAGAACTTACATGGTAACGTATAGGTACGAATGAAACTGTTACTACACACAGACACATGCAGTCATAAAATATACATATATACGCACACATACATACACACATTAGAGTTACACAAACAAAAGATGTACATGTAGGTTTGGGAAAGAGGAAATTTGCAAAGAGTATTGGCTTTTGTTTCATATCATTGGGAATGATATTCAAGAACTCTGCTGTGGAATATAAAAAAGATGTTTTGGATAGAGTCGTCTTGAATTTATGCAAATGAAGATTAGGGTTCGAAATAGACCGTAGATTGCTTGAATAGATATTGATAACTGAATTAGGATATCATTGATATATTATGGAGCCATTTTATGAAAATATTTATATGTTAAAATAGCTTTAAAGTATATTACTCTATAATTAAACAGTAACCACTATAAATTAACGAATACATGTGAAGCTATATAGCCTTTTCTTGTAATAATTCTAGCGGCTTGTTTTTGGAGTTTAATTATCTGATTATGATTAGAAGCGTTGCTATTCGCCCATAAAGGCAATATATATATATATATATATCCATTGTTAAACATTTTTAGTATAGATTCCGGTACATACGATGACAGTCTGTTCAATAAGGTTATTCTGGAGGATACTCCAGAACACCCGCTTTGTTTGATTTTCTTCAAGAGAAACGCATGTCAATACTCACTTCTAAAAATGTTTGATTTTCTATTATTTAATTTAGTTCTCTTAAAAAATATACTGATATCATCTAAAAGATAATTCTTGCCTTGATCCAGTTGTCATACAGTTACTTTTTTTTCTAGGTTTAATTGTATTTCCTTGGTTTCGCATCTCATTATAACAGCCACAACGTCCTGTAAATTTTGTTACAGGGATGGGATTGTATCCCTGATTTCATGTAAAACTGTGTCATCCGCTAACATATGAGTTTCAATGTCTTTTTTATGAAGTGGTAAATCATTAACGAAAAGGAGAAAGAGTGAAGGGCTAAGAATAGAGTCACGGGGGACTCCACTTTTGAAGTATTGTAAATAAAATTTAGCACTGGCACAGAAACGCACCGTTGCCGTCATGTTAAGCAAGAATCAAACCAAGCAAGCCAATTATTACCTAATTTGTATGCCTTTAGTTTTTGTCATAAATATATCATGATCTACTAAATCAAATGCTTAAAAAATCTAAATAAATGTCTACTTTTTTTTTTTCGTTATCTATAGCTGGTAGTCATGTATGAACAAACTTTGTGAAAGCAGTTTGATATGAATGCTTTTCTCTGAAACCTGATTGTGAGTTATGTACAAGATTATATTTCTTTCAAAGTCGACGAAGATGAAGGGCGCAATTTGGCTAGATTCAGATTAGTTATGAAGATTCAATACTTGTATTTATCAAGCTAGCAATTGAATGGACCACATTTCGAGCTGATAGTTTGAGGGTTTTGTTTTGGTGAGATTTCATCTAGTCCTGTTGCTTTGATGCCATCAAGTTTCTCTACAATATAAATAACATTTTGAACACATATGTATGGGATCCGGAATGATATATGAGACGGGACTTTCGACGCTACAAAATCTATACGGAGTGAAAAATCTTGCGATATATAAAAGTAGACCGTCTCCTTGTGCTCTGCTTGATGGTTTCGGCGTGCGAAATATATGATACATGATGTCAATGTTTCGGAGTAGAATTGAGACACCATCATTTCTCAAGTACACTCTGTCTCTATGAAAATGAATCGGTAGCATTTCTCTTGTTCCAAGTATGAATGACTTGTAATTATAAATGTATTTTACATCTAATTCTGAACAGAGATCTCCTAGTACCTTATCCTAGAGAGCAAATTCAACACTCACTCATGAAATAAGACCAGAGACCGTCACATTGTGATTTGCTGAAAGCGATCTAATGAGTGACTTGTATTGAGAGGCGAATATACTTAGTCTACGCGTTGATCTGCATCATTCCCTCTGACACGTGTGATTACTGTGCCAAAGTTAGCTGGATCCATTTGTTCTAATTCTTGTTTTAATGAAAGTATAGTGGTACCAGGGAGAGTGTGTACATATATAACATAATGTAAGCCAGAAAGCTTGATAGGTTTAAGAATGGAACTACAAATAACAAGGTTTTTTATGCTCATCTTGTTGGTGGTGATCAAGCCCATCGTCACGCGCAACGTCGGTATTAGGAGCTGACGCAGTAGTGGTGGACAGTATTTCAGGCGATGAGAGCGTTCTAGTGTGATTTGATTCAACCTTTTAAAGTTTGCTTGCTATTGGCTGTGTTTTGTTTAAAATATTTACAGTTTTTATCTCAAGATTTGTTTTGATTTCTGTAACTGAAGAATGAATGTTATCAAGATCCGTGCAAAATTTTGATTTTGTGGTGAAATACGTTTAATTAATGCAGTAAGCTGATCATTGATACTGTGCATGTTGTCCTTGAGGAGATTTTCCAAGACTGTGATGGACTTTAGTATACCATTTGTGGGTCAGAAGAGTTGCACGATTTCTTCTTATATTGACTTCACAGAGGATAATAAATCTCTGCAGTCAAAGCATCGCCAGGATGTAATCTGGTCTTCACTTTCGATCCCTACGCAATCGTCATGGAACCAGACAATGCAAGCGTTCCATTGTATCATCGTTCCTGACTTGCATTTTCCTTGTCAATGTATTTACAGTTTACATTGCAGGCTATATTGTTGCTCTTTATCGTAGCATTATGTACATTTTACTTTCTTTACCCTTTCCTTATTTCTTTTGTTTAATCTGAGGGTGATATTGGATGATACTTTCCTTTTCAGTTCAGTCAGATATTATCGTTTGTGTTCTTACAGACTGTTACTTCGGCTGAGTTTTGAGACAGGTTTGTTTCAGTTACCTGGGTACTCACTTGTGTACTTGTATATGTTAGTTCAGTTACCTGGGTACTCACTTGTGTACTTGTATATGTAAACTGAGAATAAAAAAAGCTAGATTCAGACCTCAGTGTGTCAGATTGTATATTTGCTGTTGTGTCGTTTGGGAGCAATTGCATCATGTCACTTATGAGCATCGACTTGTAGGTGAGTTCGTTCACATTCAAGAGTTTTTCATCTTTTTCATCATCCAAACTGCAGACTGATTCAAGGTACCGCTGTCGGAGAATATTTTTGGTGGAATAGAATTTTCCTGTGTGATTAGTAAAACGGCTCATTGCTACTTTCCAAAAAGCTATACAATTTAATCACACCCCCCCCCCAAAAAAAAAATAAAATAAAAAATAAACAAATTCGACAGACATTTCGCTGGATTCGTACCCACTCCTTTCTAAAACAACATACGTAGGACACTACCAGATGATATTATAGTGTATGCAAAAACTGACCCATAAATTTAGTGTGAATAACAGAGATATTGTTACATATAAATACGGCTTTTTATATATAATCAAGACTAAAAGTGGACCTCAAACATTAACTACTATTTATGGAATTGACTATGCTCCATCACTTGTTTTCCTAAATTGAAGTTACATACAATGGATTCCATACAGCAATATGTCACTGAAGTAAAGAAATCGGATTTATTTACAATCTTGATACATTGAATTCTTTGAACTTTCCATATTGTTGCATTTTTACTGGATTCTAGATAAACAAAAATGTGTTATTTACTTTTTAAAGCTTACTAAAGAATGTGTTGATGAACATTGTGTAAACATTACATTATAAAGAAATCACTTGCATATTATTTGAAGAAAAAAAACAACAACAACAAAACTAACAATATTTTATCATTGCTTATTAGCGGAGATCAAGGTACTGTATCTACATCTGTCATATTTTAAACAGGTAGCAGGATCAATATTTGTCACTGTTTAACAACATGGCAACATCAGCAATTATGATTGATGGAGCTATTATTGATGCGTTAGTATTCACAGGAAGTAATTTTATGTTTCAATTATTTGATCCAAATGATGCAAATAAAGAAAGAATAAGACATGATAGAAGAAAATTCAGAAACAAAACCTAAATACTGTGACCAAAACAGAGCAAGTCACTCGATTAACTAAATGAAAGATTGAAAAAACAAGGCTTGGTTACTCAGAATTTAAATAATTTATAGGAAGCTTTTTCTCTTTTTTTTTTCTTCTAGTCATCCTGATGCTGGTTTAGAGAAACATAGACAAGCTATACCTAATGATTTTTACCAGCCTTCTGATAAGCAGATAACTTATAAAATTGTTTTTATTGCCATTGTAATTGGCGCTAGGAAAGGTATCTGTATAACTTGTTCGCTTCTCTCAATAAAATTGATCTAATTAAATAGATAATAATGACAACATATGGAAAATATATACCCCCCCCCCAAAAAAAAAAAAAAAAAACCACAAAAAAAACACAGTCTGTTAAACATCGTAATACCACAGATCATTGTCTTGCACACACTCCAATTAATATCAAACCCGAACAAATGCTTCAAGTGGTAATGCGTAAAGTGGAACTCAATAACTTAATTGTACTTGGTAGGTATTATTTTAATTATTTTGTTTGGATATAAAGGTAAATGGAGATCCTAATAATGCAGTTGTAAACAATTTGAGAAGAATGCATATTAAAGACATAACTATTTTAATGATGATATTTTAAGGTGAACGATTACAAGATTATTATGCCGTTAAAGATTTATCGTAATTAGTATCTATGAGAACAAACACAATAGAGTAAGGAATAGGTAATGAAACACTTCACGCGAGACTAACGCACAGAACACTGGTACAGAAGTTACTCAGTTTGTTGTATACGGAAAAAATTGACAATACCACTTGATTTCCATATGCTAAAAGATCATTATCGTTGTATCTTCTTGATCATCCTCAAGATTTTGTATTTACAATTACACTAGAAAAAGCATCTGAAGTGATAGAAGGTGCATTCCAGGATTATGAATTAGAGAATATTTGTCTACATACAAAACGTTGATGAAGAAAAGTTTCTTTCTTTGGTAAAAAAATTTCGTTGCACAATATGTTACTGAGATTTTTTTCATGCCATATCTTCACCAATATCAGTCCCAAACTTCTCCCAAGGCTGCGCTCTTGCTGCTCTCGAAATGCCAATGACAACACAAATCGAATGCAGAGAAATCTTGAAAAAAAAAACGCCTGCTATTTCTGAGGGAATTAAAAAAAATACGTAAAATATAGAAATATTAGAGCTTATACCAGTAGAACCCGCACTAAAATTGATAGTGTATCAACTGATTTTTGTGTGCCTAAAATGCTTTTCAGAATGTTAAATTTAAAATAAAAAAAATAAAAAAAGACTTTAGTAGCAACTAAAAACGATGTATGTGGTTTAGGTTGTGTTTTGGCTCTCTTACCAGAACATTAATTCACCGTAGCTGTTTGGGTGTTTCTGGTTATGTTTCTGTGTAAGTACGGGACAGGGTACTTTTGGCACTAGTGCACTGTAGGGGGTAGGAAGAGGTGTTGGGAGATGGGTTATTCAGTAGAGATAAAATATTCTTTTTTTCTGAAGTCTTCTACTGTTTCCCCACGCACAATTTTCTCGTCAAGGTTGTTTAAATCTACTTTAGTTCTCACAAAGAAAGATGTCCGAAACTGATCAGTATTACATTGCTCTATATACAATGTTCTGTTATTTCCGACTGTTGATTTTTCTACAATATTTCTATTTTCCAAATCTGAATTGTTTTGGCTTAACCAACTTGTAGAGAAATACAAGTTTGTTTGCACGACGTCGACTTTGTCAGGAGTGCGGTTCTAGCTTCGCAAACATCCCAATTACACATCCCACATCTCTAGATTGATTATCACCATTGACGATCTTTTCTAGTCGGTATATATCACAGGTTTAGTATGGGTCTCAAACAATCGACCCATATTCTTGCATTGACTGCACACACACCAAACAATCGACCCATATTCTAGCATTGACTGCACACACACCAAACAATCGACCCATATTCTAGCATTGACTGCACACACACCAAACAATCGACCCCTATTCTAGCCTTGACTGCACACACACCAAACAATCGACCCATATTCTAGCATTGACTGCACACGCACCAAACAATCGACCCATATTCTAGCGTTGACTGCACACGCACCAAGTATGCCAATTTACAGCAATTTTCAGGGAATTATTTCGGGTTTCTTTAGAAAGAAAGCTAGCAATGTATTAGCTTTTTCGTGACTTTGGTGCTGTGTGAACCCCATTTCATGCCACGAGATAGTGCAAAGCCAAGATAACGGTTCACTTGGACATTTTGAAGAGAAAGATCTCCTGCAACACAGAGGTGGGATGGCTTGCAACGTAACTAATAGGTAGGTGGTTCACCGACCACTCAAAATATCAGTGCGCCAAAAGCACAGTCATGGCGTGGGAGATAATGCATTGAAGATAACCACGTGTCTACAACTAAAAACAGTCGCAGTTACCTACTAACCAATAATTACAGCCTCAGGCAGTTGCTAAATAAATCAAAAAATATATTTTCATCTAATAACAGCATCGGAAGATATCTGCTAATAAATAAATGTTGGCAGATAATTACAATCTGAGACATCAGAGGATAAATATATATATATATATATATATATATATATATATATAGATATATATATATATCTCTATATATATACATATATATATATATATATATATATATATCTATAATCCGAAATACATATACTTGCAAAAGAAATGAGTGACATAAGAACAAGACATCAGAGACAATAACAAACATTTGTATCAGCTACTGAAACTGAATTATCCGACAGCCCCAAACTATACTACGGCAAAATATCATCTGGTACCTCCTAAAATGATCTAACTTCTATGGAAATGTAGACATTTATATTGATGCAATATTCAATTCGATGCAAATGTACTGGGCACGTTATAAATATTTCACCTATAAACCGTTGGATAAATTTATAAAATATATAACTGACTTTAATGACAAGTACATAGTAAATGTATATAGACACATTGCGATACAAGATTTTGGCCTAACCAGCTTAACTGGGCTGCATGGTTAGCAACAGCTGGATGTGGAGTTTCTTACTAGCATATGAGAGCCATATATATATATATATATATATATATATATATATATATATATATATATATATATATATATATGCGCGTGTGTTGTTGTTTTTGTTCTTATCCCAAACTAACTGGTTTATTAAATCATTACATTCTATGTATCTTGCTACTTGTATTATCTTCTTTATCTTATTCTCAGCAAATATTATTTAACCTTTCCTACCATTTGCTAATCTTATATCTCAAATCGTTTGTTTTGATTTATGTATTTGCAATTGATCTCTTAAGTTGTTTAATTTTCAGTTGTATCCTACTTATAAAAGTTAATATCTGGTTGACAAAAGTTCAGCATTCGATTCGTCGACTACAGCCTGCGATTGTTCAACGTGTTGATCTAGTGATAGAACTGTATATACCGTCGTAATTAAATTTGTATCTGTTGAGTTATCAACTTGTTTGAATGTTATCATTGTGATATTTGTTTTGTTCTTTTGTTTATTGCTCTGCTGAAATCCCCAAACCTCATGCTGCAGCTGTATCAGTTGGAGAAGTTACTATTTAGTTTTTCATCAGCTGTATCAGTTGGAGAAATTACTACATTTTGTTTTTCATCAGCTGCATCAGTTGGAGAAGTTACTATATATTATTTTTTCATCAGCTGTATCAGTTGGAGAAGTTACTATATTTTGTTTCTTTTTACAGCTGTATCAGTTGGAGAAGTTACTAAATTTAGTTTTTCTTCAGTTGTTATATGTTATCTTTCATCAGTTGTTATATGTTATCTTTCATCAGTTGTTATATGTTACCTTTCATTAATAGTTTCTTCTTTCTTTTGGTTCAGCTGTATCCGTTGGATTTTCACGTGGTTTTTTCTTTTCTAAATCAAATTTATTCCATCATCTTAAAAGATAACTATGATATGCCGTCGTTTGCTGCATACATACGTTTGATATGATCTTTAATTCTGAGATTTACCATTTTTCCATATTTACCTTTTAATGTGAACATATGCAGCAGCTCTATCATCGACATATATATTTAAATCTTTAATGTCATTATATGTTAACAAATAATTCGAATTTGTAAATACACCCTTTAATCTGTTTCTAGTCGATTCTGTATTTGAATATATAAGCTGTGTTTCTAATATTAACGTAGGAAAATTAACTCTTAAAGTTTTCAGTAGTATCATAGGCAATCTATTTATACTTATCAACACAATCTATTTTGTTATATTCATCAAATCTTAGAGTATTTTCTGTATACATCAATCATTCATTCTACTAAATGTATCTTCATGCATACTTCATTCAGGCATTTTCCTTCCGCCATTGTTGTTTATTTAAAAGGATCAAAAGGAGCTACAAATGCAGTAAGGTTTAACTGAAAGGAAAGGAAAAAAAACTTGAACTATGACTGAAGAACTAGAAGACTACAACCAGCAACTTGCCATAGTTGTAGCCAATCGTACCGATAAAGAAGTAAACATTAAGGTATTGATATAAAGAAGTAGACATGACGGATGAAAATAAATTAAAAAAGATATCTGAAATATTTGTTAATGAAATAACAGCAATAACATCAAAATCAATCTCTGATGTGATAATATCATTTGTCACAATATATATTGATAAGAAAGATACATTCAGTAGATAATCTGGATGATCTTCAGACAGCTAAAGTAAGATTATATAGCATCAACAGATATTAGTTACATGGCTAGAAATTAGGATTACCTTTGTCTGTACTAACAGATAAACATACTATGACGTCAGGATATGTAAATGACCAGACACAAGATCAGCAAATGTACCATGTGGATTAATAGTAGCACAAGCATCATTAGGAAACAGTTGGTAGAATAAAAGGTGTTATATTACATATATAATTCATTATATTTGGCACAACTATCATATGGATAATAGCTGAAGGATTCAAGGACAGGATGAACTTTAGCAAGGTCATCAAACATGACGACATAACAACAGCAACTATCATTAAAGTAAGCACAATCATGACTTAGTTGGCTATCAGTCAAGGAGTTAGCAGCCATGATCAGTTTGCTCTTATTACAAATAAGGATTCTAAATACAAGGGAATATAAATTTCTTTGAGGAACAATAATAGAGAAATGACAGCTAAAGCGTTGAAGAAACAAAGAGAAAACTGTTCTCGGAGAAGAAAAGAAGTTAAATGAGAAAGAAATCTTGCAACGACTTTCAGACAACTGGAAATCTGTTACAATGACATGAACTAGTACAAATTAGACAAGAATTGGAAGTGTGACCTTCACATCCATAAATATAAGGTACTAGTATTGAATTCTATTTATTTGATCCCACATATAACTGAACAGGTGAACTGTATATTTTCCTACACGGGATAGATTCTGCTGTTGGTTACTATAATACATCAGTTGTACTAGGTAATAAGGCTTGTATTACTTAAATGACATGGGGGATTCAAGGAGTATTACAGTACTGTGTAGTTATTATAATCCTGGTATGCATATAAAAGCAGTTAGGGAAGGGGATGTCAAACCACAGTGGCGATGAAAACAGCATAAATATTCAAAGGTAGTAATAACACCATCAAACAATTATACTATTTTAACAGCTTTAATACTAAGTTACTTGGATTCAAACAACAAAAGACTTCCAATTATAAAACATATCTGATATTGTGTGTGGGTTTCTAAACCAAAAACAAACTATACAGTCACCTTAAACAGCTAAATACAATCAAGAATTATCACAACGGTGACTACTCTACACTTTTAGACTCTGTGAATTTTAAAACGTATTCTATGGTGATTTTCTTACCCTACATCTTGCAGCTACAAACAGCTAAAGAGAGGAACCATCAACAGACTCAATACAAGTATCATAGGTAAAGAAAGAAAGGTCATGAGCTTCAATGGTAAGCCAGTTACTTATGTATTTCATATCAGCTAAATAGATGGAGATTTCTCAAAGATTGACCTTTAGTTATATCCTCCATCACTAAACCTACACTGATATCCAGTAGCATATCACCTAATCTGAACAGGAGCAGGATAACAAACATTAGTAAACCAAATGACACCAGATGCTGCCACCAAGGAGTATTTTATGAAGTAAGTTAGTGATCAGAGCAAACATTTAATCAATGATTCCAGAGTCGAAATATATATATATAATAAGTTAAGAATAGTTGAGCAAGCAGCTACATATATAAATAACATAATGTAGGAACTACACAAACATATAGATGATAACAGAGGTTGATATTGAGTGCACATGATCTGTTAAAAATAATAATAATAACACTGGTCTACAGCCAAAATGCTTCCGCAATAAATGTTGTCAAACTTTACTAATTCTGGGTCACTGAGAACGAAAATGATGCTTAAAATTGTTGATTGGCTCTAGTTTTAAAGATATTATACTGGGTCAGTATATTCGACCCTTGACTAGAGCATGGCGGAGGATAAGTGAGTTATAAATGGAAGGGATCTCAATTTAAACGAGAAATGACTAAAATACATCTTTGACTGGATCTATGAATAAATCTATGACTGGGTTTGGACAGTACTTGCTTTTTAGGCAAAACAATGAATGATGCAATCTGAAGCTGGTATTGTGTCATACATGATATGAATTGCATCATGTTATTCCTATAAGTCATGGATGATGCAATCATAACTAAGCTTACATCACTCTGCTGAAGAAATTGCCCTATATCAGCTCTACAAATCATACAGTGTCGTGCTCTCTTATTTGTCAGTGTTTGATTTTGCAAAGGGACCCATTTCTGTTTAGCCAAAGTGAGCAGAGATGCCTCGTACTTTTGTGAACAATGCAGATAACTTCTGCTATGTTTGTGGTGAAGCGACTTTTGCATCACAAAAGCGCACTATAACCACTATGGTTAAGAAAGCCTATCACCTTTATTTTGGCTGCAAAATTGGAGATCAGGACAAGATGTGGACCCCACACATATGCTGCAACACTTGTGCAACAAATCTTCGCCAGTGGTTGAACAGGAAAAGGTAATATATGCCTTTTGAAGTGCCAATGATTTGGAGAGAGCCAACAGATCATATCAGCAATTGTTACTTCTGCATGGTGCCTCCAGTTGGGAAAGGTGTGTCAAAGAAGAAAAATTGGACTGTGCATTATCCAAACATTCCATCAGCTATACGCCAAGTACCCCACGGAGAAGGACTGCCGGTTCCTGATGCACCAGAATCATTCTCTTTTAAGTCAGATGAGGAAGAGGAAGAGGATGAAACTTCTACTCCTGAACCATCAATGTCACATGACCCATATTTTCTCCCATACTCCTCCTCTGAACCACACCTCATAACACAAGGTGAACTGAATGACCTTGTCAGGGACTGGAACTACCCAAGAGTAAGGCAGAGCTGTTGGGCTCCAGACTATAGCAGTGGAATCTCCTGGCAGGTGATGTTAGGGTTTCCATGTTCCGTGACCGTCAAAAGGATCTTGTCCCATTCTTCTTCACGGAAGGTGATCTTGTAGCCTGCAACAACATCGATGGTGTGATGGCAGCCCTCAACATCGTTCATGATCCAGATGAGTGGAGACTGTTCATTGATTCATCGAAGTCGAGTCTTAAAGCCGTTTTGCTGCATAATGGCAGTGTTTTGCCATCAACTCCAGTTGGTCATGCAGTCCATATAAAGGAAACCTGTGAAAACATGAAACAACTTTTGAGGTGCATAAACTATGACCAACATCAGTGGCAGCTTTGTGGCGATTTCAAGGTTCTTGCTCTCTTGCCTGGTCTGCATCATGGATACACACAGTACTGCTGTTTTCTCTTTGAATGGGATAGTCGTGCGAGAGATTCCCACTACATCAAGAGAGATTGGCCACTCCGACAGTCATTGGAGCCTGGGATGAAAAGTGTTCAGCATCCACCACTTGTTGAATCAAGGAAGATTTTGTTACCACCCTTGCACATCAAGCTGGGTCTGATGAAGAACTTTGTCAAGGCCATGGACAAAACACAAGCAGCTTTCAAGTACCTCCGTGGAAAATTTCCAAGGTTAAGTGAAGCTAAGATAAAGGAAGGTGTCTTTGTTGGTCCTCAGATTCGTGAACTAATTCGAGATGATGCATTTAACCGTGCACTGCGTGGCAAGGAAAAGATGGCATGGAAAGCCTTCCAGTTAGTGGCAACAAATTTTCTCAGAAACAACAAGGCAGACAACTACAGGGAGTTGGTGGAAAACCTCCTCAAGGCATACAAAAGCCTTGGTTGCAACATGTCACTAAAGATACATTTTTTGCACTCTCATCTAGATTATTTTCCACCTAACTGCGGAGCAGTGAGCGACGAGCACGGCGAGCGATTTCACCAGGACATTGCAACAATGGAGAAACGCTATCAGGGCAAATGGAGCCCATCAGTGCTTGCAGACTATTGCTGGACAGTGACAAGAGATGCTCCATTTAATGAATACAAGAGACAAGCCAAGAAGCGCCGAGTAGACACTGAATAAGGACTAAACTATGCACTTATATATACATACTAGTTTTTTTATACTTTTGTTTCAATATATTTTTTATTTATATAACCCTTTTGCTGTTTTTTAAAGTGTTACATAAACAGGACAGGTGAAATATTATCATGTAAAGCAACCATAAACGCATGAAAAGACCTAGGTTTACAATTTATGATTAAAACTCTACTATATACACAATATACATTAACATATCATGTAAAAACTTAAATATCTTAGAAACAGTAGCCAATAAGTTGTTTTAATTGTGATATTTTATCTCTGAAGCAGACGACTTCGAATTTTTTTTAGACCAGTGTAATTTAAAGATTCAATATTCTATATAAGGCATTCTTAGATCTATAAATAATTAAGGATAACAAAGACATCATACCTAACAACCAGGTAATTCAACATAATATAGATTACCAGATTATTATGTTGAAGAAAGACATAACCAAGTTAAGGAAATTGATGGAGAGTTATGATAGTCTATAATCCAGAATTGGTGAATTAATAAAGAATCCTGATTAGGAGACAGCTGGTAACAACAGAGAAATAAGTAACTAGACAGCTACGATAAATACTGAAACAACAGAGAAATGAGTAACCAGACAACTACCATAAATACTAAAATAACAGAGAAATCAGTAACCAGACAATTACCATAAATACTAAAGTAACAGAGAAATAAAGAACTAGACACTTACTATAAATACTAAAATAACAGAGAAATAAGTAATTAGACAATTACCATAAGTACTAAAACAACAGAGAAATAAAGAACTAGACAATTACCATAAATACTAAAACAACAGAGAAATAAGTAACTAGACAACTACCATAAATACTAAAATAACAGAGAAATAAGTAACTAGACAATTACAATAAATACTAATATAACAGAGAAATAAGTAACTAGACAAATACCATCAGTACTAAAATAACAAAGCTTTGGAATTAGATAACTACAAATAGGTGGCGCTCCTCAGTTTCGTATTTTGCATAGGGAGGGTTAGATTTTTTAAAGAAAAAGAATTACCCAGGTTTTCCTCACTGGTTTTCCTGGCTATTTAAAAAAGGCCTTGTATAAGTTAGGTATTGTTAAAAGAACTTTTAATTCCCTTTTTTTTTTGGTGTATAATTGATAGGTGCAATTTGGGTTATAGCGTATGCAGCAGGGTCTTACTTAAGATGTGCACCTCTCCAAAAACTGCTAGCCCCACTTGGTCATTTTCACTTCCTTGACTTCAAAGAAAATAAAACAAAAAGAGCCAATAAATTTGTGTACTTTTTTTAATATATTTTGTAATTCATTCATTGTACTTTCAGAAGCAGGTATTGCCTACTCAAGCAAAATTCGTTTCCCTATTTTATTAACTGCTGAAAATAGTGTACTTTTGACTAATTTAGGCTCATTTTTCGAGTACTTTGGAGCGGCGATTTCTGTCTTCTGTGTGCTCAGATCATGTCTAATTTCTACAAGAACAATATGTAAAGAAATTTCAGCCATAGTACATGAAAGTAACAAAGAGGTATGCCAACAATATCTTCATTGTACATGTTGCAAATTCAAACAACTTCACCTTATCGATGTCACTCTCTCAAAAGTACATTCCAACTGTAGAGCGCCCACAATAACAACTCACTAGCTACAATAAATAAGAATGTCTGGGTTAGAGAAGAAAATGGAAGATATGAAGGCTCAGTCTGAGATTAATGAGAGATATGTTATAATTAAAGAATGTAACCTATCACAGATGTATACGACAAGATATACAGAATTAGCAATGTTATCTTCCAGAATTTATATAACAACTACATTCAGAAGTTGTACAGATAGAAACAGATGCTTAAAAGCAGCTGTACTAGGGAAAACTATCAGTGTATTACAAGGAAAGTATGATAATTTAGATAAGATACCGATGATGAGAAAGGATCTAACTGACATGGAGGAATGATCAAAGAAAGCAAAGTTTGAAATTATGACAAGTACTGAAGGTAGATAAAGGTGAATACATTAACTGATGATAATTACAAGACGACACACCTTAAACTATCCTCTAGAGAATATCATCAATACAGTGTTCTATTAATATAAAAGCTGATATCGATAATATTATCATACAGGTTACCTGTCTATATTAATTTCTATATGCCTAGATTTCTGTCATCGGAATCAGGAGTGACTGTGTATTAGACGATAGTTAATTGCAGGGTCGTCGTGTGGGTGTGTCTGCTACGCACGAATGCTTATACCAGCGACTATGTTCCATACTTTTGGGGGGATGTGTGCATGGTTGAGAGGGTATAGGGGTTGGTGTGTGCAGGCAGGGCAATTGTTGCAGTAACCCGCGGACCTGGGTTAAAGTCTCAGTAGGGAACAACTTAAAAATATTCTCTAGCCTGTATGATAATATCATAATATTCTCTCTCTCTCACTCTCTCTCTCTCTCTCTCTCTCTCTCTCTCTCTCTCTCTCTCTCTCTCTATATATATATATATATATATATATATATATATATATATATATATATATATATATATATATTAGTATATATTAGATTATAATTATAAATTGACACCTATGTATTAAACAGAGAGGAAAGCTCCTATCCGTAGATTCCGCATTATATTTTTGTCATGTAGATTTAAGATATATATAAAACCCTGAGGGTGTATATTTGGTTGTCTTCATTGTCCGTGATTTCTTAGTGCTATCTTTATGTGTTTTTACTGGTGCTATTATTTATTCGCAGTTACAGTAGATAACAAATGGTACCTATAGATGATACCTACAATTCTTAAACTTAATGGCAAATTATTCCTTTTGCATTAACTTTATTGACATGCCATCATTGTTGCATATCATCTGATACTCATATGACCTATACGGTGATGGGTAGTAATTTCTACAGGTATATTTCCTATTACTTTTTGTGGTAATATGTGATGTTATTAGCTGAGATAGATCCTTAATTCCTACATAGTAATGAGCTAGTTCTGCACTAAATATAACTGAGAATTTTCCTTGAATTCTCTGTTGCTCTAGTTATCAAAGTCATCTTATCTTCTATTATATTAGGGCACCGATGAAACCAGTGTCGGTATCTATCAAAATTATATTTTGAAGGTCTCTGAGGATCTTTGGCAGGTGTGTATGTAACACAGATACAACTGCATAAATGAAACATCAATTAGCAGTATTCGTAACAGTAATACAAGCTCTCTTGTTTTTGATCCACTGACGTAAATCTATGTATGAACTTCTTTCATATGCCTGTATCTGTTAACATGTAGTGTTAGTCTTTCTATGTTGACACACTTCCAGTTAGTATCATGGTAGTTATGCTGTTCAAACTTAACTAACTCACCAAGTACGTAACCGATTCTTTCTATGTTTACTATAGCATTGGTTTTGGTTATGTGGTACAAATATTTATATATATATCTACATCACCCTCGGCGAATTTTCTTTGTTTGAGTATTGTTATTAGATCCATCTGTACTTTCAAGGTCATGAGTCTCTTCGCCATTATTTTAACTATATGCTTCAATTTCCTGTGTGGCCATCTTTATAAATTCGTATACATCTTCATTAGGTCCACCGCTAAAGTTATATTGGTTTCGCCTCTCATAAAATGCATCCGTTGTATTCTACTTACACAATTTCTTGACATATTTCCTACTAAACCTTTTATTTGTTTCTTGTTAGGTCGCCTAATAACACCACGAGGTTGTTGTGGTGGCTATTGTTGTTGTTTTCTAGTAGGTGGTGAGTATCAATGTTGTGGTGGCTGACACTGTTGTTGCTTCTGTCTCCTTTCCGGTTGGTTACGTAACATACCAAGCCTTTATAGCCCAGTTAACTGCACTGGCTCCATTTATTCTGATATTATTTTTTTTAAAAATGAAACGCTTAAGCTTTTTACATATCAATCTGACACACTATGGATTTTCAAATATCATGGTACCATTGATGCTCTCATATTCCTTAAAGCCCTCTGACTTTGTTGCATATTACAATCTGTTCTCCTTCATTAAGGTAGTTGTATGGCATAATTCAAAACTTCTTTTTAACATTAAATTCGCCTTGTCCCAAGAGTGAGACTGAATGTTAATCCTATGGACATTTTTAACATTAAATTCCCCTTATAACCAGAGTAACATATTTTCACAATAGCGGCGTAATGTTAAATTCCCTTTTCCCTGGAGTGACATTTGTTTTAACTGCCTCCAGAGTGACTCCCATAACGAAAATGGAAGCGATACCAAAACATCCGGAGTCGGAGTAGATTCAATACAGTGTCCAGTGACAGTATACATACAAAAGTCCTGTGGTTTATCAAAACTGTTAACGTAAAATAATTAAGTAACTAACCAATCATTCAACTAGCAAAGTAACTAGTTTGATAAGCTGGCTATTTAGACAGTAAACTACGAAGATATCAACTGACCAACCATCCAAGCAACCAAACAACCGATCAGTAAGCTAACTAGATGATTGATTAGTTGGCTGACAAACTTTAGCAACTAACGAACTAGTTAGCTAGATAGATAGATAAACAAACAAACATGTAGTTGTCTTTGTGTGTATTAATATAGATCAGTTTACCATGAAATAAAAATGATGTATAATGTTCTGTGGAAAAGAAAACTCGGATTACATGCTTTCTGCGCTTCGTAATATATTGACTTATTGTAGCTGACTACAAAAAGAAACTGTGTATTGAACTTAAAATATAAAATACAACCAAAGCTTTGGAGTAAAAAATGCTGTAAAATTGCATTAAATAGTCAGTCTTAGAAATATTTAGTACACTCATCATAAAGTGTTACAATTGTCTTGACACTATACAATATTGACTTTTTTAAATGAAGTTTACTTGTTTAAACTTTTCACTCAGAGGTGTTTAACTTACATGTTTATAAACGTAAATTCGTCTCAAGGAGAGATAAAAAGATAAAATGGGAAGTTTAATCACACTTTTTGTTTGTAAATTCACTTTGTGTAACCACGTTGAGAATAGCACTTGCACATTTAATCCGCCATAGTAGCACCATTATGTTAATTATTATTTGGAGCGAGGAAACATTGGGTAACAAAAGTTAATTACAAGGAATTCTTTCTCCAGCCCCAATTTTTTCAGCCTTTATTCTTCCTCCAACGAAATGTCAATTTAATGTAACCATCGAACGCAACCACCCGCCCCCAGCAGTCGTCGTTTCCTCAGTGAAAGGTGCGTACATTCATTGCAATTAAAACAATCTCATCATCCTAAGTCATGAGCATAAAGAATGTTTCGGGCTTTTTTGCAGCGGCCTGTTGTGTCAGCCAATCGCAACAATTGGTCAAAGTTTTCGAAGATATCAGAGCCGCTCCGAGAGGAAATCTAAGCCGAGGAGAATATCTGCTATTTCATTTGTTTTTGGTGAGATACATAGTTTTCGCGAAACAATTCTTGAAGTTAAAGCACGAGGAAAAACTTACTTCAAATCAGACGCCGCCATCTTGACAATAAACACGCTCGACTGAGGATAAGTTTTGGCCTCTAATTTTGCTGGAAGAAATTATTCGTGAAAACCATGTAGTGTACCGAAGATACTAAAGTAGCAGCCATTCATCTCATGGTTTTCTTGTTTGAGTGGCTCTAATTACTATAAACATTTTGAATAAATGGTTTTAATCGGCTGAGATTAAAGCTGACGGAGAAAAGCCTGAAGTGATTCAAATGCCCGTGACGTAGGATGGTGAGACTGAACATGTAAGAATGATTTTGATTGATCATCCGAAACATTTAAAATCTGAGAGGCTAGTGATATTAATTTAAAGGCCAATGTGTCGGGGTCACTATTTGCTTGTATATCATTGTTGCCTAAAAGCAGAACGACAATATCCGGACGTAAAGTACGAAGAGAAGACATGTAAAACTTCATCCACTTTTCTACTGTTCTGCCTTCAACACCATGAAAATAGACGAAGTGACTTTTGTCAACTTTAAATCAATGGTTAGACGATTATCTGTGCCAGCGGCGAGAAACCATCCAAGCTATTTACAAATCAAATGGGCCGTAGTTAGAGTGAGAGGCAAAATCAAAAGTAAGAGAGCAGAATAAAGCTCAAATAGAGACAGAACATAAAACTGGGGTTACGTACGTTCAAAATCTCAAAGAGATGTACTGTACAACGAAATACAGAAATGTTGCAATAAACTTAAAAGACCTAATTGGACAACATATTTTTCTTGAATTAAAAGTTATATCTCTGCTCCTTTATGGTTCAGTTGATAGTGAATTTAATAACTATTCACTTAATTGTGCGCAGTTTTACAAACCCTAACAAAAATTGGTCAATGAAACCCATGTGACCGCAAAGGGGCAATCCTGTTGGACCTTTAGGGCTCAGCTCATTATCATAACTGAGTAATGTAAAAGTAAACCAAATCTCATCTCACCACCCATGCATTTACGCGAGCGTAATTAGTTTTAAGGGTAGGTGTTTGTGTATAGCGGGAGATACAGCAAAACCCAGGAGACAGATAATTGAATTAAAGAATGAAACTGCAAGTTGAGGATAGATAGACTTAAATACTCACAAGATCATGCGGTCATACTTGCAAGAAGACAGGTAGCCAAGAAAGTAGTTCAGAATTAAGGCTGCAAACATATTCCAATGTTGTTGCTGCAGGTCACTTTTAGACTTCCAATAAAGATTGCATATTAAAATAAAAATGAATTAAATAGCTTTAAAAACGCATAGTGTTATAATGGCATTGCTTCTATATGAACATTTTTGCATAAAGTCCTTAAAATTAGACACCTTATATATTTTATAAAGTTAATGTGGTTTAAATGTGGGGCTCAGACCGCCACCACACAGAGAGTGCTTAGACACCTACAGCACTCTCTGTTTAGCCCCAACATGAAGATGACCTGCAGCAACCCATCACAACTCACCAAGAAGTGGATGAATTGCACAGAAGCAAAATTTGCAAACGTGGTCAGCAAAAAACAAAAAACAAAATGAAAAAGAATAAAGTACAAAAAAGCAACAAAATAACAAAACAAGGGATACCCCATAACTAGTCTTGCACAACACAAAGTCACAGTCCAGGAAAGAAGTGGTGTTTCGAACTATTTTGATCAGAATATGCAGAGATATGCACACAGACAAGTCCAATGGTCATTTGAAAAATCAATAAATCCAACTGGAATGGTGTAGAATCCTGAAGACTGTGTTCGCATGTCCCACAGAAAATTCCATCTTCAATGCATCCATATGAAGTGGAGTCTAACCGGTTTCATGTGAACAGCTGGTTTGGTCTGTGGACCCACAAGACCTGAAAAATAGAAAGCAAAACAGGGACAGTAAAAATACTTTTTTATGGTGATTTGCACAACGATCATAGTCAGGACTGAATTACAAGCTGGAAATCCTATCGCTCAGGCGTCTGACTTTCACTACCAAGGACACAAATCTGACTGTCTGACAGACCTTGATTAGTGGCCTCTGTGGCTGCGCGGATCCTAAAATTATGACACTTGAAGACTTGAGATTTAAAACAACATAGCAGGGGTGATGTGCGCAAGTTTTGGTTGAACCACTGCCTAGTAATGGGCAACCCAACAGAGCTAAGGAAGAATGGTCCCAAATGATATCCCCGCAGTTGTAAAAATTGCTTCAGTGCATAGACAGGGCACTGGTCTTGCACATTTTGTTTCAAGACACTTAGGCCAAAGAGGGTACCATTGGAGTGTTTATAATGCCTAAACTCTATTACTAAACAAGTATCATTGCTCAGAACCTGTGAGAACTGACGTAAATTTAGATTTCTGCAACTTGGCTGTCTAACCGCCATTTTCCCTACCCACAGGAACGCATGAAATGCCAGGAGAAACATTGATTAAGCTGTATTGAAGGAATTGTTAATGAACCTAGGCAGGACTATTAAGAGTTTTGTTTAAAGAATATATTTATCAATTGGTAGTCTGACGTCTCGGTGCGGTAAATGTTTATGAAGCGTTTGATGAAGCTTTTGAATAAGAAAGGAATTAGCCAAGTCAGGGATGTTGTTCAATTTGTGCACATAACCATTAGCTGAGACATAGTAGATATAGTAGAAGGTGCATAACTTTTGTCAAAGAGGTATGAAATGAAAAGTGCCAAATTGGTACTTGAAACTGGAACAGTGCTGTCAAGTTGGAAAGCAGTTGAGAAGTCGATGTAGTGTTTCCAACTGTGCCTGTAGGCCTCAGCTGAAGAAGGAGAAACAGCACTTTTGACTAATATTTCTCCTAGTCTATTAATGTTAGTAGTTCAGGTACATGTTCTGGATTTTCGTCTGCATATGGTGCGACTTGCAGAAATCGTTACACCTGTAGGTTTTGAAGACCAGGGACTTGACGAACCGGAGCAAAATATTGACGCATTGAAGCATTACAAGACCAGACGACAAAGTAAAGACATAATGTCACGGTCCTGCAGGATTGCTCATTGATCATGTCAACTAGGGTTCTATTATCAGTATGGAGATAAGTACAATTGTTGGCAAGCAAAGGTCCCCATATGTGAATAGCAATGACGACTTGGTAGAGTTCAAGTAATGTTTTTCCCTTTTCCACGCCTCATCCCAAACCCATAAAACCATTTACTGCCTAAAACAGCCCCAGATCACACAGTACTAGCTGCATCAGTAAACAATTTGAGCGTGTAGGATTTTAACCAGTGGTCGAGTAAGAAAAGAGAGCGACCATTAAAGTACTGAAGAAACTGACTCCACATAATAAAGTCAGATTTTACCTGCTTGGTAAGTCGAATATAGTGATAGAAATGCGACACCACAATTGTGAGACTGATGAGGCGACGGGGAATGCTCGTCCTGGAAGAATTAAACCACAAGCCAAATTAAGGTTGCCAATAATAGACTGAAGTGTGATCTTTGGTTTCTGCAGGCAGATGTGTATCAGTTCATTACATGTTACAAGTTTATCTGCAGGAAGACACACTTCCATTAGCTCTGCATCCAAATCATAACCTAAAAAAGTCGTAACAGTGGCAGATAGAAAGGTTTTATCATTTGCCATAGGGATGCCAGTGTCTTTACAGAAACGTAATAAGTCATCGAGTTTCTTCAAACATCCATTATTAGTACTATATAAGTGAAGAAAATCACCTAATACATGAACCATATAATGTATGCCTAATTTGGTTGTGGCTATCCAGTGCAGTGCCTTACCAAAAGTTAAAAACAATTTGCAACCATTGGTAAACATTTGTTAAAATAGTAGTTGTTGTTCCAGTGAAAACCAAGCAAAGGATATTGGAAAGTCTTAACTGATATGATTTGAAAGGCGCTAGCTATATTGGTCTTAGCCATATAATACCCTTTCCCTAGCTGCTTAATGGAAGATATAATATCTTCGACCGATGCATACTGAACAGACGACTTTCCTGGTGTAATATGATCATTAACAGAGTCTCCATGGGGATATGATAAGTGGTAAATAAGGCGGTAAGTGCCAGGAGTCTTTTTCTCAAGCAACCAGTGTACAGTAAATTCAACTACTTGGACGTAGTTCAAAGGACACGATACAAAGACACATGCTTCGTTAAACAGATATACATATCTTTATCCAAAGTAACATATGATGTTATGTGTGGCATGATATTGCTACCTACAATCATAAATTTACAACTGTGGTGGCAAAGGTTCTGCACATGTCGTGTTTATCCTGCAAACCATGCTATGGTGTACCCCCACTGTATATGACTTGCAAAAACTTAAACACAGAACACAATCTAAGCATTGCTTATGATAACATAAATGCCATCATTGCTGTAATAAGTTATAAGAGGGCTCCCAGTGTATCCACACCTGCTGCACACGTAAACATCAAGATTGCTTTGACGAGAACGATGCTGACATACAGAGACTTATGAATGAGAAACATCGGCTACAGAAGGCCTATTTAGAAGACAGTACTTCATCATCTAAGAATGCAGCCTTCAACAACATCGTGTTCGTGATCTCCTGTTTGCTGATGACTGTTCCCTGAATGCCAAATCTGAGTCTGACATGCATTACAGTATGGACCATTTCTCTTCAGCTTGTGACCATTTTGGTCTCACAATCAGTATCAAGAAGACACAGAGGTGATAGGAAAGCCTTACGTAGAGCCTACCATCACAGTAAATGGCCAAAACCTCGTGGCAGTGGACAAGTTCACCTATCTCGGCAGCACACTGTCCCGTACAGTTCACATCGATGATGAAACCAATGCCAGAATTTCTAAAGCAAGTGTGGCCTTTGGCAGACTACGTGCAAATGTGTTGGAGCGCAGAGGCATCGGTCTACAAACAAAACTTAAGGTATACAAAGCCATTGTGTTGTCGACCCTGCTGTATGCTTGCGAAACCTGGACGGTGTACATACGCCATGCCAAGAAGCTGAACCATTTTTACATGGGCTGCCTGAGGAAACTGATGAGGATAAGATAGTAGGACAGAGTCCCAGACACCGAGGTTCTCACACAGGCAGGCATTCCAAGCATCCACACTCTGCTGATGAAATCACAGTTGAGATGGGCAGGCCACGTCACCAGGATGTCAGAAGAGCGACTACCAAAGAAGATCTTCTACGGTGAGCTGACGGAGGGAAAGCGATCTCAGGGTGGTCATAAGAAACGCTTCAAAGATTCCCTCAAGTCATCCTTGAAACACTTCAATATTGACCCTGAATCTTGGAACGATCTCACACAGGATCGCTCCACCTGGCGAAGTCTCATCCATACTGGAGCTACAGACTTTGAACGGAGGAGAACTACAGGGGCAGTGCAGAAGCGTGAGCAGCATAAATCTTAGAACTGCAGCACATCCTCTATTGATGAAGCAAACCCAAGCGGCATCTCCTGTCAAGTGTGCAACAGACAGTTAAGAGCACAAATTGGCCTGATCAACCACTTACGTACTCACAGAAACCAAACCAGTTAGTGATGACATGGTCATCTTCGAATTCGGAGGACAAACAACAGCAAGTTATATTAATATTAATGCAGGCAAGACAAAAAATGCAGTAATTTTCTTCACGTTTCTTGTTCATTCTCATCATCCAACATACTAGTAGTAAATGCAGATCATAATTCTTCTGACAGTCTTGATGATATGTTTCAATGGGAAATTATAGTTTACTACCATAAAGATCAAGACTGAGTTAATAAATGTAATGTGTTGTAACTAGTCAGATTTGCCCATTCCTATAGGCAACTGTTTTAATAAAAGTTGAATTATTTGGAGAGATCTTAAAATAATTGAAGAGCTCTTTTATTAAATTAAAGCGCTATACAAATCATCTGAAGTATGTTTGTATATAAAGGGTTCAACGGCACATCAGTACAATGCTGGCTATATAGTACCAATCAAATACTAGGTAGCGATAATGGTAGAAGCAAAACCCTTGCCAAAATCACAAATAAAGCAAAGCCCCCTGACTAAAAGTAAATATGCATCAAGAGGCAAAACATAATAGGTAAAGATGTTGAAAACACTCCTAATTTAGGCATACAACACAAAGATAAATGCAAACAAATGATAAAATCCTAAAAATATAAGGTCAAGATTGTTCTATATAAACCACACTCTTTTAAAAACTCCATGACCTTCTCATTTAGAGCATCATCACGGGACGTCCACAACAAATAGGTTGCCTCCATCAGTTGGACCTTCAAACATACAGGAGGGCGCATCGAGCCTTTTCAACATCCCCTATCCCGCATGGTAAATGACCAATTTCACGTGGTCTTTAATTCATTTACATCGCTCGATTAAATTATTCAAAGAGCTCTTCATTTTGAATCATACCGCTTTATAATTACATAATAATCATTTGAACAAGTAAGAAAATATATTATTGAAATGGTGGAACAATATTTAGGGGTGGGGATTGGTTATTTTGACTAGTTATAGACGATAAAAGTGTAAGTGTGCATTAATGAGTGCTTCCATAATCAAGGTTAGGAGTCTACGACCTGATTAAAACAGTTTTTTTTTTCTTTTTACCGCAACCAAAATTCTGGATACACACGATGCGTACGAAATCGCCATAATTGTCAATGCTGAGGGAGTCCGCAGTATCATGTAGTCTAAAAGTTATGAGGACGGAAGATAATAATGTACAACTTATGACGGAGTTTAAAGTTCCAGCTATTCTGTTTATTTAGAGCAATTCAGTATGCAGATGAAGGTGGGTGGGTGGATGGGTTATCTTTTGTCTGTCTTGCACAAAATATATAATTAAACCGTCTGCCTTTTTACCAGGTGTATTGAATCCAGATATCTAAGACATCAAATAAAAGAGAAAAAACAATTACTAATGACAACACCTATTACCCTTGTGATTTTATTTACATTCCCAGTTGTTCTTTTCGGTTCTGTTCACACCTGACTTGCGTTAAGCTACGCGAAAAACCACTCCAAGGATCTGTCATTCTATTGCTTTATTAAACACATACGTAATTGAAAAATCACCGAACTCCACCTATCTACTATCGGCTGTAAACCACACCCAACAACTACTTCATGCTTTAAAGATTAATATAAAGTGTCCGTTTCTATTGAATTAAATGACTCATGATACGATTGCACTTGAGAACATTATCATACAAATAAAGAGAGAGATTTGAGGCTTTATCCGCGTAAATATCACCTGACGTTTTGTGTTCGTTGACGATCTCTAATGAGTGGGAAGTTTTGGTAGTCAATAGTATTTTAGATAGGGATACACCGCTCATAAAAGTACCAAATCGAGTACTACAAATTTTTAAAATTTGTTGATATACTAATCATTTGCTACAGGCAGCTAACATTAATTGACTAACCTGTGCAGAGATAGTATATATTAAGTGTATTTTATTCTTTATGCAAATTCCTGTCAAAGCATATGTCCGATTATCTTTTCTCACATTCCTATATGTGTATAGCTGTTTTTTTCCAGTGTAAAACAAGATAGAGAATATTTCTGTATTTCACTGTGATAAAATACCTGATTTTGTATCATTACCTAAGCATTCTTGTAGAATATTTAAGACAAGAATAGCATCGGTATTTTAGAAAAACATGAAGAGAAGACGCGAGTAAAATTGGATAAAACAGATGTGTCACTGTCTTTCCCATCCATGAAATCAATCTAAATTGAAGATTTGTCTCCTCTTTCTCGCATATGATTGAGAAAAATTTGGATGTCTGCTCTTAAAATGAACCAAGACGGAATTCTGTAGGATGTTATGTCTCGCCTGCTTCACCGCTGCACAGTCTAAAAACTTAGCATAGCCACTTTAGCAAGAAAAGTAGGTAATTACAAGCAGGCTTTTCTTTTTGTGGGTGTTAGAATAAGTAACAAAGGTGAATGCACCAAGTTTCATGATAATACATGCCACAGTGTCTAGAAAGCTGTGCTGGACCAAACGCAAATTGAAAAAAAAGAAAAAAGAAAATATTCAATACAAAAAGAACATGAAAACTACTTGTATGTCTCTTCTACCTACATGTACTTTCTGTTTGTGGAGATTTCAAATGTGAAGACACCCATAACATTTTATGACTATATATACAGAAGTATCTGTAATCACTATGACCTACTTCTGCCGATAGCTTGTAGTACCCTCCAAGGATAACGTGCCATTCAGCGATAACTCTATAGGATTGGTCAGCGGTAAATTGGAATTTTGCACATGCGATACAATTCAGTCCAATGTATCTACGCACCAAAGAGTTTCTGACGTACTTTGCCTAATTATGGTCACTGGATACATCTAACTTCAATATGTTTCAAACTCTCTTGTGGTCGCGTATCGCCCCAAAGTTTAGTTTCTAAATCTCTAAATAAACAGGTCTACAACTCGTCTTTTCAGAGGCCCTCACCCCGCCTACCCACCCACCCCAGTCCAGTCAAATCTGTAAAATGTCTGATGTATCTTCACAGGTGCTATAAAATCCATGTCTGACTTTTGAAGGATGTCCAAAGAGCAGATATGATCAGTTATTTGAAGCATGTTGTTGTTATTTTGTTTTAGATGACGTTTTCTGTTTTAAAACCGCCGATTTTGCATGAATTGGTCGAATACCCCCACCTCTTTAACATATCATGCAGAGAAAGAGAAAACGGGACATGATATCAGCGATAAAAATATATTCTTGCTGCGAACACTGCTACATTGTGCGTGCCGGGCACACCATTCTCCTATCATAATCAAACTTTCTCATGCAATAAGCTAATAAAGACAGTTCAAATTTGGCAGACACAACATGAAAATTATGGCGTGTGTGCCAGATACACTATTTGCCTCTTATGGTAAATTTTTGTTATGTAAATCTGAAAACAAAGTTCCATAAGTAAATACTCTTTAACTTCGAAAAATAGAAACAGTAATCTGGTACCCTGCCTCCTTCACTTCGTAATTAGTACAGCAGCAGACCCCACCTAATTTTGAGGTACCAAAACCGGCGGTTCAACATTTGTCAACATAGCTTAAAATAAAGCTCTGGGTCTCAAGATAAAGAATTTTGATGATGCCACCTCAGAAAACCTGTGCAAGCTTAGAAATCTGTAGTGTCATACCCTACCCCCAGCTGCAGCCCACGCACAGTTAAATAACCTATTTTTTTGGCCCATAAATCACATTTGCATGTACCACTTCTTAAAAGGCAAAACATCAGGGATATTGTGAATATATCTGTTCCAACCCCTGATTAGTTCATATTTAACCTTTCGTGATGTGCATGATGAGCAAAGACATCACTTCTAGTGTCATTACTCATAATCGGTTATGTAACGTCCTTGTGAAATAATTGTACTTTTGAAGTTCACAAAACTGAACATATCCTTGCCAATAATTATTTTATATGCTTTGTAATAATGCTTTACATCACATGTCACACATGTGAAGGAATGTCACAAACAACTGATGCTTATTAATTTGTGTAAAGGCAAGTCAGCATTAATGCACATCTAAAATAAGCTGGATATTTATTTTATATAACAAAACCAGGTACAAAAAGAAACACAGGATGAAGGGCCAAAACAAAAATATACCTAAATTCACAAGATAGATACTTGTCTCACTTCTTAAATATCCCTTCAGCAGTTCTCTCTCTAACTCCAAAAAGGAAAGAAAAACTCATTTTTAAGGGTGGTGCCAGCCCAGGTGGATAATTGACTGTTTGGCCAATTATTCATGAGAAAGCAATTATCTATATTCTTCTGCTGACAATCAGTCAATTAATCTTCCTGGGTAGTCCTTGGAGTTATGAATCTTTATAGGCAGGAAACGTCTACCCTGCCACAATATATCAAAATACATCTTAATCTTCACTGTCTTCATTGCTCTCAAGAAAATCAAACGCTTCTTTTGTCAATGGATTTGCACAGTTGTCTGCATCTCCATGAAAAGTTGCCTCACATGAACAGGCTGTTGTACAGGTTTGGTTATGCATGGAACGGGAGCAATTTTCCAAGTACAGGTCAGAAGTGCACTGACATACAAGATCATTTAGCAATTCTGGTGCAGCTGCTGATTGGCTTATTAGTTTTGGCCTCAGTTTACCAAGCGCATCCTTCTCATAGCCAAAGTCTACTCATGAAGGAAAATCAAGGATGCCGATGTCTACATGCTTCCAAATGAACACTTGGTACATACATCGAAACAGGTGCAGTATAAAGCTGTCATCAGTTGGTGGAAGCCTCTTAGCAGCAATCCCCTTCTCATATTTGTTTAGGGGCCCAGGGTGGCCGAGTGGTCTAAGGCGCTCGCCTTTACAGATCACTGACATCTCACCTCTGTCCGCGTGGGTTCGAGTCTCAAGTTGGGCCAACGTGGGTATGTGAGAAAGCTTGCCAGTAGCTTCCCGACGGTCGGTGGTTCTTTCCGGGGTTTTCTAGGGTTCTTCCTCCACCAAATATACTGGTCGCCATGTATAGCCTATCATGTGCTGAAAAAATGGCATTAAACCCATAACAACCAACCAAACAACCAACTCATATTTGTTTACATCTGAGCACATTAAAGATATCCAGAAACTTACTTTTCCCATAGAGACAACTAACAAACGGTGTTGCAGCAGCCTTTTCACCATCGCTTAGCTCAGTGGTGGCTCCCAATGTTGCCATGGCCTCATATCTGTCTGCATCCTTCATCATGATTCTGAAGGCTTTTTTTCTTTCCAGGTTCGAATAGGGCACTGACAGTGATGCATCCTGTTAAGCCATAGACAGGTAACATATTGTGCTCTGCTCTGGTTAGATTGCCATAGATTGTATGGATGGGGATGAACCTTGTGAGCTTTGCATGTTTTCCTTGCCTTCCAGTTATGAAGTACATTTCTTTGGTCTTGATGGAGGGATGATGGTGTAGAAGCAGCACTAAGACGTCTGTGCCTGGGCTGCACAAAACAAGGACATCTGCTACACCCTCTGCTGCTGCGATGACATGCAGAATAATATGTGTGCTTGCTTCTTCTTGACTGGAATGCAATTGAGAACATTGTGACACTGAGTTGGAGGAGATGGCCACAGCTACTTTCTCATGCCCGCCATTAACAAAAATTGACTAGTTTGCAGCCAGATAGTGTGCGCTATTCTCTATCACTTAATCTTTGTAGAAAGATGCAAGATTTTGCTTGTTTTCGTTCACACTGATGAACTGTTTCCAATTAGGTGGTACCTTGGTTTCACCCCGCACTCGTTAAACACAGTTGGATTTTCCTTCAGAGTGTACCTCTCTTGCTTTTGACTTGATGCTCTCCTCAATGTATCTGTCAAATACAATATGCACCTGGGAAATGATTTCAGTCCTAATGTGATTGGTGGAATTCATTACATGAGAAAGTTCTTGGACATAACCTGGAATGTAACCTGTAGAGCTTTATTGAAAACAGGTAAGACCTGAATTACTGCATGTCCATCGTAGATAACAGCATCTGCATAACTGGTCAGACTTGTGATTCTCTCTCTAGCTGCTGTGTCCTACAGTTTATGCATGAAGCCTGACTTGGTGCAGGCTGTCATTGTACCATCTTCATTGAACAGACTCAAATGGCACAGGGGCAATTTCAAAGGCCAAGGCACGCTGCAGAGCGACTCTCTTAGAGGAACTGACAGCTAGAAGACGAAGGTACGTCACTCTCCATTCATTGGTACATTCTTGGCCTTTACCGTGACTTATCTGTTCATTTCTGACATTGTCTTAATGTTTGAACGTGGAATGGATCAAACAGGCTTTTTGGAATACTGGAAGCAAGACGCTCATCTACAAAAGTCTTTGCCATGGCTGCACCATTTTCCAGGCCACTGCAGAGATTTGCTTGTACGGCATCTGGAGCAATTGCACCAGTGGCAATATTCACCAGCTTAAGGGAGGCATCAGTGAGATGAAAGGAATCTATGTAGATGTCATTGAATATGTTCTTAAGTTTCCATAAATCACTATTCCATCTACTCTGTGAAGCCTTTTGAGCTGAGCGATGTTGCTGATCATCTCCACGTGCCCATAAAGAGTTGTGACTGGGCGTGCCAGGAACGATCTAATCAGAGATGGGCCTTTCACTGTGAGGCCAATGATTCATGCTCCTTTCAAGTCCTTGTTCTCAGTATGTTCAAAGGTATAGTCTCACAATACACCCTTGAACTGGCCTCTAGACAATTTGACAACACAGTTTCCCTCCATGAATTCACTTTCGACCTGTTTTGGTAAGCTCTTCATAGAGAGCAGTAGCACGGGCAGATACTTAGCATAATTTGTTCTACTTGAGGCAAAAAGTAGTTGTAGGAATTCAACCTTGGCAGATAGCTAAACATGCCAGGGTTCATCCCTGGTTGCACTAATGAACATCTTCAGAGTGCACAACACCCTGAAAAGCAGGTCATCCCAGAGCTTAAATGTTGGTGATACCTCTCGCCCCTCCTGTCTGAACTCTTTAATCTATGGAATTAGTTCATTGTTCAGAATACCAGAGAGTTGCAGCATCAGATCACTCGCATCTCCACTCTCAGTAAAGGCTCTCTCCAGACCAGATCTTTTAGGTAACACGGTATTGATATGTTTCCTTCCTCACACCATGTGTAGAACTGAAATAGAAACTGTGCACACGGCAGCTCCTCGACCAACTCAGGTCAATAAATTTCCTTGTCAACGTCCTTCCCAGATAGCATATGATCTACTGTTCGAGCTTGCAAACACACCAGATTCATGCAACACGTGACTGAGACCAGCATCTCCAAAGAGATAACCTACTCCAGCAATCACTGACATTAGTAAATGCATTCCACCCTCAATCATATTTATAACCTCAAATTCTTTGAGATTGCCCATGTGATTTCTAATGCCTTTGTAAGGAGACCCATGTCAAAGCACACAAGCAGATAACTTTGGCCAAAAGCTTTTGCTGCTTCTTTGAGTCGTAATATCACTGTGTACACAGTATATAAATCAGATGATGGTGCCATAATAATTGGATTGTAGGCTGCCTGTGAGACTGGCACATTTTTTCCATGGTGTGGTGATAGTTTAGCATGAACGACTGTCCATGGGGGAATAACTGCTTCAATCTCATGAAACACATCACTTCTAGCCATGTTGTACAGGAGTTCTACAGTCTGAGCTGCACCTTTAGAGTTGTAAATATAGTTAAGAGAGCTTTTATGTTGAGCAAACTACAGTTATGCAAATAAGGACTTTAAAATTATTAATGGCAAATACAGGTATTTCATTATTGGTACTGTACATTTAAGAGCATATCCTTCCCATTGGATATCTATCAGCCAAAGAATCTTTCAGATTTTGTTTTGCAGGCCATTTCTGATTGAAAGAGGTTTCACGCACTTGACTATTTTTGTAATAATTAATGTAATGAAAATAATATTGCAATAATATGACACTAGTCCAAACATTTAGTAGCAAAGCATATTCTCTTTTATCACTGATAATAACTTTTTAAAAACTTATTCTATCAGTATTTTGCTCTGCAGTATAGATTTACACACACACATTTTGGTAACCAAGAGTTACATATTCCATATATATTATTTATTTGTATTAATATTGATAATGTGACGCTATTTTCAGTTGCCTCTCTATTAAGTGACATTATTCAATTTAAGGAAACATTTTAATCTAAACATATCACATTTAAGTGCAAACGGAGTCATTAAAAGAAGTGACTTATTTCCGCATGCAAAAAAAAAAGATACAGCTTTGGATATTTACGGTACCTTCATTTTAAGCCTTGCTCCAAACAATGCACAGGTTTTTTGCAATGGCATCATCAAGAATCAAAATCTAAAGACTATGATGGGTAATTTGATATATAATAACCTATGTTGTACTGCTGGTTTGGGTTACTCCAAAAATATGGCCTTTTTTTTACTTCTGCTGCTGGACTTAATGTAGTGAGGACGGCAGGACACCGGACTAGCAAACCAGCCTAAATACCGGTATATAATAAATCAAATCTTATAGAGGACGCTATGATGTTCTGGTGTGCCTCTAATAAACATTAATTGCAACACATATACATCTTAAAACGTCAAACGGTTGAAATTAGGGTCCCGCAAACAGCAAGTTTTTACGTGATCGATTGGCTACATGGCAAATTCTGCAGTTCGGTTTCGAGTGAAAGAAGCTCCTGTTTGAATTGTAATTTTTTAAAAAATGAATCTTTTCATTATCATTTATGAAAGGAAAATTGATTTATATCACAGTGGAGTATAGGACTAAAGGTTTCTCACATATAGGTCACATCGGAATTGAAAGCTTCAATAAGCTGAGATACTATCTAAAAAGCATAACAAGATTTTTAATTTTGATGCTAGCAAAGTTCATTCTAGAATATTCACAAGAGAGCCTGATAAATTAGTGATTTAAGATACGTAATCTGGTCGCAATATATAGAAATTATAGATTCGATTGTCCTGTGTGTGTCCTATCGCCATTGACCTTTAACCACCGTTATCTTTACCTTTGAGAGCGACATTGCGCGCAGGTAATACAGCTAAACTGACTCAAACGACCTGGGACCATGGAATATTAGAGAGTGGATGTATAAAAGGTATCTATATAATTTATATTTTTCTCTTTTTGTTGTTTGGTCCGCAAAGTATGTTATTAGAATGTCAATTCCGGACATCGATTGAACACTCTTATTATATATATATATATATATATATATATATATATATATATATATATATATATATATATATATATCTTAAAGCTAAATCTCTTGAAGTTCAAATAACTAGTATATATTTTATTTTATGTTTCCTCTCTCACATACATTTTACTCGTATATTTCAAGAGTCTTTACAATGTTTACTCTTTTCAACTCTGAAATAAAAAGTATCAGGCTTGTCTAACGTAGATTAACCATGTCTGCTGGATGTTATGAGGCCTGTCTAACATAGAATAATCATGTCTGCTGGATGTTATGAAGCCTGTCTAACATAGAATAACCATTGATGCTCTAGGTTCTCAAGACGATTCCTTTATAATTCATCCATAAGACCATTGAAATAACATTCATTATTTACTTAGTGAATAATTTTGTTAAAATTGATGATAATTCCTACCTTGGCTTGATAAGAACCTTTCTCTATTTCTAATACGATATTGACCGACATACATGCTCTGGAGGCGTGTAGATGCATGTATCTCTTCCTGTTGAATTATTTGGATTTATCTATCTATCTATCTATCTATCTATCTATCTATCTATCTATCTATCTATCTATCTGTCTATTATTAAGTCTTTGTCAAAGAAAAAGGATACAAATGAAGCGCTTTGTTGTATAAAAATACACAAGTACTTTAGCAGAAACTGATCAAGACAGAAGCTGGGGAGAAGGTACATAATTCTATTCATAAAGAAGAGGAAAACAAAAATTATTTTGCATATTAAATTCAAAGGTTTTTGTGTCTTTAGTAAAAAGTCACAATTCTTGACAACAAAACTTGTTAGGTTCTAAATGTTTTAAATACGAAATGTTATGTTCAATGATTCTTGGAGTGCAAATATTATCCATGTGTACCAAATGTCACGAGTACGATTTGATTTTGGTACGAAGTGTCTTGATATGAAATGTCTTAGGTACGAAATGTCTTGGGTACGAACTGTCTTGGATACAAATTGTATTGAATACAATGATTTGGGTACCAAATGTCTCTGGTACGAAATGTACTGGGTTCGAAAATGTTTCTGGTACGAAATGTCTTAGGTACTAAATGTTTGAGTACGAATTGTCCTGAATACGAATTGTTATATAGAGCGCGGATGTCAGTCGTTTCGTAACCTGGTCGATTCGTAATCTGGTCGTTTTGTAACCTTAATGTTTCGTAGCCTGGTCGTTTCGTAATCTGTTGTTTTAAAACAATTAATACTTATAATTATGGTGTTGAACTTTTATTTTTGATATGCAACAGTTATTAGAGAAATTATATATTTTTGCATAAATATTAACCAAATATTGAAGAGTCAGCCAGTACCGAATGTGATACAGTTGCCCTGCTCTGACGATGTGGACAAAAAATCCACAATTTTGAAAAATACGCCGAGGATTAAATAATTATATGTTTAAAAAAAGATGTATTTAGATTTAAATAAAATTTTCGGTTACCTTTAAACATATTTTAAAAAACTCCGATTAAAGAAACTGACCCATAAAAAGATTTGTAATTTATTTTATTAATTGAAATAAACAATTACAAGAGCTTTCATCCTGAAGTATATTGTAGGATACATTTGCTTGTAATAAAAAAAAAATAGTCTTGGTTGTTCTGGATCAGAGTTGGAGTATGCTGTTATATTGATGGATTTGGACTGGTCTGGTTCTTAGTCAGTAACGTCTGAATCCATCTGTTGTAACTGTGCAGATTCTTGGTTTGCTTGGTGGGATTGGTCTAAATCTGATATGGGTTCCAGGTCTGAAGGTTGATACACATCCAAGTAATTGCTGCAACGCCATTCAATATTTGCGGTTGTCGTTACTGTTTATCTGTATTTCCCTTGTAATACCACTGTTGAATTCGCGATGTTGCCAACGTATACAAAACATTACATTGGAGTGCTTCTTGGCATGGTGTAACTCAAGATCTGCATTCAATGCAGAAATCTGCCATGGGTATGTTGTCAGACCTTATAAAATAATTGTTGAGCGATTTAAGTTTTACATGTTTTTGTTGTATGTCTACTTACAGTAGGGATGCTACTTAAAAATAATTGAAGTGAAGCAACAATATTTATTAAATAAACTACATTCAATAATCTGATTCACGCATTCTGAAGCCACAACCTTTGATGTATTGTATGTGTTTTCATTAGATAAACTACTTCCAATAATCTCATATACGCCTGCAGTATTTTTATCTGGCAATTTCACAAGATATTTTTATAATTTAATTTCACATATTCTTAATTAATGTTTTAAGTAGAATATATATTACTATAATTATCACTGAAATATCATTGTAATTACTGCTTCATTATTTTGATTAAAAGTTAATTTACTCTTATTCTTTTTCTCTTAATACCGTATTTTAAATTTTAAATCTGATTGCTTTGTAAATACTTTCCTTGCTGCCTAACAGTCCATACATTTGCTCACATATATAATCAAGTATTGGAGACATCAATGGCAGAAACCAAACTACTTTGAAAATGACGGCATTCATCTAAATGACGAGGGACAATTTAAGCTGTTCTGTTCTATTCGTACAGGTCTTAAACACTACTTATAAGCGTATTCTTGTGATTTTATGCACTACAATGATTACGTATACAAACTGATTTTTGAAAATACTGTTTTAGATTCGTTATATATTTGTTCTGATTTTATTGTCTTATTGTACTTTAAACAATTTCAAAATCTGACTTCGTTATAATTTTAATAATAAAAATAAATAATTATAAGCATTCGCAATTCTTTTCTATTAAATGCAACTAATGTTAACTGAAAATACAATAGTACGTGTAAAAATACTTGGTACGAAACATCCCGGTTACGAAGCGTCCAGGTTACGAAACGACCTGCACCCTAGACAGCCTTTTGCGTGGAATTGTAATGTCAAATTATTGTTAAAAATATCATTTGAACATATACGCTTGCAAATAAATACGCGCTCCAAAAGGTACACACAAACAAACACACCCATATATATATATATATATATATATATATATATATATATATATATATATATATATATATATATATATATATATATATATATATGTATGTATATATATATGTATATGTATATATATATATATATATATATATATATATATATATATATATATATATAATTATCTGCGCTTCACAATAATTTTACTTAACAATATACATCAAATAATTTTCACTCATAAATGTTAACGTATCGGATTCGATAGAAGAAAAAATCATACTGTTTTATATCTTGTTGCCCCTCGACATGAAGAAATAACTCTTCAATTTGGGAAGACTGAAATATTTTTTGAAGAAGAAAAAGCAACAACAACAACAATAACAACAACAACAACAATAACCCTCGATTAATTTTACTATACCAACCATAGGTAACATCTCCGCATCTCCCGAACTATGACAATTATTTTTTATTAATAGCATCTTGTGTCAATCTTATTACCACCTTTTCTTAAATATTAATAACGCGATAAGAATGTACAGAATACGTTGCAGCTAATTAATTACTCACTGAAGAAAGTAATGTTAATTTTGTGTGATGTAGTTTTGTACATAATCTTATTCATTTAAAATCTTGCACATGTGAAGACAATAAACAATCTCTCACGATTTTCTTTATATATTTATAATGGAAATACGACCCAAGATTTTCTTTATATATTTATAATGGAAATACGACTTTCTTATTTGTTTCAAAATATTGTAAAGGTTCTCAACTGTTTCTTTTTCTTGCAAAATTTTTTAAATATTATTTTATGATTTGATGGGGGATGCAATAAAAATGATTTAATTTGATTTTCAGACACCACGAGTTTATTGTACGAAAACTATCTAAATTGTCTAATCACAATCTTTTTTAACTGTGGATGTATTTTTATTTTTCAGTTGCAGAAGTAGAAAATAAATCCACAAATTTCATAAAAATTATATTTCATTAAAAACAATTCGGATAATTTCACACATTCAGGGAATGTTTAATGCTTTTACTTTTTATCGTTTGCATTTTGCGGACCTGTTCGTAGATTACCTCATGCCCTTGAAGACAGGCATGGCGTGTTTCTGTATGTTTCAAGACAAGACAAGACTTTATTACACTCAGGTTGTCAAGTTTACAACATATGAGGTATATAAGAAAATGAATACAGCGTATGATATCATAACATCATAAGAATACAGCGTATGATATCATAACATAATGCTTAACAGGGATTACAAACTTCTTAGAATATGCAAATATTTTTCAAGAGTTGTATGTTACCTGTATTTAATGGTTATACTTATAAACGTTAGTCCTGGTAATGTATACATTTTTGTGGTTTATCATGAGAATAAGAACACGACAGAAGATAATGAAATTCATCGAATCTTTCTTGCGACTGACAGGATATACAATATCTTTTGCTGTAGGGAACATTAGTCCATCAACCAGTTTCAACAGGAAACCTGTGATTTTCAGTTCGAAGCTTAATTAAGTTTTTAGATATATTTTTTATAATGAAAAATAGATCTTTTCTAAATCAAACCTAGTTTTAATAACATGTAGTTAAGACTGTTAGATGACGTATTGGTGTTAACTGCCTAAACTTGTCTGCATTGATCTTTAAGTCGTAGTTCTACTGTCTTTGTTAACCATTTAACTGACGTAAAACTTTGTCTTTTCCATACGTAGCTAAACCCAACATCATCTAATATAGATTATAATTCTAATATCCGTTTATTGTCATGATAGTTGTCACAAAAATGTTTGTATAAGAGAGAATACGTCTGATAAGACAATTTTTCTTCATAACTACTAACTAATCAAGCCCAAATAGTTTATCATGCGAATTTAAACGCTAATAATAATAAAGGGTAACCGACCAAGTTCACCATATACCATTTATAGAGGGGTGCATTTTTGACATTCAATATACTTCTAAGGAAAGAAATATGAGATTTTTTAACACTATCAGATTTTACAAATCCCCAAATTTCACAAGCATATGTAACAACGGATACAATATCCTGATAGAACAGTTTTAACTGACAATCAATAGGCAAATGTAAATTATGTATACGTTTTCTAAGTGAACACATACCTTTATTAGCTGTAAATACTAGATTTTTCAAGTCATTGGAGAATTTTGAATTCTTGTGAAATATAAGGCCTAAATATTTATATTCATCTTCAACGTCAATATCGGCATTTCTTATCTTTAATTTGTATATATGATCTTTTTTTTGAAGCAAAAATACAACATTTTTTTTCTTCTCAATATTGATTATAAGTTTCCAGTTATCGCAATATCTACTAAATGTATAAAGGGTGTATTGCATATCAGTATAATTATCTGCAACAAGTATAGTGTCATCATCGTATAGGGTACAACACAACATTTAAGATATTTACAAAATCAGTATGATCGGAGGGTACAACACAACATTTAAGATATTTACAAAATCAATATGATCGGAGGGTACAACACAACCTCCATAAGATATTTACAAAATCAGTATGATCGGAGGGTACAACACAACCTCAATACCCATTTACTCATGAAAAGGATTCTAAGTTATTTAGGAAAAAGGAGAACAATAATGGAGACAAATTTGTCTTGTACTTTTTTCAAATGGAAAAAAAGGTGTCTGCATTATTTACATAGACACAAGTGATCTGATAGCATTATAAATACATACTATGATAGTAAATCACTTTCCTCTGATGTCTATCGAATACAGCTTATGCCATAATCCAGCTTTCCATACATTATCAAAGGCACTTTTAAAATCAGCAAAAGTACAACAAAAATTTCTTTTTGCAATGTGTACAAAATTCCATAATGGCATAAAAAGAAATACACTGTCTATCGTGCAGTAGCCTTTCCTGAACCCAGATTGAGTCTCAGATAGTAAATTATTATCATAAAGAAATTTAGTTAACTTTAAATTTAATACAGCGGTAAAAAACTTTACCAAAAATAGCTGACTAAGGTTTTAGGTCCATCGGTTTTTTTTCACCTTTTTTTCAGAAATTGTCACAATAACACCTTTATTCCAACCATCTGGTACAAAGACAATATTCAAGATTATATTAAGAAGTTTTACATACACATTTAACATTTCAGCATATATATATATATATATATATATATATATATATATATATATATATATATATATATATATATATATATATATATATATATATATTATCATTTGAACTTGCTTTATTACTTTTTGAATTATTAGGAAACTTTTAATATTTCTTCAGCTATAATTGGGTCATTTAGACAAGTTTTATCAACAGCACCCGCCGCTTCTACCGTTACGGGGATTATATGCTCATCACTCTCTGTGCCCATTAAGTTTATTTCTTTAAAATATTTGAGCAAATTCTTACAATGCAATACTTTGATCAGGTCATTTCTTTCAACATCATTTATCACATTCCTGAATCGCTTTGGAACTTTTGATTGTAAAGTGCGTATTACCTCTGTAAAGTTTTTTTTTTTTAAATGAGAGAAATGATTTGCAAGAGTTTTCTACTGTCTGCTAGCTGTTAGCATATTAGCTTTGCTCAACGCAGTTTTTCTACTTTCGTAAACTTTCCTATACCAATGGTAATGTTTTCTGGCTTTCATACACTCGTTGTCAAACCATGGTTTTGAGTCAGCTTTTTTTTCTTGCGTGCATTTGTAGAACTTTCACCTTTATGTCCTTTATGAAAAAATGTCAGTTCAGCAAAACTAATAAAATAATACTTATATCGTTTATGATTCTATATACATCGTCTTGTACTATAATATCTTTATTTATAAGTTGCTGCAATTCAAAATCGATATAATTCACATTCTGAAAATTTATGTTCGCCAGAAATTTGTTTGTCCGTCTCGAATTCCACAATCTTCTAGTTCTATTTTCTGTATTAGTAGCATGCAGTGCATGTTGCTGATTACTTCGAATATGATATGCTAAGGACCAGTGAATATACGAAAACAAAGAATTAAAATCTAGCACTTCAAAATCTTTAACAGTCGGAAGCCATATAAAGTGGTTACTAAATATCGATAAGGCTCTTATCACCGGATGTGCATTTTAGAACTATTTTCAAACACAAACACATCTAATGTCTGAAGGACACATCACTTGTTGGCCCATCATACCACTGTTGCTTGGGATTTCAATCTTAAGATTACTCAGTATTTCACACTTTGATTAGAAATTCGATAAATCTAACACTTGTATTTTATGAAGCACTTTCCATAATCACAGACACACTAATTCATATTTCAGATGAACTGACCGTAAGTTTTGATCGACAGACATACTTAAATTATTGAATTGTTTTATTTTTATATCTGCAAAACCCGTGCAAGATTTTCCGGGATGATAGTATACATACATACTTGCAGACGGACAGGGGCGTATAGGTTTATTGTATAATTTGTTCTTTTCAAACGTCTGGGTGCATTAGCAAACCTGTTATCTGGACACACATCATAGAATGGCAGTCGTTATAATAATAACACGATATTGATATGTATTCTTCATGCCATCTTCACTTCGTCATATAGGGAACATTTACATGAACAATAGAGAAATAACTAATTGAAAATCTGAATAAACTGTTGTTCTCGTGGCAATTGTTTTCATCTGTCTCATAATTAAACCAGACTTTAATTTATTTTAATTTTAGTAAGTGTTCAAAATGTTGCAGAGTATCTAGTATCACTGGAATATTGCAAGTCATATTGCGAACTTGGGGAAGATAACCCTCCAAGTGCCAAACAATGGGGAGGTAGAATTAAATTATAGACAGGTTATATGGGTTAGTCTATGAGCAATAAATTATTGACTTTATACCACTTCAATCTGCAAGAGCAACTGATAAACAAAACAAGTCCATCAAAGGATTTCTCCCCACCAAAAGAACGAAAACTGTAGGTCAAGTACGTGTCCTTCTCAAAAGCAAAGCTGTGTTGATTTCATTTTCAAGGGATGTTTCAAGTACAAAACAAATGTTCTTTAAAACTCTCGTTGGCCTGGGTACTGATTTGCTTAATAGAAACATTTTAATCACTCTGCATGGTTATGTGTATACTGCCAGACATTACAATTTCTTTCATTTTATTTGGCGTTTTCTTTTCCCCTAAAAGTTATGCAATAAGACAGTGAAGTAGCAAGACATTCTGGCCCCCTACCCCATAAACTGCCCCCTCTCAATAAAACAAATAGCTTGATGGGAATTTTGGACCCTCACTAGGCCTCGGCCTGCCCCCTCCCCCCATCCCCACCCCGCGCAGTTGCGAGGGATGCTCTGGGGATGCTACGCCATTGCACTAAGGTTAAGTATATTTAATTAAGTACGAATTACATCAATGAAGTAATCGTCTAATTTGAAAAGATCAAATGTTGCAAATAATGCCTTTTATTTGATTTAAGTATATTTTATTGCCAAATCATACATACAAGGGAAAGAGGTTGGACCCAAGTTCTACTAACTAAGAATTGTCATTCCCCAATATTTCATAAATATACACAATAACTGTACAGGCATAGAACACAAACTAGTATAACAGATCTTGATGTCGTAACATCAGTAAATGACTGGAACAGGAAACACGTGCAGGTGGAATATAGTTATGGTGAGATGTAATTACTTTGATAGGTACCTAGATATATACATATATATGCATTCATATGTATACATGTACCTATATACATACATATAGGTACTTCTTACAGGTATAAATGTGTATTCTTATCTCAGTCTTTTTCCTATAGGACACATATCTGGCGATATATTATTTGAACTCTCCGTTTTTTAATTTGTCCTATAACGTGGCAAGGGGAGATATATCATTCTTGCTTATTGTATTTAGCTTATTTATTTTTGGGTGCACAGCGGGGGCAGAGGTAGGGATAGTACCAGGTGCACTCTCGATCACACCAATATTAACATTCATCACTCCACTTTCTACCTCATCAGATTCAAGGCCGATTTTGAAGGTTTAGGTCGTTAATAGGAACATTATTGAATGTCAATCAAGCCGTCCTAGAATATTGCTCAAGTTTGTCAGTCGTGTTTACACATTCCTTTAGGTCCGTCTCCAACTTTCGCTGACAATTACGTCACACTTCCGGTGCTCGTGAGACCCAAGATGATTATCATCCTCCATCTTAGTGAAAGTACGGACTCTCCGTACTTGGTCCCCATGATACACCGCGCCGATGTGAAGCTTCCAACCAATCACTGTATTTCAAAAGGAAAGTTTCCAAACTATCTGCGTTGGGAGTAACGTCACTGTTGTGTGGATGACGTCACTGAATAACTAATCAGGAGACACATATTTTACTAGTTATCGGCCTATGATATTGGCTTTCCAACGTAGGCCGGATACCAGTGCATCGCCAACTTTACATTTTTAGCCCTCAACTCATGAGTCATATTTTCAAGATCTGTGGTCTGGTTGGCTTGGGTCGGATAATGACTTCTAAAGGTTTGTGAGTTTATTAACAAAGGATGTGACCCGCCTTTACACTAACAACTATCAATCTGTTTTTTGTTTTGTTTTTCCTCTGATTTGAATAGCAGGGACGCGGGAAGGGTATTTCTCGCAGTCTTAAGAAAAAAACTGGAGAAATTTTGGAAGAAAAAGATCATGTAAATTGTAAGTGGGACCCTTACTCTTCAGTTGAACTAAAGGGGCATCAGAAAATGAATGATTCCACTTGTGGGAGGTCTTCGAACTAGAGGGGCTGTCGCATTGTTCATTATATGCAGAATATTTATGTTTCCCTGAATCAAAATAAGTGCAATAGAAACACGCTCAGTTTGCAGTCTTGAGATCGTTCAACACATTCAGTCATGCATATACGGCTTGCGCATCGAGTCCAATAGTGAAAACAATCGAACGCCGAATATATTCGTCTCTCATTTAAAAGAAACGAATGGGCATAAAAATGTATACTCATAGCACAATATGTATTCTCCACAATATATACAATCCACTTTTGCTCAGAAACTAGCGTATGTATGTATGTATGTATGTATGTATGTATGTATGTATGTATGTATGTATGTATGTATGTATGTATGTATGTATGTATGTATGTATGTATGTATGTATGTATGTATGTATGTATGTATGTATGTATGTATGTATAAATATGTTCATGTTAAACTAAAGTTCACTGATTCTGATATCTTGCTTAACATTGAAACTATTCCTCAGTACTAGAATACGATTTATCACAAATGCATAGAAAACGCGATGCTATATATATATATCCACCTCGAGATTACTCCGAAGTCACCTAACAAGTATTGCAAAGCCGGTAATAAAACCTTCTCTCACTTTTCTTTCTGTTTTCTCAACTGTCGTTATAGGTCAAAGGCCCACATTTACAAACAATTATGAGTTTATGCCACTAAGAACAGGGAACAATGGTTGGTTGAAGTGAATAGACTAAAGAATAGAACACTGGATGCCATTACGAACTATAAATTAGTCTGACACATTTACTGTACAAAAAGGTTTTGTACAAGGGTATAATATGTCAACCCTTTGCCCCCTACCCCCATCCCCGATTTCAAGTAGACTGTAGTTTAGTTCTCGGATGTGCCAAAATACTCATGTTTGTTTATAACAACAATCAAGCATAGTGGTCAGTGTGCTGGACTCGCGACCGAAAGTGTGCATTGTTCGAATCCTACCATCGGATCAGCCGGGGTCGGCTATCGTGGTGTGTTCTTCGGCAAGGCACTTTACTCCAATTGCCTTGGCACTAAATAACCTACTTGTGTTGCTGTGCTGTAAAACACTAAACCAAACCAAGCCATACAACTTTTGAGTCAGCTTTCAATAGGAGATAAACCACTTTTCATTCGGGACGTACGTAGCATAGAGAACAAAATGTAACAATACATAGGATGGTGGCACTATTCACAAAACAAAGCGTTCTATTATGATTTTGTGTACTGCCGAAAGAGATTGTATTTGATTTCTTTATATCTAGATTGAATCAGTTTTTGCACTCCTAGCCTATTTGTGACAAATTAATTTGCTATTATTGATGTGAAGGCATCTGCTAAATAAAAATTCGTTATATCTAGTTAAGTATCTGGAAAATTTTACGACATATATTTTTGTTTGTTTGTTATCTTTGAAGGGAATATGCGGTTCCTATAAGTGGCAGAAAGATCTAAATATGTTCAATATATGTTTAGGTTACTGCCATTACGATTTATTAACGTTGCTCCAGGTAGATTGATTACGGTTCAAAACATCATTCTTACGTAACTGAACCTGTCCCAGCTGCCTTACAGCATGCAGTTGTATGACGTTAGCTGCACATAAACATCCGATTTGCACGTGGTGATCGAGTAAAGTTTTTCATTGTTATAAAATTATTTTTATGCTTAATTATGTATTTATGGGTAATTCGTAAAAACAAAATTCATTAATTTTGTATTGGTTATACAAGAACTACAGCTATACACGTTGAAATATGTACAAATTATTTGCCTTAGTACTTGGCAACGACTGAAACCTCGCACTCAAAACTTTTTCTTCCTTCACCAGCATAGGTGTGCACACGGTATATGATCCCCACAGATATTTAAGAAATACCTTTATGACAGTGACAAATTTTGAATGTAAATGATACAACTTGAAATAGTGACGGTTTCCTGTGGTAATACGGAATCTTATCTCAACATTCTCAGTCCATTACTTCATATTCATTAGGGTTTGTATCAATGGTAGTTCGTGTCATTAACGTAGTAAATTTTTTGCGAAGAAAAACTTTCACGAAAAAGGTGACTTTTTCATGAAAAAGTGTCTATTTCACCAAAAAGTCACTTTTTTTCCTGAAGAAATTATTTTTTATCACTAAGATTTGTCTTGCCAATATTCTAAAAAATCTTTATGGAAAAAGAGGACACTTTTTTACGTATTAAAAAGTGTCTACTCTGGCTGAAAATGTAAAAAATGAAGCGACTTTCTTGAAGAAACTTGTTGTGAGGAGTACTCTTATCTTTACGAAAAAGTCACCAATCTACATAAAAATTTGTACTTTTTTTCGTGACAAATTCCCATTTTCTTGAACACTGAACTTTGCTTTTCACAAAAACCCCACCTTTTTTGTTAATTAATGTGGGCTATATGGCTGAGGTGAAATAACAACGGCGAGCAAACCATGTTGAAATAACGGTGGCTCCTAAGACTATATTTTGAATACTTTAAAGTTGCTTCCAAGGTTGCTTCCAATACATATACTGAAATAGTATGCAATGACAAGAATCTGAGAAGAACAGTGAGTGGAAGAGAGAGATACTATGGGTTTCTAAGTTGTCCATCGCGTATTTAATAATGTTAAATTTTTCCCTGTGTTTTGTATGCTATCATTATTGGCCCTATTCCTCTTTGATATATTGGCGCTAAATATAACATTATTAAACAAGCAATGCATTACTTTTATCAAAAGTCAATTTTGCACAAAGTAATGTGTTACTGTTGGAAATGGTTACTTTTCTCCTAAAAACTTTATAAAATATCTAACTCGTTACATTTGGAAAGTAAAACGCGTCACTTTCGAATAGAAGATTTTACTTTTGCCACTTATGACATAAACGGCCTCTAATACCCTTATAAGTCAATGCAAATATTATAAGAAAAAAAGTGACATTTTTCGTGAAAAAAGGTACATTCTTCACGAAAGCTCTGATTCTTTTTATGAATTAAGTATCAAGCTTCATGAAAATATATGATTCTTTTCATGAGGAAAGAAGATTCCTCAGAATTAGTTGCTTCATGAAAAATCCTACACGATTTTTACTTTCTCGGTACACACAATTTACGTGAAAAAGTTATCTTTTTTGTTTAAGATTATGACAGAATTAGCTAAACTAATGTTTGTGAAGAAAATAGTTTCTTTACGAAAAAAGTAGACTTTTGGTGCAAAAGGCATTTATTAACAAAAAGGTGACTTTTCGCGAAAAAACACAACGTTAATGACATCAACGGCCGTTGGCTGACTTGGTCTCATGAAGTAATTCTTCAAACGTGTAAAGGGATGACAAGCTGTGAGACTAGATTAAGGAGGAGAGGTGACTGCTGTCGGTAGGACAGTGGGATGGTTGGAATGCTAACTGACAAATTTAATAACATTAATGACATAATGCTATATATAACAAATGTAGACAGCCCTTCCCGACAACCACACTCTCCGCACCCTCATGTAAGATAAACTAGGAGTTCTAGCTTCAAGCACACGACCATATGCACCACTTAATATTGTAGTGGATACAAAAACAAACAAAGGAGTTTTTACCTGGTAGTGTTGGTATCGAGGTAATAATTTGTTTTCCATCTTATCTTTCAACATAATTTACCCTTCCGCAAATTAGCGATTGGCACGGCCACTGACCAATCAATGTGGAGCACGTTCGGTCCAGTGACTCGGACATTTCTTCATGGAGCAATTGTTTGAATTGTGATATGATAACGCAGATAATTGGCTTCAGGACTTATATAAGAACCCATAACTCATATTTTTGATGTCCAGAGATACCCCAAAAACAGCAGCAACTCCAATTTTTTTTTTTTTTAAATCTATGGATTAATTTTGGAAAATGACTTTTTTAGTTGACGTTACATTAAGAGATAATAGCAAATTAAAAGATACAAACTTTTGTATAAAATAATTTTGTTTAGTCATGTCTAAAGCAAGCCTTTCTAGTTTTAAATTGAAATAAAGGTAAAGAAAATTCAGGCTCAAATTTTTTATTTTACGCATCTAATTAAGCGTAAATCCGACGCCCCTGATTTATCCTGTCAAGCCTTTCAATTAACAAGCATCGTAATGCACATCAGCTTTAGTAAAGCATTATTTAATATGTGTCATAAAAGTGAAAAAAGTAACATCCACAAGCTTTGAAATTTTTAAAATGTCAGACCTGAAACTTCTTATTTATCCTAAAATTTAAACATCCGACATGAAAGTTGCCGTCGACTTTCTTATAATTAAAAATATTTTAAGAAAAAGAAAACATAACAAAGATATTAATGCACAAACACAAGCGAACAGACACAAAAAGGAAGAAAGTTATATTTTTGCATCTATTTTATCTCACCTGGTTGCAAGGCCAAGTGAGCTTATGGTACATTTCCCTGTTCGTGGAGCTTCGTGCGTTGTCCGTTCACAATTGTTATTTATAATTTCGTCTAAAAAATATCGCTTGACTGATTTGTCATCCAATATGGCCACCGTTACTAAAATTAGAACAACATTTTAAACAACTTCTGCTCAAACACCGCTGTACGGAATTTGACCAAATTTGACAGAATAAATTCTGGCTTATAGGGCTTTCAATATTTATGCAAATGATGCCGATCCGCTATCAAATATGGCCAACATTGCTAGACAAATCTTTAAACCATTTCTTGTTTTAAAAAATCCGCTCAGCAGAATTTGGCCAAGTTTGACAGAATGCATCCTCACATTAAGCGCTTTCAATTATCTTCAAATAATGTAAATTCTCCACTTTATGGCCGCCATTGCAAAATATATGAAAAAAAAAAATAAACGACTTCTTCTCTGAAACTGCTCAGCAGAATAAGACCAAATTTGATAAAAAAATTCTGGTATAAAGAGCTTTCAAATTATACAAATTATATTGATTGGCCATCAAATATAACCACCGTTATTAAACATAGAACATCATTTAAATGACTTGTTCGCATATCCACTCTCCAGAATTTGACTATATTTTACAGAAAACATCCTAGCATAAAAGGTCTTACAAATTTATGCAAATGATGCCGGTTTTCCATCATATATGGCCACCGTTACAAAAATAGAAGAAAAAAACATAATCTGACCATCTTTTACAGAAATAGTTCTGGCATATGGCCTTTTAATATTGGACAAATTGATGTGCCATCAAATATGGATGAAAATAAATTAAAAAATTAAAAAAAATAGAGAAATCTTGATACAACTGTTTTCATAACATATGCAATCAACAGCTTTGGAAGAAATTCAGCAGAAAGCATTTCTACTGGTGCCGATTTCTTGGCCAACCGCTCTTATATTTAGTTATTAGGCAGATGACAGTCAGGTGAACTATCTCAGGCAACCTTGGGCCTCTTGTTCTTTATTTTAACGTGTGATCATAGGCATAGTGCGAATTCGTGTTCAAAGAGTAATATTTGTACGACTTTGTTACGCTTCACATCAGGGAGATTTTTAGCATGAGTATACTCTGAATTAGACGATAAATTTATGGTACACTGAAAGATTTGCTTCAGTAGTGATGTTTGAAGAAAAACAAAATTATTAACCCATATTAACACCGTCAGCGAGGAATGTCATTTACAGATTGTTTGCATAGTGCAAATGTCGACCAGTCTTGCTGACAGTTTCATGTTATATAGTTTGCTAAATAATTATTTTGCAGTCATTCTTCTGATTTTAAGTAGCTTTCACACATTTAGATGTTTTGATAAACTGCCAAACACTCTACATATGACTTACATACACTAAATATAAACGTTTATATATATATATATATATATATATATATATATATATATATATATATATATATATATATATATATATATATATAGTATAATCCGTTGATGACAGCCTGTAGTGGATTTTGAAATGGAAATTTTTGTTTACAAATTTTTTATTGTCACTAGAATATATACCTTTCCCAACCCAAACATGACAGCTTTGGCGAATAGTAAGCAAAAGCAGGAAAAATACTAAAGTGTAGCGCAGGGTCAGACTATTCTCTATATCAACCACAAGGCAGGTTGTGCGATAACCTGTTAACACAAACTTTACAAAGTGTCCGTTGTGACTCTGTGTACAAGGATTAAATAGGTTTGTCTCCGTGTAAGACCGTTTTTCATGGTATGTTTGATAACGACTTTGATAACGACACTGATCAGAGGACTTGTGGTCATGGGAGCGAGTAAGTAAGTAGTTATGTGAGTAAGTAAGCCGGAATCTTATTAGCTACGAATGTTTATGGGCCCGCATGATGGGTCAATGACATATTTTCTTTTTTAGTAATTGAACATTTAAGAAAAATCCCCCTGGCTAAATTGATTTATTTTCCATTTCAGAACTTGAGCACTCTTCTCCATTATAATCCTTGTCAAATATATAGTCTACATGTAGGAATAAATCTAGACAGACACGCCCAAATAAGTTCGATCTCTTTCCGGCATCAAAAAGTTGTTTTTTGTATGTGGATGTAATTGCACTTTTAAAAGCTGATGTATCAGCAAAGACTAATATTAATGAACATGTCGTGATATTTTAAGATTTATGTGCCCTTCTTGGTCATTACACTATGTATTTTTCCAAATGACTACAAATGAGTACGGCAGAAACTATACGTTGTAATTATTTCTAACTGATAGGAGCACTAGATTACACTATTGTAATTACAGATGGGTAGACTATTAATCAACTGCCACTAGAAAAACAATTTAATATTTGTTATTTTCTGAAACTTCATAAACAAAGTGTCAGTCCAATCAGTGGCGTAGCAGGGGGGGGGGGGGGGCAAGCGAGGGGGGGAGGGGGGTGGCCCTGTGCGGCACTTTCTAGGGGGCGGCAATTTGGTAAGAGTACCGTATATATCATAAATAATACAAATGGAGTGGGGGCGTAATTTTGTTAGTTGGCCCTGGGCGGCACTTTGCCTCACTACGCCACTGAGTCCAATAAATTCACATTTAGATTTGATCTGAATTTACCCCTTAAACATATAGTTGTAAAGTTGAGGTTACTCACCCGTAACATCTGTGACCAGTGGTTTGAATACATGAATTATATGGGGCGAAGAAATCTGCTAATGTGCTCTAATGTGTATTTATAGGGGTTGTTTCAAAATTGCTTTCAGATATTTTAGGCTTTAATATCATATTTTTAGCGAAGTTTTAGAAATTAAACAAAAAATAAATTGCTTGTTCTTGTGGCAGTTGATTATATATTTTTACCTATTTGTAATTACAATAATATCATCTTGGTATTCCTATCGGTTAGAATTAATCACAATGTATAGTTTCTCATTTGAAGTCATATGGCCCAAATACATGGTGTAATGACCAAAACGTGCAAGATAGATGTAGACATAGACAGAGACACATTTTATTCAGACTCGGATTTGCATTGAAATAATAAGAAACATTAGCTCGTTGGAGCTATTTTACCGACTGTAAAGAATAATATAACAATTAACTGAAACAATCGGACATGAATACATACATACATACATAGATACATACATACATACATAGATACATACATACATACATACATACATACATACATACATACATACATACATACATACATACATACATACGCACGCACGCACGCACGCACGCATACATACATACATACATACATACATACATACATACATACATACATACATACATACATACATACATACATGCATACATACATACATACATCTGGCAAATCTCTCTACTCCATTGAAAATAAGCTTCAAATCGACCGCAACAATTTATCAGTTTGGTGTCAACATCTTAAACAAAGTGTATAACAATCTAACAAGGCAGCGCCTATCTACTAACATGGATTTACTTTTTTTCTCACTCAAAATCGATCAAACTTGTTAAAATCTAAAACTTCTTGGTATCTACATTGATCAACACCTTAGCTGGGATTCACATATCGATCACTTATGTGAAATGGTCGTCAATAGAATTCACATATCGATCACTTATGTGAAATGGTCGTCAATAGAATTCACATATCGATCACTTATGTGAAATGGTCGTCAATAGAATAACTCTGGGATTCACATATCGATCACTTATGTGAAATGATCGTCAATAGAATAACTCTCCGAAAATTACTGTCGAAATTTCTACCTCCCCAGTCCCTTGAACTTTATTTTTCTGGATATATACTACCACTGATAGACTACGGCTGTACCACATGGGGAAACACATCCAGTTATAATCTATTCAGAATTGACAAACTCCAGAAAAGGACCGCGCAAATAATTCTGAAAGTTCCTATTCCTATTACGGCTCCCTCGCATGTTTTGTTTTCACGTCTACAATGGCTACCTATACAAAAACGTATTCTAAACAATTTTTCTTCAGATTGTATCTCCAAGCTAAATGAACTACGATCAACAAATACTGAGCATAATCTCCGATCAACAACTAATAACGAACTCCAGATTCCGAGGTCGATAACCAACCATTTCAAAAGCTCTTTTACTGTATCAGCACCTACCATTTGGAATTCCTTACCCCTGAGGATACGTAATTCAAATTGCCTTGCTTCATTTAAAACCTCATTAATGACATTCTTTCTTGACCAGCTGGAATGATATATGAAAGCCTCCCAATACAGAATTTTATCATTGTATCTAGAGATAATCTGTGTGTTTTATTCTACGTATGTCTATATTACTTCTGACATGCTGAAATGTGTATACATGTGTGTAGTATATTGTTAAAATATGTACCTGTTGATCACTATAGTTACATATATTAATCCATTTCACATCTGTATGAGAACATATGCGAGCATACCTGAGTGAGTGTAAATTATTTTTTGATAACAGAACCTGTTAAAAAATTGAGGACCACATGGCAGATAGATGTTTCGTGATCAAGTGTGTTATCCTCGTTAAATAAAGATTATTATTATTATTATTATTATACATACATACATACATACATACATACATACATACATACATACATACATACATACATACATACATACGCACGCACGCACACACACACACACACACACACACACATACATACATACATACATACATACATACATACATACATACATACATACATACATACATACATACATACATACATACATACATACATACATACATACATACATACATATACACCCCCCCAAACACACACAGAAAGAGGAGTTTCAAATTGTTAAAATCTGAGGTTATTCGAAAATTGTAAGGGGGAGAATTCCAGATTACAGCTGCTGCATACCTAAAGATTGTAGTCCATACCTGGATGTTCTTACGTTTGGTATCTCCAAGGTGTTTACATACCTAAAAAAGTAAGAAGATTTTTTAAAACAACTACCTGATCATTTAAATATGTTGAATATTTCGTGTTTAAAATTTTGAAAACTTCAAGTGCCATTGTCTTCATTCTTCCGATGTAGAGAGTTGATACATTTACAGTTCAAAGTTAGGTTTCTTGAATTAATTAAAGACAAATTTTTAAGTTTGTTCGTATTAGTTAGGTTAGGGGACAGTAGTTGAAGTTTGCCATGATGAAAGAGTGATATACAGCCAGTCGTCCTTCAATTGTGAGTTATTTTCCAATTCGTTTGAGTACATTTACTTGTTTAGATGCTTGTTTACAAATTGCAGTGATTTGCTGATTAAAGTTTAAGATAAAGTCCAAAGTGACTCTCAGTAGTTTTACTGAGTCTTCACAACATATATTAGTCTCGCTGGAGGATAAAGTCTCATACTGTTCGTTAGTTTTCTTTCCAAGTGCAATAGCTCAGAACTTATCAGGGTTTGCTCTCGTTTCATTGTCTTAAAACCACCTAACCAAAATAGTGCACTCCGTTTCCAAAGTAGATTTCACAATATTAAGTCGTGGTGAGCATAGGCAAATGTGTTGACATCGGCATAATTATATAGATCAGAGTCATTGATGAAAAACATGTCATTAGTAAAAATATTAAAAGAAATGGAGGAAAGAGAATGGCTGAAATGAATAGGTCGTTATCACGATTTGGAAACAGGGGATATCTTATGTAGTGTGCAGTCGTCCCTTTTAACATCGCAACATTTTATTCTTTTAATAAGAGGTGGTATTTTTGAGGATGACATTACATATGATCTGATGGTGTGTATATATTTGATAACCAGTCAATATACTACCCATACAAGAGTGAGGCGAAATATTTACAAATGTATATAATTACTGCCCATGCTTGCTTTTCTGTTTTTGATACATACAGACTTTATATAACAAAATTTGGAAGTAAACTATTGTTCTTTCAGGACAAGGCCTCTGTCACAATATACACTTCAAAGGGAGATCACCATAGCAGAAAACTGTGTTCTTCTAAACGACGAAGCGAGAGAATCGGGAATATAATAGAGAAGAACATTTGGAAGTTATTTGTAAAAGGATTGAACTCCAGTCTAAAATCTACCTGTTGAATCGCTCCTGTTTATTACCGATAAGAGAACAGATTCATAACTTTATGGTTAGATTTCCGATCCCTTCACGACACTGAAATAGGGTTTGTCAGCGCATTATTATATTTTTGTTTGTCTTAATGAAAATATCTGTATCATTGATAAATGACTTTCACTAAAAGAAAGCAGTTGGATAGGTTCTGCCAGAAACGACACTCTGTGCTACAGGTTTACATGCCGCCTCGGGATATTCGTGAATCTAAAATATAATGATGCAAACGGAACACGGATTTTGTTTTCAAACATTGTTTTGAGGCTACATGGTACTGAACCACTTAGAACTAATGCACGCTGGACTACTTAGAACTAATGTACTTTAGATAATGTATAACTAATACAGGTTGAACTACTTAGAACTAATACACTTTGGACTACTTTGAACTAATACACGTTGGAATACTTAGAACTAATACACACGTTGGACAACTTCAAACTAATATACTTTAAATCACTTAAAACTAATACATGTAACACACAGGCTTTGAATTCATTGTAGTATTCATATTTATACTTGTGTGTAATTCAGACTTGTGTTATCATTTCAGTGGTGTATTTTAACTGATATTTGTTCTTATGTAAACATCCCTCTTAAAAAGGAAAGATGCTTTCTTGTATAAGACCATGCTTAAGCCGTCGCTTTGAAAGAATTGTATATTTCACTTTAGTGTTCCTTTGCATGGTTTTTGTATTTCTGGGAACCTACACGTTAAGCAAAGGGCCATATTCAATAGACAGCACAACTTCCAGTGACCTTCTACTGCATCGAGAACAGTTTCTCATTTCCAGAGATAAAGCCACGACGACCATTCTACCAGCCAAGGATAAGAGTGGTATTTACACACATGAAAATATTGAGAGATTCACAAGATTACTAATTACAAATGGAGATATTTGTTCTGAAAAACGTATTGATTTAGTCATTTACATTCAAAGTCACTGGATCAATGTTGAGAGGCGACGTTCTCTCAGGGAAACTTGGATTGATGGTAAATTATTTACAGATGTAATCATTAAATCTGTTTTCATTCTTGGAAAACCAAGTAATAGGATAGATCAAGTAAAACTCAACAACGAAAACCTCATACACCGAGATATTGTGCAGGGAGATTTCATAGAAAGCTTTCAGAATCTAACATTGAAGAGTATTGTTGCTTTAGACTGGATCAACAAAAATTGTCCTCAAGCCAAATTTGTTGCGAAAGCTGATGATGACGTTTTTGTTGATATATTCAAAGTGGTAAACACCCTATTGCCATCTTTAAAGAATAAAACTAGAAATATTGTTTGTAGCGTCAAAGAAAACAATACAAGTCCTATAGTTAGGGATAAAGAGAGCAAATGGTATATTCCCGACTATATATTTCCTAAAAGGACTCACCTGCCACGGTTTTGTACAGGCTACTACGTCGTCATGACCTCTGACCTTGTCCCGGAACTTGTACAAGCAGCAAAAGGAGCACAGTACATTCCGGTTGATGATGTATATCTATTCGGATTCCTCCCTCAAACTTTATCGGGTGTTATTTACACTGATATCTCCAGAAATATGACTATCGATAACGATTTCGCACTTGATGTCTTCTCTAAAGGTAAAGATTCACATTTGATAGCTGCACATGCACACAAGGACGACTATATGCAGAAGGTGTGGATGGAAGTACTTTTTGCCCGACACAAAGAAAAACATTAGGATCTAGATTTAGTGACAGTAACCCCTTTCATGTACATTAACAGTGACAGAGTGTCTGTATATTGTCACAGACAAAGGAAACAAGAAACATGAAATCTCGCCATCCTAAGAAATAAAACTGTTTTTTTCAGTGCCCATTAGTTGTGTAAACAGCTAGTGAACGCTGACATTACTCTCGTTATTATCTGACGTTTGTAAATGCAGTAAAACAAGGTTTAACGAAGACTTTCGATAGGAATTAATACAGGATAACGTTATTACAACATGGTGAAGGAAAAGCTCCATTAAGATGTTGTACATATGATCTACTCTAGAGCGATACGAAGATTTGAGGTATTTAATTGATGAATAATGATTTTAAAAAAATCAAATATATAAATACAGACACACGTTTTTGATACGTTTTGTGAGGAGAGGTTTTCAAAAAACGACTGGTTTAGCATGTACTAGCATGTACAGCTTTAAGACTATGTTTGTCCATCAAAACAAGCAGGTATGTATTTCATGATTCAGGTGATTGTTTAGAGATATGTTCAGGGCCACTTGCAGAGAGAGAGAGAGACAGAAAGAGAGAGAGAGAGAGAGAGAGAGAGAGAGAGAGAGAGAGAGAGAGAGAGACAGACAGAGAGAGAGAGCATAATCCTCCTTTAATAACCCAACATTGTCTTTAATTTAATGAATTTGTAATGCTTCATGCAAATCTGTGATATAAATTTGCATTTAAATGAAAATGTTTCTTTCCGAACATCTTTCTCTGAATATTCACCACTGTTAAAATCATCTTTTATCAATTACAAATCTCATTACGCATAAAATATACATACATTCATCACTCATAGATTGTTTTGTTTGTTAATGTCTATAAAAAATTACAGTAGCAAAATTTTACAGTTTCTAGTTATAGATGATGCAAATTTTCTTTGGGAAGAAAACATAACATCTTATATCTTAGTAAGAATTGCCAGAAGTTGTTATCGATATCTTAGTAAGAAATGCCAGAAGTTGTTATCAATATCTTAGTAAGAAATGCCAGAAGCTGTTATCGATATCTTAGTAAGAAATGCCAGAAGTTGTTATCGATATCTTAGTAAGAAATGCCAGAAGTTGTTATCAATATCTTAGTAAGAAATGCCAGAAGTTGTTATCGATATCTTAGGGGGCGCTCTACAGATAATACATGCTTCTGAGTGAGTGACAGGTGTAAGATGAAGTATTTTGCATTTGCAACATGCACAATGGAGAGAATGTTGGCATACCTCTATGTTACTTTCATGTACTGTGGCTGAAATTTCTTTACATATTGTACTTGTGGAAACTGGACATGATCTAAGCACACAGCGGACAAAATGGCCGCTCCAAAGTACTCGAAAATCAGCCTGAATTAGTAAAAAATACACTATTTTCAGCAGTTATTAAAATAGGGAAACGAATTTTGCCAGAGCAGACAATACCAGCCTCTGAAAGTACTATGAATGAATTAAAAAATATCCAAAAAGTAAAAAAAGTTATCGGCTCTTTTTTATTTTATTTACCTTTGAAGTCCAGGAAGTGAAAATGACCAAGCGGAGCTAGCAGTTTTTTGAGAGGTGCACATCTTAAGTAAGACCAAGCTGTATACTCTATAACCCAAATTTCACCCATCAATCATACACCAAAATAAAGGGAATTCAAAGTTCTTTTAACAATACCTAAGATATACAAGGTCTTTTTTAAATAGCCAGGACAGCCAGTGAGGAAACCCTGGCTAATTCTTTTTCTTTAAATTTCTAAACCTATGCAAAGTACGAAACTGGAGAGCGCCACCTTAGTAAGAAATGCCAGAAGTTGTTATCGATATCTTAGTAAGAAATGCCAGAAGTTGTTATCAATATCTTAGTAAGAAATGCCATAAGTTATATCCTCAAGAAATATGTTTATATGATTATATGTTTCGAGTGCAAAATTGCAGTAATTGCGACACACTGCTGGGAGTATTTCTTGTTTTTTGGCGATAGAAAAATTACAAATGTATATGTTCCATCCATTTTTTAAAAAAACATGACGGGGAAAGAAAGCAATTGATATCAATTAATTTCTAATTTTGCTTAAAGAAAATAACTTCAAATGTTGTGGTTGAATTTGCAAAGGAGCAGTATCCTCTTCAGGGCATCAGGTTGCACTGTAAAGAGGACAGGTGCATCTCCATGCCATGTTTAGATTCTGTATTCCTGTTTTCATAATTTCATATACAATCGTCTAAAGTTTGCAGTTGTTACTGAATTTGAATTATCTTTCCCTAACGATTACTTGGAAAAAAGGTATTATGCTTAAAACCTTGTTGAAAATACTCAAACTACATTGTTTAATGTGTGCATAAAAAAGCATGACAATAATCTCATCCTATTGATAATTATGATACTTGTTTAATTATGGTATTACCTGTATTGTTGTAAATCCTCGAAGGTGTCACGCTTGGAAAATAGAACAGTTAGTCGGTCCTTTTATATAAAAAAAGATGTTGCTTGTAAATATCAAACCTCAAACTGTATTTTGTAAGGTGAACTTGAATGCATACTAGTCAAGTTGTATATTAAAACTAGGATGTCTACTTTCTGGAAGAAAAAGAAAAAAAAAGCACCTACAAACTTTTTGGTATCAAAGGTATCAACATGTACCATATGTTGTATTATATGCTTCATTAGTGTAATTATAAGGATGTTTCCCACTCAACTTCGCTCATCCCTATATAATTTGTTTCTTCTTCTAATGAATGTTGTTTAATAAATTTCAGTCTATCTGAGAATATATGCAGATCACCTGTTAAAAAAAACAAAAAAAACAAACAAAAAAAAAACTGAATGACGCATGTAAACATAACTGGGGAGGATGGGGTGTTTAGTTCTAATAAGTGCACACATTATACAGTTATACAGTGTTGAATTGCACATTGTTAATGAGAGTATCTTACCTTTCTGCTATCTAAACATGTAATACTATTATATTATTTCAGGTGTGTAAATAATGATTTCAATTTGAAATCGAGGTTTTTACATATGAGATTGAATTAGCCTTATTTGTACCCAATTCGACAATAAAGAGACCGGCGAGGAATTCCATTTTCTGTTTAAAGGTAAATTTTCTCGCAGATCAGAGAAGATACCAAAATATAAATACTATCATACAGTTTATGCTCAAATTTTTCAATCTTACGAATTGCAAAATGAGGCATACATTGATAGAACTTTAAAACATGTTTCAGTTAATATTATCTTAATTGAGACTACTTTTTTATATCATTCAATTCAAGATGTAAAAATACATGTATTTAATTTTTTTCATAATTCGTATCTCATTGTTCACATCATTATGCCCGTTTGCGCTAAAAAAAAAAAAGAACAAACAAAAACAAAAAATAAAATAAAATAAAATAACAGTTACCTCGAATAAAGTAAAACCCTGGAGTCTAATTTTATTGTAGAGCGACTCAGAGGCTTGCAAGACTCCAGCTCTTCTATAGGTAGTGTCGATACGTAAATATACTTAATTTAAAATACAATGTCATGGCAACACTATATTTATTGGTTTTCTGCTATATGTGGGTATGATTTTCTCTTATGTCCTTAAGGCACTATTAATCTCAATGTATTGAGATCTAACAAAGCCTTGAACGTGTAAGTGGTCACTAAATTAACTAAAACTATTAAGCAGTCATTATTTTTAGAGGTTGTGTAATTAATAATTATTGCCTGTCCTTCACACACACACACACACACACACACACACACACACACACACACACACACACACACACACACACACACCAGAATATGAATACACCGCTTAGTATCAATGATAAGTATTTAGCATATCATTACAGAATACTTGTAAAAACGTTAATGGAGTTTCATGAAGAAAATCTTAGGTATCGCGGATGGTTATAATCATCAAAAGTCGACAACCCCCTCATGAGGAAATCACAACTCAACCAGAGGTCTTGCTAGGATACTCTAGTGCCCAAGTGCCAGATTTTGCTAGGATACTCTAGTACCCAAGTGCCAGATTTTGCTAGGATACTCTAGTACCCAAGTGCCAGATTTATATGGAAGCACCCTTCCTTTAAGCCATCCTCATATCGGTTTGCCTGCGTGGACACCATAATTACTCCAACTATGTCAGTGTCAGCACTATATATTGTAATGTGCCTCCTGATTCTTTAAAATCTTAGTTTGCCTCTAAATCACATGGAAAAGTTGGTGATAATCTTCTTTGATTTATCTAAGGAAATTAGGTTTTTGGTGTCAAACTGAAACGTTGTTCTTCAATTAAATTAAATTAAACTAATATATGTATATTTGATAAATAATTTCACATACAATGTATATATATATATATATATATAAATGTGTGTGTGTGTGTGTACGTACCTATGTACCTATGTATGCAGGGCCGTCGCAAGGGGGTGGGGTGGGCTATAGGGGCAATCGCCCGGGCACCAAGCCAGGGGGTGGAGGTGGGCGCCATTTCGAGTAATTTGCGGTAATTTGCTCCGAGTGGTAAAAGCCGAAGGCCCGGGGTGCCGTTTTTTCCAATTTACATTGATGAAAGTAAAATTGGTTGTTCAAGGCACAAATGAAAGTATATAAATATGCTTGATGTCTGACAATAGTTTTACCACATTTGGAATATGGGATCCAAATTATGTCCAAGGACCTTTATATATGTATGTAATATACAGTCAAATCTGCCCTAAAGATCACCTTTATTAATCAATCATCTGCCGTAAACAGCTACTTATTTAGGTCCCTTTAATTATACTATTGTCACCTGTCCTAAGACGTCATATTTTTCATTTGCCAGTGGTGACTTGTTAATGACAGATTTTACTTATGTTTGGACAGTATGTTTCAGAACCAGCACTATCAATACCCAGTTCAACTGTTGGAACATGTAGACCTACATCCAAAGCAACTATATAAAATGAGCTGGTAATATATATGTCGGATTTTGCATAGCAATTTGAAACCTAAGACACCATTCCCGAGCTTTCATTGTACCCATAGAAAACTCAATTCTCATTTTTTAGTGTTACTTTATTACTTTACATATTCAGTTTCTTGTATATTTCTTATTCACCACAGTTTGGATCTGTGCAATTAGATAGATAGGTAGATAGATAGATAGATAGATAGATAGATAGATAGATAGATAGATAGATAGATAGATAGATAGATAGATAGATAGATAGATAGATAGATAGATAGATAGATAGATAGATAGGTAGGTAGGTAGGTAGATAGATAGATAGATAGATAGATAGATAGATAGATAGATAGATAGATAGATAGATAGATAGATAGATAGATAGATAGATAGATAGATAAGAACTCAGCCTTGGATATCCAGAGTTTTCCAATTCCGCTTCTGTACATATATCAGCCCTAAGAACATTGGCTGGACAAGCCTCGGTTTAAATAAAGATTCATAAGATGACTTAATGTCAATGGGCTAGTTAGAACTTTTATAGCAAATTAGGCAGTATTTTTTTTTAAAGTGAATACACCAAATGGCGTCCCCCCCCCCCCCATCTCATTATATCGCTACTAAGCGATCGGGGTTAGGGGAGGGGGGGGGGGGTTGAAGTTCCTTCATGAATTATTTATGAGCCCAACAGTTTACCTTTAAGTATGCCCAGAGGATATAAATGTAGAAAGGTGGAGTTTGTCAGTCTTGAGTACGAAGGTAGATACTAACTAACTAACACAAGTACTTTGCGTTGCACTATGCTTTATCAATACGTACTTTATCAGGTACAATTCGTGACTTTGGATAATCTCGTGCTTCATTGAACTTAATGTTAGGAATCAGAATGGAAAGTAGATAATATTAAAGAAACTATTCCTGGCCACTGGTCACAGCGGAAGGTGGGACTTTATGAGCTGTAAAGAATTTTATTAACAAGATTGTGTAAAAACATTCGAACGTCCCATAGAGGCATTAAAGGATTATTACTTTTACAGTTTTGATTAAGTGCAGATTTTTAAAAACTTTTCTCGATCATATTTATTGCAATCATGAATGTTTAACGGTAACCTTTCTTATGGCTTATTCCCGCCCCCCCCCCAAAAAAAATAAATAAATAAAATAAAATAAAAAAATAACAGACAACAAAACAACATTTTACCAATATTTAGGCACCGGGACGTCATCTGGAACGGTCCAACCAGGTTTGGTTTACAATGTCATGTTTAAAGTAGGAGTCATTGTATTTTAGCATTTTAACAAATATTCAAAATAAAAATTGGGCTTGATTAACAATGAAGAGCCGTTTGTCTTATGTGATCGCTGGTCATTTAAAGTTTTTTTTTGCGTTGTGTTGAATTCTCACATAAGTAAAGACAGATATTTAGACTAGTTTCATGTTAATTGTCTAGCTAATTGTTAAACGTCGGAAATATCTGAAAACCAGTCTATGTTTCTGACATTTTAAAGCATTTATAATACTTAGACTTCCGTTGAAAACTCGAAGTCAGTGTGCCAAGGAAATTTGAAGGACTTTATATCTGTATGTTACGATGCTAAAGTATGCCGAAGGTTTACAATAACACCTACTTTACTTTGTGACCAGAAATGGCCTCCAGGCCAACATTATGACTGCGACTAACATAAAAAGTCCTTTTCGACATGTCACGCGTTTGTTGACAATTAAGGTCGGTGAATACCAAAATTCTGTACCTGTTAAATCCCTATAGCAAACGATTATTTTCAAAATGAAGCGACAGGTATTCTTGAAAAAGAAAAAGGGTTAAATGGTACAACATAATTAGTGCAGGCTATCTGGGCTGCTTAGCGGTCTTTTCTTCCTCTGATTCTCCGCCTGTCTTCTTTCTTTTCCTCAGTTTGTATCATTTTATCAGCTTGGTTCAGCTTGGCAAAGTACGTTGACTTTTATTTCATTTCAGGGGCGGAAGCAAGATAAGATGTTGAAATGGCACGTATTCCGATGTACCGCTTCCGTCAACTATGCTGTGTGATTTTCGTGACTGTTGTCATGTTTACTGCGATTAATACTTTTCAAGTTGTGTTTCAGAGTTCTCATGTATCCCCTTACTATTTAAACATACAAGTAATTGAGAAGCATGCCTCATACAAGTTCATTACGAGAGAGGAGGACGGAAGCGTAAATGTGGTTTTACATATTCCGGAGACAGCTCCTATAGCCAAGTTCCTCCGTGAAAGGTCTCTCAGAGGGACATCAATTCTCAATCAACTTTTAATGGAAGCGAGTACAACGTTGTCTGAACAGCTTACCACGACACAAAATGTAACAACTACACAAAAATCTTATACTAGCCAAGAAGTAAAAATCACATACCCATTAACGTCGTTTGGTTCGCCATATGTGTTGAATAATGACAAGATTTGTGAAGGAGTCGATAATCTTACATTTATTGCAATGGTTCATACTGCTACGGATCATTTCTACAGAAGATCTGTGGTACGTGAGACTTGGGCGAATAAAGACTTACTGAGGAACCATAGCATGAGAGTTTTATTCCTTCTTGGAAGACCAGAAGATAGAAAAGTTCAGATGGCTATTGAACATGAAAGTTCTTTGCACAAGGATATTGTACAGGGAAATTTTTTAGATACATATCACAACTTGACCCATAAGGGTGTTTTGGGATATAGATGGATTTCAGAGTTCTGTCCTCAGGCCAAGTTTGTAATTAAAGTAGATGACGATGTATTTGTAAATGTATTCAAACTTCTTTTGGATATGTCCAAGAACTATAAGACAGACATAAGAACAATTCGGTGCTATTTTAGGAAAAATGGAACAAGTCCAATAATGAGAAACACAGGTAAATGGAAAGTTAATGATTGGGAATTTATAAACATGACACACTTTCCCGTCTCTTACTGCAATGGCTTCTTTGTCATACTGACATCGGATATCATCAAAGAGATGTACCAGGCGTCGAGAAAGACCCCGTTCTTTTGGATAGACGATGTATATCTGTTCGGGTTGTTACCTGCCAAAGTGGGATCAGTAACATTTGAGAGTGTTCAGGGCCTTAATTTGAACGAGAAAGAAGCTCTGGAATGTTTCACGAAAGATGAACCTTGTGATTATTTGGCAGCAACGGCGGTCGATAAAGGCAATATGGAGACACTTTGGTATGGCGCCATACAGCAGTACAAGAGTCTAGTGGAAGCTTTTGCAAAACCCGAATTATTGAAAGCATAATACTTACATATAGTTTTGTAATTAGTTTAATTTATACCTAGCTGTAAACGTGAAAATGATTACATATTCTTTTTGTCTTGGGAAGCTCGTTGAAAAGAAAATTTATTTGTCAAATTATTTTATGTATTAATTCATTTGTATACTATTAGGTATGCTGAAGGAGGAAATATGGATTAGGTGTTGAGCTTTCGGGCCAGCAACATGAAAAGATACATGAATAAATATTGCATGCATTTTGTGGACCAATATGTGCAAATTGAAAATACGTATTTTGGTACAAGTAACACCACCAAATTCTTCATATTTGGAGTTAAAGTTAACTTAGAGTAACGTAGTCCAACATTAGCGTCTGCATTACCTCCATTGTTTAAGATTTTGTTATGTTATAAGTGACAGCGTGGGAGACCAAACCGGCCATCCACGACAGTAGTATATTGTGGTAGTGTGTTGATAGGATTGTAATTTGAAATTAAAATAATGGTTCTCTGTACCGCATACAGTCAGAACATAAAAAAGAGACCATTTGTATCTTTCTCTTTTTCTTTCTTGTTTTGTTTTGATTTATAAAAAGGGATATAAGACGCAGTGACAGTTCGAAAGAAAGAAAGAAAGAAAATGAAATGAAAGAATGGAAAATAGTTGGTCCTATTACACGAGAATTAAAAATATTAATTTTTTCAACTTTTATTTTAACGACTAAATATGGAGAACTAACTGTAATAAATATCAAATTGAACAAACTGAAATATTTTGAAAGTAATGTGTTTGTAAGGAGAAAGGGCTTGATATCTATAAATGTGCCTTATTAAGAGATAGGGCTTGATATATATATATATATATATATATATATATATATATATATATATATATATATATATATAAATGTTCATTGTTAAGAGATAAGGCTTGATATCTATAAATGTGTATTGTTAGGAGATAGGGCTTGATATCTATAAATGTGCATTGTTAAGAGATCAGGCTTGATATCTATTAATATGCTTTGCTAGGAGATATGGATTGATATCTACAAACTAGTTTTCCCCATTTATCATTTCAATTTGCTGTAGTCTATTCTGAAATTTCCGGGATATTGATATTTGATGTACTCACGTTTTGTTGGTGACTTACATGACATGCAAGAATATATAGTCTATAAACGCTTAATTCGCGTTGATGCAATAAACCCCATCCTATCTTGCTGACTTTTTACTACCACTGGTTGGTGAGACAAACAGACATAATCTTTTAAATAGGATTAATTGTGTTCGAATAAATGCAAGACTCGAAATAAGTGGAAATTTATTTTTACACTCATTTATTCATGCCAGGAATACATTCCCTGTTTCAATAAAAGATGAAAGTAATTATTCTGCTTTCATAAGCGAATATAGGCCTAAGACCACACACATGCCTGGGTATTTCTTAGTTGGAAGCAGGAAATTGTGTATTCTGCATGCTAGAATGTAGAAGCAACTGTACGTATTTACATTATGATTTGTATTCTAATCATTTGAGAGAAAATCCATTGTGTGCTTATGGCGAAGATACAGAAAATGCATATTATTGCATATTTATTTGCAAATAATTACATAGATCAACGTAGACATAAAAATGGTTCAAAGTCTAAATCATCTCTATATACCAGTGACTACAAATATTTTGCTATATGGATCATCTGATTTTACTGCGAATGTTAATATTTACGATTTTGACTTATTCCAAACATATATTAAAGACAAGAAATATTGTATATAATTAAGGAATATTCAAAATTTAATTTCTTTACTCAATTAATTACTGTCATATTTATAAACAAAGACATGATGTTCTTCATTGCAAGCCATTGATTGTTTTGTGCACTCATTTTGGTGTATAGTACATACACCAAAATGAATATGCAAAACAATCAATAGATTGCAACGAAGAACATCGTGTCTTTGTTTATAAATATGGCAGTAGTTAATATCTGCCACGATGAATAATTTATGTACTTATTATTTCATTCATGTCATGAATTTTTTTTCTCTCTCTCTCACTCTATCTCTCTCTCTCTCTCTCTCTCTCTCTCTCTCTCTCTCTCTCTCTCTCTCTCTCTCTCTCTCTCTCCTGAATCGTGTATGTTTACATATAAATGTATGAAACCATATACATTGTGTGCTCCTATCCATGCAAATTTCTAACTGATTATAGGGGATGGGCTTATTCTAAGTTGCGAGAACTTGCAACCCAATCACATGAGTCAACATTTATGGCAATAAAATATGTTTACACAAATGCACTGAACTGCACATGAATTATTGTCGTGATTCTTCTAGAAAATGATCAGTATACAATTTTTGTTATTATTGTTTTATATTTAGCAATCGATGGCCATATATTATGTAGGGAGGCTATATGCCGTAGGATTAATCGTTTTAAGTTGTATACAAATCTAGGAGTATCGGACCACTTTTGCGATTTTACAGACCACGAACTCGTTTCGCTCGTTCTGGCCTGTTCAATAAAAAAGCTAAACTTCCCCTAGATTTGCATACCGCACTAACTTTTTTTTGAAGACAAAAATGTGATCGCGCTCTTACCCTCTATATAATGATTTTACACAAAAACGCTGCGTACCGATTTTGCATTCTAATTAAAGAGATAAAATGTACTTATATATTACGGCCGGATATTACAACGCAAATTGCGAACGCTATAAGGTAACAGCCCAGGCAGTTATCGCACATTGTCTTGAAAATGATTTCAGACGAAAATGTAAAACAACAAAGTCTGCTTTGATGTGGATTGGTGTGGCCCCAGCGACTATTAGTAGGTGTTACAAAGGGCTGCAGCAAGAAACGTTTTCACGTTTAACTGGGTCGAATTTGTTTTGACGCAAATGAGTTACTTCCCTTGATTGCTGAAAATAGTTGGCTCACACAAGTTATCTCCCATGATTAACGAAATATTTGGAGCACACGAGTTACCTCCACTATATTGCGCACAAGAGTTACCTCCCTTGCTTGCAAAATCTATTTTAAGTTACAGTCAAAAATGCGAATTTGGCTAATCATAAACTTATCAACGTCCGATATATATATGAGGCGAATTTTAAGTATTGTTAACTGTAGAAAGGCTGGTAAATCAGAGGGTCGGCCACTCTGTCTTGATATTCAGACTTTGATGATGCAGTCAGGGGCACACTGATATAACTTAATGACCTATCATGATGACAGCCTAACTTTCGAGAGTGAACACAATTAAACCAGGTCCTCGAAGTTAGGTAATGAGTCCTCGAAGCCATTCACACAAGCGACCGGTGCAGCGATAATGCGATTACGATATGTTCCTTAATCTGCTAGGAACTAAAATATTCAGCAGGGCTAACACCCGGTCTGAGATAAGGCTTTTGTTTCGTCCGCATATGGCTACAGCTGACGTGTGTTTTTGAGAATGGCAATCATATTTGTTTATACTAAATATGTATGAAATGAAGAAATCTTATTGTATAAACAATGGATCTGAATGCTATCTTAGAGAAATTTGTGAAATCACATCAGAAGTCGGCCACAGTTGGTGGATCCGAGTTGGCTACGATTCTTGGTATCTGTCCGTTTGCGACACCAGAAGATTTAGCTAGAAAAAAGCTTGGCATGCAGCAAGCATATATAACTTTGCCTTGTCTTTGGGGAACATTATTTGAGCCTGTCATCAGAAGATACATTGAGATCACTATGGGCGAGAAAGTTATTGGCAACGATATCTGCATCAGAACGATAGACGGCTTCAGATATAGTCTAGATGGCTACATAGTAGATGGCAATATTATTTTGCTTTTATAATTTAAGTGTCCGTTTGTTAGTGATGTCAGCAAGCTGCCTAATAACTATTTACCACAAGTATTATCAGGTCTAGAAGTGTAAGTTGTAGCTTCATACGGTCTTCTTGTTGACACAATTTTACATAAGTGCTCACGAGATCAATTTGAATTCTACCCTAAATACCAAAAAAAAAAAAAAAATGTCACAACAGAGACCACGGCAGATATGATAAGGATCCGATTGCGATAGGTATCAAAGGATTCTTTTACTCTGACGTTACCATAAAAAATGTTGACATCACTGGCAGCAAATATGTTGACCTTGGTGAGTCTTCTGAAGCAGAATTATCAGATTTCCTAAAGAAAGATCTGCAGAGAGAATACGAGTATATTATCACAAGCGTCCACGACCAACCTGATTACATTTCTGAGACCATAGATAGTATCACAAAAAAGTATCCTATCCGTAAGCTGGTCGCCCTGTTGCCCTGGAAAATGTTAAGATCACATAAAATTATATTGCTCGTGAACCTGACTATGATAGTACGAGGAAGAGCGCCATATCAAAATTGCGTCAAATTATATTTGAATTAGAGACAAAGAAAAAATAGTATTATATAATGTTCGAAGACGACTCAAGACGAATAATGGCAGCATACGAGCGAGCTTACGCCACTAAGGTAAAGTTTCCTATAGGCTGGAATCTTGAGAAAGTCAGCTGGATGATACAATAAATCACGATGTTAAATAGCGCAAACAGGTTTGTCAAGGACGCTCATAAAATTATTTACCAGACGTCAAAGGAACATCTGTAACATTTTAATTTTGACGCTGATATCGCTGTAGAACTGGAAAGATCCAGGCGCATGTTAGGAGAAGAATACAATAAGCTTGGCAGCAAGAAGTCCTTGAATGATTTTGTCAAGACAAGTATAGATGGCACCATATTTTAAAGTAGTCTCTTGTTCCTGAAACTACCTGTCACATAGTCTCTTAGTTTTTGAAACATCGATCGTCCTCTGCTTTATGACCGTTATTGTCCACTGCTTCAGTACCAACGCTTTTATTTCGAAAGCTACGGTGCTGATATATTTTTGTTGTTGTGGATAAATTGTTTCGTATTTGGCAACGCACATAGGACTCAATTCAGCAAAAATATTATCTACGATCCGAAATTCTTTGACCAAATCTGCCACGTTAAATGTGGCACCCTGCAGACAAGCTCTAATTTGATTTAATATTTTGGTGTACGTGATGTAAGCGTATTAGTACATAGCCATTTTAGTTTGGAATTTTGGTTCCAGCTTTTTGCAGCAAGCTTGAGTTGCAATCCCAACGTCTGATATAATCAAAAGAAATGGTTTTAAGAAAGCACCAGTACTGGCAACTCCGGCCGCAGTAATCGCCAACAGAACAGCAGGCAAGAAAAATAATAGTCGCTTGTAATGCCTGTACGACTTTTTAAAACAGTAAAGATCGTTTGTGATAGCTGCGATAATATGCAATATGTTCATCGCGCGTTTCCTTGTCAAGATGGTTGCTAATGTGATTGAAATCCATGATATATTTTATCATATTTGATAGCGCTGGACAACTATTTCCAGTTCCTTAGGCTCTGTCTTTTCTTCTAGAACAAGAGGTTCGTCTCCTAGATAAAGATCAAATAAATATTCTTGTTCCATATCTTCGTAAATCTGCTTATTTTATTTTGAAATTCACTGATATAATTATCAACCCACCATCTTGGATAACGCCGAAGTGTCTTTATCTGTTCCTTTGTAAGCTCTGGCTCATTATTAAAGTAACCGCTAGTAATCCTAGTGAAAAAAGCGCTTCTTATAATTGTTCTACGCGTTTCATTAATAAAGTACAACTCTCTGTAAGGAAAGGGTAATCTGGATGATATTTTTGTGAACTTAAATACTCTATAGAACCCCTCGACTAACTTTTTTATATTGAGATCAGGATCAGGTTGCGTTTTGGAATTTATTCTTCCTCTTCTTCCTCATGTTGTAGTTGTAGCTTTTCTGCTTCAGGTTGTGGCTGCGGATCATTAGGAAGATCTTTTATATCAGGTAGCGCCATCACTCCCAGAAGCGTTTATATGTCGTCGTAATCCAAACCAAACTCTCTGTAAAAATAGTCGATTTGATCTTGAAGTCTTTCTTGGTTTTGCCAGACTTGATTGTACATTTGTTTGTACATTTATTTTTTGGTTAGATTCACTAATTGTAAGGTACCAACACTCAACTCGTTTAGTATCTTTTTAAAGAGCACTTCGATGTTTCTAGCAGCGCTGGCCGATCCTTGTCCTTGCAGAACATTTTTTGCTTGTCATATTTGTCCAGCTCGTCCAGTAATTGTGGCGCTCTCATACGAGTTACCGAAACAAAGATTGAGAATGATATCATCTATCTTGAGTCTTTCTGGATCAGACAAAAGCTTTTTATACAGTTGTTTGTTTTCACCAATTTCATCATAATACGTCTTTGTTCTCACGTCATCAAAAACCAGGTCATGTTTTTTCAAACAAAAGCGTGTTAAATTCGCGTGCAATTCTCACAGATTCTGACATTTTATATATGCTGTTTGCATAAGACCATCTAGCGTAAAAGTCTGAAAATAAGCCAGACCTGGATTGACTGGCATCGCAGAAATGCAATACAATCTGTAGAGGCGCTATTTTGACGTGCCAGGGCCTGCAATGTCAAACGTAGCCAGAGCTGACCTAATGTATTCGTCCCAGTGTGAAGTGTGGACCAGTTAGCGCTGTCATTGGACGCTTCTAGCCGCCAATTGCTGATGTATTTAGTTGCAGCTGATCTGCCTCTAAATTGAAAGTGCCAAATAGTAACCGCCACAGGACAATCTATTCTGATCCAGATTTAGTATTAACGCTGTTGTAGTCCATTCGCTAGTACATATGTGGTCATCAAAACCTGATGCGCTCTATAGGCTGCTGAATATTCCGATGATTCAGAGGCTACAAATCCGTTGCGATTATCAGAATTGGACGACAGTGATGGAATATATCCTATGGTATTTTTATTTGCTTGGAATCCACATACAGATTGTTGCATCTGCATTATCTGTAGGCACTCCCACATTTTTAATTTGTGCTGAAGTTACATTAATTCAGGCCCCAGTAACTTCAAACATAACTGAGTTTTCATGGCTGGTAATTCTAAAACCTTCTGGCGCTTGAATAATGAGTGAATTGTAAGATCTTCGAACAAAAGTCCGCTTTTGTCTACTAACCAAAAACAAAACACAGTGATTTACCCACTGGCAGATCCGCAATGATTCCAATATATCTGTTTACTGTAGCTGGCGAGCTAACCAAAATGTCGCCATCTGCGCTATGTTTTGTATCCGCATATAATTCTGTAGCTGCATCTAGATCGACAAGTGGCGTGGCTAAGTTTGTAACTTTTTTTCAGAATTCATGTCAATGAAGCCAGCCATAGTTCCATCAGCTAGCGGTAAAACGTATGGCACTGACACTAACTTTTCATTGCCAAGGATTACCTATGCTAAATGGCACTGACACTAACTTTTCATTGCCAAGGATTACCGATGCTAAATGGCACTGACACTAACTTTTCATTGCCAAGGATTACCGATGCTAAATGGCACTGACACTAACTTTTCATTGCCAAGGATTACCGATGCTAAATTGCACGGACACTAACTTTTCATTGGCAAGGATTACCGAAGCTAAATGGCACTGACACTAACGTTTCATTGCCAACGATTACTGATGCTAAGTTTTATCGTATAGAAAGTAAGCGCCCTCGAGGAAAATTTGTATTGACATCTGTTAACAACACTTTGGCATTTGCGTACTTGTCTGCATACTGTTTATTAGCCACATCTGCATTATATGCTGGTGTAGCCACATTTGTAATCTTTTATTAAGACATGTTTAGCTGTCCAGAAATAGTATCACCAGGTTTCACTAGGCGTTTGATGAGTTCTGCATTAGAAATAGCCACAAAAAAAAGTATTGTCCAAGCGTGGCCAAGAAATTATGAATGAACTAGATATGCGATTGGCGCCAACATCACTGCCTAACCTGTCAAATATTATGGCGGGCGCTGGTCTAAAGTGAATTTGTGTATAACGATGATGTATAAACATGCCGTCTGGATTTACCACAGAGTATTTTAAGGTTTTTGATGAAGGACCTATTGACGAATCAACAACCGAATACGAATATGTGGAATATTTGGACGAGGATTCACATAAGATGAATAAACCTTGTACAAGAATTATTGATACACTAGATGAAGACATCAGAGGTTATTTGCAAACCAGCTAATACAAATGTGGCTTTGGTAAACAATGGTTGGAGCTTGTTTTAAGACGGCGCGATATCAACCGAATAATCAGACCGTTGAGGACATTAGCAACTATCTGCCTGCTGACATCATCATTATGAATATAATTTCGATGTGCGATGACCACAGCAGAAGCTCAGCAACAGACATGTTCTGGTACAAGGATACAAGGAGTCAAACAGTTAGCATAAAGTACACACAAGGTGCTGAAGTTCTTTCTGATGCTAATTCTCCTATTGGAGCTGATCCAACTGCAGCTGAAATTAGCAAGAAACTTTATTTTGAGCAAATGAGCGTCTACAAAAGTGTTACATATTTATCACCGCAATTATCTGTTACATAGAGAATAGCTACATTGCCTGGCAGTGAGCTTCCAAGACATGTATTCATAGCTTTTCAGCGCGCCACAAGAGATGCAGATCAAGCGTTAAGCAGCCAGATATTCGACAACAGTGGATTGACTCGCATTGCTGTCAGAGTCAATAGCAGACAATATCCCGAGCGCGAACATGAGTGTAATTTTGAATTACTAAGTAAAGATTGTTCGCAAGTCAAGTGGACTCTTCATCCTGCTGCAGCGGCAAACTATCATGTTTATGCAGTAATAACCGCTGAAAGATTTCTGACATTGGATGCTCTTAGTAGCAGGATGACGGTGATCGTTTGAAAGAAACTGAATTGTCCAAAGATATCATTAAAATGAGCTACATTTCAGCAAACGTGGGTTTGACGCCATCACAACAGCAGACCATTGCAGCAGCGCATAAGAAGCGTGGGGGCGTGTCCATAAAACGTGGAAATAACTAACTGCAACAAGGACAACATGTTCTTGCGCTCACAAAAAGTCAACATCTCAAGTTTAGCATAGAAAAACACCATGGCATAGGTTTACCCTTAAAGTTATCAGCCAAACAAATATCCCACATGGGCGGAGATTTTTCGGCAATCCTACCACTTCTTGCAGCGTAGGCGCCAACAATATTGCATGTAATTGCTTCGTTATGAATAGCAGCGGCCTTTGGAGCAATATCTGGCGCTACGTAGAAGGCAACAAGCGGCAGAGGACTTAGATGCAGAAAAAATAAAAATGTGTTTGCATAAGTTGCTGACATCGTTGCGGACATAGGTTGCTGAGATGTTGCTGACATTTCATTTTTTCATTTCTTCCGTAACCTTGCTGGTCGTAGGGGCGCCACTGATAACTTTGCGACAATCTCTCTCCATTTTGCCCTGTTCTCCACTGCTCTTTAGGACTTTGCAAAGTCCATGCCTGTCCACTCTTTGATATTGTCTTCCCATCTCTTCTTCTGTCTCCCTCGTTTTCTCTTTCCTCTCACTGTGCCCTGTAGGATTGTCTTTGACAGGCCAGTTGAGCGTGAGACGTGACCATACCATCTTAGTTTGTGTTTCTTTACAGTGGTGATCAGATCTTCATAAGGTCCAATTGCGCCTTGGATTTTAGTGCGCACCTCTGCATTAGAGGCGTGGTCTAAGTATGAGATTTTCAGGATCCTTCGATAACATCTCATCTCTAAGGCATGGATTCTTCTATCTATTTCTGCTGTTAGGGTCCATGTCTCACATGCATATAGGAATATGGACATGACGAGGGAGCGCATAAGCTAGATCTTGGACCCAATCGTGACGTTGCTGTCTTTCCAAATAGGCTTCAGCCTAGCCAGAGCAGTTGTTGTCTGCGCAATCCTGGAAAGAACCTCAGGTTTTGAACCTTCATCAGAGGCGATAGCACCTAGGTACTTGAAGCTTGTCACTGTGCCCAGCTTCTGTCCATTCATTCTTATTTCCTTTTGGATGCCACTCGGGTTGTTTGTCATTAGGTTTGTCTTTTCAGCGTTGATCTCCATCCGATATCTTAGTGATGCTTGATTGAGACGGTTCACTAAGGTTTCCATTTCTTCTTCATCTCCTGCTAAACCATCGATATCATCAGCGTAGCGCAGGTTGGTGATTTTTCTGCCTCCAACACTGACACTGCCCTCATGGTCTTCCAAGGCGTCGGACATGATCCTTTCCAGGTAGATGTTGAAGAGAGTGGGTGAAAGAAGGCACCCCTGTCTGACTCCGACTGTGGTTCTGAACCGGTCTCCTATGTTACCATTAACGAGAACTGTACTAGTCGCCTTGTCATACAGGGTTTCGATAGTGCGGATTAGTTTTGCGTTTATGTTGTATATCCGCATGGTGGCCCACAAGGCTGCATGCCATACCTTGTCGAAAGCCTTCTTGAAGTCAATGAAGACATGATAGAAGTTCTGTTGATGCTGGAGATATTTTTCACAGAGGATTCTGAGATTGAAGATCTGTTCTGTAGTGCTACGTCCTGCTCTGAAACCTGCCTCTTCTTCCGCAATGATGTGCTCTGCTTGGGGTTTCAGTCTACTGAGGATGATTTTAAGCATAACCTTGACTGATGAGACTGATTGTTCGGTAGTTCTGGCACAGTTGTAGATTCCCTTTTTTAGGAAGAATCACGATCAGAGACTGGGTCCATGGGGTGGGCCATTCTCCTGTTTGCCAGATTTGGTTGCAGATTGTTGTGAGGACATCTATCATGGACGTTCCTCCTCCTTTAACAAGTTCTGCTGGTATATTGTCTACCCCAGCTGATTTCCCCGTCTTTAGCGCCTTTACTGCAGCCTCTACTTCGTCCCTGAGGATCGGGTGGTCAACCTCTGTTGTGATCAGTGGTACGTTTAGTACAGTTTGGTCTCCAGAAGTCTCCTGGCTGTAAAGCTCTGAACAGTATTCCGTCCATCTGTTAAGAATGTCTTGGTTTTCTGTCAGACTATTACCAGCCTTGTCCTGAATCGTATTAGATCTCCCCTGTTTCTTTGTTGTCAGGCCTTTCACCAGCTGGTATGCCCTTTTACTATCATTCTGGTTCATTGCATTGGTCCTCTAACTGCTGACATAGTTGCTGACATATCTTTGTTAACTTTTCTGACATATGTTTGCTAACGTTGATGCCACGTTCTGACATTTTACCTCCAGAAAGAGTTTTGTCTAAACATCTTACATAGAAATGTCGTATCAGAAAGTTAGTCTATCTCTCTCTGAAGCTCAACGTAAAAACAATTGCGCTGGCCGTTTTCAAAGGCTGTCCATTGTCAATAAGATTATCAGCAAAACAGCAATCTTCTGGCAGCACTAAGCTTATGCTAACAAAGGGCCAACATGACAAAGAGAAAAAACACAGCGCGGCAGGAAAAGTTTTGCACTTAATTTGTCCGCAGCACGCTTAAAAAACAAGGCGGTGTCTTACCGCTTCTATTACTGCTAGCTGCTGATTGCGCTGGCTTGATGTTGCCTGGACTTTTTGGCACGCCTTTTGGTCGTGGTATGAAAGGTAAAAACAAAACGAGAGCGCAAGGATTGCATTACCCCAGAACTCAACGCCGCTAAGCAATTGTGACATTCAGAAAGGGCTTAAAGATGTAAAGTCATTTCGAAGTGTCTTTTCTAAAGATCGGATGCCAGAAAAAATCAGAGCCAAAGAAAGCGGCGTTTTAAACGTAGAGAATTATTTTGATGGATCTAGAACACATTGGGTTGCCGTTGTAAACATGCCAGATAGTATCGACGTAGAATATTTTGATTCGTTTTGTCTGCCACCATGTGACGCTATCAAACAATATGTTTCTGGCGCTAGTAAAGGTTGCGTTTTCCTCAACACAAATTCAGCATATAAATAGTTCAGCTTATTGTCTTTACTGTATTTAATTTATCAGATCACGTTGCCAAGAAAATCCGCATTAGATATCTTACTGGAATTTAAGCAGCTGCCAACTCTAGACAATGACAAATTAGTTTTAAGTAAGCTTAATCAGCAGAAATAAGTATGTTTTTTGAAGTGAACCAGCAGAAATAAGGATATTTTTCCAAGTGTATTTTGTGTAAACGCCAGATATAATGACAGCATCGTGGTGCTTATCATACAGAAAGAATACGTACAGTTTTGAAGACACTTCATCTCAGACTAAAAAATGGACGCTCTGTAGTGAAATCAATATGTTCTGAATGCAGCAAAAGAAAATTCAGATTTGTCAAAATAGTTTCTGGTGGGGTTGTGCTGACGCCCAGCCTATTGGTATACTTGACACATAATTTTTGTTTACTCGTTACATATGCATGCCTGCGATGACAGTATTTGTATTCAAGGCAATAAAATAGTTGCAGACATGGAAATGTTAAAGCCCTAATCGATTTGTATAGACCGGAAGCCATTCCTTGGCATACAACAGCTTATATGAAACGTCGTGGCAATAGGATCCATGCTTGGTTTGGCATAATTGGCTATATATCAGCAATCTGACCACAGTATAGTTTAGCCCATCGATAACACCGCTGCTTATACTTCAGTCTCGTGGACGGCGCGTGTTCTTAATAGAGTAGTACAACACACACTGTCTAATTCCATAACATCAGCAGTGAATTGCCCTCCGCCGTCCTGAAGGATCATTAAAGGGTCATACTTAGATCACAACCGTTGTCATCTAATCTGCTCTTCCATAGTAATGTCAAGGAAGTTGGTAAGCAGGCTGCCAAAGAGACAAACATTGCACAGGTCCAAAGTGCACGACCTTAACCCTCGTTTCAGAACAAAGTCCATAAAACAAGAAAGACGTTCCCTTCCAAGGCACGCAAAACGAAGACGAACACCTCCCAAGGCATGCTTTCCTGCTTTCCATGGGCGTCTGGAGGCAAAATGAGGAGAGATCAGGAACGCTTCCATTCCAGTTTTTCTCCCGTCAGCCTCCATCTCGCAGAAAATTACGCCATGCTCACATCGCCCTTTTCACACATCCCGTTGGGGTTGGAGTTGGGGAGGGGAGACCAAAACATTTCAGCACGAAATGGGAAACAATTTGCCCCGACGATCTGTGGGTCTTGCAAATCGTCTCAGAGGGCTTTCAGATCAAGTTCAGCGCCCCTTCCCCATTGTCAAAGGATCCTTTCGCTACAGACGTCATGAGAGATCCATTTAAAGCCGACGTTATGCAGCAAGAGACAAACAATCTACACACAACAAGGGGGCAAGAGATGTTTAAAACATGCATTCACCCTGCTTTTACTCAAGACTATTATTGGTGCCAAAAACAAACGGCAACCCTTTGCCCGGTCAGATCAAAGCTCTCTCAACCATTTGTCTCGGGCACCAAGATTCTAAATGGATACACAGAGACTGGTCATCAATAACATTACAAATCCAATATAATCCTATCTGGACCATTCCCACTTGGGTATGTAGTTCGAAACGTTTGTGAACATGGTATGTATACCTCAGGAACGTGACTTAAAAATCGTCTCGGATGTGTCTTCTCTTCTCTCACAGAATTGTATCTCAGCCGGTGAATTTCTTTGCCTCTTGGGACTCCTCAATACAGCAGTGGATCTCATTATCCTGGGTCGATTTTTTATGAGACACCGTAAATGATTCTCTTGTTAAAGTGGCGTCCGAAGTTGGGCACGCTAGATCAAGCGATTCCAGTTTTGGGATATATGACGTCCCTTCTCGACAAATGGAGAACATCAACAGGCTTACAGACGGTATTCCTTGAGGACTCAGCGCCCGGAAATCACGATATGCACAGATTGCCAGCTCGGTAGGCTGGTGTGCACCCTCCCCCCTCCCGTTCTTATTCTGTCCGACAACTCCACTGTGGTAAATTATATCAGGAGCATGGAGGGACCATATCACCAAATCTCTGCCTTCAGGTTTGATATTTTTTAAGTGGTATCTTCAACGACAAAATTCACATTGAAGTCCTGGACATTCCGGGCAGACTCAGTGTATTAGCGGCTTTACTGTCTAGACAAGTAAAAACCAAATGGTCATTTAACTCATCGGTATTCAGACGAATCAGCACTCGTTGGGGTCGACCACTCGTGGATCTTTTTTGCGACGAGGTGAAATTCAAATCTAACCGCATTTTGACTCTCCAGAACCCGGGACTGTTGAACCTGCATGCGTCACTTAAAGCATGCACTTAGGGATAAACATGTTTCAGAAAGGGTGGTGGACACAATCGTTCAGACAAGAAGGCCCACCACTTTGAGAACAAATAAATGGAAGTGGAGAGTGTTCTTCCGGTGGTGCGAGTGGAGACACATCACTCCGCCTAAAGCCTCGACACCACAAATAACAGACTTTGTCCGTAGGCTCTTCAAAGAATAATAAACAAAACAAAGATCTCTCTGACATTCTGGCGAACTATGATTTGTCTTGACCGAAGGTTGAATGGAATAAAATATAACGTGAGTTGTGACATGGCCGAACAAAATACCTTTCGAGTAAGTGTCTTCACTGACTCACCTCTCATATAAACCTGCTTCGTAGTCCTTCTAACCATACTAGGCATATCAGTGAGATACATACCTTGTCTGTCGATCTAATGTATCTGCAGTTGCAGCGCAATGTATCAATTTCACTTACGACGGCTCCTGTTTTCATTGCTAAAACAAGGTCCAGCAAATGGGCAATCAGCTCTTTGTTGTGAAGCTTCTTTTCGTCGGTGGATCCATCACCTCAAGGCGTCTACATGACACTATATGGGCATTGAAGTGGTATCTGAAGCTAACGGATCAGATCAGAAGAGGGAGATCTCATTTATTTCTAATTTGAAAGAAGGAAAGGATGATATATCAGGTCAGGCTCTATCGTCTTGGATACGATGGGTTATTAGCTGTGCATAGAAATAACTAACCCAAGATCAAATACCTTCTTGCACATATTGGCTCATGAGGGCAGTAGTTACAAGCATAGCATTCGAACCTAATTGTTCCCTACCTGACATTATCGAAGTCCTGGGATGGAGGTAAAAACTAGTTTTTAAGTCAGATATCTTTGATACTAAAGGGATCAGTTCGACCTGGCTGTACCTATACCAGTAGCAAACATGCTACCTGGCTGTGTCGTTTAGCAGCTGCACAATGACACGGCATATTGATTTCCGCTGGATTTGTGCTGGAAAACAACAATTGCGTATGGGCATATTGAGTTGCTAACTCTAGCCACTATCGCTCACAACATTTAAACTGCTTCACCTACACTGGAGGAAAAGAGATTGGGCTTTCTCTCGGGTAAGGGATGTAACTCACTCCACCTCTTACCTATTTCTGTAATATATTATGATCGGGTAATGCATTTGAAAAAAAAACAAACAATTTTTTGGAGTAAAATATGTTTCATCTAAAACACATACTCGATCATAACACATGCACATTCTCCCAGCCTCCGATAATTACCTAAAACCTGGCCGAACGAGCATATCCGTTTCTGAAGTATTTAAGCGATTTAGCGCCAATCGCTCTATCACTCTTGTCTGACTCCAACCTACATGGACAGACAAATTTTAACACTTTTATTACTAAAAATATCTTCGATAGTGGCCGTATTCCTAATGTATCAGGTATTATCGAAGAAACATATTTAACTAAAAAAATTGGTTTCTCTGATTCGACTTGACGAATTTCATCAATCCTTTTTCTAAGGGTCTAAACGGATCCGTATATACAAAATTTCAAACATGGATCCAAGCCAAATACTTTAAAGACAATTATATTAGGATCCATACGTGGACATAATAGTACGCTATTTGTATAACTACCATTTTTAAAAACTGTTTCTGCTGTTGGAACAGGAACTGAGCTGCAAACGTCCAAAGAAAGGTTCAAATCAAAATACTGTAAGCATGGGTTCGCGTAGTCCAAAGGGTCTATATATATTGGTTCTCTCTGTCTCTATTCTCTATTAGCTGGTACACATAAGAGTACTCACATGCATCCGATTCGATTTGACCAATTGTATCTCAACTTATTATACGGGTCTGAGTTGACCCCTAGCTACAAACTGCCAAAAAAGGATCAAATGAAAATATGTACAACAGGGGTTCTGATAAGCCGAATTGTTCACATAATAGATTGTCCCTATACAGGCTATGTGGATCAACCTCTCAATTTGGCCCCTGTATTCTGCTGATTCCGCTCAATGATTTTCATCAAAACGTATGCTAGGGGTTCAAGTAGACTCCAAAATGCCGGAGGCCAAATAAAGGGTCAAACACAAAATATTATAGACATCTGTGGAATTATTGTGTATCTACCGATATGCTTTATAGAATGGTTTTCTGTTAACCTTCATATTTCCTGCCACCCGCTCGACTAATTTCGTCTAAATTTATCTTAATGTTTGACAAAATTCCTGATTAAAACATCTCTCAAAAGAGTTAAAATATAAACAATTTGAGTAGGGAATTTTATACACAGATTGTTTATATCATCGATCATCTCTTTACAGCCTATACATAAACAAGCCATAATGACCTCTACTCCCAATTTTTCCGATTTGGCGCAACGAATTTCGTCAATTCTTTTTGCACATTGTCCAAAGGTATCCCTACTGACAAAATTTCAAATAGTGATCCAAATCAAATGCTTTAAAAACGGGATATTAGGGTCCACACGTAGACGTAACAGGATTTTTATAACTATCATCGTTTCATCCTCTGCTGTCTTGAATTCCCCTAAACATTGTCTGCTATTGGAACAGATCAATAGCTACATAATTTTGGAGTAGATCAATAGCTACAAACCTTTGGAGCAGATCAATTGCAGCAAACCTTCCAAGAAGGATTCAAATAATATAGTTTAGGCAAATGTTCGCGTTGTGCAAAGTGTTAGAATAATCTGACCTCCCTGAACAAATCCAAAAATACAAAATCACAATCAAGGATCCATGTCAAAATATTTTGAGGAATAGACGTTAGGGTCCATATGTGATTTAAGACGTAATTTCCGTACTGGCTTTTTATATGGTTGAAATCAAATTTCTCTCAATAGGGATTCATGCATTGCAACTTTGGATATAATCGGTCCACACTGTAGCGGTTTAATATTGTCAGTATCCATAAGGACCATTTTATTTCTCTGATTCCTCTCGACGAACTTCGTGAATACCTCCTTTTGAGGTCAAACATATCCGTAAGTACAAAATATAAAAGAGCGATCCATGTCAAAATCTTTGTAGGGGTGGACTGTAGGGCCCATATATGGACTTAAGAGGCAAACTCCTTATGAGCTTTGTTATACCGACCATATATATAGCTACCTATTTCTCGAAATCGGCTCGACACATTTTCTTTAAACGTTTCCTACTGTTGCAGCAGATACCTAACGACAAACTCACAAAAAGGCTTTGAAATCAAAATCCTGTAAGTAGGGGTTCAATTGGTCCAAATGTTGATTGAATCGATCCGCACTGTACTCACTTTTCATACCAGGTACCGATAAGTTGCCTCTTATTTCGGTGACTCTTATTTTTTGGTGTTGAAAAAGGTCTATGTCAAAATTCTTTCAGGCGGGGATGTTAAAGTCCATATGTGTACCTAAGATTGAATCATCTTACAGCCTGTGTTACACTCCCACCCATATATTTAGCTTCATATTGCCAGAAATCGTTCAACAATTTTTCCCTAAACTTTTGCTACTGTTGAAACATATCTCTAACTAGGAAGTGTCAAAAAGGCTTGAAATAAAGATTCCATAAGTAGGGATTCGCGCATTGTACACTTTGGATATAATCGGTCCACATTGTAGCGGTTTAATATTGCTGGTATCAATAAAGACCCTCCAATTTCTCTGATTCATCTCGACGAACTTAGTCAATATATCTTTTTGAGGTCAAACACATCCCTAAGTACAAAATATCAAAGAACGATCCATGTCAAAATCTTTATTAGGGGTGGACTGTTGAGTCCATGGATGGACTTAAGAGGTAATACCCTTGTGTGCTTTGCTATACCTACCATATAGTTAGCTCCCTATTTATCAAAATTGGCTCGACGAATATTCTCTAAAACTTTCCTACTATTGGAGCAGATCCCTAACTAGAATCCGTCAGAGAGGGGTTGAAATAAAAATCCTCAAACAGACGTTCAGTTGATAGAATCGGTCCACTATGCACTTCCTTTACATTAGCCGGTATATATAAGGATCCTCATATTTTTCTGATTCTTCTCAACGAATTTCGTCAAGACTTCTTTTGTGGGTCGAAAATATCCCTGGAGATAAAATCTCAAAAATGGGTTGATGTCAAAGTAATTTCAGGAAGGAATGTGCCATATGTGGACTTAAGAGGTAATCTCCTTGTGGGCTTTCTTATAGCTTCCGTATATTTATGTTCCTAATTCTGTCAATCAACTCGAGAATTTTCTCTAAAGTTTTCCTACTGTTGGAGCAGATACCTAACTAGAAACTGTCAAAGAGGGTTAAGATGAAAATATTCTGAGGATGGGTTCACGTCATTGAAAAGTTTAAATATAATCGGTCCTCTCTATGTCCAGCTATATATAGGTGGTACCAATAAGAACACTCCTGATTTTTCTATTTCTCGACTAATTGTTTCGTCTCAACATATTATAGGGGTCTACGTGCACCACTATCTATGACTGCATTGAACAGTGGTCAAATCTGATGTAGCATTTATTTGAATCGGGAATAATTAAGTGTTAAGTTATTCTTTATTGAGTCGGGGATAAGGAATAAGTAAACAACTCTATGCCAAAACGTTTAAATACGGAATAAGTAACTGGTTACTTGTTCCTGATTGAATCAGTAACTGGTTACTTATTTCTTATTGAATCGGTAGGAAAAAATAAGGACTAAGTAACCAAAATGATGTCAGTGTATACATGTGCCCTTTTGGCCTATCCACTACTGGGTTATGTACATATTAAACAAATTCGATGTGGATTGTATACATCTGCCCTGTTGGCCTATCTAGATCTGGCGTATATACATGCGCAAAATTCCATTGTAGATTGCATACATATGCCCTTTGGGCCTATCCACTCCTGAGATATGTACATGTAGAAAATTCTAGTGTGGATTGTATACATATACCTTTTTCGTCTATCCACTACTGGGGTATGTACATGTAGAAAATTCTGGTGTGATATGCCCTTTTGGTCTATCCACTCCTGGGCTATGTACATGTACAAAATTCCAGTGTAGATTATATACATATGCCCTTTGGGCCTATCCACTTCTGGGGTATGTACATGTAGTAATTCTAGTGTGAGTTGTATACATATGCCATTTTGGCCTATCCACTCCTGGAGTATGTACATGTACAAAATTCTAGGGTGGATTATATACATATGCCATTTTGGCCTATCCACTCCTGGAGTATGTACATGTACAAAATTCTAGGGTGGATTGTATACATATGCCTTTTTGGCCTATCCATCCTGGGGTATGTACATGTAGTAAATAGTGTGTATTGTTGTATACATCTGCTCTTTGGGCATATCCACTCGTGGTGTACGTATGTACATGCAAAAAAAGATATTTGTTTTGTTTTAATTGTTACCTGTTGGACTTGTTGTCAGGAAACTTATTAATAATAGGACAGAAAAGAATTCACATGTTTTGTTCTTACATATCTTCTTGTGTAGGATTTATATCTGATGAGCTGATTTATCTAAAGAAAAGCCAATACATATTGAAAGACTGTGCTTTTGTTTAAAGTATTGATTTTTCATAAATATGACGTGTTTGAACGGAATCACTGGGTATGCACACAAAGCAAAGCAATGATCTGTAGAAATGAGGAGATATTATCTGGGCTAAAGTAGAGAAACATGTGTTTGCTTTTAGTTGTGTAACGGTAATTGTGCTAAATACCATAACATATCCTGTTGGGAAGGATTATATACATGCAACCATTTCTTCTCATATTACAAACATCACCACTCCACCTGAACAGCAGTTTAAGGTAAATAATTGCACAGTCAATGCTCAAAATACACCCGGTTTACACATGTCGTTTATATTGAGGACAAGCACTGCGTTGTACAGTATCTGGGACTAACGTCGGTCCTCGATGTACACTTTTGTCTTATAAAGCTTGGAATTCAGCATCGCCATAAAGAGGGATATGTGTTACTTTTCAGCATTGTCATGTTAAACGAGCGAATGGTAAATTCAAAAGTTTCATATATCAAGACGTTATTTGTAGATGGAAGGATCAACATGTAATCCATGAGAATTTCACTTCCTACTACCATTTCTGTTACATCTTTCTGAATGTGACGTGAGCACGGTCTTTATTGTTACGTGAAATACTAGGAAAAGAAAATGGAAGAGAGGGTATACCATGATTGTTGAAGATGGCCCAGAAAACAAATTGCATGAAGATGGACATGGATTAAATTTTCATTCATGGTGTGACTTTGATACTTCAAATATAACAAGTTTTTCGCTCAGAACTCATTGATACATCATTGTAACAGCCAGGAGACGCGACAAAGCCATTCGTTTCATCCCAACATGATATAGTATTTGGATATTTGAACAGAAAACAGAAGCAGGTTAGTATAACAAATTCGATAATTAATTAATTAAATTATACTCTCACACTCATTCACTTACTTATTACTAACTCAGTAACTTATCCAGCTAGGAACAAAATGTCACCAATTTTACAAAGTCACAAATAAAAGATCAGGTAACCAAAATTACTATATTTATTCTTCAAGTCAGATTTCTTGGTATAAGCTTGGTTTAATTGTGCTCAAAACCTCTACCCAATCGATCTTGAGTTCCCAGTTTTAGGGCTTACTCAATCTCCATCTGGGAATCATTTAAGGCGGATTAGGTATAAGATATATTGAAAAAACCACAAAAAACAAGGCTTGAGTTCTTACGAAAGTACAGATCAACGCATGTAAATGCATATAGAAAACAAATTATAATTTCTGGTGGAGTTTGTGACTACTGGTACACTACAATTTGGCGCGTACCCTGAGCATAAACCATCCCCAACTTGCTGGAGCTGTTTCAGGGGAGAAAGACCAAGAAAATGCACCTCTTGTTTGAGAAATCACAAAATGTCAACGAACATTTATATAATTTTATCAGAGATACTTTTTTAACGCTGTGAATTCTTAGTGGTTTTCTATACATCTGTCAGTAGTTACAGCTGATGTAGTCTTTTGCGGTTATGCAAATAGATTAGATATTAATAAAGGGTTTGTGGAACACTATTATTTTCGACAGTGGAGAGAACTATGATTACTGGTATATGATTTTAACATTCTTTAGGATCACACAAAATTTTAACAATGCAACGCCGACGCCGCTCATAAGCTTTTTCCACGGAAGTGACACCTATGTCTCCATGACTGCTAACATATATACGACAGTATTGTATTTTCTTGGTTTGTAATGGTAGCTACCGCGGCACAACAACAACAACAACAACAACAACAACAACAACAACAACAATAATAATAATAATAATAATAATAATAATAATAATAATAATCTTTAATCGTATTGTATGCCACCGGCCCAAAAATATTATTAAAAGATTAACAATAATAATAATAATAATAATGATAATGATAATGATAATTTTTTTACCGACGCCAGAATGTTAGAACGTGCTGCGAAATACAATATGAATTTGAACGTGCATACTAATGATTCCTTCTGTGATATCTCACCAACATTTCGCACTATTCGCTATTTCAGTGTTTCCCTTTACCCTTATTTGTGCATCAAAGACCCCCAAATTTTTAATTTGACCCCCAGTTTTGACACCAAGGTTTTTTTTTTTTTTACTCAATCCAACCCCCAGTTCTTACAGCAAGGGGATTTTTAACTCTCAATCTTGCACCCCTAGTGGAGACACTGGCTATTTTTTTCCCCAAAAGCTGCAAATAAAATATTTGCGCAAGTTTGCTCCTCATGAACGGCGCTCGATCAAAATGTAGCTGGCTTTTGGTGAGAGTGTTAATTTCGATCAGAACATTTCTCTGATGTAGTTGTGGGAATACACATCAACTTGATAGATTTGGTGATTCACCTCAGGAGGAGTGTACCACATATGTTACGACAGAAAAGGGTGGCAATGTTCTTATTGTGACTTTGTCTCCTTCCGCCACCATATTGTATCATGTGAACAAAAGTAATTTAGAATATAGTTCTCAATGGTGGCGAATTACATCGAGATTTCTTTCTCGATTTGCCGGAAAAGACCGATGATGTTCCGATTGGGTTAGTTTGTCACACAATCAAAAAGAAGTCAACAGTATGTTTATATAATGAAAAGTCGCAGCTATTTTCTAGCTGTGAACCGTGTAGAGTAAAATTTTAAAAACATCAGCTTTATTAGTCAAAGTGTATGTATGGCTAATCTCAGATTCATCTGCAAAATTGAAGGTCAAATGATACAGGCACTGGCCTTTTCCGTGAGTTGCAACTTCTAAACAAATTATATCCACATTTAGTGCACATTTTCTTTAACATCAATTAAGATTATGTAGGCGAGTTTGTACATTCGGGTAGCCTTTTAGGCGGTCCTTAATTTGTCTGAAGCGAAAACTTTCCATAGATAGGCATCAAATATATGATCCAAATTTGCAGTTGAAGCGTAACATTTGTCTAAATAATGTTTTGAAAGTTTTATAAAAATGCCTTTTTTGAAAACGTCATTAGGAACATACCGATTTTAGGTATTACTATAACATGATTCTTTCGTTTTAAACTGCGATAGGCATAACGGAAAAGACTGAGTCTTTTCATCTCATCAAATATTGCTATCATATGTATTGGAAACAACATAAAAGTGGTGTCTTACCAAGAGTTTTAAAAACAGAACTGAAGATATACTTTATATGCATTAAACTGTACACTGCAATTTAAGTAGTTGACGGGGGGTAAATAGCTACATGAGGGGGCGCTACAGCTACGTACGGGAGTTTAACATGGCGGGGGCACTACAGCTACGTACGGGAGTTTAACATGGCGGGGGTCTCTATAGGGACAACGGGAGTTTTTAACGTGGCGGGAGTGTGGGGGGGGGGGGGGGTGTGGGAGGGGAATAGAATTAATCTTTCTTGAAAAAGGGTGGCCCTCAGAAGGACCGTTGGTTTTTTGTTTGGTTAAAGTTCATTTAGAGGAGGTGTGGGCACCTCCCTGGCTTTGCCCTACATGCAGGGCAGCTCCCCCTCCATGTAGCTGCACTCATGCATCTGTTACCCTTTTTTAAAACAAAGGGAGGATGGTCCGCTTTGGGATCCCAATTTTCTTTATTGGATTCCTCCATCATCCAGTGTGGTTTGATGGGGATATTCTTCTCTTTCTCCTCCTTCTCCCTCTCCTCCTTCTCCTTCTTCTCTAGATCTTGGAGGAGGTGCCACGCCACCTCTAAATGAACTCTAACTTGTCTCACTATTTCTAAGTTATTCATGTTTGTTGAATAAAACTGGATAGCTTAACCGGTGAAGACGTTGTTTTAATATACTAGAAGTGCGGACGTGAAGGAAAACATCCCTTGCACCTAAAAAACAAAAAAACATCACCCCACTACCCCGCGTCTGACGTCATTCTTTCTACGTCATTCTTGGCTTCGCGGAGTTTACACTCCATGACTCCTGACTCTAAAAAGCGCGGACCTAAAAGAAACTTCTTTTAATAAAAATCAAACATACACACCATACCATCCCCAAATTTGTTATTTTTTTTAAAAAAAAAACTTACACACACTACACCACCATTTTTTATATATTTTTTATATAAAATTTTCACACATATTCCTTTTTTAATTTTAATAAAAATTTTTTATATATCAATCACACCACACAAAACATACAAGGGGAGAAGGGTTTTTTGTTTGAGGGGTATACTATCACGAAAACATTACAAACATATATAAAAACACACCTATAGATATTGGCAATATTTGAGAGTAGTAATCTTTTCTAGAGATTGGGTGGTCCTTAGAAGGACCGTTGGGTTAAAGAAGTTATGTTTTTTTAACTTCTTAGGGTGGATGTAGCCGTGGCAGTAGCTCCAGCAGGTCGGCCACGTTTAGCGATAGGTCTTACCACTTTCAGACAGGCAGGTCTCTTTCGGGTGAAAGAGAAAGCAAATTCCTCGCAGTCAATCTTGCAATGGACTTCGCCGTCAAATAGTTTGCTGGACTGCTGCTGCTGCTGCTGCATAAGTTGTTGCTGTTGCTGTTGTTGTCTTTGTTGCTGCTGCTGCTGTAGTCGTTGTGCTGCCTCCCATTCTGTTCTTTCTCTAAGTATTTCTTCTCTCAGGACCTCTTCTACTAGATCATGAGCCATTTGAATGAACGTCATCGTCTTTCTCTCTGGGTTGGTCTCCATCAAATGATTCTTCACCCTCATTATGTTCACCATAGCTTCATTCAGCTTTGTAATCTTGGTGGCAGCCATCTTCTTTTCTTCTTGGAACTGTTGAGATCTTGACGAGTCAACGAGAATGACTACACTGGCCAGTGTACCGGTTTATATGCTTAACGCGCGGACGCGATGGAAAACATGGTAAGGTTTTTTCAGATCGACAGGGAGATCATAGATAGAGGAAAAAAGGTTTAACTTTTTTTTAGATCGATAGAAAGAGAGAGAGAAAGAACATATTCATTATTTTCAAATTCAATAAAAAAAACACACAACACCATTTTTTTTCAACAATCAACATTTTTTTTATTCAATAAGAACTATTCTAACATTTAAAAAAACTAACCATTCAACCAGAAATTTTTAAACAGGAACATATTTACAAGGTTGACAACGTTGGGAAGGTAAAGTAAATGTCAAACTTTCTACATCGACATCATTTTGATGTACACTACGATTGTGAGCTAAAGACAAGAGATAACCATAACGTTGACAAAACCATTGTTGTACTTTAGCATCGTTTCGAACATAGTCACTATCAAAATAAGTCAGTAAATGTTCTAAGGAATATCCAAGACTGCGTTGATGAAGATAATGGACACAATATTGTCCACACACCATAGAATCAGATCCTTGTAGTCTCACATTATTGAATCGAGTCGAGACGGCATTTCTTCTCATAAACTCGATGATGTCTTTTTCCAAAGGAGGTAATCCATAAGAATCAAAATATTCCACACAGTGATCGTTGGGAAAGTACACGCCAATCCAATGGGTTCCTGGTAGATCAGTGTCGTCAGTATTGATGACATAGGCATGAACGTTTTTTGGTTTACGATGAGGTAGTTCATCTTTAGCACATACCACAGGATTCCAAGAAGAAGTATAGGAACTGCGATTCAATAAGTAATGAAGTTCCCTGGTATCCATTTTTTTCTTCAACAATGGAAATATTGAGTCACCAATGCACACCTGACTTTAAACTTGAATGAATCTGTCTTGTAATTCCAAGAATATTCACGTCGGATAGGTTCTGCACTCTGATGAATGAGTCCTTCGATCCGTTTGATCTCCAGAGAAGTAAGTGGAGGAAAAGAAGAAGTCTGCAAGACTTTATACCACTGTTTCAACACGTGTTCATCCGAGAGTTGTGACCAGGCCGTTTCCAAATATTCATCCAATTTTTCTTCACCTGTCATCATCATACATTTGTCGTGTTGTATCTGACTAGGATGATCGGTTTGACATCCATAACATTGTTCTTTAATCAGACTGTTAATGATTGGACTCAATTCCTGAGCATAACAGGTCACTAACTGTTTTTCTTGTTCTGGCCATCGAGAAGCCATAAATCCAGTAAACTTTGGAACTGAATGGTTTTCTTCTTCTTCTTCTTCTTCTTCTTCTATTCGAGGTACTGAATGAATGACTTCGTCATTATCATCATCCTTTGTGGTAGTTGGTGACTGTTGAATCACTTCACAAAATCCCTCATCTATCTCCATAGGTTCTACGTTCTGCATCTTTGTTTTTTTTTCTTCTAATAGTCTAGAATTACTTCTCTCAAACTGTTGATCTCTAGAGTGTTATCAAATTCTGCATACAAGACGACGTTCACTGTCTGGGCTAGAGCTTGACCAAACTGAAGTTCCACACGAAGGGGGCCTGATTTTATAGGGTGGAAATGTCCTTCATCGCTGCCTTGGTCCGGAGTGAAATCAAAGCCCCACAAGGCATAGCCTCCTGCATAATCGTCGTAGGCAATGCCGTGGCTGGTGTCGCGACCTAACTGTCCCGTGGCTTCATACAGGCTCAAGTAAGATCGTAAGTAATTTCTCTGGACACCAAAGTCAGGTTCAAAAGGTCTGGTACACAAGGTCTTGCCATCTCGACTGACATCTATCTTGGTGACGTTGAAGTCTTCAAACTGGAATGGAGTCTGATTGTTGACTCCATTGAAGGCTGAATTTTTGACCATGCCAATGATCAAGCGTTTAGGGAGCTGTCCTTGGAAGATGTGATCTTCGACTTTGGATCGGAGTCCAGCGGCTGCAGTAAAGGTTTTCACTTCCACACGTCTAAGAGGATACTTAGCAGTGGTTCTGCTCAAGGATTGACTGATGTCGTTAGCTACTTTTGGTAAGATTTCTACACGTCGCACGTAAAGTTTGGCTTGTTGGATGATGGTTTTCCACTCGTTGTTTTCACTTATCAAATGGAAAGCACCACTACTGCGATTCAGTCTCAGGCGTACATCTACTCCGTTCAACAAACACTTGTCTTGCAACCACATGTCCAAATGCAAACGATCCATCAGTTCTAAACTTTGCCTGATTTTCTTTCGACGTTCGTTAAATCCGACATTTTTTGGGTCTGCTACTACTGCTGCTGCGTATCCTGCCTGACCTTGCACACCTACCTGAGCTACCGCTGCTACAGGTAATTCTGTATTGTCGAACTTTGTCGAAGTGTCAAGTTTCCAGACCACGGAAGCATCCAGATGAGTGTTCTTGGCATCTTTTCCGTACGACAAGAGATTTTCCAAATAAGCACGGTAAGGGTAAGTATCCAAACTGCTGCTGATCAGTTTGTTATTCAAGTACAAATCTACTCCACTGAACAAAGAATGAAGGAAATTATTGACGGGAGCTACTCTGGAATTTTCCACAGGAAGGCTGTTGTCATTTTTTTGTACTACCAGTTTCAGGTACAAGTAACTGTTATTCAGATCGATGTAATCTTCGGTTTGTCCTTTGATTTCAAATTCGATAGGAGCTGATTCCGTCAAAGACGATACAGGATGAAATTCCACCCATTGGGATTCTTGCATCGTCATCATGGTGGGAGGCATAGAAAACAGATCCAGTTCGGACTTGGTACATTCGCAAGAATCTCGGTGCATCATTTTCACAGTTTAATAATCAAATACGTCTAATTCTCTACCAGTTCTTCTTCTTTTCCTATTCTTTCTGGAAGTACTACCGTGTGTTCTTTTATGAACTTTGAAAGGATTTCGATGTCGTCGTCGTCTCTTTCTACCTTGTCCTTGCTGCTGTGAAGTAATGCCAGAGCCTGAAGCGTGAAGCGTATTTATAGGATTTTCTCGGCGACCTAAAAGATCTTTACCAGTGGTCATCAACACATTTTTGCCTGCTCTCATAAAAGCTTCTTTAGGATTTTGTTTGTCGATGAGGACATTTTGCAAAAATTCTTTTCCTTGCGTCAAAGCGGCATCTTTTAAGGCATGAAATCCTCGAGTCACCATCGGTTTCAAAATAGGAGCTACCGTCCGAAATGCTGATTTTAACATATCTCCTAAACCATGTCCTCGTTGTCGAGCCACTCCTTGGTACACTGGATACATTTTTTTTGGGTTACAAGGTGTTAGAGAATTTTTTTTTTTCGGAAATGTAGTTTCACCGTGACTTTTCCTTGGTCAATGAATGGCACATCTTGTCCTAAATCTCCTTTTATACTAATCTGGACACTGTCAAAATACGATTTACTAACTGGAAGATAATGAGGATGTACAAATTCACGGTGAACGTGAAAGGTGTTGCCACCAGCACCACTACTACTAGTAGTACTACTTTCACCCTCTTCGTTCACATAAACACTAGAATTACCACCACCAATATCCAATTTGAAAGGAATGACTCTCAGTAACGGAGCGGATGTGTGTCCCACCACGTTGTACTCCACCACATCGGAGTACACAAACATTAAATTCAGTCCACCATTCAATTCGATAGGGTGTTTAAATTTATGTCCAAATTCTATGTTGGTTCCAAACTCTATATCGTCTTCAGCGGTAAGCAATTTATTTCCACCCAAAATACCAAACAATCCAGATGAAAATTCAATGCTCAAGAATCTTCTCTCTTCCAAAGGTAAACCTTTGTCTTTCTCACTAAGGAGTTGCCCTCTCTCTTTGAAACATTGGACTATTAAACGGCGTGACAAAGCATGGTAAGCAATTCGTACCCATTTATTGGTCGCTGATAAGGCTTTGTTAAATTGGCGTGAAAACTGGGTTCTAATGGTGTCCACCAAATGTTCAGGACTAAAATAATACCCTGTAGGAATTCTCAGGGTAATCTGAGAATAGACAGTAGGCTGAGTAGATTTAGGATCTGGTACTAACTTTTTGAATGAGCCCTTCATGTCTGGATTTTCAGGGTCTTCTTTCCAGATTTCAGGATCATTATTCACCAACTCATCATGTATATTTTTGTTCAAGATTTGTACAACCATAGTGTTTTGAGTTTTGTTGATGTTTATGATTTGCGTAGGATGAATGATTTCTACCAAACTCACTTCCCAATGAGTATCGTCATCCAATTGGATGGATTGAGGTAATTTGGCCGTGAAACAACATAAGCGGTTGTTGGGAAACACATCCATGGAACTGTCACTAGGTAACGTTAAATAAAATTGGTCATTCATAGTTCCAAAGTGGTTCTGGTGTCCGAGGTGTCACTCAAGTGGACAGAAGAAGAAGAAGGATGTTCAAAAGGTTCCAAAAGAGGACTTGTATTTTGGTGGTGACTGGAAGAAGAAGGTGGACTGGCGTTGTTGTGGTGACTGTTGTCGGTCGTTGTCGTAAATTTCAAAGAGGGACTGGGTAAAAGATAACCGATGCAACTGCTCAGTAAAATGGTCCACAATTGTTTGTCTCCTTGTTGTAAACTCAAATTGGCAATAGCTGCTCCGATGACACAATACACTACAAAAATTTGGCAGAAAAAGACGATTTGATTTTTAGGCACACGTTCTCCGCACCACACCCAAAGTGGTTGTTTTTGTAATTCTTGAAGAGAAGAACTCTGTGAAGGAGTCGTTGAAGTCTGGGTGGCTGCTGTGTTGAATGGCATGTTGTGAGTTTACTTCTTTTTCTTTTTATAGTCGACGACTTGAGAAGCCGCAATCCAAGAATCAAAACTAGGTGGATATCCTTTCCAAAGTACTTTGACTTCTTCTACTCGTCGTTTACCTACTTTACGTGTTCTTTGTTCGAGAATGCTTTCGATGTCGTACAAGGTGTCTTCTTTTTTAGTCACTCGTTGTAACTCAGGCAAGTAAAATGTTCCTTTGAGTACTTCACAGTGCATGTCTTCCAATTTATAGACGGGAGGATCACGTCCACGGACGGGGGTAGTGACACGAAACAATTCGGTGGTCCAGTTAGGTAAATAACCTTTGTCAAAAGTACGTTTGGTTTTTCCGATGCGAACCCAATCTCCCGTCTTTAACTCCAACAAGGGTGTCTTCTTTTTCTTTTTTTTTGGTCTGGGGTGAACAAAATTTTTTATCAAACACAGACACTTCGTTTTCAGGGCTGACCTCTTCGGGGGCACATCCGATGCTACGATGGTACGATTCATTGTACGCTTTGACCAAACGAGGTAACACGTCGATGTACTTGAGAGTATGTTGATGTGTAAAATATTTCCACATGCGTTCTTTCAAAGTTCTTTGAAAACGTTCCACGATACTGGCTTTGGTTTCAGGATTTTCGGTAGTAAAAAAATGAATTTGTCTTTGTTTCAATTCTTTTTGAAAAGCTTGGTTTAGAAATTCGGTGCCTTTGTCAGTTTGCCATCGTAAAGGTTGGCGTCCACTTTGTTTCAAGACCAATTTTAAGGCCCGTACCAATTCGGTGCTGCTTTTAGAAGTCAAAGGCACGACCCAAGCAAATTTGGAAAACACGTCGATGACACAAAACAAATATTTGTGACCACGATTGTAAGTGGCTAAATGAGAGACGTATGCTAAATCGGCTTGCCATTGATGATCGATCCCTTCCACTTGAGTGATACTTCTAGAAAATTTACGTCGAATGGGTTTGTGTGACGTGTACGTCGATTGTTCTTGTAACCATCGTCGTACTTCGGGCAAACGTACACTTTTCAATTTACTTTTAGCAGCTCGATATAATTTTTGAACTCCTCCGTAACCAGCAGCATGGCCAGGATTGTAATAAAGGCTAGCTAACAGTTTCTCCATGATGATGATTTCCTCAAGAATAAGTTAACCAAGTTCCAATACTCTTTTCTTCGTGAGGTATCTTTTTGGATTGTTGTTTACGTGTCCGACGTGCTACTGGGGTAAAGGTAGTTTGAACAGGGGTCATCGGTTCTGTTTTGACTTCTTTCTTCACTTCTTTCTTTTTCTCTTCTGAGGGTAAAGGGGTAGGTATCTCTTTTTCATCCAATCCGGTGAGGCTAACTTTTTTATTTTTTTAAGAGGTGGAGTTAGTAAAAACTCTTCTTCTTCTTCTTCTTCTTTTTCTTTGACGGTCATCCCTGTACCGGTGTCTGTTTTAACCACTTTAGGTTCGCTTTTCATCAGAGCCTTAAAATCTCTCAGAGTGGGTGAAGCTGTTTCGTCGACTGCTTTTTGGTGAAAGAGTTGTAGACGTTGTAAAAGTTGACCGTACCGTTGCGATTTTTCTGTTTCGGACACATCGTTGCGTTCCATCAGGGATTGTATTTCTTGTTGTAACTGAGACATTTCGTTGAGATTAGGATTGGGTGGTAAATGAGGTATCCGTTGTTCGTTCCAACGATGAAATTCCATCCATCGTTTGTAAGGTACTAAAGTCAGTTTTCGTCCTTCCATTTCATCCAAAGGTACCAAAAAGGTGTGGTCTTTTCAGAGAAGGGTGGTCCTTTTTATCTTCTTTTTTTGGTTATCGCATGACCCCTCCTAAAAGCGGTCCAGCAATCGTTCCTAACAAAGGAGCAGCTATTTTTAACAACGGACCTATCAACATAGGTAGAAATCCTCCTCGTTGTACCAACATTTTTTTCTTTTGTTGAAGAGGTATTTTCTTTTTCACCATTTGACGAAGAACGTTCCGATGTTTCCCTAATTTTTGTTTCTGTATCTTGGACAAAGGTACCGTTCCTTTCAACACGTTCAAACAACATTCACACACGGTATCGATGATTTCTTTAGGAGCTGTTTGAATGAGTTGTTTTCGCATGGGAGGATTGGATTTGGTCAAGACAGACAAGACATCCCAAATTTTGGCCAGACGAGGGGGAAGTCGTCCTTTTTTGGTGGTTCTACTTTTCTTCTTTTTTTGGTGGTGTGCACTTTTGGGAGCCATCTTTTAGAGGTGAGGAGGAGTAAGTCTGAAGTCTTTGGCATTTCACCCTTCTATTTTATACTGGAATACGTCTCCACTGATTGTCTGCACGACGTACCAACTTCACGACAGGTCTCACTCGACGTTGAGGTGTTTTCAATGGACTAAATCGTCTCAATTCATCTTTGGATAAATCCACTAAACTTTGTAAGATGCCAGTTCTTTCTTGGACTTTGGTTTTAGGGGATGGTACTTTGTTGGTGGCTGCTGCCATGGCTAAATCAGCTGAAGTCGACGGTCCCGACGGGGTGACTTTCGAAATAGGTTTCCATTTTTGCATCAAATTAGGAAACACGGATCTTAAGTCTGGTTTGACAGGCATCATGGTAAAAGAGGGTGAAGAAGACAAAGAGGAAGATGTGGACGCAAAAGGAGACCTCGTCATCATTGGGGACTGTGATGGTGATGGTAGTAAGGGTGGTGGTGTTTTGCGGGTGTACGTTTGCGTCCTAGCTGCAGTACCTCTTTTACGTCGGGTGCTAGTGGTGGTGGTGGTGGTGGTAGGTGTGGTTTTCTTCTTCTTCTGGGCACGACTTTTCTTTTTCTGAGGGCTGCCTTTCTTTTTTTTTGGGCTGGTTTTTTTCTTCTTTGGACTTTTTTTCTTTTTAGGAGTTTTTTTGGGTTTTTTGGCTTGGGCATCATTAGGATCCCATTTCAAAAGGGAACGAATCATAACCCCTCCTAAAGAACCACTTCCACCAGGAGTTAAAATGATTTGTTTTTTAGTCCGTGAATCGATTCTAGGATCAGCCAGTTGTGACAATGCCGATTTATGTCTTTGAAAAAAACGTTGAGTTTGATGAGGAATGTGAATGATGCCTTGTAGTAATTGACGTGCTGTCAAAGTAAACCATCGTAACACTTCTTTAAGACTCGCTTCTAACAAATGAGCACGGACTTGTGCATTTTTTTCACGACTGATGCCATACAAGGCACGAATCAATTTAGCCGAAGGATGAGGTTGAAAGGAAGTCATCTCTCAAAAGAGTGTGAGATAGAAATGACGTAGTAGGTTGTTTTTATAGTTTTTTTAAAAATGGGCTGAAGGGGACGTGTAAATGACAGGACCACCTTCTTGACCCCAAGGGTGAAACAATTGGGCACGAAATCTCAAATAGTCAGGAGTGGTAGGTTTTAAGTCGATGAGTAAATACTCGTGAGGGGTTTGAGTGGCATCGTCGTACGCATAATTGAGCCAAGGAGCCCCTAACTGTTTGGCTAACACTTGTACTTGAGATTTGTCTCTGGGGGCTTTTAAACAAGACCACGTAATGAGCATTTAAACTGATGGTTCGATGGGCTTTACTTTGTTGAAATAAATTTTGTGTAATGTAGACAATACTAGCATTACGATGGTGTCCTTTTCGTGTAAACCAAAGTTTAATTTCTTCTTCGTCTTCTCCTAACATGTCATCAAAAATAACTAAATGAGTTTGACTCACGTCAGACACGATTCCATCGTCTTCGTGAGGAATACCATCCACAAACGAAATGGTTTCTCCTTGACTTTCTTTCAATAACGTGTAAGACGGTTGCCACTCTTTGTAACACCACACGATACGTTGAGGTGGACGATCAAACAAATCAGCTTTGTGTTCGATCAAACGTTTGACAAATTCGGTTTTCCCTGAACCACTCGGTCCAGCAATCAACATGTTAAATGGATGGCGCAGATACAAAGCATTCCAACTTTGACGATCTAACTTTTCGTCAATCACTTTAACCACAGAAGAGGAGGTAGACGAGGCAGAAGAAGATGATGTAGCCATGATTGAGGTAAGAAGATTTTTGAGAAGAAGACAAAAAACCCAAGGCATTTTATACATTTTCATACACGTTTATTTTAAAAAAAATAAAATAAAAAAAACAACCAACACAACCAAACATTTTTTACAAGTCATTAACACCACGAGTGATAAAACAGCAAAGCAAAATCAACAGGTACACAATGAAGGCTCCTACTGAAACAATCAAACTGTCATATAAACACGTTAATGTACAACAATAGTTTCGTGTCCTAGTCATGAAAGACACTGTTTGGGGTGGTATTCTTCTGGTAATCTTTTGTTGTTTTGAATCCTCTGACGACGGCAGTGGTAAAGAAGGGTGGTGTTCCTCAAGAGGTATTTGAACCACAGCAGTGGTGTCACGTTCTTCTTCTTCTTCTTTCAGGGTTTCCCATCGAGGTTCCCATTTTTTCACTTTTAGACTCTTATGGACATGTGGCCAAATCTTTGGCAAACTGAGCCACTTCTTGTAGCCAATATTGGAAACCAAGGTTTCTCCAGGGTCGTACATCTTTCCAATGGAAAAGGTGTTGGTGTAACTCATTAGCAAAACACACTTCTTGAAATGTTTTATACACAGATAAAGTGTGACGAATGTCTTCTTCACATGGAAGTTCCTCACTAATTTTCATCACCACTCTCAACGCTTTACGTACAATGTTTCTTTCGTGTACTGATAAAATCAAGTTTTTATAGTCTTCTTCTTCTACTAAGTCCGAAAAAGAACACAGGGTCATATTGTTTTTTGGAACTCAACAATTGAGTCCAAAACAACCACGGATCCTCCAAAGGAATCCAAGGCAAACACTTGTCCTCAAAAATACTCCACAACGAATGTCCTGGAAAACGAATTCCAAGATAAGCAGTCACTAAGACACACACCACATAACGTCCAAAATTCTATGGAAACAGTTCTTGTATCACTTTTTTATAATTCTCTAAGGTCTGAACATGATCTGTGATTTCTTTCCACGGAATCCGTTTCACGAGTGACGTGTAGAGTTCAGGCATACCCACTCTTTTGTAGCCAGGCTGTCCAATAATAGACACTTGGCATGTACCGATAAAGCATCAAGGTTCATGTTTGACTTTCCTTCCACGGAATCCGTTTCACGAGTGACGTGAAAGGTACAGACGTGCCGCCTCTTTATAGGGGTCGATGGCCAAGGTAGGTATCTTGGGTGGCATGTTTTTATAGTCAGGCTCCCAAGGTTGGTACCTTTTGAGACAGTCTCCTTCAGGATAGTAGTAGCGATAGACGTTTCCCATGACCATTCTTCTATGCCCTTGAAAGAGGGTATAGTGTAAAAATCGAGAAATGACTTTGAGTTTACGTTTCACTTGGATTTTGACAAACTCTTGGTAAATCCTTTAACGCACTTCCACAGGCATGCCACCAATGTACTTGGGTAAAGTTTCCGATTTGGAAAGAAGTAACTCTCTTTTGTATTCTTCACGATACTCGTGATAGTTTTTCTTCAAAATCAGATTTCTGATGCGACGAAAGTAGCCATAGTATTGAAATCGAGGAATCACTTGAAGTTTACGTTTCACTTGAATCTGAACCAACTCATCGTAAATCCGTTTTCGTAACTTCAAAGGTAATCCACCAATACGATCTTCTAAGGTAGGAGGTATATACTGAAAAATATGTTCTCGCAACTCTAAGGGTAAACCACTAATGTATTCTTCTAAAGAAGAAGTATTCTCCTCCGCCATGGAATTTTTTTTACTTCTTCTTTTGTTTAGCATCTGGCTCATCGTACCCGTACTGTTCTAAAGCTACTAAAGGTAAGAAGTGACAGTGCGGAGACCATCTGGCATGTTCAATGTAAGCTGAGTCGGTAGGCTCCCAATGGTGAAGTTTCACACCACAACTAAAACATTGAACTTTATCTCCTTCTCCCGTGTATTTAAATCCAGATGTAGCTAAACCTTCCGGTTTAGGTCCTTCTAGATATTTTGGCCACTTGTCTTTGAATGACTTAAGTCGACTTTCATACTTGGAATAACCAAGTAAACTCACAGGTATTCTGATATGCGAATATGGACCCACATTCACCTTGTTGTCATTAACGTCAATACCAGTTCCTTTAGTATTTCCAGTAAAACATAAAGGGCGTACTGCCTCTTTAGAGGGTGGTCGATGAGTGGTGAGACTTCCAGAGGGTCCTGAATCCAAGATGTTACAACTTAAGGAATCCTTTTGAACGTGTGAATCGGGAATACCAAACCGTACAGAATCCGTTTCATTGCATGGTTCTGCATCACACTCCAAGTCGTGGTGATTCATCTTTTTTTTCTTCTTGCTTCTTGGTTAACGTTGAAAGTGAGAATGAAGGGTTAGGCTTGGAAGGGGTTCCTTTGTTATACCTGTCGACTGTACCATCCGAAAAGTATTGTAATGTGATCAGTGGAAACGCTAAAGAAAGGTAAGCACAGTTTGGTGACCATCTGGTATGTTCCAGGAGAGCTGATTTCTTACAATCCATACGAATAGTGACACCATAACTAAAACACAGTACTTGTGTTCCCTGTCCAAAGTAAACAAAGCCTGCTCTGGCTAAAGCGTAGGAAGTAGGCAATCCATTGTTCCTAAGTTTTTTTTTTTGTGCTCCATCGATGAGGACAATAACAATAGTCAGGCATGTGTTTAGGCCAATTTTTGAACGTTTTCAAGCGACTGCCACACTCACCATAGTCAGGCAAAGCCCATGTTGAAGTCATCTTTTCTGTTTTTTTCAAGAGGAGGGTTTCCTTTTTTTATACTTCTCCAAATGGGCGTGTCCGTAAGGTAAAGTCGTGTGATCTGGAAGTCTCACTCTTTTTTGGTACACGATGCGATACACTTTTTGAACAGGTCGAGTCACGATTTGATGATTAGGTAGGCGTACAATCTTGTGAGGTTCTAACGTGGCTACTTGAAAATCTTTCACTTGTCCAGACATTAAAGCATTTTTTAAAACCTCAAAGTTCACGACTTGGTTAGTTCGATAGTTCAGAGTCAACCCTTTGACTTTACAGGAGGTGTGAAGTTGACCTTGTGGGTCTCGGTATCGGTACCCATAATTTTTAGGGCCACCGCTGGCAAAACTCAAAATGGTATCTTGAGGGTGCTCGTCTGTCCAGGCTCCTAAACGATCTCCTTGAATGGTAGGGTGGGGGCAACCGGGGCGATGAATGTAAATGCAACTGTCAGTATCAAAGTACAGGACACGATCTCCTAAGACTTCTAACGCTTCGTCATACAATTTCAAACGAGCATGAGCAGTCACGTAGGCGGCAATGACTACGTTACTAAACTTGTCAGGTTTGACAAACTTGGATTCTTCTTCGAAATTGACAATGATCAAATCCTCACGGATGATTTCGACGTGCTTGACTAGAATACTTTTGTCGTCCACCAGTTTAAAGTAGCGATAAGGATCGTCCACGTATTCCGTTTTGGGTAAGATCGTTCGTTGAGCCATTTTTCCCCACAAACAATTCAACATCACTTTGGCAAACGATCTTTTTCCTTCATTTTTTTCCACCTCTTCTAAAGTGATGCCTTCGATCTCACGGTATTCTTCTTTAAATCGTTCTTGGTCTTCGGGAGTTTGACACCACGAAGGATAACCACTAGCTTCTTGTTTCAGTTTGAGAAATTGGTTCACGTACCCCGAAAAAATGCCTGGATGATGGGTAGCGTCGTCCTTTTGGTATTGGGCTGTAGTTGGAAAGTGCCAAATTTCATACACGTTCAATAAACGGTATCCACGATCCAGAGCCCGAAACAATTCGGCACTGACCCACGTTCCTATCAATGACCGTTCTTCCTCCGTGTGGTGACAGGGATGATCTTGGTTGCACGTTTCGGCACACGTCCGACATAAAGGAAACATCAGTTTTCCTTGACAATGGTAAGGTAAGATGGGATGAAACAAATTTGTCGGAGGTAAGACTTTACATTTGATTAATCCTTCGTATTGACGAATGTGTTCCACGTCAATGTGTTCTGTTAAAATTTCAGGGTGTCCGGTGGGAAAACGAGCATATTTACACACCCAAGGATACAAAGAACACACGTCGATGTATTTGATTTCTTCTCCTTGGGATTCATTCACGTCGTACAGTAAACGAGTGGCATTGGTTCGTCCTCCAAATAAACTGTGACGCGGATCTAAAGGTTCGATGTCGGCTGCGTCGTAACTTTGAGTAATGGTCTTAAATTCAGGATCGGTTTTCAAACGTCGATCGTACTCGTGCTCCCACATTTCTATCACTTCGTAACCTTGACTTTCTAACTGGAGTCGTCGTTGGCAAGTCTGTTCGTATAACTGATCCATGTTAGAATCTGAATAAGGGCTTTTCATGTCTCGGTTAGGATAACAAGTAGGGCATCCGTGAAACAAACAACCCTGAAACTCGTACACTATGTGCGGGTTTTCTAAATCCCAACCATCCACGGAATAACCTCCAATCTTTTTTTCTCCTCCTCCGTTTCTAGCATGTTGTATCCATTTGTCTTCTTTTTGACACAAGTAATGAAGCCAACGTAAAGCTTTGACCGAATATTGACGACTAGTAAAGAGCCCCTTGTTGGAGTCGATGATGGCCAGTTGGTTCTCAGGCATGAAATTTTGTCTGTAGACTAAGGAACAGGCTTTAGGTAAGGTGGCTGCATCTTTCAAAGGATCGACCTCCCCGTGATCGAGAAATAACTCTCGAAATTTTCCACAACAACGTCTTAAAATATCTACATCCGATCGACAATATTTGAGCATCTCTTCTTGAAAGTCAAAGGGATCGTTCTGGTGAGCACGGTACCAAGCGTGAAAAGCTTCTCGCTGTTCGGGTCGCATTCCATCGGGGTCGTAATCATGAAGGTCAGGCAAATGCGGTAGGACGGCCTGTTGATTAGCTTCCGTGTTAAAGAAGTGAGGAAAGTAGCCTTTAGCCATTTCTGTCATGCCAAACGTTTTTGGCATGCGACTCAAAGGCATGGCCATATAACTCATCGAATCTTTAAACTGGACTTGTCCTAATTTCATGTAGATGAGCTTTTTTTCCGTTCATGGTAACTACAGGACGTTCGGTTCCATGGTTCAAATAATAATGGAGTAAAAACTGTCCATCGTATCCCGAAAAATTGTGAGCTATGACGGTGGCATACCGATGACAATCTCCATAACGATGAATGTCTTCTTCGCTCCAACTGTCGTGGGTGGTAGGGTCTAAAACCCATTCAGCAAACTCAGACAAAGTGTTCACTCCACGAAAGATTTTTTCACGTCCTCCTGGAATCCGACTACAATGAGGACAGTGAAAATGAATCGATTCTTGAATACACTGATTACAAGCCCGATGTGCTACACAGAAATTTGGAATGTGAGTGCCTGTTTCTTGCATGCATTCAAAATCAAAAAAGATGAAATCTACTTGTTTCTTGTTTTTCTTTATTTCTTTCTTCTCTGTCTTGTCAAACTTTTGAATAAAACATCGATGATCAAAATCGACGATCTGATGACAAATAGAACATTTTTTCTTGCCAGCACAAACGTGTCTCTTTGAGTCATTGGTACGAATCAGCTGTCCACACGTAGAACACGATTTCAATAACTCACAAGCACATTTTTGTTGGTGTCCTTGGGTCTTGCGATGCTGTTGGTAGCAAGAAGGACTGACAAAACGGCGTCGACAGGTTTCACAATAAACGTGATGTTGTTGTGGTTCAGGAAGGCATGGTGGGTCGGCTAAACAGCCCCGACATCTTGCTCCACAACGAATGTGTCGCTCGCGACTATTACACCCTTTGTTACATTTCTCACAGTAGTAAGAGTATCCCAAAAATCCGGTAATACTGGTAATGGTATCAAAATGTTCTTGATGGTGATAAAGATGAATGTATTTTCCCTCAGGGAAATCGGGGCCTCGAAACAGTAGAGCTCCGCGCACTTCTTGAGGGTGAACTTTTAACGTATAATGAGGAGCCAAAACATCTTGAAGTTGCTGCATTTGAGAAATGCCACACACGGTCTCTTTAGGGATCCCTGCTTGTTTCAACAAGAGTTCTGCTTCTTTTCGTTGTTGGGGTCTTTGCGATGTTCGAATATTATTCCAGGCTTTTTTCCATTCTTTGCTCTCGTTCTTGTTAGCATAGGTGCGGCCCACCACGATAGCTCGAGCCAAACACATTTGGTCTTGAGTATTGTTAATTTGGACGACACTGTGTTTGGTAGTACGAAGATCGTCCACCAATAACGGTTTTCTGCTTCGTCCACTTCCTCGAGGTGGAGAAACGTGTGTCATGTAAAGTGTGGCCTTTCCATCGGTGATGGTAAACTTGTCATTGGATTGTTGTACATGTTCTATTTTGGACATGACTTTGTCTGGCGTTAATTCTGCCGGGGTGCTAAACTCAATCCAAACGGGACTCTTCAAGTTGTCATGATGGATGGCCAGTCTCAAGCGATCCTCTTCTTTGGCTCCACATTGCCGTTTCAAGTTGATTAAGACAGATTCCCACAAATCGCTAATGAACCCCGCCGCTTTCTCGGGAGGTACTTTGGACTTGAAGTCTTTGAAGTGAACTGTGTGAGTGTACGCCGTGGTCCTAAATTTTCGAGAGGTAATTTTTTGAGTCTCTCAAATCCGATAGTAATTTTCAGGAGCCACGGTAGTAGGACTTTCTTGGTCAGGGGTTCTGGTGTTGGTGGTTTTTGTTTTGGGTGGTTTGGAAGTTTGGGTTTCAGGTTCACTCATCTCGTCTTCGAAGTCACTGGCATGGACTTGAGCTAGTAGTTCCTCTAAGGGTGTTTCAGGGAGCACGGAATACCTTTGTCGTCGTGGCCTCTTGGTTTGTTCTTCTTCTTCAGGTTTCTCATGGTTTGGGCGTGATCTTTTCATCTTGAAATCTGATTTGAAACTGATTCAGTTTTCACCCAGGTACCTTTATATAGAGACAGAAGAGTATATAAAGAGAGAGCTTCTTACCTTCAGAATCAGTCTTTGGTGATTGAACTTTCAAACTGCTGAAAAGATGGAATAGTCAAAAAGACAGATTGCTTTTTAGTGAGAGATTTGCAGACAGTCATTCGAAAGTATACTAGCAGTAAGAGTAAGGACTACTCCTCTGTCTCTCGAGATAAAAGTGAAGATACTTGTTATATCTGTCAAGAGAAAGGACATTGGGCTCCAGAATGCCCACAACGTCAACAGCAAAAGAGAGACAAAACAAAAGATACCTGTTATCATTGTAAAGGATCAGGACATTGGTCTTCGGAATGCCCTCAGAAAGAACAAGAAGAAGAGGAGAGGGAGGAAGCCGATTCAAAAACAACAAACCTAGAAGAAGAAGAAGAACATATCATCAAGAAAAGTAAGAAGAGAGTGAGAAGAATGGAAGACAGTGAGAATGAAGAAGAAGAAATGGAAGATATGATTCCTGTGACAATCAGGGTTCCTATGAAGAAGAAATTTAAGAAACAGAAGAGAGACAGACAGTGAAACAAAAAAGGAACTTTGTTGTGTGTTTTTTTTGGTGTTATATGTTATATTGCTGAATTATTTTGTAAAAAAATGGATGAATACACCAGACTGGAGAAAAAAAGTAAGTGGTTTTGTGTTATTTTGTTTTAGAGTAGAGATGCACGCACGCATTCACACATTTACCATGGGATTTTTTTAAAAGTTTTAACTTGATTTTTCGGCAATTTGATTTCTTTTCTAGAAATCTGGTGGTCCTTAGAAGGACCGTTGGGTTGTTTTGTTTTTGGTTTCAAAAACAAAACTTTCAAATCAACTTCAAATGCCGTAGTCCTTTACCACGGCCCAATCCATATCCTGTTAATGCTGCTGCTACTGATGGTGTTTTGGTTATGGTGGTAGTCACTGGTGGTGGCATTGGTGGCATGGGTGGTGGTATCTCACTAGCACTGGAAGGCTTAGAAGAATGTTGTTTAGCCCGTGATGGTCTTTTTCGTTTAGGTGGTTGATGAGTTAAAGAATACTTATAGACATTGGTCATCCATTTTAACTCATATAATATCTCTTCTAACAGACTTACAGTTTTTTCTTCAAGACTGATGCCTTCCTTTACTGTTTCCTTCTTCTCCTCCTCTTGTAACTGCTGCTGCTGTTGCTGTCTGATTTCTTCCTTACTTTGTTTTCTTCTCTCTTCTTCTTCTTTCTGCTGTTGTTGAAGAAGAAGAAACATTTCTTCCTCTTCTCGTTGCTTTTTTACAAAATTTCCCATCTCTTCCATTTGCCTTTTTTTAAATTCATCCACCATTGGTACAGTAGTAGTAGTATTCTCAAACTTTTGATTTAGTTAATCTCAATCAAAGTTTTCCGATCCGGAAGTTCAATAATGCAGCAGCATTAATCATTGAAGGCTCACTCCAATACATTGTACTACTTGTCTTTCCAGTCTCCATGAAGGCTGTCGAAAAAAGTAATAAACCCTACGAACGCTACGATACCTTTATACCCGAGATGACGTCACACCCCCGCTCTCTTCCCATTGGAAGAAAACCCGACCCACTTGTAACGCGCATTTGGATTGGTAGTTGATTTCGATCCATTTCAATCCTATCGTAAGGTATATATACTACCGCTGGTTTCATAAAGCTTCACCGGTTTTCTCCAAGACCACTCATAAAGACTAAAATCATGTGGGTTAGCGTGGAAGCATGGAACATTGTCTCGGGAATGCTGTTTAATCCAGCATTCCCCATGTATGTAAAAGCCTCATGGGCTACCACCAAACTAACAGAATCCACTGAATGGAAAAGTCGCATCTACATCGAACGTCAAGGATGCTTGAAGAGAGTCCTTTTCTTCGGACCAGAAATTAGAAGATTAAGAAGAAAAAGAAGACCTAGCCAAAAATGTACATGCTAAAACTGACCAAAACAAAAAAACCCAAAGGCCCTTCTTAGGGCCACCCATTTTTCAAGAAAAGATTAATTTTTCCAATGATTGCCTATATAAGTGTGTTTTTATATATATGTTGTTTGTATATTTTTTTGTTCTGTCATAGTCTACTACCCCTCAAACAAAAAAATCCCTTCTCCCTTGTATGTTTTGTGTGTGGTGTGATTGATATAGAAAAAAGGATAGTGTGGTGTGTGTTTTTTTGGAAAAAAAGGGGGATGTTTTCCTTCACGTCCGCGCTTCTCAAATATAAAAGCGGTACCTTCCGCAGTCGAACCATTCACACTTCACACTGAAGAATGAATACTGTAGACCTCTTGCAGGAAGCTTGGGATAGGATGGTGGATGTGAAGTCGTTAATGGAAAGGTTGGAGTATTGGTGGAGATATCCTGCCACCAAACCATTTGTCACCAGCCAACTAGCGGCTCTCATTTCAGCGAGGAGGTTGGTGAATGATGTTTTGGTGGAGGAAAGACTAAAAACTTCTTCTTCTTGTGCTCCTTGTCGTGTGGGTTTTATCAAAAAATCTCTTGACTTACTAGATGAAGTGAAATACTTCCTTCACCTTGTTCAACAAGATGAATGGTCGTATCCACCCACTAGTTGTGTCAGGCGTGAAGAGATCAATCTTCACACGACAACCCTATTGTTAAAGAAAGCTTTAGAGCAAGAAGTAGCCCACATTAAAATCTTGTGGGCTCTTGAAAGAAAGAAGAAGCCAGGAAAGAAATGGAATTTCAACGGTTGAATTTAAATTGGATAAAAATCCAAGATAAGTTCCGACGGATGAAACATCCTGACTGGCTACCAGATTCACCAACACTTCCAACCAAGAAAAAAAGATCCACCACCTTCCTAAGCTTATTCACCAAATGTTGGAGGAAATAAATAATTCCTCCTCCAACGGTCCTTCTGAGGGACACCCTTTTTCAAGAAAGATTAATTCTATTCCCCTCTCACACCCCCACACCACACCCACACTCCCGCCACGTTAAAAACTCCCGTTGTCCCTATAGAGACCCCCGCCATGTTAAACTCCCGTACGTAGCTGTAGTGCCCCCGCCATGTTAAACTCCCGTACGTAGCTGTAGCGCCCCCTCATGTGGCTATTTACCCCCCGTCAACTACTAATTTATAGCGACAGATATGAGGAGAGTACAAAGCAATTGGTTTACTAAGGACTATATTATAAAGAAAAATCCAGGATTATCTACATTACATATACTTTTACGATAACAAGTTCGAATCTAGGTTTACAGATGGCACAGGCATGATTAACATAAATTAACTACTAAACGACAGTCTTTAGTTTTGTTGCGTCTTCCTTCATTTGCAAAAATTTATAACGAATTTAGAAATTTGCTTAACTTTTCTGGCATGATCTTAATGAACTTTTCCTTATTTGAACATGAACAGTAGAATTTTGGTAAGTACGCAAATGTCAAATCCCCGTGAAATGGATAAACAAGTAAATAATGATATTCGTTTTTAATGGATCTTATATTTAATTTATGATGTATTGTTTCATGTTTGTTTTTTCCATCATAATGGTTTTCCATCATAACAACCTAATTCTATTCATAAAGGATAGAACACAGATCTGATTCTAGACAATGCATTTCTAAATCAAGGTATTTTTTTTTATAGCACCTACTGTTGAAAAGAGAAGAAAAAAAAAATAGATTCGAAATACATTGGTATAGTTTTTTTTAATAGATGCGTGCAATAAAGATTCCCAGTTCTGTTGATATTGAGTCAAAATTATTTTCTCTTGTTTTAGTATCTTATTATCATATTGGTGAGTCAGCACAAATGAAAATCCTCAGATATTCAAAAAGCTCAGTTACTCCTTTTATATGAATTGTCGTTGTCACCATGAAATTTGAAAATATTATATACAAGAAAGGTCAAACTATCTCTGTTAGTCAAGATTAATCCAATATTTTAATATATTCTCCTTTTCTAACGTAATGAGTATTTCCCTAACACTCTCAAAAGCATACAATTTATCGATATGTTTACATTTCGTCTTCACTTGCGTGCTTTTGTGTCTTAGTCAAAATAGAGATTTTTTACGATAACAATCCCAAAAATTTCAATAACTCAACATCTTTTAAACAAGTGTTTATATATTCTATTATCGGCAAATGATTTCTAAATCGTGTATCACACTCTTAAGAGAATATAAATCATGTATCAGACTCTGAAGAGAATATAAATCATGTATCAGACTCTGAAGAGAATATAAATAATGTATCACACTCTGAAGAGAATATAAATCATGTATCACACTTTGAAGAGAATATAAATCATGTATCACACTCTGGAGAGAATATAAATCATGTATCACACTCTGAAGAGAATATAAATCATGTATCACACTCTGAAGAGAATATAAATCATGTATCACTCTGAAGAGAATATAAATCATTTATCACACTCTGAAGAGAATATAAATCATGTATCACACTCTGAAGAGAATATAAATCATGTATCACACTCTGAAGAAAATATAAATCATGTATCACACTCTGAAGAGAATATAAATCATGTATCACACTCTGTAGAGAATCTTTGATTGTCGTAAAAACTAACTGTATCATCTGCATATCACAATACAAAATTATCAATTCTTCTGTTGAAAATATCTCATATCAAGAATACCATTTATAAAACAAGTGCAAAATAAGATCGGCGAGAGGGGGTTCCCCGATTTTCAGGCCCAAGGGATGCGTCAAATAATTAAGAATACATTTTATTTACTTATACAGTGTGCTCTAGACTTGTCAATAGCTCCTTGGCATATATATATATATATATATATATATATATATATATATATATATATATATATATATATATATATATATATATATATATATATATATACACACATAGATACATATATATATATATACACACATTGATACATATATATATATATATATATATATATATATATATATATATATATATATATATATATATATATACTTACTAACTCCATCTCGTATTAGTTTTTGTACCACAATGTTTGCAACCAATCTTATCAATAACGTTCTTACAGTCGATGAAAGCACAATAAAAGTTTTCACCACTATTTAAAACTTTAGTAATAATTGCGCGACGAACATAAATTTATAATAAATGGTAGATTTTTTTTCTTCTGAAAACCAAATTGATTTGTAACTATTTTTTCATTATTTATACATAAACTTTCATTAGGAATGCTTGAATAAATTTTCACTAATACATTACTTGATGTTATTCCCCCATAATTATAAGCACTGACAATACTATCCTTCTTATGAGTTTATATACAATAATATCCTTATTGAATTACTACTGAATATTGAATGATACAAAGTTATTAAAATGGGGGTATTAATAAGAATTGAATATATGATGATCTCAGAAATTATGTTATCAAGTTCAATAGATTGATTCTTTTTGAAAGTACTTAACTGATTTCGATTTAAAACCATGGATATATCTACATATAAGTTTTCTTAAAGTATATACAGATTTCCATTACTTTGGTTAACATCGTACATATGATCCAAAATCATATCATCATTATCATACCTATTTTTGACCAGTTATGTTATACCTGGCAGTGTGATCATTGGATGTTTTACTTTCCTTTTTATAATATTTACTCATTTCTTTCGAAAATCTCTCGTTGTTTGATTTAGGTATTGTTATTAATTTATCACGTTTTGTAGCTTTATGTTTATATTTAGCGACTCTTATAGCTTTATTGTACCTCGTCCCCGTCCTCACCTACTTTATAAAGCCGACTTTAGTGCAGACATGTATTTAAAACCCCTTTCAGTATATGATTTTTATCTTTTAACGGTTCACTGATTACAAAACTATCAATACGCTTCTCAAGGTAGAACACACACCATGCTGGTATTTGGATTGGATAAAAAGTATGTTTATATTGCACAACGTAATCTGTTTCAAGGTCTCGTTTATGCGCAGGGTGCGCGCCAAATTGTAGTGCACCTACACCTACTTACCAGTAGTCACACAACATGACTGGCTCTCCATTGTCATGGATAGAGGATAGCGGATGGTGTGAGGTTTCCCCCCTCTCGTTTTGCATCAATAGTGGAGAGTGGATATAGTGGAAGTGGAGGGATGACCGATCAGGAAAATCCTTCTGCCATGTACTTTTAGTTATTGTTAGCCCACCACATGAGTTGTTCCACTTTGTAGTGGTTGAAAGAGGGAGTGGAAGATGTGGTGGTGAATGTGGATGAGTATTGGTTAATGAAAAGTGCCTTGTAGACTTCAAATGTGCAAGGGTAATATATTTAAGAAAATTTAAATGGAGGGAGAAATAATTTCTCTTTTCTGCAACGAACGGGATGGAATAGGCAATGGAAGTTATTAGAAACACGGAGAAGTATGTAACCCAGTTGATTAGGACGATTAAAACTATGCCTCATGGGTAGATTATATCAGCCGGTTTGAACTTCCTAGCCCTAGCTAAAACTATGCCTCATAGGTAGATTATATCAGCTGATCATAAACCCGGACAAATGAGTAGATTTTTCTAAATCTTCTATTGAGTTACTTGATATTTGTTTTGTAAAGTATGTGTTCAATCAGAGTAATGAAATAATTTCAATATCCATTGGAAATAATGTTGAGCATTTTAATGATAACTATAAATGTGTTCTTTTATTAGGATTTTAAATTCTGCATCTATTACTTTGCATGGCCATTACATTCTGTAAGTTAGGTTCCTATATATTAACCTTATAAAAAAGCCATCAGAATTTGTTGAGTACATGCGATATCACATGTCCGTCTACGATATACGTTATAATTAAATCGCATCCCCCCTTTAGGTATATTGCATTAATTATGTTTCTTGTATATTTCGTTCATTTTTATAGATTTATGATGATATTCAGTGCATTGAGATGCAACTAGACTAACATGTATGTAACACACACACACAAACACACAAACACACACACACACACACATACACAGAGTATAGGTTATGTTGGTAAAATGGTTGCATTTTAATGAAATGAATGTAAACTTTAGTGGAAGTGACCTTTCCAATAGTAGTCTAAAAGTCTGACTGATCATAACTCTCTGTGTCAACTTGATTGGACAAATCAAACTCTTGTCCATAAAAACGGCTAAGAAATGTACGTGTTCATAATTTTTGTTTAGATAGACTAAGCATTACTCCACTTGTGGTGCTAGTGCCTAAAATATAGATTACCATGGTATTACGACTCTAGATCTGAAAATATGAAACCAAGAATGTAAGTAAAATCAACAAGCATTTTATTTCTAGACAATTAAAGTGAAAATTCGAAAAGACACTTACAAAATTGTGAATTAAAATCCAAATAATCCAATAATTCTAAGTGTCCTAATCACAAGTCCTAAATAAAAATGTTCCGAATGAATTCCAGTAGTCTTGAATGTCCTGACGTACGAGTAATCTTGAATGTCCTGATATGCCTGAATGATGTAATCCAGAATATCTTTGAATAAATTCACAAAAACTCCAAAGTCATGTATCAATCCAAAATGATAATGTGCACTTTAGTAATCCAATGAATATTTTAAATAAATAATTCCTCTCGCTAAATTTGCTCTGATTTTCACAACACAGCTGTAAACATCTGATTATTAAAATGATTTTTCATAGACTGACCATTAGAACAAGAATGAATTATTGTTTAACCCAACTCCCTATATATAAATAGAGGTCACCTGACAAAATTGTCTAGAAATTTATATGGCTTACCTGACAAATATCAGTAATTCTAGTGGAAAAACCAGTATAATTGTAAACAAAAGCAACCATGACTTCGAATTCTAAGTAAACAACTTGTTTACATCCTATAACCAAGGACAAAGTTAAATATGTAGGACAAAAGTTAAACATGTAAATCTTATACATAGCAATGGTTACATCAAATTGGAAGAACCGAACCATCTACATGTGTCCTATTCACAAAACTGTAGTAGTACTCTAAGGACTAAGAAAACACATTACATTAACAATTATACAATCAAGTTTAGTTATCCAAATGAAGTTTCAAATAAATTTGAGTCTGTGCAACCATGTAAGAATGCAATCAAGTTTTTTGTTATCCAAATGCAGTTTCAAATAAATTTGAAGCTGTGCAACCATGTAACAAATTAATTTGTGTAGTAGGTGAATTTGTAAGAAAGAAACTTTGTCTAAATCTCATGCTTCCAGTCTTTGAAAAGCAAAAGCTATATTTTTCAGAACTGCATTCTTCAAATATGTACCACAAAAGTTTAGATAGTTATGTAAACTTTTGTAATTTCACTGCTTGTTGTGTTTATTGTTTGTCTTGGCTCTGTTTTGTGTTTGCCTTTGAAAACGACTCAATGAGACTCGAAAGCGCTTAGGCTAGTTGAAAACTAGTTTTGCACTGTTCGTTGTCAGTTTATCGCGTTTATCTTAATCAGTCCCTGACATACGCGATCCCTTTGCTGGATATAGTGCACTTGAAAGGACTGTTATTCAAAGTCAACACTTCATTCAGTGATCACATTAACAAAAAACATTTGACATTATTCACTGATATCAACTGCTCCACTTTCATAATTACTCCTCTATTTCCCTATAAAATATGTTTTCACATGATTTCTTTCAGTAAATAACTTTTGTACTTTTGGATCAGACTTATTAGCTTCATTTAGAATGAAATATCAAATCAAAGTAGAGCTAATGTTGACTTGTTTTTTTGTTTCAAAATTTCGATATAAATATAATAGATTTTGATAGTAACAATACTAAATTTTCAAATCTTGACTGAAAAGATTCGTTTAAATCTCCAAATAAAATTAGATTTTAGGAAATTTCAAAATCTACTACAATCTGGGTTCTACAAATAAATTTAAAACACGACACCAGAATTGTTTCACAACACCACAGTTGCAAAATAAATGTTTCATTGTTTCTTCCTCACTATTACAGAAAGAAAACCGTTATCAGCTACAAAACCAATTTTGAATAAGAAACTATTTGTAGTCGGTATGTTGTGGTTAATTCTAAACTGGAGCCACCATAAGTTTGTATCCAAAGTAATTTTATACGGAATCGAATGTACCTTATTCCACCAATATCTATCTTTTGGAATGTTGAATTTAATAAGAAAAGGTTTCTTGAGTTTGGGACACTGAAAAAAAGACTTTACTAAACTATTATTTGTCTCTTTGCATCCTTGTCGATTCCTGAGTAGAACTTCAATGTTCTTCGGGAAAAAATGATGCAGATTTTTTCTCATGTTTTAAATTTAATCTTTTTAAATCTAGCCTGATTGCACTTATAATACCATAAAACTGTGTAATTTGGGGTGAAAAATCATATAACTCTCAAAAACCGTTCATATGATAAAAATAAACCTTGCTCGTCAAAGAAATGGTCTATAAATTTTACCCCCTTCGACAACCACGAATGATACAAAACTGGTCTGTTGTTAATCGTTATATTTTAATGTTTCCAGACACCCTCGTGTGCAATTTCAATGAAGTCTGTATCATTTTCGATTGTCATAAATCTGCCCATGCTAAAAAACACAACCTTCCAAAACATATTTTTAGATAATTGCGATATTTGCAAATCATTTAATTGAAAAAAGTGTAATACGATAACTCATATTTATTGAGAAAGTAATAAATTATATTTTGCCATTCAGAATGATTAATCAGCAACGCTTTATCCAAGATATTGTTAAAGATTTTTATAAACGATGCTAGATGTTTCATGCACAATCAACCTATTTCTAAGTTATTAATAAGTGTTGTTCTATTTATTTTATTAGGACCGTCATTCCACATAAATTGATAAAACATTTTTTCAAATATTTATAGAACACTTGCTGTTGGATTTGGTAACATTAAGAATAAATGTGTCAGTTTAGATAAAGCCATTGATTTTGGAACAATAATTTTGCCATATATTGTTAATATTCTTCGAGTCCATTCCCATAAACACTGATTATTTTGTCTTATTTCAAAATCAGATTGAGCTACAAATTTAAGCATTAGGCGGACAAATATTTCCACGTCAAAAATACTTGATGGATGTTTATAACAAGGCAACATATCAGAAATTTGGATATATTTTGATAGAGTTATCTCCCAATAAAAATCCTCTATATAAACTTCAAACATATACTCTCTCAGGTCAATTTACAACTGTTTTGCTACCTGAAAATATTAACTCGCAATGAATATCCTGATAAGAAAATAAAGCAGCTTTTTAAGTCATCTGCTTGCAACCACTAATGAACAAAGGGTCAAAACTATCACTCCATCACAGACTAGAGCTGTCAATCAAATTGTTTTTAGTGTTTTACAATGAAATAGAACATTAATTGGAGAAGGATAAAACACATTACAAAGATACAAAGCTGTCAATCGTCGTTGCAGAACAAATGTATATCACTCAAGTTTTGAATTAAATTATTAAGAAAATATATAAAGCGCATCGCACTGTTATTAAAACCAATTGAAAACGGGCTTTAAACCACGTAACATGAATTAATACTCGTACGGAAATATGAGTCTCTCCTGAAACACATGGAAGAAAAAAGAAATAAAGAAAAAGTCTACCCAGACTTGATGGAAATTTGGGAAAGAAATAAAAGGTTGAGATATTTAATGGTTTCGAAACTGTGGATGGGAAATAATTAAATATTTAATGAAACAACAGAAAGATACATGGATGAAATGCGGACAGGACATTGAAACTTCCTCTTTCAAAATGAATTGTGTTTAAAGAATAAGATAAATACCAATAGAAAGGACACGAGTGGTCGTGTTGTTGAACACCGGATCAATATTGTAGGATATTCGTGTGGATTGTTAGACAGTTTTTGGATTTGTTTCGTACAGATTTTTTTTTGTGGAGGGGGGGGGGTGACGTTAGAGACATCAGGAATGGCTGAAAATACTGATTTGTTGTGGTTAAAAGGAGAGGAACACGTAACAAAGCACACGAGGTGGCATGAGAGTGAACACATTGGGTGCAAAAGCGCCAGAGAGTGGCCACACTTTCATCAGGTGCGACACATACTCCTATTTTGATCCGTCTGCCAGACCTATGACTCGTGAACAATTTAAGACATAATATTGACGACAAAAATTGGAGTAAGTTTTTATTTGTATGCAAGAATATAAAAATGTTAATGAAAGGATCTTCATTGTTAAGAGTGAAACCCGAGCGGCCAGTGAGCTGGCCCACATTAAGGTTTATGTGCCCTTCTTGGTCATTACACCGTGTATTTTGGCCATATGACTCCAAATGAGCACAACAGAAACAATGCATTGTAATTAATTCTAACTAATAGGAGTACCTAGTTTACATTGTTGTAATTACAAATGGGTATAAATAGTTAATCAACTGCCACTAGAACACGCAATTTAATTTTTTTCTAAGTTTTCAAAACTTCACAAAATATTTCAAAAGTCTTAAAGACTCATATTTAGTTTTGAAATTAACCCGCTAAACATGTAGTTGTAAAGTTATTATGACTTAAATAGATGAATATTATGGTGTGAACACAAGTGCATGTGCTATCATGTACATTTATAAGGGCTGTGTCAAAAACGATTTGAAATGTTTTTGACTTTGTCATATTCTAGTGAAATTTTTAGAAACTAAACAAAAACTTAAATTGCTTGTTAAAAGTGACAGATGAATAAATATTTGTACTTATTTGTAATTACAATATTATAATCTAGATACTCCTATTAGTTAAAATTAATTCCAATATATAGCTTCAGCTGTGCTTTTTTGAAGTCATATGGCCAAAATACATAGTGTAATAACCAAGAAGGGCACATAAATCTTAACTCAGACAGGATCACAACACTTGTTTACAAGTCTATTGACCTTGAAGCGCGCCAAAAGCGTAACAAAGTGATATGTTGGGGAATACCTCCGTCATAAATAAGGACTGTTTGGCAGTACAATATGATTTCCTGACTCTCTCTCTCTCTCTCTCTCTCTCTCTCTCTCTCTCTCTCTCTCTCTCTATATATATATATATATATATATATACACACACACACACACACACACACACACACACACACACACACACACACACACACACAGAGGACACAGGGCTCACCGTATTGGGAGAAAACGGTGGAGAAATGGACGAGACTAAAATGCGATCCCCCCACGTGAGAAACATAGGGCAGTCATTGCTGCTCTTAGTGATTATCAACATGTTGAACTCATCATGTCCAGCGTATCGAAATTGAAAACTACCTGACTCGGTATTAGTCGTGATTACACGTGGGAAATTGCAGAAGACCGGAAATCTCTATTTTCCACATGAAAACTTTGCAAACAAAGTATACAAAAATCAAAGGTCAATATTCTGTTCCCGGCCAAGCTAGTGGTAGACGGAAAAACCCCAAAGACATGTTCCCCGACTGGCATAGAATCATCGGTCTTCAAGGTAGGATGTCGCAGGCAAAGACATCAAAGATAATGCTACTACTACTACTTCTACTGTCAATAAAAGACGCAGAAGGAAAGATAGTAGTAGTAGCAGTACAGGACACACAAATATACACACAGTGTCGGGAATTATACAGTCAAATCGGGGACATTCCATAAATATGTTGTTTTTTTTTGTTGTTTTTTTAAAAAATTCTAAACAAGTACAAAAATAATCAAAATGTTGCAGTAATCTCAATTCATGTACTTAGTTACCTTCCATATTAAGACACTGAATTGAAATTTATGTTGAAGGTTTGTATTACGTTTAATTTATGCATAGATAAAATTGTATGTACCCTATTTTGAAGAAACCTAGTCATCAGAAGTGCACTAAACTGCGGAAAACATATTTCCGTTAAAGAAACTAATCAAAGACCTGCATGCCAGATGTTCAGTTAAAATAATGTTACTGACATGGATACATTTGTGAACTTAAAATATCAACAAATAAGAATTATTTTTAATCTATGTGTGTTTTGAATGATCATACATAAGTTGAATAGACTTCGTGTGTAATCAGAAATAACATAAAATAACACAAAGCAGTGATATACCTGTCTGAAAGGAGAGACTAATGAAATTCACCCAAAAATTGCATGAAAAATTGACATTTCTCTAAAAAAAATTAAACTGATATTCGAATTAATTTCGTTGAATCTAATATTTGCAGAATTTTATTTCAGCCCTAACTTCCTTTAGCATGATGTCTGGTCAGTTTTGTTACAAAATAAAATGATTTGTTTTTAAAATAAACCCTTTAAATAAGTAAAATCGTGTTTCAAGATGCTGTTGCATGAAAACAAAAAGATAATTTAATCTAATCTATGTGTTCATACACGCAGTGCATCCATGATGCCGAATTGCATGTGAAAAAATGTTATGACTGAGGTAAGTTTGCCTTGTTCTAGGTACATTGTACTACCAAATGTGATTTCAGGTTGGTGCATGTATTTCCTTTAGCCCTTTAGCCGTGAAAAGAATCTCTCTCTCTCTCTCTCTCTCTCTCTCTCTCTTACTAGTTTAACAAGTAATCAAATTCATATATATATATATGAGTGCGTGTGTGTGTGTGTGAGAGAGAGAGAGAGAGAGAGAGAGAGAGAGAGAGAGAGCGAGAGGGGGGACAAAGTGAGGGAAACCCACACTCAGAGAACATGGACGCTACTTGTGTGTTCATTCTTCTGTATGTATTTTCACCAAATATATTTGTGTATCACCATTGTATTTTAATATTATGATTAATTGGACTAAATAGTAAAAGTGCTTGTTTTATTTTCTTAGTATATCAAATATTAAACACGAGAATCTAAATCGATAGATTGTGTTATTTAGTATTTATTTGTTCAGTAAAATATGTCGGTTTTGAATCGCAGTCCATAGTTCGTGTTCAAGATTAACAACGCAACTTAACTGCACTCTTGTTCAATGAGTTGAAAGATAATCAATGCTTTTTGCAAGGATATTTGCATGGATATGGTAATTAATCTTATTTGGTGAGCTCTCTGGGTCAGTTTAAATCGCTTTCACATGCAAAGGAAAATAAATTTCTTTGGAGGTAGGATCAAAGGATTCAATATTATATGTGAAGGAAAATGTACTCAGTCAACTAATATCTCTTGTCAACATTTTGTGAGTAAAATAACACAGAGTATGTCCTCGTCTCCTTTCAAGCAAACGTTTAATACATATCGAGACTTTGAAAGTTGAAAAAGGAATATACATGTATTAATTTGTTAGTCAGACCTTCAACGAACCTTCAAAGGTTTATGCATCTGTTATTTGGTTGAATTTCCACAGTTATTTATGCCACACGAATATCTCGTCAGTTTTAATAGAGTAGAATTGTTCTTTATTTCTTTGACTTGCGATTAAATGTGTATGCCGAGTTAACTGTGAACTCTGAAAAACGCATATATACTTATTTTCAAAGTTACGAGTATACAGATCAATCAATTATTTTAATAACTGTCAGCTGTAAGCACAACGTGCGGATTGGAGGAAATGTTGAGTTTTTAATCGGTTCGATTAAACCGCACGGTTTCAGTTATTATATAGTGTACAAATTGAGAAATTTTTGCAAACGTTTTGGCCTTAGTAATTTAAGCATCTCTGAGTTTTCCCTGAAATAAGAAAATAAAATTGTCTTTCCCAGTTTTTAGTAGCACCTCCCGCGATACCAGTTACTATTGATATATCTTCAACAACAATTCCGATTGGTGTACGTATAATAGTCGCCGTCGTCATGATTCCCTTAATGCCAAGGCCAACAGTTGCTGCCGCGGCAAGCCTACAAATAGAATATACAACCATACACATGCGTTTGTATTTCATGAGCACTTCATCTCGTCGTTGCAGTTCAGCTTCGATTATTTTTCACGCTGTAATAATGAGGGTTCATTATAATTCTTCTATTAATATTATCATCGTGAAGACTAATTGCTCGAACAGGCTTTCCTTGTCTGGATACATCGCTGTCGGGTGCAATACGCGCACGCAATTCCCACCAAGCACTTTTCTTCACTGGTAGAACTACCATGCAATCATAGAAAATACGTTTCCAGCGATTACACGTTCCTGATAATGGGCATCACATTCCTGGGGTTGGAGATCACGTTCCTGAGGTTGGACAACACGTTCAGTTAGAAACACGCCGAATACGTCTGTGCTTTGTGCCTATAACGATCGTTTTCGCCCAAGAACTGTTACAAGTGCTTTCTTTTTGAATAACAGTCGAGATCTTTTTTCTCTTAGTTGAGTCAATGTTGGTTTAACATTTTGGTTGGAAAATGAAACCGGGGTGGATTCGGCGGTGAATGTTACTGCATCGTTGCAGAAACAATCCTTGAGTGTTTTCGTGTCTGGTGCAATCAATGACCGGGCCTTTTCACGTGTTAATTCTATAACACCAAGCTGGCATCGAGTTGGTATTGATACATCAGGGTGGGCCCAACTGTCGATTTCTATTTGGCCCTTAACAAGATTATATATCAGTGTATACGACAGTTTGTTAACACCATTCTGACGCAGATATTCGTCAAGAAGTGGAACAAAGTCACCATCAGTGTTAGCATCCGCTGTCAGCCGGTCTAACACCTCATCATTAAATTCGGTAACCTCATCACCGCAGTCAGAATCCATCACTTATGTGTAATGACAAATCTGAAACACAAACGCCAAAGACAGTTAAGTACCACCTTGAAAATATCTTAAGTCCTTCGAATTGAATTTCATCTTTGGCGGCAAATAATATTGATACTGCATATATAACAGATTCTGGAACATTGTCGTATTTGATGGTATGCAGTACTAATGGTCTACCACACTGGTCCTCATTTATTATTATTGTCGTTGCACCCCACACGCCTCTACATCCGGTTAAGATAAACAAGTACAATCCAGACTCGCGCACTTATTAGATGTGAAGTTTAGGTTTATCAAACTCATCCCCGACAGCAGTGAAAACAAGCCGGCCATTTGTTATATTAATATTTTTTTTCTTCTCCTTCGTTGGTTAATATTCCCCCAAATATGCCCCATGAAGTTACTCGGCGTGGTGGTAAATGCACATCTGCGATCTGTTCATTGACGTATTGTTTTGTTGTAGCAGCAGCAGCATCAACATAGTCTTTGATAGAGACCTTCGACACACCTCGCACCTTCACAACAACATCTTGAATGTCCACGTTCGACGTTAAAAACAACCCGACTGGGAAACTCAGTCAAATCTGTTTTGGTGGCAAACCTGCTCAGATCCACATTAGCGCCGCGTCGGCCTGAGTAACGTCCGTAAATGTTAATAGGCATGTTATATACTATCAAGCGTAGTTTCTAAGTGACAATGTAAAAGCAATAAGTGTTTGCGGGGTCGGTGTTTAGGAAGCTTTGCTTCACGAGAGTGTATGCAACGCTTCAACAACAAGATGATCGCATATTGGCCCGTCTAACCGAGTTTGTAACGACAGCGTTGAATAAAACATCGATAGAAGACTCTGTCCGCCTTAAGTTAAATAATCAGCAACTTCAAGTGGCGGTGAAATCCCATTCAAGTCAAAATACAAAATGAGTGCCAGGTCCTGTTCGTGAATCCAGGTTAACAATACCGGTTTCCCTTGTGTGTGGGATCATCGATACGAGTTCATTTCGCATAAATACACATCGGAACTGCTTGACTGACTTTACCATCGCGAGTAAATCAAGATTGGTTAATGGACGCATGGCTGTCATCAACGGCGAGGCCTTCTGCGAGTTGTACCGGGTAGCCGAAGGCCTCGACCTGAGGGTATTATGCGAGTTGTTCCCGGTAAATCGAAGACTTTTACCTTTTTTATGCGTCCTCGAGAAGAATCATAGATATTACCACCGACCGCCTTTTTCAAAGCCATTCCTAATGCAGTTCCAACAGCACATAACGCAGCTGTTTTTGCAACTGCAGGCTCCGCGACCGCTAACAACGCTGGAATGACCGCGAGTAATGGGAATACTCCATCGGTCTTTTGCAGCAGCATCACCTCTGACTTGGATAACTTTAATGTAACTGAGATGTTCTTTCGTTTGGCCGCATTAAGCTGATTAAGTTTGGGTTAACCACACGGGAACATTTACAGTTAACTTTGTCGGAGAAAGCCTCAATGTGACCCCACAATCTTTTCGCATCGCGCTCTTTATTTTCGCAAGCTGCTTTGGGCTAAGGCCAACATTAACTTATTATTTACAAATGTAACAGGTTCAGTTATGAATTCTCCACAGGCGCATCAAGGACCCTCATTCGGCCACCTGTGCCCTCCAACAGAAATTTATCGGAAAGGATCACATCAATGCATCTGTAACCACTTGTGACGGGGGTAGAGGAGCCAAGATTGTCGGCGGGAACGGGCCCACCTACACGTCCATCAAAGTACATGTCTACCACGAATTGTTTAAACAACACGAGGTCTTCCAACGCAAAGTAATAAATCGAGTACAACACACTAAAGTCGTGCTGGGAAATCTGCAGACTTGTGTCAATGTTTTGATGTCGGCCCATATACGACCATAGCTTGGGGTATGCACATGCGACTTGATTGTCTGTGAAGTTAAGCAAAATTTATTCAGAGGGTATCTGATGACCTTTAACCGCAAAGAAACCTGAGACACTCCTTGTTTTTCAAATATCACAACATTCTGGTCTTGTGGTGTGCTAAGGTCATGTTGGGTACTTATTTGTCATGTAAACTATCCCTGAATATCACTTCTTGGGTGTGCCTCTGTGGTGTGCGCGAGAAACGACAGCGTTGATGCGGCTACAGACTGCATAAACGACAACAAACGGTTTTCTATAGCCAGTGAACTGATTAGTGCAGGCACCCACAATGTTAATGTTGACAACACAACTTGGCCAGCAGCAACGCCGTGGGGGTGCCAGATTGCATGGTTGGCGGTACCCTTACGGGATAACATGACAGTGCGTTTGAGCCAGAAAATAACCCTGCGAACATCTCTGCAAAACCCAAATACGTGACTGAGGGGAATCACACACGAAAACCTTAAGTAGTTTCCCTCAAGGTGTTGTCGGCGCTGTAAAACTCCAACGTCAAAATTACTGTTGGCACCAAGGAATACGGCAGTGTGAGCAGCAAGGTGTGGCCACAAAGAATCATGACGAACAACAGCTGTTGCATACGGGAGATGATCTGCATTGTCGGATGAGTTCTTGTGAAACACCATAAACGGAGCCAGCAGACTTTCCGTAATCGTCGCTGGATCTGGCGAGTCCGATAATCGTCGTAACAATGTTAACGTTGTCAAGGATTGATTCGATTTCCTTTACGTCGATGGAATATTTTGCGCTGTTGAACAGCACCATGATGCCATTGTTGACAAATCTAACCCGTGTATTGTCAGAGTAAGGGTTATTGTCCGCCTGTATACGTTTTCCCTCAATTTCCAAGAAGGTCTCACACGGAAGAAAAAACCTAGACGTGTCTTGCACTTGTTATTCTATTTTTGGTTTATCAGGGACCCTAACCGGGAACGAATACTACTGAAAATCTTTGGTGCTGCGATCTACCAACACAGGTGCGTCCATATCAAACGCGGGATCGGATGTATCTTTGAATTTTGCCATCGTGTTTGCGCGACGGCTTTGCCGTCCAGGCCCTGTCTACAACCGTAATCCGCTCCTCATTGTCAAATAATGTTATTGGTGAGCAACCGCTGGCAAATCGATGCTGCAAATCGACGTGGTCTTGCCCACACCAACCACACAAGTGTTTCCAATCAATCCGCAAGGTCGTGAGGATCACACAGTCCACCAAGGCCGCTTCCTTTCTTTGGTTGTTCTTCCATAGCTTCAACAAATTCTTCGGATTCAGGTAAATCTTCAAGCTGTTTTTTTTTCCGTGTGAATGCATATATTTGTGCCCGTGTAGGTATAGGTAAATCTTCCTGTTGGGATGCAGGTGTCTGGGGGAATGGTTATTCTACCCGCTGGCTAAGTTGTTTAGCTGCATTTCTACTTGTTCTTTCCGTGTGAGTTAGGGTTGGGCTGCCGTTTCTGCCTGTTTTTCAAGAGGTAATGTACGTCTTTGTTGTTTTTATGTGGGTGCTTCTTTATCTTTTGCGCGTAGGCGTGCGGGTGGGGCTTCAGGTTTGTATGATGGTGGGGCTTCAGGTTCGTATGATGGTCCAGGTTCAGGTTCGTATGATTGCCCGGGTTCAGTTTCATGTACATATCCATGGAAAAAATCGTATGGAAATGTGGGAACAGAGGGGCCACGACTGCGTTCCATAGGTGGACGAGATGGGATCATTTCTCGTGTATAATACTTTCCTATAAATTGTTTCCATAATGCATCACCTTTGTCCTCGTTTCCAGAATAAAATTCATTGCGCGCGCGTTCAAAAAGAGTCGATGCATTATCATTAGCCACAATTCGTGATTACTGTAAACTCCTTATATACTCACGTGACCCATTCATTGTTTACGTGTCGAGGATGTCCCTTGGTCGGTAGTTTCAACATTCAATCTTTCCAGCTAAGGAGTGAAAAAATAACGGCATTAAGGAGACTTTCATGGATTCACACGCTAGAGTTTCATTAAAGTATTGAGGCTCTGTTTTCATCTCCGACTTGTACCCGGGTGGTTGTTTTTATGGAATATTTCTAAGTGTCTCTGCGGTGGTCCGTTCTAGCATACTATGCATTTCTGCTAAGTTTTGAAGGGTGTAGACTGTTCTGAGAATCAGACTAGGTTTTTCTTCTGTTCCTATCACCGTCGCAACTTTCTTTACCTCTTCCACGGTTTCACGCTTTCGCTTAATCAGCGGTGCAAACGTTTGTTCAAAGCCCTATGTGAGATCGTCCAGTGCAGTTTGTCTTTACTGTAACGTATCTTTGATACTTATGAGGCCGGCTATAACATTACGAATCAGTTCCTGGTGTTCGCCGGCTCCGCATACTCTGCTATGGCACCACTGGTAGTTTTTGACATGTTTTATGTTTATTATGGTTGTTAAATTGTTTTATCCAAATCGGCTCGATAGTTTCCGGAGGCTCTAGTCAAGTCAATAGTGAGAGAACTCTACGGGTCTTGGGTGGCATTCGCAAACATTTTCGAAATTCATCCCACGTGTGGTCACCAGCGCACAGGTCCAATAAATGTTTGAGAGACCATGCGAGTCAATGCCATGAAATATTATCAACATGTTGCAGTTGTCCCTAATCACTTTAGGCATGTGTGCTTATCGTTGTGTTAAATAGATCATATCTGTGTTTTAATGCCGACCTCGATGAAATATTCGCGCGGGATTGATTTGGTGTTCAAGCATCATATCGTCGTACACGACAAGATTATTCGCTCTCGAATCAAGGTCATCAATGGTAGGGGCTTCATCGATTGTGGAAAAGAAATAAACGGTGGACGATTTACTTCTCAATTATGACTCAAGCGCTACCGTTAAATCTTTTGATGTTTATATAATATTATAAATATTTTAGGAAATTATAAATGTTTCTTGACTTTAATATTTGTATAAGTTGACATGTTTAGCTATTGTCCTTGAATTAGGTTGTTTACTTAGTATTTGAGTTCAAGGACGGCTTTGGTAAAGAAGTTGTTGATTCAATTTGAGGTTAAGGTTGATTTTGTTTACAGAATAAACCAGAATTTCCTTTAGAGTTGTGTGTTAAGAATTACATTCACCATAATATTCTAGAACATTTTGTCATGTGAACTGTCTTTATATATACCATGTTTAGTGGACAGTTTTTCAGTTTCGACCTTAACATCAGTATTTAAAGAGCCATTACAGTTGTGAAAAATCATTCCAAAATCAGACAGAGGAATTATATAAAATATTCATTGGATTATAAAACTGCTCATAGACTTTTGGATTTTGGAATTTTGAATTCATGATTTTGGGATTTATGTGAACTTATTCAAAGATATTCTGGAGTACTTCATTTTGGCACATCAGCACACTAAAGACTACTGGCACATCAGGACAGTAAAGAACATTGGCACATCAACACATTCAAGGATACAGTAGTTCATTCGGAACATTCTATATTTAAGACTTGTGATTAGGACAAATGGATTATTGGATTATTTGGATTTGAATTCGCGTTACTGTAAGTGTCTTTTGAATTCGCACTTTAATTGTCTAGAAATAAATTGCTTGTTGATTTTTACTTGATTTGTTGGTTTCAGTTTTTTTCTGTTACATTTATTTAGACCATCGAGTCGTAACAGTACATCATAACACGGTTGATCTTCAGCTGACGGAGCAATCATTACAGGTGATCCCACGTTAACCGTCTCAAAATCATATTCAATAACAGTTGAGTTTTCCCTGATCCAGCCAGAGCAATGAATATTGCAAAAACCGAGTTTGGAAACATGTCACCGTCCTTGAGCGGTTTGGACTTTGCTTGCGAGGAAATGTCAATGACGGAAAAATCTTCGATTTTTCTCAGAGCAAAGCTTTTCAAATCTTTGGATCTTTTCAGTTCTTCAAATCTATTCCTTTTTTCTGATGCCATGTTGTATGTCAACACAATTGTTGTATAATACTATCATGTCTTCATATTGTGTGAGATGCCGCATTAAAACTCGTAGGCAGATCCAACGCGGGTTCAAACAAGTAATGGTAGAGCCGGAATCTCGGGAACTTGTGTTCAATGTGGGGCAAAGAAGCTCACGTTTGTGGGAACTTCCAGTTCCATTGGCGGACGCAAACGTGGGTTTAAAAAAGGTCGGTGGTGATGTCCCTGCCGCTTTAGCGAAACAACCCGGAACACCATGGAGTAAATACCATGGTGAAAAACACATTCCTGGATACAATTAATGTGGGCATGGAACAAGGCTGGATATACAACTTGATTCTAACAATCGACCGAAAACCGTGCAAGCACCTATCAACCGCGTCGATGCTGAATGTTACCGACATGATCTTACTTATAAAGCATCAAACGATATCCGTGAATGCCAACGTGCTGATATTTATCTCATCCATGATTTAAACGCTATTAATCCTACACTTAAAGAAAGAATTGCTAGATGGAGCACCAAAAGAGGTATGAAGGCCAAGATTGCTTTGGGAGGCAAAGCCTTTCATGGTCACTAGGTGGTGGACAAAGTTCACTCACTGGAGGTAAAGTGTATTGATATAATCAACAAACAAACATGGACAAAAAGAGCGCAGTTTCTGAGCTGACTTTACCTAAAATGTACTACAGTCCGCGTGGTTATTGGAAAGGTGAAGCTACTGTTGAAAAGTTAGAAAACGCAACAAAAGTCAACCATGGTATTGCTCGAGCATGGTTGGACAAACAAGCGCTGTGACAAATTTACCTACCCTTACCAAGGACGATTTCCCGTGGTTGCATTGATGTCCAAGCACCTAATGAAGCTCACCAGGCTGATCTTTGGTTTCTTCCACATGATCGGGTACGCGGACGCACATACAAATACGCGTTAACCGTCGTAGATATCGCTGGCAGATACAAAGAAGCGGAGCCGCTGACGACCAAAGATTAAGCAAGTGTCGCAGATGCGCTTAAACGCATTTACACACGCGGACCACTAACATGGCCACAGTTATTACAAGTGGATTCAGGTAAAGAATTTCTCGGAGCAGTTTCTGCGTTGTTGGCAAAGCACCATGTGCGGGTTTGTGTTGGACATAGTAATATACACCGTGACCAAGCTATTGTGAAACGATTTAAATGCACACTTGCGGAACGATTATTTGGACATCAGTACGCGCAAGAATTGTTGATGAGATCTCAGAGTGCTCGATCTCGAGAGTGAGTAACACGGCTTCATTCAGTCACACAAGCGCTAAATAATGAAATCACACGCGTAATTGGGCTAAAAGCCGCTGATGCAATTTGGCGAAAAACTGCCACCGTTACTTACAAAATGATTTCACAACCACCGCCATTAGAATCACACAGAAATAAGTTTGTTCGGTATCTGCATGTACATGAGAAGTTAGAAGGTGGGCAACGTCGTGCTACTGACATGGTATGGTCCGTCGATGTATTAACTATCTCGAACCGGATTGATACTCCGAGACAACCAACACATTACCATTTGGCACGTGTGGATGAGCAAGCGTGAAACCGCTCTGCGGTCCAACCACGAGTAGCGAAGCCACTGAGTAGAGCATTTGTGCGGGAGGAATTACAAGTCGTTCCCGCGAATACCGAACTATCACCAAGATCTATTTAATGTATCAATCGTAAGTTGAGAGACAATCGCGTTGTGCCCGTACCCGTAAGTAGCAATTCCGTCGGGAAATATCCATTGCTTGGTGTCAGGCGGAGACAAACTCACCTTGGTGCATCGGTATACACACATTCGATGTTTCCGAGACCTGATCATATTTGCTATGTGTGTGAATTCGCGTCGCTAAAGCAAACATTCCCCATACAAATCATGACGAAGATCTTTTGCAACAATAACCCGTGGAACTTCTTTCGCCTTTTTGATGTTCTTCGCACCGACCTGTTATGTATGATGTTTATATAATACTATAAATATTTCTGGAAATTATAAATGTTTCTTGACTTTAATATTTGCTCAAACCTTCATGTTATATATCAGGTTTACATGTTTAGCTATTGTCCTTGAATTAGATTGTTTACTTAGTATTTGAGTTCAAGGACGGTTTTGGTAAACAAGTTATTGATTGAAGTTGAGGTTAAGGTTGATTTTGTTTCCAGATAAATCTAGAATTTCCTTTAGAATTATGTGTTAAAAGTCACACACACCATATAATTGTCTAGAACATTATGTCATGTGACCTATCTTTATATATATATAAGGGGAAATCATTCTCTAATTGCAAATTCCATCAATAAATTGTTTAATATATTTACTTTAACTGGATTAAAAACTGTAATCGCTTCAATCCTGGCTATTATTTCATCAACTTCTGTATCTTTTTTATTAACGTTGTCGGGTGTTTTCTCAACGTTGTCGGATATTTCTACAACAATTGCGTTGGCGAATCTTCGCCGGTGCGTGCGATAATACTCGACAAAACTGATTACGAGACTTTACACCGATGCCGCATTTCAGACATGGTCGAGCACCTCGACCAACACGTAACGCAAGCAAATGTGATTTACAGTATTCGTAATGGCATGTTCTGCCGCATAGTTCACGTTTTCCAAGACATACACTTTTGCATTGATTGCGTCCTAATGCCATTGAACGTCTATATATTTACAAATTGTATTCTCTAATAGAAATAATCAACTGTGGTTTCATAAAAGAAATCATCTATGTTTTCAACTGATGGTGTACATGACTTCAGGCGTGTGTGCTCCTCATCGAATTCAAGAGATCGTGCTGATACTCGCAGTGGATAGTATTTGATTGTACGGCCATTTGCTGTAAAAGACTTTTCATCGGTGATAGTAATTTTCAAATTTTGGCAGTGGGTTGTAAACAAACTCGTGCACCAGTCTGCATCAAATGAGGATTGCCGTCAAATATATTTTTGTGTTTGAATATAATTTTCTTCAATTTGGTATTTAGTCAAATCATTGCATACTAATCAGTACAAAATACTATACCAACTCGTAAATGACCGCCACTTGTACAATAGCATCCGATAACATAGTTTCTGTGTCTTTGCATGATACTCTCTTTTCGCGAAACTCATAACAATGCATACCTCGCTTACGCTCTTCACTTTCTAAAATTCTCACATGATTACGAAAATGTGTCGTAGTGATTCCATATATTAATGCTAAAGATATCTCTCTAATTCATTTATTCTTGATGATCTTCAGTACTGCTACTGTATTCGCTTGATGTTTCAATGTCAGCATCATTATAGTATTCGCTCGTTTCATTATCTACACTAGGTGGTATAGTCAACGTTAGCAACTTTATTTATTCTTGAACAATATCATATAATGTTTGTTCTCAGGTTTTTCTCATAAGCTTGGCAAAGTAGGCATCGCTGTTTTTCCAAGATAATTCCTAAGTTGATTAGTTTATCAAGATGCTCCGGATACGTGTTTGAAAAATCATGCAACATATTTTGAGTCTCTTTAACAAATCTGAATGTGCTAGGCACACTCCACTGATCTGGTAGATTAATTCCAGACTCAGATATACTCATAAATTCTTTCAAAATACTATCCGCGTCAATCTGTGAATTTTTCGCCATTTATATATACCGCGGGAATAGTTTAATATAAAAATATTCTCTGCCGTATAAAATATTCTCTGCCAGTATAAGATATTCTCAGACTAACTCTGCTACAGAGAAAATAATATCAGCAGAATATTTTACACGTGTAGTGGCGATCAATAATTATATTTCTGCAGTAGTTTTGGTCGCACAGAAAAGTGTAGTATATCCACAATCAATAATATAGGCCTGAATGCCAGCAGATTTTGTTTGCAAAGAATATCTTTAGAAATACAAACATCCACAACAATATACACCGCATACTCGTTTATTCATGAGGTTTGATAGTGTCGCTGTTGAGGAAGCTTTGCTTCTCGCGACCAAAGGGTGTTTTTGCTGTATTTTTCAAATAATTGTAATTTTAAAATTAATAACAGCAAAATCTTTTACGCTAGCGTTTAGAATTATATTTCATAATCCCACATCGCATGCACTAATATGTGACGATCATGATAAAAATATTAACGTCATGGGGTATAGAATGCGTTGTCCTATTTCAGTTATAAAATCCAAAATATACATTCTCACACTATTAATTCAGACCAATGTCTTGATATACATATTGGTTCTATTCAGAGTAGTATGATTATAAATTAGCAAATCATTTATTATTATTATTATTATTATTATTAGTAGTAGTAGTAGTAGAAGTAGTAGTAGCAGCAGTAGTAGTAGCATTTGTAAGTAAATCGCTTTGAAAAATAGTCGGGGATGTGTAGGTGGTCACATTTATCTTTGGGGTTTTTTTGTGTGTGTTTAAACTGAAAAGTGTTACACTTTTACTGGAAAAGGAATTTGGTTGTACATACGGAATCCCTTTAAATCCGCCCCTCTATCTTATCATAGGTTTACTATATTATTCACAAACTCATTTTTTATACGGTACTACAAACCAGATACTTTATATATAATTATGTAATCTTAATTCCATCGTAAAAGTATAAAATCCGATTCGCTAAAATTCACTAATTTCAATTGAATCTAATTCTTTTTTCAGCATTATATGCTTATTGAAAATAGTTTTCACCAACATATGATTGGAAGATATTGTTAACATAACGAAATAAAATGCAAATTAAATAATAAAAGATAATACAACATTCATTTGAAGCAAATATGACATTCTTTTGCAAATGCTTTAGATAAGGGTCAGATACACATACTTTATATGTAAATGTGTGTGTTGTTTTGGGGGAGGGGCATGATTGTAGCACATGGTATCATGTAGATCATGTTTTGTATTTTTTATGATTTTTTAAAAATGTGATACACATCACTGAAAATGTGTCTGTTGTGACTGGTCAACTCTGACCCCTGTCTAGTTCCAGCAGAGTTATCTCTCTTAAATGCAATGGAGTACCTGGTTCTGTCACTGTCAAATTGACAATCTATTATTGTTCTCTATGACAGTGTGTGACACGCATGCTAAAGTAGAAGAGAAGGTATATTTATTTCACCAAACATTAACATTAAGGTCTATGGAAAAACAGTTGGTACCGTGATACCACATGTACATCATACGCTTCCGGTACTTGTGCATCATACGCTTGGTTGAGTATTGACGCCTTTTCTGAATACATATACTAGTAAACAGATACTTATGTAGTTCTGTGACAAAAGGCAGTACAGTCGACTCAAACTGAGCAGGATGCTTCAGGTTCTGTTATTATTACCATGTCAATAGATCACACAGTTCCACTGATCTAAATATGTTTTTCCATCAGTATTTGAATCAGATACCGCCACATTTGAGGATAGAAGTCTGTGCTTGTTAACAATTTTCAGGTATTCAAAAATGAGAGAGAGAGAGAGAGAGAGAGAGAGAGAGAAGAAATGTATACAGTCTAACTTTGATGTATTATGAGTGCACGATAAATTACTGGTGAAAACCCCATGTCATAATATTAATCCATTCAAGGGGAGTAGTGACAACAAGATTTTTAAGACAGTCGTCGTGGAAGCCATATTGGATGTACGACTGGCACCATTTTAATTTAGAACCAAGTAGGTATAATGAGAAGTCTCTTCGTGAAAACCCCATACAGATATAACCATCCATTTCCAGCGGAGTAAAGATAACAATATTTTCAAGATATGAATTTCCATTCAGGAGGAGCAGCAATAACAGTATTTTAAAGATGGCTACTGTGGCGGCCATACTGAACGTCAAATCGGTACGATTTTCATTTAAGACCAACTTAGCAAGTCTTCTGGTGAAAACCCCACGTCAGTATAACTTTCTATTCAAGTAGAGTTGTGATAGCAAGATTTTTAAGATGGCTGTCTTGGTGGCCATAGCGGATGTCAGATCGGCACCATTTTTATTTAGGACCAGCTAGACATCATAAGAGCTCTTTTAGTGAAAACCCCATGTTGATAAGAGTATTCATTCAGGAGGAGTAGCAATAACAAGATTGTTCAAGATGGCGGCCATATTGGACGTCAAATCGGCACCATTTTCGAACCAACTAGACATCATAAGAAGTTTTTTTTAGTGAAAACCCCATGTTCATATGATCATCCATTCAGGAGGACTAGCGATAACAAGATTTTGAATATGGCTGCTGTGGCACCATTTTTTATTTAGGTATAACCAGACATCATAAAAAGTCTTTTAGTGAAAACTCCATGTCGATATGACCATCTATTCAGGAGGAGTCGCGATAAGAAAAGTTTCAAGATGGTCGCTGTGGCGGCCATATTGTATGTCTGAGCAGCGCCATTATCATTTAGGACCAACTAGACCATGGGATAAATGAGTGTGTACAGCTTCAAGGCTATATTCCAAGTAGTTTAGGTGGAGAAGCCATAACAAATTTGTGCTAACGGACGACGGACGACCGGACGACAGACGACGGACCATCCCATAAGCTCTTCAGATCTATGACCAGTAGAGCTAAAACTTTAGAGAATATAAAAAGTACAGACTAAATGGAATTAGAGAGAAATAAAAGAAAGATAGAAAGAAAGAAAAGAAAAAGAAAGAAACTTAATATTCGACAATTTAACTTCAGTGTCTGCAGGAATCATAAATATTTGGCTTTATATTATTTGTATTATTGCATGCTTGCTCAATGAAGATACATCTAGAAATAGTAAATATAATTATGTCGTTACGGGTACCTTTGTACAAGTTTGTACAAAAAGCTATTTTTTCCAGTTAGTTTAAGATCGAAAAAAGTGTTGTTTACTATATTTGCAAAATCGTCTATTCAGTTATCATTCTTTCCCGATCTGTCTAATTTGGCTAAAGTGTGTCATGAACGGTGGGCTATCTATTTTTAAACACATAATCGATTATCCTCTCTGTGTCGAAAAGAAAATATATTACATATTTGTGCATCCTAAAGTGCCTGATTTGAATCCTGTGACATCTTCTTGATGCCATCTTCAATAAGTAATTAGGTAGCAAAGTGCGCGAGAAGACAGCGGAGAAGAAACATTAGAATTTTACCGCCTAAAAGGGGACTCAGTTTTCAACTGATACACACGATGTTTTGAGTCGAGTGGGACGTGAGTATTTTTGTGTATAGTATGATTTTAAAAAATACCGACCAAACGGGGACATACTCAGATACGCTTATTTTAAGGTTTTTATCACTAAGTAAGGCCATGGCAATCCATCTCTGACACTATTACAAAACGGGGGCGTCCCCGTTTCGAGGTGCGTCCGCAGTATGTTGGTGTGTATTCTCACCGATGTTCTAGTTTTGCACCTTTTACACACACACACACAGACAAACACACACACACACACACACACACACACACAAACACACACTTAACATTCTGTTTTGACCACATCCGTCAATGACTACATATAAGGTACAAAAAGTGTCTGGTTTACATAACTTAACATTAAAAATTTACAAAAATACAGATATTTCAAAGTCAAAATACTACAGGTTCTAATTTTTTAGCAGTTTTCAATTCATGCACATATTGAAAAAAGTATATTTGCTAAGTTTCGAATATTTCATTAGATTAAATAACATGAATGAAATAATGCCCAACATGGAAAATGAAAAAAAAAAACAAAAAAAAACATCAACCCACACCCTAAAAAACCACAACAAATTAACACAAAAAGCACACAAGAAACAAATAAACCAAACCAAAACAAAAAACCGACTTAAAACACCAGCACATAAATTATTCATATCAGCTTTTAGTGCTACATCGACCATAGCACTTATTTTGGCATACTAAATCATGGTAGCAAGCGATCAATTGGGTTCTCCTTCCATAATAGGGTATTTTAGACTTGAATCAAATTTAAACGAAGCCAATAATCGATACTCAACGATGTGCAAAGGTAGAAATGAACGCTTGAATCAGGGTAACGATGCCATGTTACGGTAAGCGCGCCAGACTTGGCCGCTTACTAGCGACATTGCGCACGCGGAATCGATTCCATTGTTTTGGTGTTTACCCAGATTCGCTAGTTGGTAAATATTTACACGGTCTGTCTGTCTGTCTCTCTCTCTCTATATATATATATATTCACACACACATTGAAAGATGTGTTCATCTTGTCTTTGCCGATGATTATGATGATGTTCCTGTTGCACCTATTTTGTATTGAAATGCTCACACATTACAAAGTTGCGATCCTTTATATTTATCAACTCACCTCAAAAACTGGTTCAAAATGAATGATTTCAACTAGGTTTGTAAATTAGTAATTAATTGCGACTACGTAGAGCTAATTCTTCTGGTAGCGTGCGGTACATATAAGAGATCTGGTATTCGCTGAGGCGAAATATTGCAACTACCTCGAGTTGCAAGAAGGAGAAATATAAAAGCAGTATATTCATCAACAACAGTCTTATTCAAGGTAACGTGACAATGCACTGCTAAGGTCAAGGTGGTGAGTTTACAGTGAAGCTCAGCTGGAAGGTTGAACGTGCTGCAAAATACAATAAGAACTTGATCGTATACTATAGTCTCTCTGTGATATTAAGGTAGTACCACAAAAGTATGCGCTGTTATTTTTCCAAATATATACAAATACTCTTTTTATGCATTTTTCTTCCCGTGAATAGCGACCGATTAAGGGTATCTGCCTCTTTGTAGAATGTCAAATTTTTCAGACTCTCGAAGAGAACTCAACAACATGTTACAGTACTGAACATTCGCAGTTATCTTCTTATAGGTATGCAGGTATTCTTTATTGTATATTGAGGGACCATGTGACGACTATTCTGTATCAATTATTGGAAAACGTACCTACCCATCTGAAAGTAACTCTAATGCAAAACTATTCATAAAGTATAGATGGACCAATGCATCAATAACTACAAATGAGTCTTAGGAAGGAGTATTTATGGCTAATCTCAAATTCATCTGCAAAATTTAAAGTCGAATAAAAAAGGCACATGACATTTTCTTCCTTTGCAACTACTAAAAATGGTCAATCTGCATTTAATGCACATTTGCCGTATCTTCCTCATTACATAAGCAATTAACATTATGTAGATTCTGCACATCCGGTTACATTCAGGCGAGCTTTCATGTGACTGAAATGAAAGCACTGATGAATATACATCAAATTATAGGACCTAAATGTGCAGATCAAACGTTAAATCTACTGATATCATGTTTTAAAGGTTTCATAAAAATGATTTTAAGAAAAAAAACAAAAAAACAATACACAGATCTTAGTTGCTACAATAACATGCCTTCTTCATTTTAAACTGTAAACGTGGTAGGCATAAAGGAAAAGACGGAGTCTTTCACTGCATCAAATATTGTTGTTACTGGAACGACGAACGATTGTGCATACCATCAAGAAAATAATACATAGATCTTTTAAGAATACAACATAATATAAACTTTATTCGCATTAAATTGTACATTTATAAATTACAGTGTTTGTACAGTTCGATATTATAGGCAAGTCTGAAGTACAATGGGATGAGCTTACGATTCCTATGTACTTTCGTACAAGGCTATAAGATCTAACAGCACCAAACTTAAATTGTAGTTTATTTATTATGTAGAAAATTTATTGCATTTAAATTTATTTTAATAAAATTAAAGTCAATGCAAATAATTTTTGAAGATAAATCTTGCTGTAATTATTTATAATGGATGCGCGCAATAAATACAAAGGATAATGTGACGTGATTCTACATACTGTTGAGGAATGATAGACCTTGAGTGACGCCAGTATACGTAGCAACACAATTAATTGGCCCTACGTGCACTTAGCAGCATCACATAAGTGATCTTTAATAAGTAAAAGATTGAGCGAATCATCCCAAGCAATGCATTTCTATAGGAAGTCAAGAGCTGGGTATGTAACATTACAATGTATAGCTGCAGATATGGGACGTTACATGTTTATTGCTTTACAAAGAACTATGCAATACAAATTCCAAGAATTCACAACTGTTATTTATAAAAACAAGTTAGAATGCAGGTTTACAGAGGGCATATATGTGATTAATGCAAGTAAAACCATTCAACGACACTGTTTAGTTTCCTGAGACCATTCTTCATATATAACTGATAATAAATCTAGAATTTTCTAGCACTTCTCTGACATGATCCTATTGAACATTTCCTTATTCGACTATGAATAATATAATTTTGGTAGATGTCCAATCCCATTGGAAAGGAAATAGAAGTAAAATTTATATTCCTCTTAAGTGAATCGCAATTTTATATATTATATGTTCGCTCATCTCTGGGTATTCCATCATAACAACGAGATTCAAATCTTAAATTACAAGACAGTTTTGAATATAGACAACGAATTTTTTAATTGAGGCTCTCTTACCACAACTAAACATTTAAAAAAAAAATGGTTTTATAGAAAGCACAATGATCTAATTAGATCGTAGGTGAATTCAGTGGCGACACTCAGTTTTTTCTTTTTAATCCAAACGTTTTACTGTTACCTGAGGAAATGGTATCGTAATATCAAACTGGCTAGTCCACACATGAGAAAATTCCAGATTGGTCAATAAAGATTTATTCTGAAAAGCCCAAGTTCTCCCATTATATGAACTTACATTGTCACTATCAATCTTTGGATATATTATATACAAGAAAAGTCAACAACTCTCTCTGTCTGGCAAAATTCTAAACCAGTATTTTAACATAAATGTTCATGGTTGATACAATTCCAATCCACTATGTAAACATATTCTCCTTTTCTCATGCAATAGGTATCCCCCTAACTCTCTAAAACTCATCCAAAAGTGTCGATCTTTTTACCCTTCTGCAGAATTTATGCGATTTTTTTTCGACATAGCTTACTCATATTTCTAAACCATAACTTGAAACAGAACCCACTAGAATAGTAAGCACCTTTTTTACTTCTAGGCAAATGTGTATTTTCAAGTAATCTGTATAAACTAAAAGGATTTACATTTCTCTGTTCACTTACGCGCTTTTGCGTCCTAGTCAAAATACAGGTATAGAATTGCAATCCACAACTTTTAAATGACTATAAAGATGATAATAAATCACCATTGTAGTACACATTGAGTTTGTGTTTCATTTGCATCAATATAAAAAAACAATCTTTTAAACATTTACTTATAAATAATTCGATGAGAAGGGATTCCTCTAGCTGCAAGCCCCAATTATGGATAAATTTATTGGGATGATTCTTATCAAAAGCCTTATCATAGTTGATACAAGTACATAAAACATTTTCTTCACTATTCGAAGCTTTTGAAATAATTGCGTGAAGAACATAAATGTATAATAAATGGTAGAAATTTTCTTATGAAAACCTAACTAATTTGCAATTATTATTTCAAGATTTTTAGCCGATGTTCATAACCTTTCATTAAACATATTGAATACATTTTCGCTAATACACCACTTAATGCGATGAGTCTATACTTATCAATACTTATCAACAGTAATGTCAGTACTGCCTTTCTTATTATCCTTACTGAATGAGTACTACATATTGACGCATCCTGAATTTATGGTTATCTTTCAATTTATATAATCAACCCCAGCAAATGGATTCCTTTCGAAAGTATTTAACTGAGGTTTGCATTGCAGCCATTGATACCTCTGTATCCAAGTTTTGGTCACTTATATACAAATTTTCCTAACCTTGGTTAACATCAAACATATGATGTAAATGTAAATTATTGTTACCATAAGCATTTTAAAATGTTTTACTTTTCTGTTGAATAATACTTTCTTGTTTCTTCCAAAATCCAGATTTCCTTGTGGGTTTGATTGAGATATCTTTATTAATTTATCACTTTCTTTAGCTTTATGTTTTTATGTTTATGTGTAGCTTTTCTTTGCTGTATCTTATTCCCGTCCTCGCATACTTTATAAAGCCGACGTTAGTCTAGACACTTACTTAAAACCCCTCGAGTACATCACATTATGATTTTTTATCTTTTAGCGGTTCACTGATTACTAACAAATTAACACGCTTCACAAGGTAGATAACACACCTTACTGGTACTGGTATTTGAATTGGATAAAAGGACTATTCCTGTTGGATAACAGCTTAACCAGTTTCAAGGTCTCATTTATACTCGGGATACACACCACATTATATTATAGGTTTTACGTTTCTTCAAATCAGCATTTTACTTTATTGAGCTTAAAAATCTACATCATCATAAAAAGGAATGGTTGTGTCTTCTTACAATTTGTAAAGCGAAGGAAAGATGAATTCAGGATTTTAGATGACTTATATACCAAGAGGCTATTTGTAGACGGGTGAATCAAAATGTAGTCGGTGAAAATTTTTCTTCCTGGTACCTTTTCTAGTACATATTTATTCTCCATATCTGAATAGAGACTTCTTCGGTCTTGTCACGTAAGTCGTAAGAAAAGGAAACACATGGCATACATCCGAGGAAGACGTTACAATATTAGTACGCATGATATCCGATGATTGATGAATATTTTCCAGAAAAAAACAATGGTATGAAGATAGACATGTAGTCAATTTTCATTCATACTGTGACGGAAGTGTTTATATATCTCAAATACACGTACAACATGTTTGACACTAAGATCATATTTCTGCATATTCATAATGGAGCAAACATGCGACAAGTCCCTTCAATTTACACTTGCTTGATATAGTATTCGAAAACTTAAAGAGAAGTTAGAAACAGGTTAGTATAAATATTACTTTAATTAATTAACGACTTAATTAACAACCTAATTTGTTAACACTCACTAAATCACTAAATTACTTATTACTAAGTGATTTCACCCCCCCCCACCCCCATTTCAAATCTACCCATGTAGCATAAACCTGAGCATACACTCCTCAAGTCGGATCTCTTGGTTTAAATTTTGATATACCTCGAACCTATCTTCCAATCTATCGACATCACTACATAACTAGATAGCTACTTATCCACCTGCGCAAGTACAGTACCTACCTAAATCAAGATTTAGAACTGAGCGTAATTTGGCAAGCCGTTTTAACCCTAATTGGTTTTATTTTTAACTTAAGGGAACATACGTTTTACTTCACTGGATGAAACTATTATTTCATTTAAGTGCTTTTTGTCCTAATTTCATTAAAGTGTAATTCTTCTTCACTCAAATTTATTCTCAAGTATTTATTTCTTTTATGGAAATAATTATTTTGTTTACTTAAGTGAACAAAATTTCTGCTAAACCTCTAACATAGTGGGCTCTTCTGAATGACCAATGCCTCCACCAGGCGTTGTTTATGACTAAATATCACGGAAATATTGTAACCTATATAGAATCATTTTGAGTGTGTTAGGCATTATAAGATGTATCCAATGAATTAAGCTGGAATTTCAGTGGAAGTATAGGCAAATACATGTAACTGCTGATGGGATTCAAGTCTTTGTTTCTTGTTGCGGTTGTCAAATTGCATGTAGCTGGGGGATAATACCTTCAACTTGAAGGGACCGTGGAAGAAAATATATAACTCATACTAGTGGGCATATAAATACTAACTATTATTTATTTTACTGTATTAAAAATGTTTGTTATTTCTGACAATAATAATAACAATAATAATACTTTTTATAACTGGATATGAACTTATGCTGTTGTAATTGTTTGTTTGTTTAATTGCCATTACATTATGTAATGTCCACAAACAGAATTAATTTACCAATCACTTGTCTTTCATAATGTCCATCGACTGTTACAGTTGATCTCGTCTTTTGTCTGCACCTATTCAAATATATAAAATAGTAACAAAGGTTCCGTGGAAAACTATTATTTCTACATGCGGACAGAATTATAAATCTAATGCTTGTTGACTACTCGGGCGCCTCTCATACACTGTTTCCATCAGAAAGAGACAACTTTGTCTAGGTGGCTGCCAACACGGACACGAAAACACAACAATAGGGATAATAATAAAAATAATAATAATGTTTTGTGATACATTTATTCTGATGTATACACCTTGTTTCGTAATATAATGAATGTAGTAGTAGTAAATGTATTAATAGTAGTACATCTACAGCATTAATGTTTGTGTCCTAATGGCAGCTGAACTACTGACATACGTCAAGAAATATGAGTGTTATTTCCTGTTTTATGTATACTTCACTGGAAGGCATGGAAAGATAAATAAAAGTGTTTCTTGAATGGGCACAGATATATTCTGGGGTTTTTAATTGGATTTCAATTTTGAAAGAAATCAAAGGAGAAGTTTTGAATATATTTTTGCATATGAATAAAATAAATATTGCACCGTTTAAGTTGGAATTTTTACGATTCATTTTATTCTGTTAAACACACGCATATTTGGAACCTTTAGCATGTTAAAAAATTATGTTCAATGGACGTTTGATTCGAATGTTATTTGCCTTTTGAAGAACTTTAACACAGTTTTCAAAATAACATAAAGGGAAACTTGAATAATGTCTCTGCATTATAAACAAAGAAAGGATAAAATAAAATGTACAAGATCCTCAACAACATCAGTTTCTTTTTTTATACTAACGTTTTACAAACGCACACATTATTTATATTTAAATTTTTCTTGCTTATCGAGTGCGAGAGTTTTTCTGTTTGAGGATCACATTTTAACATAAAATTTGAAAATGCGAAAATGTTCTCTCAACGTACACCATCTTGATGATTACTTATATTTTAAGGTAACAGTATATATACATATATATATATATATATATATATATATATATATATATATATATATATATATATATATATATATATATATGTATGTATGTGTATGTGTGTTTGTGAAACGCGAGACAAAATATTTTTTTTTAAATGTGAATTTACATTTTTTAATTTTGTAGTTAAATCTAATGAAACAGCTGACTGTATTAAGATCTATATGTATTAAGAAATAATAATTAGAGACCTATACAATGCATTTCAACCATTACTGATGAAAAAAAGTTAGATTTTACCACCTTTAAACCTTTAAACCCTGAGTAAGCATTTATTTCAACACAATATAACAAAATATTCAACAAAGATATCCATCCATCCATCACACGAATGATACGATAGACTGTTCTATTCTTCTGTCTTTTTGATGTAGCATGTGAGGTGATAATTAGCATATCGACTATTCTCCGTCCACTTGTAGTAAGACGCAGAGACCGTGTCATGTCTGGCAAACAAGTCAGCTAGGACACCAATAGAGCCCACCGCAAACAAAAGAGTTGTGGCAAATCTGAACACTTTGAGTTTTACCAAATAAATGAAAAAAAATATTGATTCATATCCTTGCCTATCCTTTCTACTATCCCACCATCAAATGTTTTAAGTTACAATGACAACATTTCATTGAGATTGAAGAAAACCGTAAACTCGAATCTTTCTCTGTCTGAATGTCTCTCACTCTCGTCAACACACCAATCCTTAGATACAGAAACACCTCACATACAACGACTAAATTAACAAAAGCTTACACCTGCGACTAGAATTGTGTAGTTCTAGTCCCACTTTACACCATGTGCAAACCCAGTCAGTAAGTTGTCACTTGTCGGTACAGTATATTGTGTATCTTGCAATATTCACCTGTCAGTTTATATACATGTCACCTGCCATGTACTGTACACAGATCACATGTGTTCGGCCATTATATATAATTAGAAACATCTACGTATATATCTGATATAATTAACATATGTTTTTAATATGTAAGACACACACACACACAGACACACACGCACAGACACACACATATATTCACATATTTAACATTATGTTTTGACCACATCTGTCCACGACTACATATAAGGTACAAAAGAGTGTCTGATTTCCATAACTTCACATTTAAAATGTACAGGTTCTATTTTTTTCAGCAGTTGTCAATTCATGCACATATCGAAAAAAGATATATTTACTAAGTTTCGAATGTTTCGTTGGATAAAAAACGCGATGAAAAAAATGCCCAACCTAGTAAAGGAAAAACAACAAGCAAAAAACAAACAACAAAACAAAACAAAATACCGAAGAAAAACGCCAACGCTTACTGTCTTCATATCAGCTATAAGAGCTACATCGATCATATCAACGTATTTTTGGCATAATAAATCATGGTTAACAAGCGATCAATTGGGTTCTCCTTTGATAATAGGTTATTTAAGTGGAGCAAATAATCGATACTCAACAATGTGCAAAGACAGGAATGAATGTTTTATTCAAGGTAACGATGAATTGTTACGGTTAGCACGCCAGACTTGGCTACTTGCTAGAGACATTGCGCACGCGGAATCGATTTTAGTGTTTATTTGGTGTTTACCCATATTCGCTAGTTGGTAAATATTAAAACTCTCTCTCTCTGTTTGTATGTCTGTCTGTCTCTCTATATATATATACACACGCACACACACACATTGAAAGATGTGTTCATTTTGTCTTTGCCGATGATTATGATTATGTGATGATGCTCCTATTGCTGCACCTTTTTTGTATTGAAAGTTATTATTCTACCGTTGTCTAATAATCGATACAGGATAATGGTCACTAAGGGCTATACATGGCACTTCAATATACAATAAAAATAACTATATACCTATAAAGATAGCTGCGACTTTTCAATACTGTAGCATGCTGTTGACTTCTCTTCGACAGTCTGAGAAATTAACCATCCCACAACGAGGCAGCTACCTCCTGATCGGTCGCTATTCACGGGAAGCAAAACACATGCGCAAAAATAGTATTTGTATCTTTTAAGGAAAAATAACAGGGTTCACTTTCCAGTACTACCAAAATATCACAGAGATACTCTTTATAGTATACGTTGGAGTTCTTTTTGTATTTGGCAACACGTTCTAACATTGCGGAGTGGGCCGTGAAAGAGTAAAACCTTCCAGCTGAGCTTCACTGTAAACTCACCACCTTGACCTTAGCAGTGCATTGTCACGTGACCTTGAATAAGACAATTGTTGATGATTATTCTGCAAACCCGTTAGTTCCACCCATAATATACGGCAAAAGTCTCCGTTTACAAATGCATTTGATTTCTCCTTTTTCCAAAATCGAGATAGATACAATATTTCGCCTCAACGAATATCAGCTCTCTAACATTTACCGCACATTACTAGTCCTTAGATGCAGAAACACATCACATACAATGACTAAATTAACAAAAGCTTACGCCTGCGACTAGAAGTGTGCAGTTCTAGTCCCACCTTACACCATGTGCAAACCCAGTCAGTAAGTTGTCACTTGTCGGTACAGTATATTGTGTATCTTGCAACATTCACCTGTCAGCTTATATACATGTCACCTGCCATGTACTGTACACAGATCACATGTGTTCGGCCATTATATATAACTAGAAACATCTACGTATATATCTGATATAATTAACATATTTTGTTAATATGTAAGACATACACACACAGACACACACGCACAGACACACACATATATTCACATATTTGACATTATGTTTTGACCACATCTGTCCACGACTACATATAAGGCACAAAAGAGTGTCTGATTTCCATAACTTAACATTTAAAATTTAAACAAATACAGATATTTTAAGGTCAAAATAGTACAGATTCTATTTTTTCAGCAGTTGTCAATTCATGCACATATCGAAAAAAGATATATTTACTAAGTTTCGAATATTTCGTTGGATAAAGAACATGATGAAAAAAATGCCCAACATTGAAAATGGAAAAAAAAAACCAAAAAAAAAAAAAACCATTAATTAAAATAAAATAAAAAAAAATTGAACACAAAAATCTTCTGGCCTAGATAGAATCAGTGCACAAGTTTTACAAATTGGTGCTAACCACAACCATCAAAGCATTGCCTTCATTATAATCTATTCTATCGAAACTGGTTCTTTTCCACACCAATGGAAATCTGCTAAAGTCATGCATATCTTCAATAAACGGACAAGAGACGTTGTATCAAATTATAGTCCGATTTCTGTTCTTCCCATACGTTTAAAACTGCTCGAATCAGATGTATATACACGTTTTTATTCCTTTTTTTTATCAAGAGATAAGGTGTTATCCAAACATCAATCAGAATTTACAAAATTCCACTCCCGTAAAACGGCTTTACCAAACATTACTAATTCATGGTATCGAGAAAAAGGTAAAGGGAATCTTATTGGGGTATTACAGTTAGATTTTAGAAAAAAGCATTTGACCTGGTCAATCACAATATTCTGCTACATAACTAAAGATATTATAGATGTTCAAATTTAACACTAACTTCTCTTTTAAGCTCATATTTAAACAGTAGATATCAAACCATTTGTTTTATTTGAATTTTAAGTCATCCATCTCATGTTACTGTAGGAGTTCCTCAATGGTCAATTTTAGGTCACTTTTCTTGTTACTGTTTATCAATGACCTCCCCTTACTTAGTATCTTACAGTACTGATATGTTAATATATGCTGATGTCGCAGCTGCTCAATCTACAAATACAAATCTTGATGAAATTGAGAGGAAACTAAATTCTAACTTCTCAAAATTTAAAGTGTGGTGTACAAACAATGAAAAGTGCATTAATTTACAAAATCAAAGTTTTATTATTGGCAGAACTCAAAAGAAAAGGAGAATGCAAAACGATCTTTCTGTATAATGTGGACTTGATAAGCTTGAATGTGTCACCCTTGAAGACTATTAGGTGTCACTGTTGATAACACACTATCTTGAAATAAACAAATCAGTTCTGCATGTTGCATAATTTGCTTGAATGTAATTTGATTTTGATAAGAAATAAGCATTTTCTAACGAATTAATTTTACAATTGTTTGATGTTACTTCAGGTTGATTATTGTTTGAATATTTGGAAACAGTATCTTTCTAAACTCCTGGAGAAGAATGTGGCTAGAACTATATGAGATGAAAACTAGGCAACACCCAATGAAACTTTTTTTGAAAAGCTCCAATGGTTACAATTTAAAGATAGAGTAAAGTACAGTGAATTAGTCCTCGTGTACAAAGTTGAAAACAACATGACACCATATTATCTGAATACTTTAAGTCCAGTCTCTGACGTTTATGGTCGAATCACACGCTCATGTAATCAAAATAAGCTATATATCCCAAATCAAAACACCGAAATATTTACAAGAAGCTTTACATACAGTGGTGTTTTAATATGGAATATATTACCTACTTAAGTTGATTTTTATAAAATTAAAGTCAATGAAAATATATTTTTAAGATAAATCTTGATGTAATTAGTTCTATAATACAAAGAGTGATGTGACGTGATTCTACATACTGTTGCAGAATGATAGACCTTGAGTCTCGTCAGTCTACGTAGGAACAAAATTATTGGGTCCTACGTGTACTTAACAGCATCCCAAAAGTGATTGACAACGTGCAAAAAGTGAAAATCGTAACAAGCAATGCATTTGTATAGGAAGTCAAAAGCTGGGTATATACCACTACAAGGTATAGCTGCAAATATGGGAAGGTTATTCGACTATGATTAATATAATTTTGGTAAATGTCCTATCCAGTGGAAAGGATATACAAGTAAAAATTATATTCGCTTTAAGTGAATCTCACATTTATTTTATTATATGTTCGCACATCTCTGGGTATTCCATCATAACAGACAGGTTCAAATCTTAAATTACAAGACAACTTTGAATTTAGACAATGCATTTTTAAATTTACCACAACTAAACATTTTTCAAAAGTAAAATGGTTTTATAGAAAGCACAATGATCTAATTAGATCGTAGATGAATTCAGTGAAGACACTCAGTTTTGTTTGTTTCTATTAATCCAAACGTTGTACTGTTACCTGAGGAAATGGTATCGTAATATCAAATAGGCTAGTCCACACATGAGAATATTCCAAATTGGTAAATAAAGATTTATTCTGAAAAGCCCAATTTCTACCATTATATGAAGTTTCTTTGTCACCATCAATCTTTGGATATATTATATACAAGAAAAGTCAACAACTCTCCCTGTTTGGCAAAATTCTAAACCAATATTTTAAGATAACTGTCCATGGTTGATAAGATTCGAATCCACCGTGTAAACATATTCTCCTTTTCTCATGCAATAGATATCTCCCTAACTCTCTAAAATTCAACCAAAAGTATCGATCTTTTTATCCTTCGCAATTTAAGCGAATTTCTTCGATATCTCTTACTTGGAGAAATCCTCATATTTCTGAAACCATAACTTAAAACAGAACCATCTAAAATATCTATTGTTACTCCTAGGCAAATGTGTATTTTCAAGTAATCTGTATAAACTAAAAGGATCTACATTTCTCTGTTCACTTACGCGCTTTTGCGTCCTAGTCAAAATACAGGTATAGAATTGGAATCCACAACATTTAAATGACTATAAAGTTCATTATAACTCCCCATTGTAGTAAACATTATGTTTATTTTTCAATTGCATTACTATCAAAACCACCTTATAATATATTTCTAAATCATTTATCTTTCATTGAAGAGAATCTTTTATTTTCACAAAAATGACCGTACTATCTGCATATCTCAACACAAAACTCATCAATTCAGCTATTGAAAATACACGATTTGCAGAATATCATTTATAAAAATGTAAATAATTCGTTGAGAAGGGACTCCTCTAGCTGCAAGCTCAAAGTATGAGTCAAATGATTGGGATGAATCTTATCAAAAGCCTTCATATAGTCGATACAAGTACAATACAATTTTTCATCACTATTCAAAGCTTTTGAAATAATTGCGTGAACAATATAAATATACAGTGTGATGATTCTATACTTATCAACACTGTCGGTACTACCTTTCTTATGAATAGGTACAATAGTGTGATCAACATTTACTTATCAACACTGTCGGTACTACCTTTCTTATGAATAGGTACAATAGTGTAATCAACATATACTTATCAACAGCGTCGGTACTACCTTTCTTATGAATATGTAAAACAATGCGATGAGTCTATACTTATCAACACCGTCGGTGCTACCTTTATTATGAATAGGCACAACACTGTGTTGAGTCTATATTAATCAACACTGTCGGTACTTTCTTTCTTATGAATATATACAATAGTGTGATCAACTTACAATTATCAGCACTGTCAGTGCCACCTTTCTTATGAATAGTGTGGTAAGCCTATACTTATCAACACTGTCAGTACTACCTTTTTATGAATAGATACAACACTATCCTTACTGAATGAGTACTAACTATTGAATCAATCTGAATTTATAATTAATTCTCAATTTATATAGTCAAGTCCAGCAGAATTATTCATTTCGAAAGTATTTAATTTAGTTTTACATTGCAACCATTGATATCTCTGTATCCAAGTTTTGGTCAAGTATATACAAGTTTTGCTAACCTTGGTTAACATCATACAAATGATGCAAATGTAAATTGTTGTTACTATAAGCATTTTTAAATGTTCTAAAATGTATGATGCAGTCAACTCACTGAATGTATTACTTTTCTTTCGAATAATATTTACTTGTTTATTCTCAAATCTAGATTTCCTCGTGGGTTTGATTGAGATATCTGTCCTAATTTATAACATTCTTTAGCTTTATGTTTATATGTAGCTTTTCTTTACTGTACAATATTCCCGTCCTCGCATACCTTATAAAGCTGACGTTAATCCAGACACTTACTTAGAACCCCTCGAATACATCTCATAATGTTTTTTTTATCTTATAGCGGCTCACTGATTACTAAAAAGTTAGCACGCTTCTCAAGGTAGAAAACACACCTTACTGATATTAGGATTGGATAAAAGGACCGTTCGTGTTGCATAACAAATTAATCTGTTTCAAGGTCCCGTTTATACTCGGGACACGCACCCCATTATATTATAGGTTTTACTTTTCCAGAATTAGTATTCCACTTTACTGAGCTCAAAAATGTACATCATCCTAAAAAGGAGCGTTTGTGTCTTCTTACAATTTAGGTAAGCGAAGGAAGGATGAATTCAGGATATTAGATGACTAATATACCAAGAGGCTATTTGTAGACGGGTGAATCAAAATGTTGTCGGTGAAAATTTTTCTTCCTGGTACCTTTTCTAGTACATATTTATTCTCCATATCTGAATAGAGACTTCTTCGGTCTTGTCACGTAAGTCGTAAGAAAAGGAAACACATGGCATACATCCGAGGAAGACGTTACAATATTAGTACGCATGATATCCGATGATTGATGAATATGTTCCAAAAAAACAACAACAACAAAAAACATTTAAGTAACTAATTCATTATTAACTTTATTTTTAACACTCACCAAATTACTTATTACCAATTGACTCCCTCGCCCCCCCCCCCATAAAAATGTAGTGTCAAGTAGCACAACACACAAATTAACAAAGTTTCAAATCAAATCATGCATCTAACACTTCACCATACACTCCACAAGTCAGATCTCTTGGTTTAAATTTGATATACCTCGAACCTATCTTCCAATCTATCGACATCACTACATAACTAGATAGCTACTTATCCACTTGCGCAAGTATAGTACCTACCTAAATCAAGATTTAGAACTGAGCGTAATTTCGCAAGCTGCTTTAAGACTAATCGATTTTTATTGTTAACTTAAGGGAAAATAAAAGTTTTACTTCTCTGAAATCAACTATTATTTCACTTAAGTGCTTTTTGTCCTAATTTCATTAAAGTTAAATTCTTCTTCAGTTATGTTTATTCTCAAGTATTTATTTCTTTTATGGAAATAATTATTTAGTTTACTGACGTGAACAAAATTTCTGCTAAACCTCTAACATAGTGGGCTTTTCTGAATGACAAATGCCTACACCAGACGTTGTTTATAACTAAGTATCAGGGCAGAATTTAAATATATTTGGGAATCATTTGGAGTGTGTTAGGGATTATAAAATGTATCGAATGAATTAAGCTGGAGTTCCATTGGAAGTATAGGCAAACACAAGTAACTGCTGATTGGATTCAAGTCTTTGTTTCTGGTTGCGGTTGTCAAATTGCAGGCAGCTTGCGGATAATACCTTCAATTTGAAGGGACCGTGGAAGTAAATATATAACTCATACTAGTGGACATATACCAAGTAGTTATTTTACTGTATTAAAATCGCTTTCCTTAAAATTGTTTGTTATTTCTGAATGGTTGTTTTTTCATAATGTCTGTCAGCGGTTACAGTTGATCTCATCTTGTGCTTACGTCTATTCAAATAGATTAAATCGTTCAATAGGTTCCCTGGAAAACTATGAATTCCGCATGCTGACAGAATTACGATTATCGGTATGTTAAACGTTTAAACAGAACTTAAAATTGTTGACTATGCCGACGCCTCTTAAACATTGTTACCACCTAAATGCAACACTTATATCTCGCTGACTGCTAATGCAGATACAAAAACAGCAGCAAAACCCCCAAAAAACGACGACGACAACAACAACAACAATAATAATAATAATAATAATAATAATAATAATAATAACAATAATATTTTTACACCTTAATGTGATATGTCTATTACTGGTATGAACTTATAATGTTGTTATTTTAATATTCTTTTAATTGCCATTACATTCTGTTGCGTGCACAAGCGCCAGTTGGCTTATTTTGGAATAAAATGAGCCTTATTGAGAATAATAATAATAATAAATATAATAATAGTAATGATTATTGTAATTACAAAGACGAAAAAGATGCTACTAATACTACTACTACTATTACTAATTATAGTAACAGTAATGATTGTAATTACAAAGAGGACAGAGATGACGATGATACTACTACTAATTGTAATAATAGTAACAGTATGGATCAGGGGTCTCCAAACTACGGCCCGCGGGCCGGATGCGGCCCGCGAGGCCCTCTCATCCGGCCCGTGGAGACCTTTTTGTCTACGGAAAAAAATTACGGAAATTTACGTGTATCCTGCCAAGATCAGCCGCCGCTCACGTGGACGTTATGTTTTTACCGAATTAAAATAGAGGCGCGCAGTAGTGCGTTATGTTTTCCAACCGATCACTACATTGCAAAACCTTATTCGCTGCTTACTTTTTCTACTTCCGTTCACAGTCAATGAGATGATATAACGCCATCTAGTGGCGGAGTTTTTAAATGGTTTGCTGCTTGTTCAAGACTTGATTATTTTGATCACAGCGATGGCCGAGAAGAGGAAAAGAAAAATAGACGATGAGTGTCGGCAATTTCAAGAAGAATGGAGTTTGAAATACTTCTTCATCAAATCCAGCGAGAAAGCATTGTGTGTGATTTGAAACGAAACTGTGGCTGTGATGAAAGAATACAACCTGCGCCGTCATCATCAAAGCAAACATCAGGAGAAATATGCACAGTTGGAGGGTAAAGTCCGTGCCGAAAAATTTTATAAATTACAAAATCAACTCACATCTCAGAGGACATTGTTCAGTAAATCCTCAAATGAAAATGAATCCTTAACTAAGGCCAGTTATAAAGTTGCCTACGTCCTGGCTAAAAGTGGCAAACCGTTTACAGATGGTGAAGTAGTGAAGGAATGTTTGTTGGAGGTGGCTGAGGAACTTTGCCCAGAAAAGTCAAAACAATTTGAAAATGTAGCTTTGGGTGCAAATACCATTGCCCGCCGTGTTGCAGACATGGGTGAAAACATTGTGACTCAAATAGCGAAAAATGCAAGCACGTTTCGCCATTTTTCAATTGCAATGGATGAATCGCTGGACAGCTGTTCCACCTCTCAACTGCTTGTGTTCATTAGAGGTGTGGATGAAGACATGAACATAACACAAGAGCTGGCTTCCCTACATAGCATGTATGGTACTGTTACCGGAGAGGATATATTCAATGAGTTGAAAAAAACATTTGCTGATTATAACTTGGACTGGACTAATCTCAGTTGCCTGACTGCTGATGGAGGAAAGAACATGAGTGGCATAAAGAAAGGCTTGGTTGGACAAGTGAAGCAGATGTGTAATGAGAAAAACATTCTACAACCAATGTTCCTGCACTATATTATTCACCAGCAAGCTTTGTGTGCTAAATATATGGACATTAGCAGTGTACTGAATCCTGTGGTGAAGATGGTGAATTTAATAAGGTCACATGGGCTCAACCATAGACAGTTCAGAGACATGTTGAAAGATACAGACACAGAATCGCAAGATTTACCATATTACACAGCAGTAAGATGGCTAAGTTGTGAGAAAGTTCTGAGCAGAGTATTTAAGTTAAGAAAGGAAATAGGTGACTTCCTGGAAAGTAAAGGCAGGCCACAGCCATTACTGTCTGATGAAGAGTGGGTATGGAAATTGGCCTTTGCTGCAGACATAACTAGTCATTTAAATTTTCTGAACCTAAAACTACAAGGAGAGGAAAATCTAGTTTCTGATCTATACACCCACCTAAAGGCCTTCAGATCCAAACTTGTCTTGTTTTTGGAACAAGTACAGGCCAACAACTTGACGCACTTTCAGCAGTGCAAGGTCTTCATGGCTGAAGCAACAGCTGAGTTCCCCACGTCATTTGCATGCGAGATCATCAAAGACCTCCAGCTGCAGTTTCAGCAGCGGTTTTCTGACTTGGATTCAAAGGCAGAAGAAGTGAGACTGTTTCAAAACCCATTTGAAGCAGATGTGGCCAGTTGCCCAGATGAACTGCAGCTGGAGGTCATTGAGTTGCAAGCAAATGACCTCCTTAGGGACAAGTTCAAAGAAGGACTGGTGGGTTTTTACCAGTTTTTGCCCAAGGAAGACTTTCCTAATGTCAAAACTTTTGCATCAAGGTACCTTTCAATCTTTGGAACAACATACCTGTGTGAACAAACATTTTCAAGAATGAAATACGTGAAGAACAATTTGAGAACAAACTTGTCCGATGATAATCTCAGGTCACTGTTGATGTTAGGGACATCAAATCTAAAGCCAGAAATGTCTGCTATTTTGGCATCCAGGAAACAATTTCACCATTCCCACTAATACAGGTGTTCATGTGTAGTGTATCAATGTGTTATTAAATAATAACTGAATAAAATAATATTAAATAAATAATTAAAAACAACATCCATGTTTTGATTCTTTTTTATTTGGACCTCGAGTGTGTAGTCGGCCCCCGAACTGCTGTTTGATAGTTAATGCGGCCCTCGGGTTGAAAAGTTTGGAGACCCCTGGTATGGATGATTGTAATTAAAAGGCGACAAAGATGATAATGATACTACTACTACTAATTAATAATAATAATAATAATAATAATAATAATAATAATAATAATATTATTATTATTATTATTATTATTATTATTATTATACACATGATAAGAAAGAAGAAATAGAAGAATAATCGAGAAGAGTAGTTATGTATCTATGGCAATGCTTTTTGTGTCATAATGGGATATACATAGGTCAACTGAGCTACTGAAAACTTACCAAAAATATAGACGTTAACATTTACGTAAATAACGTTTGAGATATAAATGCGTAATAAAACAGTGAAAAATGCATGATAATAGTAACTAAGAATGGAGGAATGTACATGGGTAGATTCTGGATTTTGATAACTGGATTTGAATGAACGTACAAAAGAAATCACTAAAGATTTCCATATCATGTTCTATATAACTAAACATAACGTTTATGATACAAATACTGCACTGTTATAGTCAGAATTTAGATTTTCTTATTAAACGGAACTACTTTGTTAAGTTTCGAAAAAGACATTCTGTCCAATGGACACATCATTCAATCATTTTGTCTTGCAAGGAGCCATAACATAACTTGTCCAGATCTGAATTAAAGCTTGAAAAATGTTTCGGCACTATAGAACAAATGTAAAGATAAAAACACCATTAGAATACACAGTATCCTCAACAATATGCATTACCTTTTGATACCATCTTATTTCTTTAGATTTTCTTTTCTTTCAAGCCAAAAAGCTTCTAGAATGTGAGAATTTATTTATTTTAGTAAAATGTTTTAAATATCAAACTTACCAATAGGTGCACATTTTCTTTCAAAGAATACCATCTAGATAATTGCATACAATTGCAGGTAACAAAATTAATCATATATATCTACAACCCATTAGAAACAAATAATTTAGGTTTTGTAATTTTGTGAATTCAAAGCTTAAAGTTAAATTTAATGAAGGAGCTATCGGTAATAATGTCGACATATGTTTCGTAGTAATAGGTACAGACGATGCATTTCAACCATTACTGTTGAATGATATTACAGATGTTACCATCTTTAAAGCTTGAGTAAGGATTTTTGTTTTAAAAAAAGAATCAACCAGATACTCATCTAAGATATACATCCAACCACAATAGGAATAATGAAAGAAATGAGGATTTTGGCCAAAGCTGAAATTTCATATTGAAAGCCCCTGTAGTCGTCTCGTTTTCACACATGTTATGACTCTATTCGAGTAAACAAAGATATACTGTTATCAAATGCTCTCTCATAATGTTTGCTTGTCAGGTAATAATAGGATAAAGGGTTAGTCAACGACATAATGAAGATAATTTTCTTAAGAAAGTAATAATTGTAAAAGAGATTCAAGTACGTCATTTCTTTAACCATAAACCGCTAGAAATATATCAGCCTGTTATAGTCTTATATTTGTTCTTTAAGACTTCCAAGGAAAAGACAATTTGATAGACCTTTGTTTGACTTAAGCACCAGGGTATGACACAATGACGGTTTTATGTCACCACAATTTATTATGGGTAGTCAGTTCATATTTAATGCTAGAGAAGCCTAAAGAATTACTCATGAATTATTGTGGCTCTTATTTGCTGCGCATAAGAGAGAAATTTTATTTTCTGTGAATATTAGCAGCATCAAGTGTTAGTAAAGTTTCTACATTTGGCTCCGTTTCTAAGACACTATTGTACACACATTATTGAATCAAAAAAGTAGATCGACGTGACTTTCGTTCACAACAGAGGGTCTTTTTTGCCTTTCGATCCTTCTCTCAGTTACATCTTTTTGTTGAGATCATGAAATCAGGAGTACCTTTACTGATTTGACCAAATATTTTGGGCTATATTGATAGTAAAACACTCCGCCCAAAATATGTTTCTGTCTCCAGTAAAGTGTCTTATTGGTGACATGCTTGTGTCAATAGACGCTTGCTGATTGCCATCTTTCCATGTTGTTGTAAATAGTGGCAAGGCCCAGTTATACTTTGATTGGATCAAAACATAACATGACTGGAAAAAGCATTGATCAACAAGCAAAACCCAATCATGGCCCTAATCAGTGCATTAAATTCGGTTGCTTTGGAATGAATGCTCCGAAGTATTCGATTCTAGGCTCACTCATGCTACTATCTGAAAGATTACTTTGTATTTTCAGTGAAAAGTTACAGAAATTGTTGTCGGTATGTGTCCAAGCATTTTGAAACTTTAGTTACTATGCAACCACGCAAATGAAACTGTCTATAACACAGATACAGTTTCCACGACCACCATTTTCTGATCACTAAGACCATGTTCTTTGTTACTATGTAGGTTGTGCCTTATTCTAAAGTGGGGAGTGTCTCGTTCATCAGATCAGGTACAGGCCAGTGGCCTAAAAATGGTACACCAAGCGGGTCATAGCGAACTACTCTTCACACTTCAATGATTATTTGAGATTTTCTGCTTACGAACTCTCATAAAAAAGCAAGGAATACATTCTGCAGAATGATTTTAAAGTTTATATATTATACATTCTCTTAAGGAGGAATGTTGAATAGTAATAACAAGACAACCATTTAGACAACTAAACTGGGTCTGTTTTGTGATACGTCTCTATCTAAATATTGTCAGAGAAATGTTATGATATATAGATAAATTATTGTTTAATTTCTCTAAGTATTCATAGATTTCGAGAACAGCATACACTCCCTTTTAGTATTACAGAGATGTTACTGAAATATCGGTCTGTCAGAATGCTAAAAGTAAATGTAGACATCAAATACAAAACTCGGACACGAAAGTCATAGAAACAAGTTTTAGGGGACCCAATATTATTTAGAGGAGCTCCAATCTGCTTTCATCCTTCTCTTCGCATTAATTGTTCCCTGCAAATTGCGTTTCCATAGGTGAACTACTTCCATCTTTGTTGTTGTTGTTGTTGTTGTTGTTGTTGTTGTTGCACACTTTAAAATCCAAAGTAAGCATGTGTTATTGCTATTGCATCCGCAAATATACAAACAGTCCTTTTCACTTTATAGCATGTGTAGATCTAGACATGTTTTCCATTTTTCATTGCATAATATTATGTAAAATTTCCTTTGCAACATTGGTCTGGAGCATAATGTAGGGTCTATGATTGATACAGTTTTGCTCCTAGGATCCAAATGAAAACTGTGTAATACTATGTATGTGCATTCAAGTAACAACGCGCTTGTTTTGTGATGAAATGTTTCTACATGAAGAATTAAAAGAAACAACACTTGTTTCAAAGAAAACAGGACCAGATATTTTCTTATTTTTTGAACGTCAAAAACTATTTTCTGCGTTAAAAACACGAAAAACATTACTTTTCCATATATTACAAGCAATATATAATAATAGAGATCTATATGATGTTAGATTTTTAACTGCTAAATCGATTTGTTCTCAATTTCTTTATATTCAAAAACTGTAGAACTCTGCTTTCCGTGACCTGAAGTAAGCAAATGATTTGTGCCTGCAGAAATAAATATGAAAACAGACATGAACAGATGTTAATTCTTTCTAAAGCATTCAAATATTCCTCAAGTAATTGCAGTTTTAAAATCCGCTATTTCAGTAAACCTATTAATTACCGAGCGTCACGAAAATTTATGAAAATAAGAAAAACAAAACAAAACAAACATATCATTTCCAAGACATGAAGGGATGAGTGGAAAATTATGGATAAGCATTGGACTAATTTGAATGGGGGCAGGCAGTTGTGTGTCTTCACTAATAGGCTTTATTATCATGTAGTTAATACATTCCTTCACTGGGCAAGCAGCGTTGTTCAAATGTACCATCTGAGTTGATACTGTAGGCATATTTGATAATTAGAAGTGCATAAAATAAGGCGAGAGTTTTAGAAGGTGATTCTATTTTGTACTAGGCATGCTTTTCTTGGTTTCGTAAATGATAACTTCTCAGGATAATATCTCAAAGGAAAATATTGTATTTTCAGGACAAAACCTCAGTGACTATACCTACCTCAATGGAAAACACTGCAAGAGAAATCCGCACTCTTCTGTTCGTGAAAGCAGGAAAAACGCAAAATGTAGCACCCAGGAATCATTGAAGACTATCAGAATAGGACTGAACCCCGGTCTCAAATTCATATATCGTTTCTGTTTGTCGGCAGAAGATGAGAGAAAAGCTTAAACAATGTTATCAGGTAGTACGTTTTGTCAGTACATTGTTTTCTCCTTTTGATTGAATATTGTTTTAAACTTACTCATCACTTATGGAAGATTCTGACTGGAAACGAGACTCTGAACCACATTGATGAGAAAACGGAACACGGATTTCATTTTCGAACGTTGTTTCGAAGGCTACCTAATAATGAATCACTGGGATTGGTCACTGAGGCCTTGAGTTAATGTTTGCATTAATAATTTAACTTTTCCATAATTGATACAGTTGTCATAATGTAAATTTTGGATTTCATTTTTATTGTTTGAAGTATCAATCTCCTTAAAAGAAGGCGTAATGTTGTCGTGTATAAAACCATGCGTATATTGTCGCTTAGAGAGATTAATATATTATACTTTAGTGTTCCTTTGCACGCTTTTCGTATTTCTAGGAACATATACGTTGAGCAAAGGGTCTAAACCATTTCACAACATAACGTCCAGTGATCTTCAGTTACAGAGAAAGCAGTCCCTGGATATAGTTACCACAACCATCTTCCCAGACAAAGATAAGATTGGAATTTACACACCGGAAAATATTAAGACACTCACAAAATTGTTGTTAACGAATGGAGACATTTGTGCTGAAAAACGTATTGATTTCATAATTTATATTCAAAGTTACTGGATCAATGTTGAGAGGCGACGTTCCCTTAGGGAGACTTGGATTGGTACTAAGTCGATTCCGGATATTATCATTAAATCTGTTTTCATTCTTGGAAAACCAAATAATAAGGCCGATCAAGTAAAAATTAATAATGAAAACATCATTCACAGGGATATTGTGCAAGGAGATTTTATAGACAGCTTTCAGAATCTCACATTGAAGAGCATTATTGCCTTAGAATGGATATACAAAAATTGTCGACAAGCCGAGTTTGTCTTAAAAGCCGACGATGACGTTTTTGTCGATATTTTCAAAGTGGTAGACACGCTATTGCCACAGTTAAAGAAAAAAAGTAAAAATATTGTTTGTAGTGTCAAGGAAGAAAACACTAGCCCTATAGTTAGGGACAAAGGGAGTAAATGGTATATTCCTGAGCACATATTTCCTAAACGTACTCATCTTCCACGTTTTTGTACAGGTTACTTCGTCGTCATGACATCTGACCTTGTCTCAGAACTTGCACATGCATCAGAAGGAGCTCAATACATTCCGGTTGATGATGTTTACCTATTCGGACTCCTCCCTCAAACGCTATCAAGTGTTACTTACACTGATATCTCAAGAAATATGACTATCGATGACAATTTTGCACTTGATGTCTTCTCTAAAGGCAAAGATTCACATTTGATAGCTGGTTGTGCAAGCAAGGACGACTATATGGTGAAGATGTGGATGGAAGTACTTTTAGCTCGACGTAAAGAAATACATTAGAATCCACCTTCAGTGAGAGCAACCTCTTTCATTTCTGTTAACAGAGACAAATAAGTTGTGTGTAGTCAAGTGGGGATAACTTTACCTTGGTGTCAGATTTTCTGATGCATATCGATAGTTGTCATGGTCGCAAAATTCAGTTTTAGCGACGATACATGAGCATGCTAAAGTTATTCCTTTTCTAAAATACCTTGGAATTGTTTTCTCGGCAATTAGTGTAATATTTCCATAGTATCACGTTACAGAGAGAGATACGTTTTATTATGGCGTCGAAAGTTACGACTGCATATTGTGAATTGTACTGTTGGATGTGTTACGTGTAACATTCGCTCATGTGCTAGAATACTATTTTTTAGTCCTTTACAACAGCCTTCTCCACCCCTCCAAAACAAAAACAAACAAACAAACAAAAATAACAATCCCCCACCCCCCACCCCCCCAAAAAACAACCAACCGAACAGGACAATTGTGGTGGATTTTGGTTGTAAGACAATCGTTTTAAATAGTGATAAAGTACAAGGAACACGCTTCCTAAATTAGTTTTAAAATTGATTTTGGGAGGGAATGCATGTTTATTGTTTCTCAATCCTTGCACTATATTGCATAAAAAATCTCCCCCCCCCCCGAATTGGAATGATAAATTTGGGTTCTTCCATGTAAATATGTAAGTTTAAGCTACAGTGGATAATTTGCGGATAAAACTGTTTTTTTTTAAGCAAAGGAAGCGAAATTGACCATATTTCGTGCGACATGCTTGTCATTTTCATATTCCTAATATTTTTCTCTCCATGTGATTTGCCTCTACAGTTGTTGCTATTTTTAACTCTCTCCCATCTGAACATGTAACATCATTATGTCATCTCCAGTGCTTGAATCATAAACTTGATGTTGTCTTACTAGAATTTAAACGTATTTGTGAACTCATCCTCGAATACTCCGCGCTTACACATTCAGATTTTGTTAATTTGTTACCACTGGATAGAGTCAAAGGTAAACCGAATGGGTTACGAATAATTTGCGAAGCAATTCGAACGATTTGTTTGGATCCAAAGCAGACCGCTCAACAAATTTTCATTTCCAACCCAACCGCTTCATGGAGAAATGATAAATTTAGCAAACCATCTTTGTTCGTTCAAAGATACTTTGGTCGAATATTTCGCAACCATCTTTGTGTATCTAGAACCAACCACATTTTCCTATGTCACTGAAATAAAAGAGTGCTGCGTTTGCTTCTAAGATCTGATGGACTAGTCGAATTTCTACGTCAGCTAATAAACATTTATGCAAATCGAGACTTTGTTGGCCATGTTACAATGTCTGATGAATGTCGAAAAATGAAGTTGGTCAACCCTGTTGTGAACGATGTCAGAGTAGTGAGACAGGCGATGAATTCCATTTTCTATTCAAATGCCAATCATCTCGTAGTAGAAAAGGAGATAGTATAATATCAAAACAAGGATAAATTTCTTTAATGTTGAAAATGTTTGCATTCTAGTAAGTTACAAACAAAGTGGTATGCATCGATAAAATTTGCAACCTTAGACATTGATAATATCGTTATTTGAATAGACTGATTTCCTTCCCTATCATCCAATTCACACTGTTCTTGCATTTCAGTTTTTTCCTTCAGTAATTGTTGATTGTATAGCAACTATATTTGCTTGTACATCACTCATATAGGGGCTTGAGTAGAATACAGTTTTGGAATTGAATTTGATAAAGATTGACTCAGGGGCCATAACTCTAGTTCTTCTCACAGTCCCCGTGCAATAAATATTCTTAATTTAAATATAAAAACAGCAAAACAACATTGAATTTGAAGGTTTTCTCTACTTAGTTGGTTTTCCATATATCGATAAGACGCATCAAACCTTTTGCTAAAATCGACAAACCTAAACTCACAAAGCCTTTAAAGGACAGGTGACCACTAGTATTATTACATGATCAGGTCTGTTTTAGTCCTCTTGACGTATGCAGTTTTGTGAACTCAACCGTTCTCAAACATCGGTATAGCAAAGTGCTGCTTGAGTACATTTTTCTGGTTTAAAAATACATCCTTTTAGTTATGTGGAATATAAATATGTATTGTAATATAAATCTTCACGCTTTTTGAAGAAAAGGTAGGGATTATCCTATTCTGCCTTCAGTTCGTGCGTACTTGATGTCGCGCAACTCCTAAATTTGAAAGAGACTTCAAACTTTGTGGTGAGGTCGGGTGTCTTCCGCAGATGTGCAGAACTGTTTTTGAACTTGCGAAGCTTCGGTTGGGGTTGGAAACACTCATGCATATACGTGTAAAAGGGGGGGGGGGGGTAGTCATAACTAAGACAAGCCAGACGTATTGCTGATCCTAAAAGTTACTGTGTGCAAATGTTTGCAGTAGCACTTTAAACCGGATCTCTTCGCCTTCAGGCACAAAGTGTTTCCACATGCATTAGCTAAGATATGTACATAGTGCATGACCAGAAAATTTAAAATCACTATACTGATGACGGCCTATCACCTTTCTTTCACACACACTGAGAGACACAAAAAGGCCATATGGGCAGAAAACTAGAAAATTAATATATCAGGCCTCCGTCTGAAATATATGAAGTAAAATTGGGCCAGGAAAGAAATTAATTGAGAAGTCGACAACCGTGTCATTGGTTATTGAGCAATTATAACTCATACATATTCTTACACCAGATCAAAATAGAAAATTTGAACCTTTAATGTAGGGTTTTTGTGACAATGTTTTGTGTTCTATATAATGAACTTTGGTGTCAAACGGAATATTGTAATAAATTTAAAAAATTAACTTTTGCATATCTGTCTGTGTGAATGTATGTACATATGTAGGTAGGTAGATAATTAGATAGGCAGGACATTAATTACGTAGATTAGTAAGTAATTGTTTATTTTTTATGCTACCCGACCAAATTGAAAAGAAAACATTGGACAGATGTAAACATACAAACGTAACTACTATTTTAAAAGGAGTTATTTGTTTAATATATCTAACATTACAAGAAAATGTAAATCTCAACACATCTAAATTTGATTAAATTCTTAGATAGCTCGATCCTTTATATTTCAATAATTGTAATATCTTTGTAATATTTTTAATATTTCAGTTACATTAATAATTCCTAATAATTATGGTTGTGATGGATTTAATTAATTGATGTTAATTGATGAATAATATAGTTATAAATAAATGAATAAATAAATTGCCCGTTGGTGAATTGCTGGCATTGTAATACTGAGGGTACTTTGCTGTACCGATAGCTTAAGCTATGCATTGGCTTGCCTGCACCGACCATCCGCCATACCCTCTCGACTAAGCGCGGTATCCCCATATATAATGGACCGTAGTCGTGAACATAGGCAATCTTGAGTAGCAGACACACTCGATTATCAACCAGGTAATTAATTCTCCTCTTAACACACAGTCAATCCAGATTCCTATGATAAAATCAAGATATCTAGATGATAAACCAAGAAGGACTGAAATAGCTATTTTAGCCCACAATATTGTCTGGCTCATTGATTAACCGTGTTTATTTGAATTAGTGTCTCTGATGTTGACCTTCTTGGAGGTATGTATAAAGGTATAATTCACTAATATTTAGCCATCGTAAAACACAATTATGAACTACCCAACTAAACTGGTCTAAAACGGCGTGGTTTTCTTGACAAGTACTGGCCGATTCGATTAGCATATCGCTGCAGCAGCAATTACTATCACTTTGTTTTTGTTTTTGTTTTTGTCCGGTTTTATCATGCCGTATTTAGTCAGTTTAAGTCGATAAATACCAAAAGCTGTACCTGGTATAGTACGTGTACAATATCTCCAAATGTATGTTACTTAAAGATGATGGTAAAAGAAAAGGGAGGGGGAGGGTGAAAGAAACTTAGGGTGGACTCTCCAGGTGGTTTATATTCCTCTGTCAGTCCGCCTATTTGTTCCACTGCTTCAATATTTGTATTTTTGTAGCGTACTACGCCAGTGCCCTGTAATTTAACTTTTCTTTCTTTTCAAGGTCAGAAATAAGACATGATATTGATATGGCGTTTATTACGAGGCACCGTTTCCGTCGACTATGCTGTGTGATTGTAGTGGCTGTTGCCATGTTTACTGCAATGAATATTTTTAAAGACGTGTTTCACAGTTCTCATACGTCTTCTAATTACCTTGACATGAAAGTAATCGAGAGTCATGCCTCATATAGGTATATTACGAGAGAGGAGGACGGAAGTGTCAATGTAGTTTTACATATTCCAGGGACGGCTCCCATAGCTAAGTTCCTCCGTGACAAGTCCATCGAAAGAAATTCTACTGTCATTCATCTTTTAATGCCAACGGGTACAACACAGCTGAAGGAACTTTCCACAACAAAAACCGTGACAATTACACAAAAATTGGATAGTAGACCAGAAGTTAAAATCACATATCCATTAACGGCGTATGGTTCCCCATACGTGTTGAATAATGACAAGATTTGTACAGGAGTCCATAACCTTACATTTCTTATAATGGTTCATACTGCAACGGATCATTCTTACAGAAGATCTGTGATACGTGAGACTTGGGCGAATAAAGACTTACTGAGGAACCATAGCATGAGAGTTTTATTCCTTCTTGGAAGACCACAAGATATAAAAGTTCAGGCGGTCATAGAACATGAAAGTTCTCTGCACAAGGATATTGTGCAAGGAAATTTTTTAGATACATATCACAACTTGACCCATAAGGGTGTTTTGGGATATAGATGGATTTCAGAGTTCTGCCCTCAGGCTAAATTTATCATTAAGGTGGATGATGATGTATTTGTGAATGTCTTCAAACTTCTTTGGGATATATCCAAGAGTTATAAGGCAGACAAAAGAAAAATTCGATGCTACGTTAGAATCAATGGAACAAGTCCAATACAGAGAAAGACTGGTAAATGGAAAGTTGATGACTGGGAATTTATAAACATGACAAACTTTCCTGTCACTTATTGCAATGGTTTTTTTGTCATTATGACAACAGACATTATCAAAGAGCTATATGAAGCTTCGAAAAAGACTCCATTTTTCTGGATAGATGATGTATATATATTCGGGTTGTTACCCGCAAAAGTGGGATCAATTACATTTGATAGTGTTCAGGGATTGAATTTGAATGAGAAACACGCTCTTGATTGTTTCCAGAAAGTTGAAGCTTGTGATTATTTGGCAGCAACGGCGGTCGATAAAGGCAATATGGAGACACTTTGGTATGGCGCCTTACGGCAATACAAGAGTCTAGTGGAAGCGTATGCAAAACCTGAATTACTTAGCGCATAGAAAAAGTACTGAAATTTGATTCATTTACGCTTGGTAGCCTTAGAGATGAAAGTTAAGACATAGACGCGTTTTGTATCCAAAGAATAAAATTATAAAAAGGTGTAAAAAAATATTTCTAAGTTAAAATTGTATCAATTTGTTTTGTTCAAGTATGTTCGGTCAATTTTGCGTTTGTGGCATAAAAATCTATCGAGTAATTCGTTTTTGTATTTGATAAATTGAACCAGTTTAAATCTGAATTCTCTTGTATCCTATTTCTAAGAACTCGGCCTAAGAAACAAAGAAGGGAATGGCGGGTAAAAATTAAGAATAAAGTATATACCACATCATCCAATTTAATACATGTTTTCAGGTATTTACACATATTTCTACCTTAAAATGTGACGTTATTGATGATCATGTTTAATTTGATTTGTCTACTTAAGTAAAAAAAGTTATAATGTAAAAAAGGGTTTCAGATGTGTAAATTACTCTGTATGAAGACTGTGACTTTAATAATGTCAGTATACGTTTATATTCTTATTTCAACCAGTTGTATAATTTCCTCTAAAATATTTCTCCAAATTTATCAATATTTGTTTGTAAAGAAATTGTCAATGCTTTATGGCTAAATACAGAACTAAATGCGGATATATGCGGTGACGTTCCAAGAAATCAGCATCATCAGAGCTACTAGCAATTCAAAGCAAGCTGGAGTAACTACATTTTAAAGAAAAACTTAATTTCCTGACAATGACATCACACATAATTTTTCCACACCTTTCAAGCTTTGCTAAGATACTATCTGTTTTACAATGGAAAGTTCATTCGTGCTTTTCTGCTGCCAATTACAACATGCAACATCAATCAGTGTCTGATTTGTTGTAATTGTTATTGCCCTCAGACAATAAACAGAGACATTACGGTTTGATGGGGGGGGGGGGCGTTTAATTCATTACTTTACAAATGAGCATAACAGAAGAGCTTCATAGAGCTATGGTTTAAAACACAATTTAAAATTTATACTAATATGCACTCAAAAATAAAAAATGTCAGCAATCACCCTTGTCACCAGATAGCGCGCATGCCCAATGAATCACTACCACTCCCCCCCCCACTCCCCCAATCTAGGTCACTGCCTCAGAGGGCATGCTCATGAGAAGTGCCTTTCAAGACGGAGTGCTAGAGAACCCACTGGTCAAGGAGGCCATCATGTGAACTAAAAGAGGGATGAACTCCTTTCTAGTTATGTGCATATGCTATTGGTCTTGTATTATTATTCTAGAACTCGTAATCATATGCTATATTATCTCATATTTCAAAAAAGCAGAACGAAGCGACATTTAAAAAAGTATAATATCTTTATAAAATTTCCCACAACTTGTATAATGACGTATCATGTAGAGATTTCTATATGGCATCCACTTTCTGTTCAAGTCATTCTATTTACATTTTTGAATGATATGTAAATGTAAAGAGTAAATGAATTTAACAGACTTTAGGAAATAGCCTATATTTGGCATACTCAATTAAATGTCGATCTGTATATTAAATATTTTGCGTTGACTAAGAGAAAATTTTTAACATCTTGTGTCTGTGTTTATCAATTGCACAAACAGCAAATACTTCTGAGAGACTAAATTGTGTATTTGTGCACAGTTATTTATCACGATTAAAAGGCTTGTGTGAAATTACATTCTCATTAAAGTTGTGAAACTGTTTCAGGACACTCACAAAAATAAAACATTTATCTTTATTTATTAAGCCTTTCTAGGCTAGAAACATATTTTAGTGAGTATTATGTGTAAGATTGTAAAATGAAACCACTTTAGGGTGAGCTTGGATATTCTAAAAATTTAAAAGCGTACATTTATTCATTGTTTTTTTTTTACCCCAAAACTCTGTGTCATTTGAGTCTATATTTGGAATCGCGTTATTTTTCATACTGAAATATTTTGAACTTTACTGAAACATCACAAAAACAAATTTAATCATCTTTTCGGATTCAATTTCCATTCCAGATCTTACAGAAAGATGCTCTGGTAATAAAGTCTGGAAAAATATGCTGTTCTGTTATCTGATTAGTCATATTGGTATTAAGGGTATTGAAAGGCAGATAAGCAGCCAAAGCTGCCTTGAAGTCACCAGCTCTGAATGACATATTACATATACTGACTTCAAAAATTATTTCAATTGGCATGTCCTATATATTTGTCACTATACAACAAGTTTTGGAATATCAAACACATCACTGAAGGCTGGTCTCCCTCATTTAGAACAAATCGCAGAGATGAGGTAGTATTGTGCCGCTCACGTATAGAACGCACGCACCCGGCCCATGATAACCCCTAAACGGTGGGTGAACCTCGACTAGAGTGCATACCTTGCCAGTGTCCACTGTGAGCGTAACACATTCCTGTCCAGTGTATCGACTTTCACCCAGTGATATAGAAGGTTTTTGCTTATGTGAACTTAATTAAGAAGCTTTTTGATGATATACTACCAGAGATAAGCTTGGACTTTTGAAACGAATGCGGTTGATATATAACACATATTTCACCCTATATTTTCATGATTGTAGATTTTGTTTGGGCATCTCTTTTTTTAGATACCTTTTACGCATTTTTGACATATGTAACTTTTATCTTTTATCTTGTACATGCTTACGTTTTGGAAAGGTTTTTCCTAATTGTTTTTTTCCATCGCTTTTATTTTTACATTTAGCCAGGATTGTACTGACCCGCCGTTAAACCCAATGCATTGATACATATCAATACTTCTTCTGTGATATTTCTACTCCCTTTTAATCTTAGAGTTTACAAAAAATAATCTAACGAAACAAGGGCAACTGAAGCTAACTGGAAATCTGTAAATTCAGTTTATTCTTCAAACACTTTCATGCATTTATAATTAGATATTTTTAATCAATACTCTTTTTCGGATGTACATAGATGTGCTTCTTATAAGTTGTTTGTAAGAAAGACTGTTTTGGTTGATCATCGTAAGGAATACATTGTATCAGCTCTTTCATTCAGTGTTGATAAAACGTCTCAAATATCGTTTAATATCTTTGTAAAAAATCAGGAGTGTCTTAATATTGACCGTAAATATTAGTAAAGTCTTAAATAAATTTATTGCTATTAGGATCAAGCTTTGCTTTATGGTTTTGTTTCATAGAGTGTGCATCGTGTTATAAATGCATTTGCGTATATTTTTGATTTCAAAAACGTTAGCACATCTTTGCTCTTCAGAACTTCCCTCAAACCCTCACAATTCATATAATAAACTAGTTTGTTTCATCCAAGACAATAATAGAACCGTACATTCGTCGGGGTAAATGTTTAGAGATTTAAAGATATTATAATCCCACGAATACTGTTACATAGTAACTACTACTAATATATATATATATATATATATATATATATATATATATATATATATATATATATATATATATATATATATATATATATATATATACACACACACATACACGCACACACACATTTGTGAAAAGTATATAAGTTCAAACGTTAAAACACAATCATTCTTATAGTCAAACCATGCGAGTATCCACAAATACTGACTGATTTACATATATGAATTTACGGTATGGACAAAGGGAGATAATTCTATTAAATAACCATGAACACACAGAGTGTGATTTTAATATTTATTGGAAACCTCAATTCGAAATATATAATTCGAGTAAGGAGATGTGGAGGGGAGAAAAAGACAATACAAGATTCTAATCATCAAACCTCTTAAGGCTAATCACTTTTTATAAAAATATTTGACTGCAATTTTTGAGAGTTCAAGTCACTTGAAAACAGCCATCGTCATTGAAATTAAAACCACATTAGTTGCAAATCAACAGATAACCTAAAGACATCCGAGATATTGTTTTAAAGTAATTTAAATATAAATAAAAGGCATCTCTCTCTTTCTCCATGTATTTATCTCTGTCTATCTCATTCTCTGTCTCTCTGCATCTGTCTCTCTCTCTCGATATATATATATATATATATATATATATATGAAATCCTTTCTTCAAACTCATCGAGTGTATGAACATGGTACTGTGGTACTGTATAATATTTTCTACTTCATCCACATTTGTTTTATATATTCACTTCTTCAAAGTGTACCGATGTTCTGTATAATGTGAACCATCTTTCATGTTTTGAAAAATTGTTTGAAATTTTTACCAGTACTTTCAACTTTGGCAAGAAATGACTCATTGATTATATCTATATTTCTGTTCAACATGATGAACAACAGTAGAATGCCTGTCTTTGCATCCCACGCGCGGCTCCTTCATTCATTTTTGAAAAATAGGAACATATATCCTGAGAGTTGTATCGTTTGGTTTATTAGCCTGATCCTGTGATTATTTCAATTATGTTGACACCTTTAGTGAGGGCTTTTTATGTAGCTGACATTATGAGCTGATGGATTTAACACGTAAGCACAAAAAACGTGCAATTAAAATATGCATGAACCAAAAACGGCGCAGCCAGGATCAACCAGACTTGATTGTTTCGCACTGTAATAAAGATTGAAGTTCATAACGTATTATGTCTCAGTGTACCATACACTTTACATATTACCCGTAGACACAATTATTATGTCTCAGTGTACCATACACTTTACATATTACCCGTAGACAACATTAGTATGTCTCAGGGTACCATACATTTTACATATTACCCGTAGACAACATTAGTATGTCTCAGTGTAACATACACTTTACATATTACCCGTAGACAACATTAGTATGTCTCAGGGTACCATACACTTTACATATTACCCGAAGACAACATTAGTATGTCTCAGTGTACCATACACTTTACATATTACCCGTAGACAACATTAGTATGTCTCAGTGTACCATACACTTTACATATTACCCGTAGACAACATTAGTATGTCTCAGTGTAACATACACTTTACATATTACCCGTAGACAACATTAGTATGTCTCAGGGTGTCATGCACTTTATATATTACCCGTATACAACATTAGTATGTCTCAGGGTACCATACACTTTACATATTACCCGTAGACACAATTATTATGTCTCAGTGTACCATACACTTTATATATTACCCGTAGACACAATTATTATGTCTCAGTGTACCATACACTTTATATATTACCCGTAGACACAATTATAATGTCTCAGTGTACCATACACTTTATATATTACCCGCAGACACAATTATTATGTCTCAGGGTACCATACACTTTATATGATACCCGTCGACACAATTATTATGTCTCAGGGTACCATACACTTTATATATTACCCGTAGACACAATTATTATGTCTCAGTGTACCATACACTTTATATATTACCCGTAGACACAATTATAATGTCTCAGTGTACCATACACTTTATATATTACCCGCAGACACAATTAATATGTCTCAGGGTACCATACACTTTATATATTACCTGTAAACAAAATTAGTATGTCTCAGGGTACCATACACTTTATATGATACCCGTCGACACAATTATTATGTCTCAGGGTACCATACACTTTATATATTACCCGTAGACACAATTGTTATGTCTCAGTGTACCATACACTTTATATATTACCCGTAGACACAAGTATTATGTTCATGATTCCATAAACAAGGGCATTGGCAATGGAAACTCCTCTAGTACGTAAAGAACATCGCCTAATTCCGTCCAGTTTCTGTAAATCAAAGTATGCATGCTTATTTCTGTAATATGTTCGTATATTGATGGTTGATATGGGTACAGAAAATTATAATTGGTGAAGAAAATCCTCTGCATATTTTTCTTCATGTAGGTACTTCAGATTTCGTAATAACTTAACCTGCAGTAGAAGTTTGGTGTTATGAAAGTTAGAAACATACATACATACATACGTTAACAAATCATGCCATAGAGCATCCTAGTTTAAGCATTTTCAACGACTTGGAATAAATACTAAACTGATGTTGTGATTATTTGAAGTGTACTGTGCTGATGGGTCCTTCTGGAAAGAGGAAATACAAAATATTGTTAAACAAGAGACGCAAGTGTGTATAAGATCGCATAAACTGCTGACATCTGCCTTAAAGCCAAATGCCAGAGCAGTTGGCTAAGAAATCTGGGTTAACAGAATGCTCTCGGTATAAATTTCTTTAAAATGCGTTTGAGTGCACATGTTAAGATAACAATTGTTTTAAAGTTTTTCTAAAAGAATGTATCTTTATCCATACTGGATAGCACATCAACATCATTTCTTCAATATTGAAATTTGCCTTCATGCCATGATGCTTTGTGACAAAGTTGGTAAAATTCTGCTAACCGTTTTTTGAGACAAAGTTGTTTTAATGTTTTTATATTTAGCAGCCATATTTGGTGGCGGATATCCATTACTTGTATAAATTTTAAAATTCTTTACGTCAGGCTGCTTTTAGAGCCTAATTTGGTTAAAATCTATTATGTTATTTCATTTCATTTTTTTTTACTTTTAGCAATGACCATCATCTGGCCGAGTCTTTTTGCGGGTAGTGGGGGGGGGGGAGATGTTGCGGTACATCAGTACCATGAAGGTTATATCTCGCCAAGGCAAGAAGAGTAAAATGCCGTGCCCATGGACACATCACGGATATTCAGTCTGGGCCTCTTTGAATGTGGGAATCGAACCCGCACTATACTGGTTAAGAGCCCAACGCTTTAGCCACGATGCGAACGCGGCTAATATGATTTGTACAATTTGAAAGCACTTCATGTTATGATATTGCTATGTAAAATATGGTCAAATGCTGCTGAGTAGTTGTGGAGTTTTACGACTCAGCAACACTTTAAATGTTATATCGTGCAGTACGCCTTAAACACAGTGTCACTCTGGCTCCTCTAATTTGTCCAAAAAAAAAAAAAAGTGAGAATGCTTTCTGCACAATGGGGTAAAATTTGTATCGAGACATTTTGAGATGTCGTAGTTTAAAGTTTTCTATTTTCAGTATGGCGGCCATATTTGATGGTGGATTGGCATCATTTGCATCAATTAGAAAAGCTGTCATAGACTAATGCTTCCTGCCAAGTTTTGTTGAAAATGGGTCATTTGTTTTATAGAAGACATTGAAAAAACGATTGTTGACGGACGCACGAGCGGTGACTTTCTACGCACGATAGATGCAGGGCCATACCATAAGCTCACATCGCCTTTTGGCAACGTAAACAAAATATGACCGACTATGTCATATCATTATGAGTGACAAATTGTATAGTAGGCCACTTGGAGCACAAGAGGTGATCCTTTGTTAAACAGGGTAAAACGATTTTGGACGGAAAGAGAATTTAACATTAGGCCGCCATGTTGAAATTTATAGGGACAAGATGTAATGTCTAAAACTGGTAAATAGTTTTTACATGTTCAGTCTATCTGGTTAGAAAATCTAACATTGTAACATGTTGGGTCTATCTGGTGGGCAATGTAATATGTGGAGTGTGTATGAACTCTAATGGAAATTTAAGAGTCTCACTAAAAATTATTATGTTATTGTCAGTAAGTTTGCAAAAACGTTCACTCTCAATCTGACTGGCTTGAGTGACAAATTTACTAACCTTACTGTCAATTAAGTTTCTTTTTGGCCCCAAACAATAACCGAATATCAAATAAAATTTTCATTCACGAGTTTCGACACAAAAAATTTAAGAAAAGCCACCTTAGCTTGATAAAAACACTGGCCTTGGATAAAAGGTGGGTGAGTTCACTTGTTACAGAGTTTATCGTACGAGGAATTAATGTTTTTGTTTTTTTTTTGTTTGTTTTACCTAGACGCAGAGTGTTTTGCCAAAATGTAGCTGCTGAAGTTAAGATTTTTTCTTGTAAGGTTGCAGCATCGGTAGATCCAATGTTAGTTAATTTTCGTGACACATTTAATAAAATGTTTCGGTAGAACCAAAACTGACAGAGAGTGAAACTAAACGTTTGAGTTCCCGTTTTTGAAAACGACCAAACTTAAAGGACATCTGATATGTGCATCGTACACTGTGTATAGAATATTTTATGCTAAACTACAGATTGAGAGAGAGAGAGAGAGAGAGAGAGAGAGAGAGAGAGAGGGGGGTTAAAATAGCACCCCTCCCCCAGGTAACACATTTTTCCTAAATCAACAGTTTTTAAGATAAGGCCCGCTTACTTAAGCATCAATAAATGGAGAGGGAGGATTATCGGGGGGAGGAGGTATGTAGGTGAATAGGTAGGCACGTAGGTAGGTATGTGGAGAGAGAGAGAGAGAGAGAGAGAGAGAGAGAGAGAGAGAGAGAGAGAGAGAGAGAGAGAGAGAAGCTAAGCGGGGGTGAGGGGGTAGGGGTTTATGTCAGTAAGTAGGAAGTAGGTATGGCGGTCAATAGATCGATAGATACGTCACCCATCAGAAAGAAGAGATTTTACTCATCAGTCGTGGCAATCAGACGCCTGACATGTGGAAGTGTGTCAGAGAGAGAGAGAGAGAGAGAGAGAGAGAGAGAGAGAGAGAGAGAGGGGGGGGGGGGGAGGGGGGCAAGTTAAAAGTGCAAAAACCCAGTCAACACAGTTGTTATCAAAATCAACATTTTTAAAATAAGCCCTGCTTTTTGTAAACGTCAATAACTGAAGAGGACGATTACGTTTAGTCTCTTCCTTTTCATGTACAAATACCAAATATATTAAACATGAACATATTTACAAGTTTGACAGCGTTGTAAAGTAAGACTAAATTACCAATGATTTAGTACAGTGTCATTTTGCCTGAGTCAGAAGGTAATGAAGTTACCAGGTATTCATTTTCACAGGTAATGATAAGTAATGAGTTCATACTTGACTTTTTCCTTAAAAAGATCTGTCACGTAAACCGATGGACGGCAGTCTAATACTCTCTTGCAATAGAGCCTCGAAACGTTTCGTCTCTAAAGAAGTCAATGGAAGTAGGGAATGGTCACTTATGTCTTGATAACACTCATTCAAGATTTTCTCTTCTGACATGAGGGTCCATGGTTTTTCCAGATACTCTTCCAACTTTTATTCTTGATTCATCATTAAACATTTGTCATGTTGCACTTGACTAGGATGATCGATTTGACAATCCTAAAAATGTTCTTTGGTCAGGCGTGTGATTCTTTCAGTCAAGTGGCAAAAGAGGAGACAAAGTGTTGTTTTCGTTCTGGCCATCGTGACATCATGAGTGTATCGTTCTCTTGTTCACATGTGGTCTGTAACTACTGTTCTGGTAGGAAAACATTATCTTCTTTGTCCCCGTTCATGACTTTACGTTCCATATATTTCTTCTCTTCTACTTCTTCTCTACTTAGTGTCTGTGCCTGCTGCAGTTCTGTAGAGAAAACACCCTCTGTACCTATTTTCAAGGGGTTATTTCCATCTTTTTAACAATTTAGGATCACTTCTCCTAAACTTTTGATTTCAAGGGTATTGTCGAATTCTTCATACAAGAAGACGTTTGCACCAGAGTTAGTGCAAACTAAAGTTCCACACGGAGTTGGCCTGATTTTATAGGGTGAAATTGTCCATCGTCGCTGCCTTGGTCTGGAGAGAAATCAAATCGGCACAAGACATATACTCCTGAATAATTGACGTTCGAAATGCCGTGGTTACTGTTGGTTCCTAATTGTCATGTGGCTTTAAACAGAATCAAATAAGATCTCACGAGCCGCTTATAAATACAGTAAATCTTCTAGCCCCTTTATAATTACCCTACCCTTACCTTTTAAACAAAACTACCATTCCCTTACCATCCTCATTATCACTATAATTTTACCAATTGAGTGAAATAATAGAGAAAAGAAGGAATCGAGAGAAGAAGAAACAAGCACACCCTTAAAGAAAGGGAACTGTCTTACTTTCTTTACATTCCCAAACACAAGCATATACATCCTACACTATAGTAGTCCTGTATTGTAAACCCAAGATCGGTGATTTTTTTTGGGCTATCGTAAATTTAAGATTCTCACAAAAAATTGGTACATATGTTACAGATAGTAAGTTTATAAAAAGATCAAGTATTTCAGTTGGTGGACAAATTTGCCAGCTTTACTGTGAGCCCGTTGTGTTTTGGATAAGGCTGGAAAATGTTTCATTCATCAGTTTAATAAATGTTACCATTCTGCTAGCATACACTGACTTAACCTCGGCTCTTTTGCTGCAGAAATTGTGTTTTGGTTTAGATTGAAGGCTCGAAGTGCAAATAATGCCTATGATCTGTTGGGGATTGGGGGGTTGGGGGGAATTTGTTTCCTCTTTTCACTTGGGGAGACAAATGTTACAAATTTGCCAAACTTACACTGACTAGACCTCGGTTTTTCCCCCCAAATCGCGTTTTTTTCTAGATTGAAGACACTGACAGACTATTTCAACCCTAAAAGAGTTCATCATTGGTAGTGTAGACATTAAAAAATGTCCATCGTACATAGAATTTTGTGCCAAAGCAGAGAGAGAGAGAGAGAGAGAGAGAGAGAGAGAGAGAGAGAGAGAGAGCAGGCTGAGTTGCTTTCTGCCCAGGCTGAGTTGCTTTCTGCCCATCAATACAGCCGTTTGTTCAAAATAAATGCTAGTATTTTTCACAATGCATTAATTAGAGAAATTCCTCATGTAATTGCTTGGGTTGTTCATACTACCATTCTTAAATATCTGACATATTAAACGTTTTGACCACTCCTTTTCAAAATTCCCCAATTTCAAATATTTTATTGAAAAGCACATTAACAAATGAAACAACGCATGGTAAAGCCCACTGGTAACAAATGAAAGAAATTTGTCGGGACATGGAGTTTCATTTTTCAAAGAACGAACGCTATACATTATTTTTCATTTGTAATTGGTTTATTCAATTCAAAATTGATATTCTCATTTCTCACAGTACCTTCATCATTACCCATATTGTTTTTAGTTTCTATTTGACATTAATTAGGAACAAAAACAGTCTAACCAGTCGTTCTTAATCGATCAGAAAATGGGAGAATTAGTCTCTGTCATCATTACCGAAGTTACATATAAAGGGAATCAACTCTGTCAAGACAACAATATAATCCACATATCAATGTGTGTGTGTGTGTGTGTGAGTGGGGGGGGGGGGGGCAACAGCAAGAGAGAGAGAGAGAGAGAGAGAGAGAGAGAGAGAGAGAGAGAGAGAGAGAGATGTAAAATGTAATTTTTTCATGATGTAAAAATATCAAGTACTATTTAATTTTAATATTTATAAGCAGTTCTAAAATTTGCTTGTGTGTGTAAGTTAAACATAAAATAAAGTAGCCGAGAGAAACTGTGATATTAAGAGACCGAGTTTCAAGTCCCTGCAGAGCAAAACGGTTACATTTATTACGGACTTTTTGGAGTTCATGTTTGTTTTAGCTGAAACGACAGAGGTGGACCAAACCAATAGACAAGTTCCTAGCCTGTTTATCGACAGCTTAGTCAGCAAGGAGAAGCCACCTCAGTGAGAGAAGTCATTTAGCAAAATATGATTTAAAATGTCCACGTTAAGGATAAGCCTAATTCTGAATGCTTCATTTTATATGTATGAACCAATGAACATCTTGACCGTGGTCTGAAACTGTAAATTTATAACGAGTGCTATTGTTTTTAAAGTTCCCAGGTGGATGAAACCAAGATCTATTGTTTCTCGAGCAGTGAAATTCATATCACTTTATCAAATGGTTCGTAACAGAGCAAGAACATACCTTATTTCTTTCTCTTTCTTTCCTTCTTTCTTTTCTCCCTCCTCGTTCATTCTCTCTCTGTTTCACAAACACATTGACAAACAGACAGACACACATCAAAGAAATGTTTCCTTTTGTGATAAGTTGGGGGAAAAAAATGAAAGGATAGAAAAAACAATGAAAATTAAATCCACCTGTATACCCTCCTATACACTACATCACCAAACACAAAAACAGTAAATAATTTTCCCAGTTAACAGAAAATGGTCGTCTGCTTGTCAATGAATGTTACTAACGTATCAGAATCACATGACAGCTTACCGCATCACTGGGTCAGGTGAACAAAAGTACGGTACAAAATAAGGACCATAACTCTATCGAAGCCTGTAAACTTCTTTAAAGCACTAAAACTATGTTACTTTTATTCTCCTTTGCTTTAATGTTTAAAAAAAACAATAATAATATTTAATTATTATGGCATAGTACATATGTTTTCATATATGATAAAGTGAAAATATTGCATAATTATGAAAGTCTATTATTTAAGCATCAAAGTAACAAGGGTAAAATTTTGTAACAGTATGATCAGAATTGACTTTAGAAACATGAAACATTCAACATTCGAAGTTATACTGAACTGACCGTCCTCCACCCGCCACCCACCTAACAAATAATATGTCATGTCTATGACTTGAGTATTGTGGATATTTGTTTTGACCTTTCATTCGAGTTATTACCCTTCTGAGCCACCTTAGAGACAAATCCTCATTTACCGCGAGATTATGGTAACCTCCCTTTAAAAATGATGGCTGTCATCAGGCGTGTTGATGAACTCTAATCTTTTACGGTACTAAGAATATATTTGTGCCAAATTGGAAACAGATGTTAAACAATAAAACAACAACAGAATTATAGTCAGGTGAGTCTTTTTTAATAATTTATAACAGTTCAATTTGTTGGTACCTCGAGATTAAGGAACGCCGGTATATATTGACGTTAAACTAGAGTGGTATGCTGTGACCAACGCCTCATTTTGATCCACTAACAAAAAGCAACATTTATATAAAAGTGGTCTTTCCGTTGAGAAACCAATGCATTCCTTTAAAAAAATGTTCTTCTCAAAAAATTAACAACTTTTCTGGACTTGTGAGTAACAGATTTATCTCTGACCCCAGACGTTTTTGTGTCACGGAAAACTCCATGTGAGTAATAGATTTATCACTGACCCCAGACGTTTTTGTGTCACGGAATACTTTATGTGAGTAACAGATATATCTCTGACCCCAGACATTTTTGTGTCACGGAATAATCTATGTGAGTAACAGATTTATCACTGACCCCAGACGTTTTTGTGTCACGGAATACTCTATGCGAGTAACAGATTTATCTCTGACCCCGGACGTTTTTGTGTCACGGAATACTCTGTGCGAGTAACAGAATAACCTCTGACCCCGGACGGTTTTGTGTCACGGAATACTCTATGCGACTAACAGATTTATCTCTGATCCCAAACGTTTTTGTGTCACGGAATACTCTATATGAGTAACAGATTTATCTCTGACCCCAGATGTGTTTGTGTCATGGAATACTCTATGCGAGGAACAGATTTATATTTTACCCCATACGTTTTTGTGTCACGGATTACTCTATGTGAGTAACAGATTTATCAGATTTATCACTGACGCCAAACGTTTTTGTGTCACTGAATACTCTGTGTGAGTAACAGATTTATCACTGACCCCAAACGTTTTTGTGTCACGGAATACTCTATGTGAGTAACAGATATATCATTGAACCCCGACGTTTTTGTGTCACTAAGTACCCTATGTGAGTAACAGATTTATCTCTGACCCTAGACGTTTTTGTGTCAATGAATACTTTATGTGAGTAACAGATTTATCACTGACCCCCGACGTTTTTGTGTCTCTGAGTACTCTAATAGCTTCTTTTAAAGTTAAGAAAATGGTGCCCCTTGATTTTCCAAATCCGACATGATTAAAAACAGGTTTTTGAATTGCATGGTGATATATTTTTCAAAGTCTATAACTTCTAAATATGAACGTCTCATTTTGCAATAAGAGGGTGGAGGTGGTCTAAATCCACCCAGATTTCCAATGTTGCTGTTTGACTCAATCTTTTGTAATAAGAAAGTTGTTCTAATCCAAACCCGCCAACGTTTTTAATGCTATCGGAGTCCCTCTTTCTGTGATACGAGGGTGGCGGTAATCCAAACCCACCGTAGTTTCTATGCTATATCAGTGCCTTTTTTAAGAAGAAGGTGGTGGTAACCCAAACCTAACATCGTTTCTAATACTGTTTGAGTCCATTACATAATATAGTTCATAACTTATGTTCTGTGTTGGGTTTATATACCTGAAATAAATTGTACAAAGCCAAAGTAAAACTCTATGACGGGAAATGTAACAGTGTAGCACAATGAGCGCTGAATCGCAGCTTTGTCTGCAATTTTTTGTCCTATGTCCCTCAAACATTGACCCTGTGCACCCCCATGAGCGCTTTATCGCCCCCCTTCGGTTCGCTTTTTCGTCAGGACGAATAAAACAAAAAATACGCCTACAACTTTTCTTTAGTGGACGTCCATCCATATCTATGTTGGCGCTAGCAAGGGTCAAAGTCGCTAAAAGTGATAAAAACTGTAAGAAGGCAACGAATATTCATTTAAAAACATTTTGTCCTTTAAAATGCTGTGTGTCCTCAAATTTGGATGGTGGGGAACACAGTATCCCTTGCCTTTGGGATACTAATTTAAGCACTGCTAGTATTTAGGTTTGACAAGTAACAAAGTAACAAGTCCTACTCCTGGTGATGTGATGTTAGCAGTGGTAGTGGTTGCTGCTGTTGATGCTGACCCCGTGGTAGTGAAGGGTTTGGATTTAGTTGCAGTTCTCTTTCTCTTAGGTTTCTACAAACGAGTTTGATACATTTCTCTCAAGTGTTTTAACTCTGAAAAAATTTATTGCTAAACACTAGCAGTTTTATCTTCAATCTCCTCCTTCTGTTGACTATTCTTAGTTTTCTTCTCTTTTCTTCTTCTTCTTTTTCTTGTTGTTGATCAAATGTTTGTTTTTCCTTTTGACGTTGCAAAAAAGTCTCTAACTCTTGTTTCTGTTTCTTTCTGAAATAATCATAGACTGGTAATTATGGAGAAGGAGGTAAAAGTGGTACTACCACCAAAAATTCTTGCCAATATAAGAAATCACACAAAGCCAGATTGAAGTCATTCTCATCTGAAGGAATGTTTTCTGCAGCAGCCTCAGTACTCATAATATCACTCAGAGTATGAGAAGTATCCATTGCAGGTGTACCCCAACTCAAAGTCTCCATTTCAGCTATGTTATACTATACTTGAAATCTTGAGGAATGGTACATCGTAGAACATTCATGTCTATATATATATATATATATATATATATATATATATATATATATATATATATATATATATATATATATGTACTGAACGTGACGTCACGGTTTCGTTGTGAGAATTCAAGGATCAGACAAAAATCTTAACTCCATACAGACGCGTTGCCTTGGATTCCTATTAGAACATGTACCGACGCAAAAGAAGTACCAATACCCGTAAAGAAATTATTAAAAAAAGAAAGACAGTAAAATGGAATTTTGTGTGAGGCATGTTTGAAATTTCATTGCGATATTCAAAAACGTTTATCATAAACTGCAAGTGTCTCTATGTCTTGATTTGTTTTTTAGTATGGAAAAGATATTCACACACACACACACACACACACACACACACACACACACACAGACACACTCACACCTTATAATTTCTCTCTCTCTCTCTCTCTTTCTTTCTCTCTCTCTCTCTCAATCTTTAGGTAATAGTAATCTCAGAAATATGAACACTGACACACTCATTAAAGACTACGGTATAGTCCTGCAAAGATTGTCTTCGATTGTCACAAACTGCGATGAGCAACACGGGAAAATACAAGATCACCTCTTTTGCTCAAGATGTTTGATCTTCCACTTTTTTCTCTATTTCTATGGATCCCATTCTGTCAAACCTTTTCAAAAGTTTATGAATCGTAGAACGTGATATTCCAGTTATTTCAGATATTTTTTCCACTACTAAATGTTTTTTTTTTCGACTAACTGAATTATCGTTGGCGTCTGACCATCTCTCAATTCCTTACCGTCAGGCGGAATATTTTGTTAACATCACCATGGAAGTCTAAAAAAATAGCACTCGTTATAAATGTACAATTTCAGACCACAGTCAAGATGTTCATTGGTACATACATATAAAATTAAGCTTTCGGAATAAGGCCTATACTTATCGTGGGAATTGTAAATCATATTTCCCCAAATGACGTCGACTTTTCTTACTGAGGTGGCTTCTCCCTTATGATCAAACTGTCGATAAAACAGGCTAAAACATGTCTATCGCTTTGGTCCAACACTGTTGTTTCAATTAAAACAAACATAAACTTCACCAAGTCCGTTATAACTGTAGCCAATTTTCTCTGCAGGGTCTTGCAACTTGAACTAACTTTGCCGTTTTCAAAACTTACACACACAAACAAAATGTAGAACCGTTGATAAATATTTTTTAAAAATAGTATCTGATATTTCTACATCATGATACAAATATATTTTACTTCTTTCTTTCTTTCTCTCTCTCTCTGTTTTTCACACACACACACTCACACACACGCGCACGCGCGGATTTCTATACTTGTGAACCATCTAAACTGGGACCGTGTTATGGACACCTACTTACTGTCATAGCAAATAAACGCTAAACAGGATAAAAAGCATGTACCGTATTACTGCTTTGTATGACAATCTGTTTGCTATACACTCTACACGAAAAGAGCTATTAAGCTTCAAACTTATGTCATTGTGGACACTAAATTGTATTTTTGGACACCGTGTCCTTAATGTGTGTTTTGTATTATTGTGCAACCAGTTATTAACCATGTGTCCAGAAATGGGATGAAAAATCAGTGTATTATGATAAATGATCCTTCATGTCATTGACGTAGCTAAGTTTCGTCATGAAAAATTGCTTTTGTCATAAAAGTTACTTTCATTGCGATTAAAGGCAATTTCTATGCTAAGAATAGTCAGCATACCATTTATTACAAAAATTGATCCATTCAATTGCGTTTTTCCTAGGCCAAACATAAAAAGCGAAGTGGTTCTTTCTGAGAATCCTTACTTTATTCTTTTCACGCTAGACGTGAAAATATACCGTATAGCGGTTAGTTTTAGAGGTGTAGAAATTGTAGCAATTTAATGGTCTCGGAATGAGATAGCAAAACATATCCTATCAAAATCTATTACAACCTCCTTATTTATGCAATCTCTAAAATTTAAATAGTACAAAATTGAAAACCCTGTGTATGACGAGTTTTTTGCTTGGCAGATTAAGGCAAATGTCCTCAATATATAAGATATAGAAATACTTTCTGAAAAACCTGTAATTGATGTTTTAATGAACGTAGGCGAAATCCATAACGGTTAGGCTGTTTGAGCAGGTGTTTCTGAAACCTGAATATTCTCTCCTTTAGTTAGTTGCCCCCTCTTCATTTTCTTTTCACACCAACTACCTATTGAATATTAATTTGTTGCAACGTTTATATAGTCGTAAGATTATCCCTCTCTCGCTCTTTGTAATAGCAACACATCATACAAATACATGCATTATCTGTTAATAAGTGATTCTTCTTTTATGAAACAGTCAAGTCATACCTTTTTGCACTTCACAAACAACATGTTCAGGAGAAACACTAGAGATATTGCAGAGTTCCTGTTTCAGATTTATTGCATAAATGTATGAAAATGAAAAAGGTGAAGTGTAAATGCGATATGCTATATATTAAATTACATTCAGTAAAGGAATACCATCTGCACATAATAAAATTTTTTTTTACCAGAATAGGTAATGACAAATGTAATTGTGTCAATTATGACACATAACACCTAAACAGAATTGCCAAATGAAACTTTTATCTTTTGAAATGGATATTTCTGCATTTTTCTATGTCAACACCCGTATTGGCAATGCCTAGTATCACATGAGAAGAATCGCTTTGGACTCCTTGTCCACTATGTTTGCCCAGAGTGATATCAAATGAACATTAATTGTATCATACTAAATAAATAAGCAAAGGATAATAAACATGGATGGACATATATTTTTGCTCAATGGACCTTTGTCCGTTTTGAAAAAGCATTGATGGTATTTAAAATTGAACCCATATTATACAAACAACTAAGCAACTGGCACAAGTTAACTTATAGAAAACATTTCCTTGCCTGAAAATTAATAGCAAAACTAAGCTTAAGGTGAATTTTTTTTATAAACAATGTTGTGAGAAAATATTGGTCTGATTAAAAAATACACCAAGAGAAGATTACAAATGTGTCAAATCAAGTGTCTTTTAAATCCACCCTCTTTATAACTACAAAATCACATTAATTGTTAATTCCTGAAGTATTAATTATGGGGACGGTGTCCAAAGTGTTTAAACACTCACAACTGTCAGAGCATATATCCAGAAACAATTTAAATACTACATAAATAACGTATTTTTATGACTCATTTTTCAACTGTCTCCACCAGATAGCGTACATTGTTGATATTTCTACATGTTTCTTTCAATTAATTTCCCGTAATAGTAATATTCAGCATCACCTAGAAATACTCGCTTTGGATATGTTGTCCACAATATTTACTGAATCAAAACAGCTATCCGTATGTCATATATTATATACTGGATCTTACATTATGTTTAAGTAATAGATTAAAGGAACACAAATTTTGACCAATCTTAACTGCCACAAAATGAATTAAATTCAAATAACCAGCTTCTTATATCCAGACAACATTTTAATGAGTGTGCTCTTGAAGAATGGTAATCCTGTATGGACCTAAACAACAACAATTTATATCAAGTTACATTTTTATAAATACGTTTCTTAAGGGTATTATATATTTTACTCCTAAACTATCAATCGAAGTTTGTAGCCCTCCTCGAACCGGCAGGACCACAGTGTGGCTGTAATATGTGCTGTTTTCAACTGTTTTGAGCCGTCAAGATATGTACATTGATCATCTTATTTATAATTCGTATCTAGACCTATAGAAAATAACGTCTTCATTGTGATTGAGAGGTTATTGTTTAGATTGATTGCGCTACACATGTAAACACCTTGCTAAGTGGCGTCATTTTAAAACAAAAAAAGGTATTTGTCAAACTGCTCTGCACATAGAATGATATAAATTCTCGGTGTATTTATGTGACCTTTATCCGACTCGTGTAGACATGTATATGACCTTTATCCGACTCGTGTAGACATGTGTGTACACATAAAATATACGGGTAAGCTGAAAAGGGTTATTTTTGCAAATAAAATCGCTGAGGGGCCAAGATTGAAAGAGCCTTGAAATGGGCATGGGTTTAGATTACTGGTGTAAGATGTATCGTTCTTAATCAGAATAAAAAAATTCAAGTATAATGAAATACAATGAAATAAAATAAAAGAGGAATAGAAAGGAAAATAAAATCATGTATACGTGTTGATATGTACAAAAAATGCACACACTAAAAGATAATTCAAATTTGTTGATTACAAATATTAATGAGCCCAAATAATGTAAAAATGATCAAATGGAATTAAACAATAATAATGATATGCAAATCAATTATATTGGGTATAGATAATCATAACTGAAAGAAAGTAAATTATAAGTCAATATTCAGTCAATATGCGTCGGATAAAATGAATAGATTAATGTACACGTGATCCAGAAAAAAAATGAGACAGCAAAGTGATAATAGTGTGAGCGATAACCTTATAGATAGGACAATTTGTTCTTTTTAACTGTTGAATGTTAAAACCATCTCGGATATTCTTGAGCGATAAGATTTTCAAATTAGCCACTGTGGCAGCCATACTGGATGCAAGGTCGCACCATTTTCATTTAGGAGTAACAATAACAAGAGTTTCAAGATGGCCGCCGTGGTAGCCCTATTTTATATAAGATTGGCTCTGTTTGCATTTAGGACCAACTGGATATCTTAAGTAGTCTCTTGGTGCAAGTCTTATGTCGGTATGACCATCAATTCTGGAGTAGTAGCGATAATAATATTTTCAAGATTACAGCCATGGTTGCCATATTGGAATTTAGATGAACATCATTTTCATTCAGGACAAACTAGACACCACATAAAGTCCTGTGGTGAAAGCCTGATGTCGATCTGACATTCCGTTTAGGAGGAGTAGCCATAACACAATTTTCAAGACGGCGGCCATATTGGATATCCGAGCGGCACCATTTTCTTTTAGGACCAACTAGTCGTCAAAAAATCTTCTGGTGAAATTCCCATGTCAACATGACATTTAGTTCAGGAGGAATGGCTATAATAAGATTTTCAGCTATATTGGCACCATTTTAACTCAGACCCAACTATACAGAAGTCTTTTAATGTAAGTACATAGTAGTAAGCTAGAAAGGTGGCACGCACACACCCCCACACCCCCACACACCCACACACCCACACCCACACACACACACCCGATAGCGGAAAGTGTTATCAATCACGATGATGAGTAACAATATGATTAAGCGAAATTATATATGGAGAAAGAGCATTATACAGGTTACACACTTTTTAATCCCCTACTGAGATTCGAACCACGGTCTGCAGGTATCGGCACCAATCGCCTTCACTGCATGCACTACCCCCATACCCTCTCGACAAAGTGCACATACCCAAAAAGGATATAACATAGTTGTGTATATAGGCATTCGTGTGTAGCAGACACTCACATTGCGACCCAGTAATTAAACTCTCATCTAATACACGGTCACTACGAATTCATATGACGTAAAACGGGGCATATAGAAGCTGAGATAGATAGTTACAAATATACACCAAACAGAGCGGAAAGGGCTAACTCCGTATTCTATAGCAGGATGCGTGATAATAAGGGAAATTATATGTGGAGAAACAGTGTTATGATACAGGTTAGAGACTTTTTAATTCGTCCCCTACTGAGATTCGAATCCGGGTCGTCGGGTTACGCCTGTACACCCCAACTCTCAAACCCTCAGTCGTCGGTATGGCGATCCAATAATTAATGCACGAAAAGATTTTTTCCTGCTGCATTTGATGCATAATTTTCTATGATGACTGTGTGTGCGAACGTTTGTTATTCTGCTGAATTCATCGTAGTATACTTGTTATATGTCATATACATTTCATGTCATCTAGTACAACAAAATAATGTGCAGATTTTACTTCTTCAACATGCAGTTTTCTTGAATCATATCATGAATGTTCAGATGTCTTTAGTAAATATTGTGTATGGGTGCAAAAATGTGATCGATGTCTTGATGATTAATGATTTCCTTACCCACATATATTTGATATACATTCTGTCAGGTAATAACATGTATAATCAACACAAATATATTTGATTTCCCTTTGTTTGCGAAGGTATGTCAGAATTACTATTCAATTATTTGCTATATATAATGGAAACACAACAATGTTACGTATTCCGTGGTTCAGTTAAATGTGCAACTGTATACATAACTGCGAGCAGCATAAAGGCCATAAATATAATATAAGCAGGTAAACAAAGCCAGCCTTCAAAATACATACTGAGATTCATTTAACTTACTTTTCATACTGATAGCTCAAGTAAAACTTATGCAATCATCTCCACCCGAAAAAAGTAAAGTAGCATAATTTTTCGTATATTTGCAACTTGTTTGATTTAGATTTTAAAGAGGAAAACCATTGTAAATGATCTATTTTTACATAGTTGCATTGGGTCTAATTGTATCATGCGATTATTGATTTGCTCATCCAAATCAAATTCAAATACATGTAATCTGTAATGGTAAATGAGTTTAATTCATATTTGACAAACTTATGGGGAATAATACGGTAAGAGTGATATGCTAGATAAAGGACAGGTACATCATATTATAGCATGCTTCCAACGAGACTATAATACTTACTGTAATGGCAACCCGATACCGCAGTCTTTGTTGCAAAATGCTAAATCAGTGTCACGTAATATGTGGAGACGCAATAAATATTTAACAAATGATAGAAACTTAATTTGAATAACCGTCTTTCCATAAATATATTATAACAAATATTAGGGATAAGTTTCGTCATTAAGTCGTTTACTTTATCAGCCTTTGTTGGGTTTTTAATCATATACCATTTCAATGTTGGATACAAAACCTGATCCCAGCATCTGTGAAAAAGAAGTCAGATTTCTCTGATAACTCAAAACTGCTCGACTCGACTGCATTACTGGAAGTCTTTGTTGCAAAATGCTTATTCATTGTTACGTAGTATGCAGAGACGCAATAACTATTTCACAAATGATGAAATATACCCGTGTTACCACTAATATGGCATGGTAAATATTAGAGTCAAATTTCAACAGTATGTCTTTTTCTGTAAATGATTTTTTTGGTTGTATTTTTTCTTCTTTTTTTAGTAAATCAGATACCATTTCAATATTGGATGCAATATTGGATGCAAAATCTGATCCCAGGATGTGGGCTACAAAACGTTATGCGTGAAAAGAAGTTAAATGTCTCTGATAACTTAAAAACTGCTTGACTCGACTGGCATTTCAGAAAGGTACATATATATTTGTTTCTCTCTCTCTCTCTTTCTGTCTCTCTCTCTCTCTCTCTCTATATATATATATATATATATATATATATATATATATATATATATATATATATATATATATATATA